>CM057823.1:158934278-160134278 GCA_030068075.1 Paguma larvata
TAAGAAATTAATAAGTACTGGTGAGGATGTGAAGTAAAAAAACCCTCATGCACAGCTGGGGAGAACGCAAATTCGTGAAGCCATAGTGGAAAATATTATGGAGGTTCCTCAAAAAAATTAAAAAAAAACCCACCCTATGACCCAATTATTCCTCTACCTGGTAAACCCAAAGATGACAGCACTAATTACAAAAGATATATACACCTCTGTGTTTGTTGCAACATTATTTACAATAGCCAAGATATGGGAAGCAATCAAACTGTCCACTGATAGATAATTGGATAAAGAAGATGTTATACACACACACAGAATGAATATTATTCAGTCATAAAAATGAAATCTTGCCATTTGTGACAACATAAACAGACATAGAGGGTATATTGCTAAGTAAAATAAATCAGTCAAAGAAAGACAAATACCATATGATTCCAGTCATTTGTTGGGATGGTGATTTTTTTGTCTTGAGATCTAGATAACCCAGCCTTAAACTGAGTTGCTCTGAAACAGTTATAATTCGCATGATCACCTTTTCCTCTAGGTCTTGATTCCATGTACCACATAATATCTTGTTCTAAACTTTCATTTTATTCTGTAATCTCCCAATCCATATTTGAGAGTCAGGCCTCCACGCACACACACAAAAATCATTGACTAAGAAAATTTTGAGTTCAGTAGATATCTTGAAGAATTTGTGCATGTTGCAGAGAGAGAGGAGTTGTAGAACAGGTAGCTAAAGCTATTTTATATCTTAGCAATGCAGCAATTGTTTTCATGTCAATATTATGTACCTGGCTTTTGTTAATATTCTTTGGGAGATAGAGAATGGTACCAGGCACTTAATAAATGCTGGTTAAGTGTTTTAATTTTTACTTTGGTCATGTTACACCTGGGGTTTGCTTATATGCCTCTTTCTAGGTGATCCCCCTCCCTTAAGTGACTGTCCCCGCTCCCCCTAAGTGACTTCTCCCCCCTCTCTTAAGTGACTGTCGCAGGCTCATATGTTCCAAATGTTTTTCTGACTTCATGTAATTCCTTTTCCATCCAAATAAAGGCTTTACATTGTGAGGAGTTTGGCTCTTCTCTTTTATCCTCTTTGTTTCCTGCTAATTCCAAGTCCTCCAAATTCCCTTCTGGTATATTTATTAGTTTCATCTAAAGATCTTTCTCAGTTTTCTTGACTGACTAAAATTTCCAGATCAGCTATTAAATTTTATTACACTCATTATTGTGTGGTACCTGTAAAAACAGGATCTCACTGTGTCTTCTTGTTTGTAATCTAGTTTTGTTTTGTTTTTTTTTTAATTTAACCATATCTTTAAACCTTTTCCCACAAGTATATTTCTGCAAAAGCATAGTATATATATATCTAGTAAGAGGTAAAAAAAATCATGAATGTGAGGTTTTCTTGAGATCTAGATTTTTTTTTTGACATCATTAAGAGAAGAAAAGAAAACCTTCACCCAATTGTGTGCTTCATATTGATAGCTACTTTTACCTAAAAGTTATAGTGTTGACTTAAAATATATTCATTATCATAAAACAGCATGTGAAATCTGTTTTCAGGCCCCCACATCTAAAACTAGTTTTTAGTACTGGCTTTGACTTTCACAGCATGGAATGTAGACCTATTTCTTTCATGCTTGCCCTTTTTATACACAAATAAAGATGCTTATATGGAATTGACATATCTTTCATAATTATTCCATATTCATTAATTACAAACAAGTTGTTTGCATGAATGGCATTGAAAAAATAATAAAACACTTCATTTAGGCTTCGTTATCTCTGCCTGGCTCTTTGCTAAAGACAGCATTACTTGTAGAAGAGAACAATAATTGCTGTGCAAGTCCATTTCCTGTGACAAAATCATTCAGTTTATAGTATAACAATTTTCACAACCAGTAGGTAATGCCCCTCAGCCTATGTAACTGTTACTGTGCACAGGCCGATAAGAGGGCAGGTGACCTCTGTTCTTAGAAGGCCTGATTAACGCAGGTAACAATTATATTTTAAAATCTTGAGGCTTTATTGAATATAATTTTGCTTGAATTCACCTTTCTTTCTTCAGTTGCAATAATCCATTTTATTAATATATTAGGGATCCCACTAGTATGCATTTACTGTCATTATCTTTATTTTTTTTTTTCATGGTTTCTATTTGGATGATAACAAATCATTTCCAAAGTCCTTGCTTAATACTTAATGTTGTTCAGCATTGGTGAATGCCATCAAAATAAAACACTCAGGCATGCTCTATATCTACATTATATTATATAAAGCAAACTGTTTCATCACATTACTAACACTTCCATACACTATTTATCCACATAGTAACAGTATAAACTCTTAACAAGTGTAAGTAAGTAAATAAAAACATTCTCTCTCTTGAATCATTGAAACGTAACTTGTAGTTTAGATTGACAGTTTTGACCAAAAGGTAAGGTGAAAAAAACACCTTTTAGGATCAGGATGCCTGAGGTGAACAGAGCAGGCTGATTGTATCAAATTGGTATTTGGAAATTTACTTTTTATAGAATTGTAATGTTTGACCTAAGTTCATTTAGTGTTTTAAAATATATGAATGGAAAGACATTTTTATAGTCTCTGTTAATAAATTTATCAGGTGGGATAGAATAGATTATGTTGCAATATCAAAACAATACTGACATCTCTGTGGTTCAATACAACAAAGATTTCATTTTCTTTCGTATTACATGTCTGTCATAGATCAGTTTACTCCTCCATTGTCATCTTTACTCTAGGACTGAATGTGATGATGAGACATTATCTGGAAGATGGTTGTGACTGTGGAAAATGGAAAAGGGTTCTGGAGGATCTTGCAAAGGCAATTAAATACCCCCGAGGGAAAGTGGTATGTATTCTCTCTGGGATCACTCATTGACCAGAAGTAATCACAGGGACTCATTCAGCCTCAAGGGGGGCAAGAAAGCTCAAATCAGTCTACCATCTGGCAAGGGTGTAACCAGAATTAGTGGGTAGGTAAATGGTAAGTCATTAATGTTAAATCACATCTGTAACCAGGGGGATGGTGAGACTGGTTCATAGATGTTTACAAAAGTTGGTTTTGATTATCACTTCTCAACTCCTTGTTTGGTCATATCACTTTGGAAGCTTTGATGTTTACACTATCGATAACAACCAAAACTACAAATTAGGTCCTTTTTTCTTCCCCTGATAACCAATAGTAAAGATTTATAGCACATCAGTGAGGGTAAATTTATGAAGACAAACCAACAAACAAAAAAAAAAGATAAAAAAGCTGCTGAAAGCAAAGAAAATATTTTATGTTCATATCATGATAATTTCAAATATATCTATACTCTGTCCCCTATATGTGCAGAAATAAGATAAAAAGATAAAATAAATAAAATAAATAAATAAAATAAAAATAAAATAAAATAAAAACTTCTTAGAATACTGGATATCCATATATAAAAAGAAGCAGATTGTGTCCTTACCTTACACCATACACAATATACCAATACACCAATCAGTTCCATGTGTACCAGACTTCTACATGGGAAGTGAAATTATGGATATTTTAGGGACAATAACAAATATCTTTATATTTTAAGGTAAGAAATGATTCTTAAAACACAATTAGTTATTAATTTTAAAGGAAAATATTAAAGTATTCGATAGTATTAAAAATCATTCTTCTACAAAGACAATGTAGAAAACACTGAGTGTGAATAAATGTTTGCAACACACATAACCAACAAAATAATTGACAATTAAAATACATTGAAAACTCCTACATTTAATTAGAAAAGGAGAGAGAATCCACTCAAAAATAGACAGAAGCCTTAAATTATCACTTCATAAGAGGAAACCCAATTAGACAATAAACAAATGAAAAGATATCAACCAGTTAGCAAAAATTCAAATTAAAATCAAATAGTAAATCTATTACGCACACATCAATGGAAAGTTTTTTTTTTTTTAATTCTAATTTGGCAAAAAGGTAGAGCAAGGAAAACATTCATATGCTATTGGGCGTATAAAAGTTATTGTCACTTTGGAAAATATTTGAAGTCATCTTCAAATGATAACCTATTGCCTTTCCACATACCCTATAACCTATCAGTTTTGGTTATAAATTGTTACCTTAGTCAAATTCTCGTACATTTGTACTCGAATATTTGAACAAAAATATATAGAGAACATTATTAGTTATAGGAGAAGTTGGAGACAATTTATCTCCATCATGAGCAGAATGGGCAAACACATTATTTTATACGGTGAAATATTCGAGTGAGATGGTGATATGAAAATGATTAAGAATACAGTACTTGGAGCCAGATTACATAGATTCATATGTGAATTTCATCAATAATGAACTCAGATTGGTATTATATTTAATAATAACATCTAGAGTTAAATGAGGTGATATTATCATTGTTAAAACAATAAAATTGAATGAATGACAGTTATGTAACAGTATAAATAGCTCTAATGAATACAACATAGAGCAAAGAAAAAGACATATATTGCATATGGTATAACTTCATTTGTATAAACCTCAGAGACAGAAAAAATGTATATTATTGGGGATATATACAACAATATACAATATTGATATTATATGTTATATATAATGTTATATAAAATGTTCATATTATATATAAACATACAATATAAAGATGGCTGTTTGACTCAGTTGGTTAAGAGTCCAAGTCCTGATTTCAGCTCTGGTCATGATCTTACTTCGAGCCCTGTGTCTGGTTCTGTGCTGATAGTACAGATCCTGCTTGGGATTCTCTCTCTCTCTGTCTCTCTCTGTTCCTCCTTCGCTTGTGTTCTGTCTCTCTCTCTCAAAATAAATAAACATTTTAAAAATAATTAAAAAATAAATATATAAGTATACAAAATATAAAAATAAAACACAGTCCAAGTGTCAACATGGTGATTACTTTAAGGAGTGGTAGGCAGACGTGATCATAAACACAGCATCAACGTTATTGGGAAGTTTCTAATTTGTGACCTGCATGGTAGGTACATGGTTGTGTTTTTATATTATGCTTTAATTCTGCTTATTCAGATTTTATTCACTATTCTATACACATATCTCACAATGAAAAATGCGCTAACAAAAATAAATAGATAAAATTAATTGAAACAAATGTGAAGTTTTCTCTACAATAACAAGATAGAAACTTACTCCCAAATGCTTTCCTGAATGTCAGAGGTAAGAAAGGTCAGCCAGAAATTAGCCGTATGTGACGTGCGATTACCGGGGTTCGAGAAGGATGGGAGGGCACATCGTTTCTGATTTAATTATTTTGTTGATTTGTTTATGTACTGAATATAGTTATGGCTGCTTTTAGTGAGATGTGTCAGACTAATAATTTGTTTGCCTTTGACAAGAATGGTCTTTCCATGAATGCTTTATTCCACTCAGCCTAGAAACGTTTTTTTTTTTTTTAATGTTTATTTTGAGAAAGAGAAAGAGCATCCATGAGTGTGAGTGGGGGTGGGGCAGAGAGAGAGAAAGAGTAAGAGAGAACTCCAAGTAGGCTCCACACTGTCAGCTCAGCGCCTGACGTGGAGATCCATCCCACGGAACCATGAGACCATGACCTGAAATGAAATCAAAAATTGGACACTTAACTGACTGAGCTGCCCAGGCACCCATGGAAAGTTTGTTTTTAAAGCATGGGTAACATAAAGTATGTGCTGTGCTCAGTATAAAATTGTCTATTGTGTGAAGACATCATTTTAAAAAAGAAGATAGTTTTTTTATTTTTTACAATGAGAAGTTTATATGAGTACTAATTACCTAAATGTAACTATCTTAAGCTCAATTTATAATTGGGAATGTCTTACACAGTAAAACTCAGTATTCAACTGAGTTGGGAACTGAAATTATTTTGAGCCTGTATTTGGTCTTGAGCCAGGTGGATTGGCTAGCATGCAGAGATGTTTCACCCAGCACTATTCTCAAATCATTCTAATTATGATTCTCTTACCATCCTCCAGTGCATCTGGATGGCACCAGACAGATAATTTAAATTTGGCTTTTTAATATTTTTATATGATGTATACCATATTTTACATGATGCATGCTGATTTTTCAAATACTGATTTTGGTTTAAATTATGGAATAAAACTCATATTTTTTCAGAGTCTGTTATTCCAGAGTTCATTATGTTACATAAAAAAGTACAGTAATGCCCTTGGATTCCTACAAAAAAGGAAGTAACATTTATATTGCTTTCACTAAGTAGATCCACAAGTTTATATTTAATCTATGTTCATAAGACTGCTTCAAAATATCACTAACACTAAACACAAAACAAATGAATAAATTATTTTTACCTAATCTATTCCTAAAAAGAGTCCATTTATTGTTATGGTTCAAAGTTTTAGAAACCCTGAAACAGAGTCCCTCAATATGCAAATTGAAATCTTTTTCACTGGTGGTAAATAGAAGCAAAAATTTAGAAGGCATAAGCTCAGAATACATGGTTGTGCTGTAAGCCTGAAAATTTCTCTGAACCAAATAGGTTTGTCATAAGTATCAAAGAGAGAAACAGAATGCAATGAGAATTCTTCTCAAAGTCTATACTCATAATGTTGTAAGGCATACTGAAAGTAGTCTAGTTCAAAAATCTTCCTCTTAAGAAAATTAAGCTTCCAATAGAATAAAAATCTGTCCAAGATAAATAGTTATTAATTAATCAGAACCAGCCTATGAGTGTGCTAGCCCCTAACTGATAGCTTTCTTTGACAACATATTGCTGAAAATTATATTTATTTCAGAAAGATATGTAATTATTTTCTAGTAGTAACATTTTCCCCCTAAGCTTCTTTTGCTCTTTTCTTCGGAAGTATTTTTTCTGGAATACAATATGAATTGAAATATCGCTTTAGCATTATATAAAATGTTATATAAATGAGGCTTGTCACAACCAAAGATTCTATTCTAAAACCCAGACTTGATAGCCATGCAGAAATAGCATGATGACTCACCACCAGGGCTCTCCAGAAAGACTGGGAGCCTATTTAAAAGTTAATAAAAAATTCTTCTCCATATTCTCATTAGTCTTGGCTGACAGTCTCAATCACAATTCCATACAGACTAAAGTAGGATCATGAAAATTTCAAAGGCTGCACAACCAGAGGTAAAATCTACCAATGCTGACAGCCACACCCGTGAGTCTGCAACAGTTATGTTCCTGCTTATGGGACAGCTGTTGGAACCCCATGACCGTGGTGAATGAAACCAAATCTCCTTCCTTCTCTGAAAAAAAAATAGAAAGAGGAAAAGAAAAATTTCACAGTCTAGAGAGGGAGAATAGCTGCTAGCATCTGTTGGGTTCTTGTAAGTTACCAATTGGCATCATATATGTAACCTTATTTCATGCTCACTCAATGATATATATTTTTCTTCCCATTTTACTGATGAAAAAATTGAAGTGCAAAGAATTTAACTGAATTGCTCAAGTCAATAAGCCATTCTAATTTGTTTAGCTTATATATTTTCCATAGGCTAAAGATAGTTAAATACAAAATTACAACCTGCTCTGTTGATGTTATTTCCTGTACTTTTATATTAGGAAGTCATGAGACTTTTTTTTTTTTTTTTCTCAGTAAAAGTATCAGCCCACTGTACCCGATTCCCACCTGATTGCATGTGCATTCTCCAGCAAGGCTTCCTCCGGTTCTAGTATCTCCCTTCAACTTTTACCAGATCATGGTATCTACACCACTTGCCTAGACCTGAGTATCCCTCATCAGAGAATTTATCATACGTATTTTAGATTAAAAGTGACCTTAGACATTGTTAGAACTAATACTTTTTTCTGTGTCTTCAGGTGAGGAAACTAAGCTGAGAAAACTAAAGCACTTTCAGGAGACACAGAATTGGGTAGTTCATGAAAAGCCTGGGATCAAGGGATGGATGAGAAATAAACTGAGTTCTTAACTCTAAGCTGGTAGCATTTTTCCATATTTTATTGCTTCTTAGCATTGAGATGAACTTTTACATTTTATTTTCCCGAATGACTATTGATAGATCAGAGGTGAAAGTCTGAATTTTCAGGATTCTGTTTCCATCAGATTATTTCCACAATATTTAATTTTGAATACATAGCTTTTATTTTTGCTATAGTGTCTCAAACTTTACCTGCCAGTTTATTAGTTCAATAAATATTATTCCTTGATCAAAATGCACATACTGAGTATGTATAAATGTATATTTTATGAATATATATCTTAAATTTTACTGCCTTAGTTAATTACTCCAAGATATCAGTTCAAAAAAAAAAAGATATCAGTTCAACTCTCAGTGTAGCACAATTGTTCTTGTTTTAAAATCCAAATAACAAAAGTTTTAAGTAATGCAGGCCCTTTGGAGAACAAAAAGTTTAAAATTTTGCATACTTAAAATGAGAATTCTATATAAGTAACCATATCTATAATTTATAGAGCATATAATGGATACTAAGTAGGAAAAGTGGTAAACAGTTTACAAATATATTCTAATTTTTATCTTAAATTAAGCTTATGGGATTGGTACTAATGTTATTTTCATTCTATAAATGCAGAAACTGAAATTCAGGTAGGTTAAATAATTTACACAAGGCCATGTGCAGCTTACTAAGATGTAGAAACACAAAACCTCTCATTATTCCTTTGGTTTATCTTCCCACTTTAGAATGTTTACTGACTTAAATATCTGTTGCTAGTAGCAACAACATGGCCTACAAACTGTTTTCTCTAAACACATATTGTGTGGAAGAATAGAAAGTTCTAAATAATTTAAATAATCTAACTTTGTCATATGAAGAACTTGTTTAGAAAACCAAATTCTTTCACAAGCCATTCCAACCAGCTGGCTTTTAGCTCCAAGCCAGAGGGGAGAAGGTTTAAACCAGGCATATGTCACCCATCTTTGACTATCAAATCTTGCAATATTAAAACAAGAGAAATTAAAAAGTAGAAATGATTAAGCGAATCATATTTCTTTAATCGTCTGTCTTTAAAGAAGCCCTCAAGTTATATCATCCAATTTGTCAATTAAAGTAATTTCTGAGATATAACACTTTATCTGTATAGCCACAGAAGGTTTTGTTAAATTAAAAAGGCATTTTGATGGAATATCCAATAGAGGAAAGATGTTGCAAAAGTCATGGAGGGAGCTCTTCAAATTTAGTGCATTTTAGCTTCAGGCTTGAGAAACTAGGTCTTCAGGGTTTATATTCTCTACTAGGACTGTTACATGGAGACATGCTAAGCTTTAATACGATCTTTGAAATTGCACCCATAGGACCACCTGGCGTTTTTATAAAAAATAATTGCAAATAGAAAACATGTTTTAAAATCTATCGTTTTAAAAGTTGTAGTCATGGATTCTGTGAACGTTACTCTTCTACTAATGTCCCTAGGTTGGAAGAGACTATGCCAATGGAGAGAATGGTTCTAGGTAACGGTGCTTTGTACAATTAAATACAGCAGGTTCAGCTGTAAACTCTTCCTGACTCTCACACATATGTTTACTTATTTTGTGTGCCTGTCTTATTAAGGGCAAGACTTGTGGTGAAATTGAAGTTTTGCCCTGGGTTGAAAATATTTCCCCAAGGACTAATTTAACCTTTTAAGATGTCCCTCAACTCTAAAATACCAGAGCTAGTAAATCTATAGAAAGATATGGAATGTGATAAATATTGCTTCGTTGGCAGTCATATTACAGTACATGAATGTAGCAAAGTAGCACACTGTATACCTTAATCTTATATGATGATAAATGTCAAATTTATTCAATTAAAAAAGAAACTATTTAGTTCTTATCTTATTTAAAATAAGCAAACAGCAAGAAGGAGAAAGATGATAATTATAAAAAGTGTAGTTTTTCTCTGTGATTCGGGGGGAGGCACATTACTTTTCTCTCTAGCACAAGAAAAGAAAAATTAGGTTGGTAGGGCTTTGTATGTCTAGGAAAAATGTGTCATTTGTAAAATCAAATTGCAAGTTGAAGTTGAAACTTAAATAATAGTGCTAAATAGTTAACAAGTGTCTATTGTCAGGTAGTATGAGACGGTGCGGGAACTTGTCTTTTCTTTAGGATTCCAGTGAAACGAAAGCTTACATTATCGAACGCAGCAGTTGGCAATGACTAGTCCTATTTTAATATTTTCTTTTTAGGAAACATAAAAATCATGAAAGTAGTATTCACCCGTATACCTGCTGTTAAGATCTTAGTAACAGAAAGTGATTCAAAGTTAAAAAATAGAATAATGAATATAATATGAAAATGAATAATTCTATAGCTAAACTATTGTTGAAATGTCTATATATAAATAGTGAGCATCTGTTTTTCAAATAACAGTTTTTAAAATGAAACTAGATCCTATAACCTCACTGAGACATGTACATAAATGTGATAATAATAATGATAACACGTTCTCCAATATGCACCTTTACCCAGGTGGATATCTGATGAGTGGTCTGATTTGTGTCAAATGATTTACTCTGCATCCAGAAGTTATACACCGAATAAGCAGACCTCATGGAGTCAGATAATCATGAAATGTCATCTCTTACTCTCCATTTAAATGCATTTCTGTGATGCTGGGTTTTCTACTGATTTCAAAGGAAACTCTGGCAGAATCAATGTATTTATTGTTATTCTTAAAACACGAATCTAATTAGACATTAAGTCTCAAATGACTTTTTATTGTCAGAAATAAAACTGTTCAGTTCAATTTTATTTCTATAGGATAGCAACAAAAATTGGAAAACTCAATTAAATGTATCACTTATAACAGGATCAATAAGCATCAAATAACTACTAAATTTGCCAAATATTGTGAATGACATATATCCTAAACTATTTAACATTACGGAGAGAAATGTGTGCAGTCTCTTTAAATCAAACACATACCACACACAGATGAACTCAAGGTCAAACTGTTCAGTCTCATAAAGTTGCTTTTTAGGTTCAGTGAAATTTAAAATCCTTGCAAGTTTCATTATTCCAATTGAGTATGGGGCACCTGGGCGTCTCAGTCAGTTAAGTGCCCGACTTTGACTCAGGTCATGATCTTAGGGCTCGTGGCTTGGAGCTCCGCATAGGCTCTATGCTGACAGTGTGAAGCCTGGAGCCTGCTTCGGATTCTCTCTCTCTCTCTCTCTCTCTCTCTCTCTCTCTCTCTCTCTCTGTCCCTCCCTCTCTCTCCCTCTCTCTCCCTCTCTTTCCCTCTCTCTCTCTCTCTGCGTCTCCTCTGCTTGCACTCTGTCCGTCTTTCTCTCAAAAAATAAACGAACACTAAAAAAACAAAGAAATTGATCATAAAGTTCATATGGAAATGTAAAAGGCCAAAAAACTAAATAAGTTTGATGAGGAATGTTGGAGAATTTTTATTACAAAATATCAATAATTAAGGCAACAGTAACAAATAAAGTGGCGACAGATAGAGTACAGAGAAACAAACAGACAAATGGAACAGACTGTAGAGTCCAGAAAGAGATTTGCACATATGCAATAGATTTATAACAAAAGGATCCCTCAAACCCAGCAAAACAGCAATGTTCTTTTCAGTAAAATGTTCTGGCTCTAGTGGAGCATCGAATTGGGAAAAAGGTAAACCTTGACCCCTACTCTCACATCATGTGTAAATATGAAAATCTCAGCTCTATTATAGACAATAATAAAGTAAAATCATTAAACTCCTAAAGTTAATAGGAGGAAAATGTCTTCATGAACTTGGGAGTAGGCAAAGATTTCCTAACCCATACATAACAAAAACAAACAAACAAACAAACAAACAAAAACAAACCAAACCAAACCAAACAAAAAAACAGATTAAAATGAAAACTGATGAATTGAACACTATTAAAGTTTAAGGATCTTGTGTATTAAAAGATTTATTTAAATAGTGAAAACATTCACAGACTGTGAGAAGAATTGCAATACACGTATCTGAAAAGAACCCGTATTGAGAATACATAGAGTTTCCCTATAAATTAGTGAAAGAAAGGATAAACTCTCCCATCTTTCCAAGAGAAAAATGAGCAAAATATAGGAACAGGTACTTTATAAAAGAGGACATCCTACTGTCCTGTGAGCATATCTAAAGATGCTCAATGGCTTTAATCAAAAGGGAAATGTAATTTAAAAGGACATTGGAATAATCACACAACCACGAGAATAAGATTATCTTCATGAGGACAAAGACGAATGGATAAAGAAGTTATGGTACTTATATACAATGGACTACTACGTGGCAATGAGAAAAAATGAAATCTGGCCATGTGTAGCCAGATGGATGGAACTGGAGGGTATTATGTTAAGTGAAATAAGTCAGTCAGAAAAAGACAGATACCATATGTTTCCACGAATAGGTGGACTTTGTGAGACTAAGCAAAAACCAGGGGGAGGGGAAGAGGGGAAAGGAAAAAAAGACACAGAGAGGGAGGGAGATAAAACATAAGAGACTCTCAAAGACTAAGAAAAAAACTGAGGGTAAGAGGGATGAGAGAGGGGGGAGAGGGGGTGATGGGCATTAAAAAGGGCACATGTTGGGATGAACACTGGGTGTTATATGTAAACCAATTTGAAAATAAACTATTATAAAATAAATTAAAAAAAAAAAACAAGAGTCATATCCATTTTGAATGGCTACAAAGGGAAAAAAAATACTGGTAAAAGCAAGTGATGGTGGGGTGTGTACAACTGCAATTCCCAAGAACTGCAGATGTATTTTTTTTAATGTTTATTTATATTTGAGAGAGAGGGACAGAGCACGAGGGGGTGGCGGGGTGAGGAGCAGAGAGACAGAGACAAGATCCGAAGCAGGCTCTAGGCTCTGAGCCATCAGCACAGACCATGACGTAGGCTTGGGCTCGAACTCAGGAGCCTTGAGATCATGATCTGAGTCAAAGTCTGATGCTTAACCCTCTGAGGCACCCAGGTGCCCCTGCAGCTGTAATTTTTAGCTGTTAAATCTTTTTGGAAAAACTCTTTGTCAATGTCTACCAAACGTAAATATATGCACATCCGATATTCCCGCCATTCCTCCTCTAGCCATCCTACTACTGCCCAAAAGTAATATGCAAATTTTGTTATTAAAAGACATGCACAAGAATTTTCATATCAATATTATTTACAGTTGCAAAGCTATAAATATTTAACTCTGTCATTAACAACAGAGTAATAAATATATTGTGGGCTACTCATACAATGTAATATAATGTGTCAATAGAGGAGAAACAACATGCAATGAAAATGAATCATTTGGAGGTAACAGGTAAAATGATCAAGTAGATACAGGCGATTTTATGGCACTTACATAACAAAACTTGGCTTAAGTAAATAAACGCGGAAGAAGTCAGAAAGGCTATTTCTTTGAGGGGGAAGCATGGTGAAGAAGTCGAGAAGTCCTTAAATACTTGTACATAGTTATGTTTTGTTTTTTAATCCTATTTTTCTTCTAGTTCTACCATCCGTGTCATTTACAGATATATTTCCCTACTGATGTTTTTTTCCTGGTTTTGAGTCACATTTTCTTGTTCTTGGCCTGCATAAGAATTTTCGATGGGATGTTAACATTGCAGATGTGATATTTTGAGTGTCTGGATTTATGTCTTTGGGAAAGAATACAATGCTTTGTTTTGCCACTGAATTGAGTTACATGCTGAGTCCTTTGATTATTTTGAAATCTGTTTTTACAATTTGCCCAGGTGACTCTAAAAGAACTTCAGAGAGTTCACTCTCACTACAGTCATGACTCATCTGGCCTCTCTAGGAACACCCATCTCTGAGGGTACTCCATTCTGTCTGGTTAGGGATACTACATCTCATTTTGTATGAGCTCTGGAAAATTTTAGTTTATAACTCTGGTTGTTCTTAGCCTGGTTCTTGGGAGTTTCACGCTTCTCATGTACCATCTAGTAGTCAGCAAACCCTCACTGCAAATCTCTGGAAGTCTTTTTCTACACAAATCACTTATACCCAGAAAAGTATGCTGAAATTTCCAAGCTTCTCAGTGACCTTGTCCTTGGATTTCCCTTCTTTGTACTGTGTGCTGGAAAATGCCTTAAACAGGAAAGCCAAGAGGATTTTAGGTCTTAGTCTACTCATCTCCCTTTTCTCAGGGGACACAGTCATTTATTGCCTACTGTCCGATGTCTGAAAACAGTAACTTCATACATTCTGTTTTGGATGCTAGTTTTATCACAGGAGGTTAAAACTGGTCCTAGTTAGGGGCACCTGGGTGGCTCAGTCAGTTAAATGGCTGACTTCGGTTCAGGTCATGATCTCGCTGTTTGTGAGTTCAAGCCCCGCATCGGGCTCTGTCCTGACAGCGCAGAGCCTGGAGCCTGCTTCGGATTCTGTGTCTCCATCTCTCTCTGCCCCTCCCCTGCACATTCTCTATGTTTTTCTCTCTCTCAAAAAAATAAACATTAAAAAAAATTAAAAAAAAAATCTGGTCTTAGTTAAACCATTAGGGCCATTAGCCAAAGTCCTCATCTTATTAATAGATTTTTTAATGTTTTTAAAAAAAGGCTTTATAATTGTGTTTTGCTCACTTTTTGATGTTTGATTTTTGAAAATCAGAAATCTATTTTATATAATTCCTATTTTATACAATTTAATTAGTTGCTTTTGAAGCACAGTACAATCTTGGATTACAAGTAACTTGTGAGTGTTTCACAAGATGAGAAAACATTGCTAATAAATTTTAACTTGATGAACAAGTGAGATCTTGCAATACGAGTAGTACTTGATGCTGAACGTCACATGATCACAACTGAGCCAATGGTTCCTCTCTCTCTCTCTCTCTCTGTCTCTCTGTCTCTCTGTCTCTCAGGATTGCAGGTGATCATCTCCCATGCTTGGATGCTGGATCTCAGGCTGCAGTGTTTGGCAGAAATCAGTGATGTTTCAGAACGTTGGAAAGTGCCCACAACTGGCACTAGGGTATTTTTTGTCACTTCAAAGCACCTGTGTACAGGCTGTTGCATTTCCATACAAGAGTAAGCTTAGGAATGCTTCGCTTCATTCTAGGTCAGGCTGCCTGCAGATACAGACCATTCCTCTGCTCTCTTATTGCCAGTTACATTAGATACAGTATATGACAAGGGTTTATTGATACTGTACTGTAGTCTACATCTGTGTGAGTGTATACACTGGCCTCCATGCAGAAGAAAATTCCTTTGAGCCAATAGGTAGCAGTGATTCCATTAGTGATAGTCATAGTCGTCTTACACAATAACCCTCCTCTCTCTTGTCTCCCGCACACCAACCACAAAAGTTTTCAAAGGTAAGTGCAGGTTATTTGTTTATTTTTCCAATGTTTTGTATTTTATTTATTATTTTGTATTATATTACAGTTTTGTGATCGCTTTTATATGAATATTTTTGGGTTGTGGAAAGAATCATCTGAGTTTCCATTATTTCTTATGGGGACTTTTGCTTTGATATACAAGTGCTTTGGATTACAAGCATGTTTCCAGAATGAATTAGGCTTGGAAACCAATATTTTTCTGTACTTATAATGTAGTCAAACTGTGATCATCTGTCATTTGTTACCTATCATTTTTTACCAAGCTACTAAGTTCTTCATTGATTAATCCTCTTATATGTATATTTCTCACAGAACAATGAGGGAATCTAAACTCAATTTGTTAAAGATTTGAAACTGTCCTAAGTATAAAATGGATAAATAATAGAATAATAACATATCAATTTAATTTAGAGGCAGGGTAAGTAATATTCTCCTAGTGGCATAGCATAATTTATTTTACCCAAACAAGGATTCAAAACCCAGGTTTGGTTTTATTAGCACTGTATCCATTAGCAGGTTTTAATTCTCTGTGAACCTCAATGTTCTTATCTCTAAAATGGAAATACTAATTTGTCACTTGATGGAATTAAAAGAGATAAAGCATGCATGTAGTGAACAGTCAATATTACGATAACACATTCATTATTTTCTACTATTTCTGTTTTTATTACAAGTTTCCTAAAAGCTATCTGACTTTTAAGTACAGAAAAAGTACACAAAGCCTTTATTTGTCCTTACGAAATGAAGAAATTTTTAAATTGAATTTTTGATATTAATCGGGAACTCTAAATATATTTTCATATTCTTTGTTATTAATATATCTGTAGACAAACAAATAAATTCATAGACAGTTACTTGTAACTATGTAGTTTCTGAGCTATTTCACATGTCTTGTGTCTCTGCTCCAACCACTGATTTGTGTCTTGAGCTTAAGAAGCAAACCACTGGTAAATCGATACCATATGCCAACAAGTCAAATTCATTGGTATGTAGATGCTGTTGAAAAGATGGATAAGATGAATTATACCATGAGATGAAGAGCCTTGTCTTCAAGGTTTCCACAAAATTGCAGAATCAGCTACTTTATTATCCTGACACTTTCTGTTAATGATAACATGCTTAAATAAATTAAAACAGTTTCTAGTGGACTACACATTCATTATGGTAATGCAGTTATAGAAGCATAATCACAAAAGGCATAAACTGTGCCAAACTTGCCTGAAACGTGCAAGGGTGCTGTCACAGACTATATAATCCTAACTGCCACTGCAGTATACGTCAGTTGCAGGATTTGTTTTAATACGGGAAGAAATCAGTGAAATTAGACATCATTAAATAAAAAAGATAGCAACATAAAATCTCTCAGTGATACGCTGACATAAAATAAAGGAAAAGTTTCAAAATATTAAGTAATCATAGAGGGTGATTTGATGTTGAATATTCATCGTGAGTTTTTCATTGACTCACTTTATATAGAAGAATATTTCTTACTTTACAAATGCAAAAGGAATTTTTTCATAATTCTTTAATTATTAGATTCTAATATAATTATCATGTGTTGAGATAATATATTCCTTGTGAAATGAATGCTGAAATTTGTTAAGGCTTGGTATAGTTGGTTTTACCATTCTCTGTATTCATTTATGCTTTTTCCTCTTGATCAACAACTCATTTGTTGTGTATCTTTGATTTTCAGAAATTCACTTATGTTATTAAGTGTGATTTTATTTGTATTTATCTTTCTTGGGGTTCGTTGAACTTGAAACTGTGAGATTATGTTTTCTACCAATTTTGAGGAAATATCAGCCATTATTTCCCTCCCATTTGTTTTCAATATTTTCTCTCTCCTCTAGTCCTGAGACTGTCATTATTGAATTGTTAGACCACTTTTTATTGTTCCACAGTGTACCGATACACTGTTCATTTTTATTCAATTTTTTTATCTCTGCTTTGAATGTTGGTTAATTTCCATTATTTTAACTCATTCGGTACTTTTTTTAATAGGCTTTAGTTTTAGAGCAGTTTTAGGTGTGTAGAAATGAGGCAGGAAAGAGATTTCCCATATAACTACATGTGCATAGCCACACTCTTTTCAATATCTCCCACCACAGTGGTACATTTATTACAATTGATTAAACCTACATTGACACATCATTATCACTCAAATTCATACTTTACATTAGGGTTCACTCTTGGTATTGTACATTCAAAAGGCTTTGACAAATATATAATTGCCATTATATTCACCGTTATACTATCATCCAGAATAGTTCCATTTTCCTAAAAACCCTGTGCTCCACTATTCATCTCTCCTTACTTCCAAACCTTTAGAAACCACTGACTTTTTACCATTTCCACAGTTCTTCCTTTTCCATAATGGCAAAGATTGAGAATCAACCAGAATACAACCTTCTTGGTTTTGTTCACTTAGTAATGTGCATTTAAGTTTCCTCCATGTCTTCCCATGATGTAATAGCGCATTTATTTTTAGTTGTAAACTATATTCCATTGTCTGGATGCACCACAGTTTATTTTGTCCTTCATCCACTGAAGGACATCTTGATTGCTTTCAATTTGGGCAATTATGAATACAGCTGATATAGTCATCCATGTGCAGGTTTATGTTTGGATATAAGTTTTCAATGCCTTTGAGTAGATACCAAGGAGCGTAATTGCTGGGTTTTATGGTAAGAATGTGTTTAATTTTGTAACAAACCACCAAACTGTCTTCCAAAATGGCCATACTGTGGTATATTATCACCAGCAATGAATTGAGAGTTCCTATTGCTCCAAAATCTTGCTTATATTTGATGTTGTCAGAGGTCCAGATTTAGGCCATTCTCAAAGCTGTGTAGTGGTCCGCAAGTGTTGTTTTAATTTGCATCTCTCTGATGAAATATGATATGGAACATCTTTCTATATGCTTTTATTTGGTGTCTGTAGACAGTCTTTGATGAAGTGTTTAAGGTCTTTGCCTATCTTTTAAATTGGGTTGTATATTCCTTTATTGTAGAGTTTTAAGAGATCTTGGTATATTGCGGGTAACACTCTTTTGTTAGATATGTCTTTTATAAATATTTTCTCCTAATCTGTGGCTTGTGTTTTCATTCTCTTGACAGTGTCCTTTGCAGAACAGACATTTTAAACTTTTAATAAAATCTAGCTTATCAGTTATTCCTTTCATGGATCATACTTTTGGTGTTAAACCTAAAAAAGTCATCACCATTCTCACAACTAGAACAAATAATCCTAAATATTTCATATAACCACAAAGGACCCAGAATACCCAAAGCAATCTTGAAAAAGAATAAAAAAGCTGTAGTTATCACAATTCCAGATTTCAAGATATATTACAAAGCCATGCTAACCAAAATAATATGGTACTGACAAAAAAAGAAAAAAAAAAAGAAAAAAAAGGCACATAGGTCAATGAAACAGAATAGAGAGCCCAGAAATAAACCTACACTTATATGGCCAATTATTCTATGACAAAGGAGGAAAGAATATGCAATGGGAAAAAGCAAGGCAGTCTCTTCAATGAATGGTGCTGCAAAAATTGGATGCTCAAATACAAAACAAAACAACAAAGCAAACAAAACAAAACAAAAACAAACCAATAAAGAGAGAAAAAAGAAACTAGATCACTTTCTAACACCATTACACAAAAAACAAACTCAAAAAGGACTAAAGACCTAAATGTGATGCCTGAAACTGTAAAAATCCTAGATGAAATCACAAGGAAGACTTCTCCGATATTGGTAATAACAACATTTTTCTATGTATGTCTCCTAAGGCAAGGGAAACGAAAGCAAAAATAAACTATTAGGCCTACATAAAAATAAAAAGCGTTCGTAAATCAGAGGAAACCATCAACAACCGAAAAAGTCAACCTAATGAATAGGAGAAGATGTTGCAAATGATATATCCAATAATGGGTTAATATTTAAAATATAAAAAAATAATTTTATACAATTGAACACCAAAAAACCCACAACCAATCTGATTAAAATATGGGCAGAGGACTTGAAAGGGAATTTTTCCAAAAAAGACATATGGATGGCCAACAGACACATGAAAAGATACTCAACACCACTATCATCAGGGACATGCACATTAAAACAATAATGAGCTTCACCTCATCCTGTTAGAATGGCTAAATCAAGAAGACAAGAAACACCACACGTTGGTAAGGATGTGGAGAAAAAGGAATCTTCATGCACTGTTGGTGGGAATGAAAATTGGTGAAGCCATTGTGGAAGGCAGTATGGAGATTCCTCAAAAAGAAGTAAAAATATTAAGTATTATATGATCCAATAATTCAACTACTGGGTATTTACTCAAAAAAATGAAAACACCAATTCAAAAAGATATATACACCCCTATGTTTATTGCAACATTATTTACGATAGCCAAGATATGAAAACAACCTAAATGTCCATCAATAGATGAATAGATAAGACGTGGTTTATATATACAATGGAATATTACACAGTCTTTAAAAAGGCTGTGATAATGTCATTTGTGACAATACAAATAAATCCAGAAGGTGTTATGCAAGTGAAATAAGTCAGACTGAGAAAGACAAATACCATATGATTTCACTTATATGTGGAATCTAAAAAAAAAAAAAAAATGAATAAACAAACAGAGAAAAAGTGGAATCAGAGAACTGATTTGCCAGAGGGGAGGTGGATTGGGGATGGGAAAAATGGGTGAAGGGGAGTGGGAGATTCAGGCTTCCAGTTATGGAACGAACACATCATGAGAATAAAAGGTATGACATTGGGAATATAGTTAGTGATATCATAGTAGCGTTAAATGGTAACAGAAAGTAGTTACACTTGTGAGGAGCAGAGCATCACACATAGAGAAGTTGAATCACTATGTTGTACACCTGAAACTAATGTAACACTGTTTGTCAACTATACTCCAATAAAAATTATTTAAAAAATAAATAAAAAGTCATCTCCAAACGCAAAGCCGTCTAGATTTTCTCCTGTTATCTTCTAGGAGTCTTATAGCTCTACATCATTTTTAGGTCTATGATTCAATGAGTTAATTTTTATGAAGAGTGTAAGGTTTGTGTTCAGATTCATTTTTTTGTATGTAGATGTACTTTTCTTTTCAAGTTTGTTTATTTAGTTTTAGAGAGTGAGAGAGAGAGCAGGGGCGGGGCAGAAAGAGAGGGAGTGAGAGAGAATCCCAAGTCGACTTTGCACTGTCGGCACAGAACCTGACGTGGGGCTCAAACTCATGAATCATGAGATCATGACTGAGCTGAAATCAAGACTTGGTCGTTTATGCGGTGCCTGGGTGGCTCAGTCGGTTAAACATCTGAGTTCAGTTCAGGTCATAATCTTGTAGTTCCTGAGTTCGAGCCCCTTGTCAGGCTCTGTGCTGACAGCTCAGAGCCTGGAGCCTGTTTCAGATTCTGTGTCTCCTTTACTCTCTGTTCTTCCCCTGCTCATGCTCTGTGTCTTTCTCTCTCAAAAATAAATAAGCATTAAAAAAAAAGGGGGGACACCTGGGTGGCTCAGTCGGTTAAGCGTCTGACTTTGACCCAGGTCATGATCTCACACTTCGTGAGTTCGAGTCCCGTGTAAGGCTGTGTGCTGACAGCTCAGGGCCTGGAGCCTGCTTCGGATTCTGAGTCTCCCTCACTCTCTGCTCCTCCCCCACTCATGTTCTGTCTCTCTTTGTCTCTCAAAAATAAATAAATGTTTTCAAAAAACTTAAAAAAAGAAAGACTCGGAGGCTTAGCCAACTGAGCCATCCCAGCACCCTTAGATGTCCTATTTTTCCAGCACTACGTGTTGCTGAGATCATCTCTCCTCCACTGCATGCCTCTGCTCCTTTGTCACCTATCAGTTGACTATACTTGTGTGGGTCTATTTTGGAGCTCTGTGTTCTATTCCAGCGAGTTGTCTAGTCTTTTACCAATGCCATGCTTTCCTGATTACTGTAGCTTTATAAGAAATGGTGAGGTCCGGTAATGCCCCTCCAACATTGTTCTTCTCAGACACAAAGAGGAATGAAGGAAGTAGTCTAAGATGGATCCAGCCTATTGCAAACATGTGCACATGGACTCTGTATTTAATCATTAGAAAGAAACTCAGGCGATAAATCCATGCTTAAAAGGAAACTGGCATCTATTTTTTAAGGACACGTGTGCTACTAGCATGATTAGGCTCAAACGTGAACTGAAGCAATGATTCCAACCTTATACAGAGGCGATATAAACATGCACTTTACATTTTAACACTGATGGAATCCAAACCTATCTTACATTTGGTGCCAAAAGAAATGTTCCAGGCAGAGGTATTAGATGGGAATCTTCTGTGTTTGCTAGTTTATTAATTCATCGAATTTATATGCTAAGTCCATCTTCATCTGAGTTCAGTTCTTTGTTTTGATGTTATCACATAGCTGCTTTTTAATTAAATATGAATGTTTAATGAGGCCTAACGTGTCTTCCAAAGTTTTAAACTCAGAAGCACCATTGAAATAAAGTTGCCAAGCATTTAAGATATCACCACCTTGATGCGTGGTCATACAATTAAAACAAAAGAGTTAACATTGCCAAGCATCTCAGAATTAGAGCTTTACAAATGCAGAAGTTTGGAAAACTTCAGTTTAACTGAAGAGATCTACACATAATAGCTAAACAAGAAATTCAGCACATCTGTGTTCTTCAACGTACATCAAATTTAACTGTTGCTTTTTAAAAGTCCTGCATCTTTATAATGTCATACAAAAACAAAAGTCATTTTGAGAGTCTTTAATCTGTGAATATATGGAAAACTTAGATTCATACTGGATTACTGCATACTGTTGTCTAGACTGTTACTCCTTTCTCCCCTTACACCACCAACAGCGATATGGCCACTATTTAATTTGTGATCATCATCACTATTCTCATTATGCATTCTCTCTTTGTTTGCATCAATTCTAAAACATAACTGTACAACTCTCAAGCTATCCCTCAGCTTCTGAATTCACTTCCTATTACTTTATGGAGGATAAGAAAACACTATGGACCCACTCAAATGTCCATCTTTATTTTTCTCCATATTACTTAAAAATATCCAAAGAGAATATATTTTATTTATTTTTAAATTTATTTACTGTTTCCACTCAGTAGTGGAATATAATAAACTCAATAAAAGCAAAGCCTGTATTGCCCATTGCTATATCCCAGCACCTAGAATAGACCATCACCTATAATAGGTGTTCAGTAAATATGGGTTAAGTGAATACATAAACCTCGAAGAAAGAAATATATTTACAAATTATTGCTTATCATTACATGCATATTTTTAATTCATTCCTCCCGTCCCACCCTCCCCAAATAAGTCCTGAAGTATGCCTGTTGGTTCAGGCTGGGGCAGCAAAATATGATACACTGGGTGGCTAATATACAACAGATTCAGAAGCTAGGAAGTACAAGATGAAAACTAGCACTGTCTTTCTGGTGAGAGCTCACTTTCTGGTTCACAGTTCTTCTTGTTGTATTGTCACATGGTAATAAGGGATAAGGGAGCTTTCTGGGTCTTTTTTTTTTTTTTTTTTAAGGTTTATTTGTTTACTTAGAGAGAGAGAGAGAGAGAGAGCACGTGGGAGGGGCAGAGAGAGAGGGAAAGAGGGGGAATCCCAAGCACGCTCTGCACTGTCAGCACAGAGCTGATCGGGGCTTGATCTTAAAAACTGTGAGATCATGACCTGAGCCATAGCCAAGAGTCAGATGCACTTAATAGACAGAGCCACACAGGCACCCCTGGGCCTTTTAAATAAGGGCGCTAATCATCTTCTACCTCCTAATACCATCAACTTGGGGTTTAGATTTTAGTGTATAAATTCGGGGGCGGGGGTGGACACAGTCAGACCATAGCAGTATATTACAAATGATCACATTAAGCCAGATAAAAAAGAGAAAAAAAAAATAGTACAAGAAAAGCACATACCTTCAAGGTCACAGAAAACCACCCAGAGGGAGGAAACAAAAACTTTTTAAAGAAAATTAATAAAATAACCCTGCGTGTTAGATATATCCCCTGGGCAGCAGATACTTAAGGTGGAATTAGGTTGTTGGGGTACCTGGGTGGCTCGGTTGGTTAAGCGTCCAGCCCTTGATTTCAGATCAGGTCATAATCTCCTGATTTCCTGGGTTTAAGCCCCGCGTTGGGGATTCTCTGTGTCCCCTCTCTGCCCCTCTCTGACTTGCGCTGCTTCTAGCCCTCTCAAAATAAATAAATAAACTTAAAAAAAAAAAGAAATACAGATTTAGTGATGGTTAATACCTGTGAAAGTTAAAAGGGAGAGGGAGAGAAAATAGGCAGGAAAAGTCTTCAGACTATAATGCAGGTCCAACATTTCTGAAAGAAGAGGGATTGGGGAAGGAATATTGGGTAGAAAGAGCTTCAAAATATAGTACAACTCCACAGTGGAGTCCCGAACTGACCACAACAGCAAGTTCTTGTACCTCTGTGGTGCTCAGTCATTGACGATGACTTTCTAGAATGCACAAGGCCAAGGCTGGCAAGCCGAGGTACAGCCGAAAGGCAACCACAACCAGAGACTGTGAGCCAGTTTCACAGCGCACAGCTGGTTCTCTTTTTACCAGTTATCGGAAAGGCATACTTCTAAGGCTGACACAAAGTATAAACTTGAGTTGAGGGGCTACATCTTTGGCTTGAAGATGAGCAATAATTTTCTCCTTCTAGGGAAAGGTAACATAATAAGGCTTCATGGCCACACTACTATCCTAACAGATATATATCAAATGACTGTATCTGAAGAAAGAAATGAGAAACAGATTCTGAGGCCTAGAAATCTTGTCATATGTGGAAATCATATGTCCCAAATCAAAGTTGGGCTTTATCCAACACACATAGTCTCAAAGTTAAAAAAGATTAAAATAACTGAGCCTGGAAGATCTATTAATAGAATAATTCAGTTCTGTAAATGAACCGTCATTGAGGTAATATTTAAAATGAATTTTTCCCCTAAGAAAGCATGTATTTAGTTTTGTTTATGCTTATTTCGCTATTGTTGTTCTTTTTGGGGAGGGGAAAGAACAGGAAGATTAGTTTTCACCTCATTCTTTAAAAAATAGATCGATAGATAGGTAGATTTTTCTAGAATGTGATCAAGATGTTAGTCTAGGGGACACAGAGATGCAGCCGTCTGTGATGGTCCAGCACAGGAGTTAACACGGGGGAATAAACAATGGTAGAAACAGTAGTAACTATGTAGGTTTTCCGTTTGGGCCATATTCCTATAGTCAAGTATTCTCACATGAAATATACTACCAAGGTGATGAGTAACTAAGGTAAAAATTAGCTAAATAAAACGCCTAAATTATTGTTCTGTCCAACTATCAGGTTACAATATAATGTATTAGATTTCTATTGGTGCGGTAACACATTATCACAAATGCAATGTCATAAAACAATACAATTTATTATCTTATATATTATGTAGGTCAGAAGTTAGGGTAAGCTAGGATTTCATAAAGTCAAAAATCAAAGTGTTGACAGGGTTGCTTTCCTTATAGAGACTCTAGAAAATACCTGCTTCCAAAGTCTTTCAAGTATTTGACTGACTCCATTTCCCTGGTATTTGAGAACTGAAGCCCCTATTTTCTCACTGGTGGCCAGTCTCACTGCCTTTGCTTCTAGATGCATTTTTTGTCATGCTTTCCATGTTGCCCACCCCAACAACAACAGCACATCAGCCCCTCTTGTGCTTTAAATATCTGACTTCTCCTGCTATCTCGTCTCTCTGTCCATAGGGAGTATGTGATTAGATTGGACCCAGTGAGATAATCTGGGATAATCCCCTATTTTAAGGTCCATAACCTTAATGACAACTGTAAAATCCTTTGCCATATACCATTTTCACACATTCTAGGGATTTTGGTCCTGATGTCTTTGTGGGTCCATTCTGATGACATATAGTGAAGTTCCTAACTGTACTTTTAAAAATAAAATGAAATTACAAATTACTCAAATCAAGGGGCGCCTGGGTGGTTTAGTCCGTTCAGCGTCCTACTTCAGCTCAGGTCATGATCTTGCGGTTCATTAGTTCAAGCCCAGCATCGGGTTCTGGGCTGACAGCTCAGAGCCTAAAACTCGCTTTGGATTCTGTGTCTCCATCTCTCTCTCTTCCCCCACTCATGACCCCTCCCTACCCCCCTCTCAAAAATAAATAAACACTAAAATTAAAAAAAAAAACGAATCAAGTTTAGATATAGATAAAATACTTGCATGTGCATACATATATGAACATAAATGCATGTGAGTCTGCATTTCCCTCAAATTTTAATCATTAATGCCAAGATACATTTTTCCATCTACTTCCAAAATGCTTCAGCCCTACATTCCATTTAAATGTGAAGAAATGTATTGGGTTTTAAGAATTCAAACATCTTTGAATAAGTAGTTTTGATTTAGAAAATGATTAAAGCAATCTCATTAACCAAATATTGAGGGACTCTCTTGATGTCTACACTTCATTTTTCTCCTGTTCCTCAACATGGACGGTGATTGTCCCTTTTCCCATCGAAGGAAGGATACGTGAGCTGTTTTTGAAATATGGTTACATTTTACTGCTTAAATTCAGGGAAACAATATTGTTTTAAAATAGGCTGTATTATCTTTCATTTCTCTGTGGGATACTCTGGGAAAAAGTGAAAATGATTTTAGCTACTGTAGCACTGCCGACATCAAAATAGAATTATAATTATGCTGCAGGTGGGAAACTACTCAGGGTACCTGCAGAGCACAGATAAAGTGGTTCATTGGCCATCCATTTCCCAGGCTATTTAGCTTAATCTGAAGAGTATGTATAAAGCATATTAATCCAAATAGCCCTGAACTCTAGCCATTTAGAGAAAGCACGTCTGAATCTTCCTTAAAAATAGGTTTAGCAATACAATTTTTTTTCTGGTTCTAATAATTATACTAGCTATTTTAAAACCTATCAGGAAGCCCATATTGTTATTCTAAAATACTTATCCAGAATTTTCACCTCCTGAGATTTCCCTACAACAAAGGGAGTAACGATGTCTTGCATGTGTACAGTGTTGGAAGATGTTCCAAGTATCACATCATAGCTGAACAGACGTAAACCCCAGTCTGCATAATCACAGCAGGTAGATAGCTCAAGTTTAGTGGAAAATTCCCACAAAGTATGAGCTATTACATCTTTCTTTTTAAAAGTGTCAAAAATGAAAACACAACTTGCCCATTCTTACAAAAACATTTATGGTCTATATAAAATGTCCACATATATTTTAAGATATTATGACATTATGCCAAATAGGCCTGCTCATTTGCTCTGTCACTTACATATCAGATATGATTGTTGACAAGTAGCTTGTGGCCTGGAACGCACACAATCATCTAGCAAGCAAATATGATGCCAAATACAATTTATAAATCAATGTGGGCTCTAATGCATTGATGTTCACAGGTTGGGAAAATCTTGTTCACAATTCTTCTATTTATCCTTGTATATTTAAGGTATATATTTATAAAATTTACATAATGACCAACAGCACTTTTAATAATTAAAATTAATATTTATAGAATTAAGATATATAATTAAAATAAAGCCAATGTTAGATATATTTTATCTGGAAGATACATCTTAAATATATACCTATCTGGAAGATAAATCTACATACGACTAATAATTTGCAACTGTCTGTGAATCTCATATACTATTTTATGCTGTACAGTCAAAGCAAGACCAAGTAATTGGGTTAGAGATGGGAGAAACAAAATTTCTTAGATCCTCCTTAAAAATTATATTCAAAAATTGTAGAAAATGTTTGTATAACTCAAAAAATATCCATGTATCCTACCAATCCATACAAAGGGCATTTTTGGCTAAGATAAGTCATTTTCATTCCCTAATCAAGGGTCTTCTTGGAGGAAAACAAAATGCGTTAATTGGTTTTTAATAAATATATCTGATATTAATAAATGAATGGAAATTGCAAACAGAAAGCAAATCAAGGGAAATTATTTCTTTTCTTCATTTGACATGAGGCAATAATCTTACTAAACTCATCTTACTACTTTTAATTCCTGCCTTTACAACTTTTTTTCTTGGTTAGTATAAACTTTTATACAGAAAGTTAATAAAACACAAAAATCTAAAGCTTAATGTAAAATCTTTATTCTCTCTTAAGTTAAAAAAATTAACTGCCAATCTTACTTTATTCAATCTATTCTAAAGAGATGAAATGTCTATAAATAACCTAAACATATTCTATAACACACAAGAAGATATGTGTTTCTTTTTAACTTTAAACTTAAATCTTATTTTGGTTGTAATCTCATTTGACAACTGGAACAAAACAAAAAGTAATTTTATGGATAGTCCCAGAAAGGCAGTGTTACATATGAATTAACTAAGCATCTGCTCTGATGTACAATTTTTACTTTTGTGCTTCTTGAATAATGTGAAGGAAATCTCTCCAAAGTAGTCAGTGAGAATTTTTATAGCTTGCAATCTATGCTGCATAATTTGAAAGTTATTTAAAATTTTGAATAACAGTGAATGGGCTCTCTATATCTCCATTCAATTCTAATTCAAAATTAAATGCTATTACCTTTAGTCATAGGGTATTCACTACTGATAATTTAATTGATTCAAATTTCTAGAATATTCTCAATGGATTTTGTTCAAGGACAAAATTCCAACTGATAAAAATTTTTATGAACAAAATGGCAGGGCTTAAATGTCAAAAACAACAACAATAGAAACAACACACTAAATAAGTCAGTGATAATTGTATCAAAACTATTATTTTCCAGTATGTTTCACAGTTTCTACAAACAGTGACAATGCTTTCCCTGTTCATTTGGTCACCCTTCGACACTGTCACTTAGGTTTTAGGTTTTCAGCCCTGATCCCTTCATATGAGATCCCATGGAGTAAGTTTTTAAATTCATTTTTAAACTCTTGCCTCTTACTATTAATAAGGTAATTCTGATCTAGACAAATCCTTGGCAGACATCTACATAACATCAGATATAGTTAGTTGAGACAAAAATACATTTTGAATACTTATTAATATTTGGCATCTGTGAAAGATTTCAGTACATCATTGTTCAGGACACAGTGTCTGGAATAGTTGCTCTAGAACCACCAATGATCAGTGAGCACAGAGCACCCATCAGAATGGTAACTATTCTATTTGTTCTACAGGTATGATCCCTCTCTTTAAACAGCCTAGCATAAACGATGGAGGATATTGAATGTTTGATCCAATATTCTATTATTCTTGCATTCACACCATTGCCATGGCCTCATAGTGGTCACGATGTACTTCCCCACCTTTTGCTTATACCTTGAATATGACTTGCTTTGGCTATTGTCATATATGTGGAAGTGACAGTGTTCTAGTTTCAAGGATAGACAGGAAGTGATTTCATGTTTCCACTTGCTTTACTGTAATTCATGCCACTGCCCATGAGTGGAACATATCACACTGTGCCTTTGTTCATTCAAGCTGCTGTAACAGATTGAGTAGCTTATAAACAAACAACAGAAATTTATTTCTTGTAGTTCTGGAGACTGGGAATCCAAGATCAAGCCACTAGCAGATTCAGTGTCTGATGAGGACTCTTACTGTTTCATAGATGGACATCCTCTCTCTGTAACCTCACATGGTGTAAGGCATAAGGAAGCTCTTTGGGCCTCTTTTATAAGGGTACTAATCTCATTCACCAAGGCTCCCCACTTATGGCCTAATCACACCCAAAGTTCACTTCTTTTTTAAGGGATGGAAAAAGATACAGCATTTATATTTATTATTTAAAATTATATTAAGTTTTTATTAAATTCCAGTTAGTTAACGTAGTTTCAGGTATATAATATAGTGATTCGATACTTTTGTATAACACCCAGTGCTCATCTCAGAAAGTACATGCCTTAATTTTCATCACCTATTTAAACCATCTCCTAACCCACCTTCCTTCTGGTAACCATCAGCTTATTCTCTATAATTAAAAACCTGTTTCTTGGTTTGCCTCTCTCTCTCTTTTTTCCCTTTGCTCATTTGTTTTGTTTCTTAAATTCCACATATGAGTGAAATCACATGGCATTTGTCTTTCTCTGACATATTTCCATGGTATTTGTCTTTCTCAGGATGGTTTCGCTTAGCATAACACTCTCTAGCTCCATCCACGTCATTGCAAATGGTAAAAATCATTCTTTTTAATGGCAGAGTAGTATTCCATTATATATATATATATATATATTCACTTCACATCTCCTTTATCCATTCATCAGTCAATGGAAACTTGGGCTGTTTCTATAATTTGGCTATTGTGCATAACACTGTTGTAAAAATCAGGGTGCATGTATCCCTTTGAATTAGTATTTTTGTATTCTTTGGGTAAATTCTTAGTAGTGCAATTACTGGATCATTGGGTAGTTCTATTTTTTTTTTAACTTCTTGAGGACTTCCGTACTGTTTCCCAGAGTGGCTACATTCCCACCAGCAGTGTAAGAGGGTTCCCCTTTGTCCACATCCTCACCAACACCTGTTGTTTCTTGTGTTGTTGATTTTAGCCATTCTTTCGGTGTGAGGTTATACCTCATTGTAGTTTCAGTTTGTTTTTCCCTGATAATCAGGGATTTTGAGCTTCTTTCATGTGCTTCGTGGTCATCTGTGTGTCTTATTTAGAGAAATACCTATTCATGTCTTCTCCCCATTATTAAATTGGATTATTCATTTTTGGGGTATTGAATTTGATAAGTTCTTTATAGGTTTTGGACATCAACCCTTTATCAGATGTCATTTGCACGTATTTGTTTCCATTCCATAGCTGCTTAGTTCGTTGATGATTTTCCTATTGTGCAGCACTTTTTTGTTTGTTTTGGTTTTGTCTTATTTTGTTTTACTTTTTTTATAAATTCTCAATAGTTTATTTTTGCTTTTGCTTCCCTTGCCTCAGGAGGCATATCTGGTAAGAAGTAGTTAAGAAGTTGCTATGACCAATGTCAAAGAGGTTACTGCCTGTGTTCTTCTCTAACTTTTTAGTTTCAGATCTCACATTTAGATCTTTAATCCATTTTGAATTTCTTTTTTTTTTTTTCTTTTATTTTCTTAATGTTTATTTGTTTTTGAGAGAGAGAGACTAAGTGCAGCGGGATAGGGACACAGAGAGAGGGAGACAGAATCCAAAGCAAGTTCCAGGCTGTGAGTTGTCAGCACAGAGCTGGACAGGGGGCTAGAACCCATGAACCGTGAGATCATGACCTGAGCCAAGGTCAGACCCTTAACCAACTGAGCCACCCAGGCGCCCCTTGAATTTATTTTTCTGAATGGTGTAAGAAAGTGCTTCGCTTTCTTTTGCATGTTGCTGTCCAGTTTTCCCAACACCATTTGTTAAAGTGACTGTCTTTTTCCGATTGGATAGTGTTTCCAGCTCTGTCAAAGATTAATTGACTATATAGTTGTGGGTTCCTTTCTGGGTTTTCTATTCCGTTCCATTGATCTATGTGTCTATTTTTGTGCCAGTATCATTCTGTTTTGATCACTACAGCTTTATAATATAACTTGAAATTATGGAATTGTGATGCCTCCAGCTTTGTTTTCTTTTTCAAGTTTGTTTTGGCTATTTGGAGTGTTTTGTAGTTTCATACAAATTTTAGGATTGTTTCTTCTAGCTCTAAGAAAAAATGTTGGTGGTATTTTGATTGCATTCAATGTGTAGATTGCTTTCTGTAGTACAGAAATTTTAACAATATTTGTTCTTCCAATCCATGAGCATGCCTCATACCATCATCTTGGGGTTTTGGATTTCAACATGTGAAATTTGTAGGGACAGAAACATTAGGACCATAACACCCAGCTAATACTGTTATCTAAGGAGAACAAAAAGAGTCTCCCCAACCAGCCCATGAGAAGTGTAGTGCCACACCAGACAAGCCCCATCTAGAATCACTGAACCAAAGTCTTTCAGATTTATGAGAATACATAGTATTTGTTTTAAGCAACTGAAAGTAGAAGAGAATTGACATATGGCATTTCCATGGCAGTCTTCCCGCCAGACAGAGATAGAATGTCATAAAGATTCAGATCCTCCTTATTAATCTTCTAAAATGAGTGTATTCCAAAACAAACAAACAAACAAACAAAAAACACAAAAGAAAAACAAACAAAAAACAACAACAACGTTTGGAAAATGGAGTTAAACACGCCCATGCTAATATTGACATGGGGAAACAAAATGAGGAGGCAAATATCTTGGAGAGTTTTCCAAAAGAAAAGCAAAACAGGTAGACTTGCCCATAATACAATCAAGTGTAATTATACTAGAAGTTAAAAGTGTGAAATTATCACACAAATAAACAGATTAATGGGACCCAATAAAAAATAGAGATGAATGACAATATACACAAAAATTTAGGATATAGTTAAGGCAACATCTCAAATCAGTAGAATAATTATTTTGTAAAACAAAATAGCTGAAGCCTACCTCTCTGAAGACATCACACAAGACTTACAAATACAATGCATTGTTAATAAACTGCAATTGGTTTAATATTATATCCACTTCTGTTTGTTCTCCTTCCTTTCCTCCCTCACTCTCCTTGGCCCTTCACTTCTAATGCTCTGAAACTATGTCCCTTCTCTTAATAAAGTGTTACCGCATTATATTTTTTCTCGGATTACACTTTCTATGTAATGTAGATCAAGATATAAGAAATTTTTCCCTCTTTCCATTACATATAAAAATGTTACATTTAAAAATAATTTTAATATGTAGAAATTTAAATTTTTATATTATCAATTTCATCATGTTAAAGAAGCATTCTTTAGAAATATTATTTGAAGTGGATTTTTATTATATCAGATGTCATTGCTAACAATAATGAATAAATATTATGGCTTCTTTCCTTTTTATTACAAAGGGGAATTAAACTAATAGATTTTCTATTACTGGCACAGGATTTCAGGTCTTTAATGAGCCCATGTTGGTTGTGATGTGTTATTCTTTTTAATATCCCCATGGATTGTAGTTTCTAATGTTTTATTTTAGTAGTTTGGCACTGGTAATATATTAGGGATATATTTTTGTATACTTGTAAGTTTTTATTAATGACGCCCTGGATTTACATAAAATTATTCAAAGCTTTCTTTCTTTCTGTATTTTGAAGAATTTTAATTGAAATAGAATGATACGTTTCATGAGGTTTTAATAAAATTCAGTTATGCAAACATGTGAGTCTGGCACTTTTGGGGCAGAGTTTTCTTGGCTCCATTTCTTAACTGCTTTATTCAAATATCTTCACTGATTATTGCAATTGGTAAGATCTGATTTCTTTTATTCAACGTTACTCCTCTTAGTACCTATTTTCTATTTTCTTTACTTCTGTAAAGGCCAAATATATCATTGGATTTTTTAAAAAAGCCCTTGATTAATAAACTTATGGTCAAGCCCGAAGATAAGATATAGTAATTAAAAACCCTTTCTTGAGACAATCAATTATACAAGCACCTCTCAGCATCGTCCTTTCTTCCCTTTTCAAGAATATGAGCAAATCCACTTGTTTGAAGAACTAATTCCACATACTTGACTTCTGTGTCTGGCTCTTTATTGATTCCACACTTAGGCATGTAAGATGAATACATTTTTTGCCATTGTTATAAGTGGGATATGGAAGTCTCTGTTGCTTTATAGTTGTCTATTTCTCCCTTCAGGTCTGTTAGTATTTACTTTAGAAATCTAGGTACTCCTATGTTGGGTGCATAATTATTTATGACTGTTACATCTTCTTGATGAATTGACCCCTTTATCATTATAAAGTGACATTCTTTCTTCTTTGTGGCAGCTTTGAGTTAAAGTCAATTTTTTCTTATGTAAGTACGGTTACCACTGCTTTCTTTTGGTTTCCACTTGCAAAGAATATCTTCTTCCATTACTTCACTTTGAGCCTATGTTTCCCTGGAGGTGAAGTAAGTCTCTTATAGGCAATATATAGTTGGGTCTTGCTTTGTGTCCATCCAGCCATTCTATGCCTTTTGATTGGAGAAGTCAATCTATATACATTTAGAGTGATTATCGATAGGTAAGGATTTGCTAATTGTTTTCTATCTGTTTTGTAATTTTCTTGTTTCTTTTTTCCCACTTGCTGGCCTTCTTTGTGAATGGATGAATTTCTGTGGAGTATGTTTTGATTCTTTCCTCTATCTTGTATATATTGACTCTAGGTTTTATTTTGTGATTACCATGAGACTTATATAACACATCTTATAGATATTAACTATTTTATGCTAACAACTCAACTTTGATTGCATATAAAATATTCCTCCTTTTACTCTCCTCTTTATGTTTTTGATTTTCTCAATTTACCTTTTTTTATGTTGTGTACTCATTAAAAAATTCTAGTAGCTATACTTATTTTTAATAATTTTGTCCTTTAGGGGTGCATAGGTGGCTCAGTCAGTAGAGCGTTCAATTCTTGATTTTGGCTCAGGTCATGATCTCACGGTTTGTGGGATCAACCCTTGAATCAGGTTCTGTGCTGACAGCTCGGAGGCTGCTCAGTATTCTCTCTCTCTCTCCCTCTGTCCCTTACCTACTCACACACACATGCTCATGTTCTCTCTCTCTCAAACATTTAAAAGCTTCATGAAATTGAATGTCCAAATCTCTCCTGAAATTTGGGAAGTTCTTAGCCATTATTTCTTTAAATGAGCTTTCTTCCCTATTCTCTTTCTGCTGGGATAAGTAAATTTGGAGGTGGAGGTGGCAGAGAAATACAGCTAAAGGAGGAGGTGCAGGGCTGTGCTCTTGGCTTGGGGATGCAGGTTCAGACTTGATGCTGATGCGAGGGTGAGTGGTGACCTTGAGGGAAAATCCACGTGGTATTACACCACTGGTGTAGTAGTGAAAAACCCACGTGGTATTACACCACTGGTCTCTATGTGCCTTCCTCAGGGATAGAGAGTACAGGGCATCTCTGTGAGGGGCAGATAACCAGGTTGGTGTGGCCTCAGCCTGTCACATTGGACGTCAAATGGTATGATGGTCTGCCCAGCCTGGGATTGCAGGTAAACTTCCAGTGCTCCTGAGTCTCCTTCCTTGAGAGGAAGATAAGCAGGGCTCCCAGGAAAGGCAGATGCTTATGTGGTCTCCCCGGTGTAGGCCTTCTTAGCATGTTATGGATTAATGCTTTCATCTCAGAACCTATGTATTCTGAGATCCTCTAGGCCCACTAGCACGGAAGCTGCTGATTGCATTGGTGGTAAGAAGAGGGAGACGCAGGACCCACTGATAACATCTGCCCAGGAAGCACAAATGTCAGTGACCACTAGCCAATACCAAAGTTCATTCGTATGTGGCCAATTGAGTGTGCGCAGTGAACATCGGGGATGTGTGTGTGTGAGGTGCACAGAGCACTACATGTGCAGATAGGCTGGTTTGGGGCATCCACAGGTGAGGCACACCCAGCAGCTGATGGACAGTCCTCCTGGTGAAATCCATACTGCAGTTAGCGGGATCCAAGCCCACATCCCTTTAATGCTCACTGAGACTCCTATTAACCACTCTCCCAGTATCTTCCCGCCCCACAGTCATGCAGGTCACAACTCAGTACTCTCTGTGGAGGAGAGATATATTGGCCTCTTTGGTAGCAGCCTTCACAGTTGGGACTCTGGATGCTCAGTCACATCCAATGAGAAATCATGGGCCCAAATTGTCTCTTTTAGCACTAATCTGTGTCATCTTGGGGAAGATGACATACAGATAAATCAAACTACTGCTCTTACCCTCTCTAATGCATCCATATTTCAAAATTTTCTTCTTCTAATAGTGTGCTGAAACTATACTGGACTTCCACAAAGACTCTCTCACCCTTGGCTGATTGTCTAATCTTGTGTTCTCCGGGGCTCCCAGGGCTGGAAAGGGACTGGAGCCAGTTCATGGGCCCCTTCAGGGTCCAGAGTGGAGACCGAGGTCTGGATGCCTATTACCCAATGCCTGGGTAGTTAGCAAATGTATACGCTTGATATGGTCTGGGTCCCTGTAATGCTAACATTCTAAACAAAGAAAGAAATACAACATTTGGGGTTTCCCTATTGATTTGTGACTAATTGAACTCCATTTATCTGAATTATAGGTGTATAATATACTCGTAACCACTGAAATGAATTCCATGGTGACTTCAAAACAAAACACAAATATCAAATTTCAAACAATGTTATTTTTCTGTGCAATAGTCTTATTTGTAATACTCTATAAGTATAATTAAATTATCCAAAATTAAAAAGTATATTTATTTTGTGTTTCTTATCTATATAACTGTCAGCAGCTGTATACAGGCTTGAGTAAAAGTGGTAAACATTTTTATATACTGCCATCATCACTGATTCAATACATCTGTTTACATCCAGATAGTGTTATTAGTTTTAATGAATTATGGAGGTAGAATACCAGGTTAGATGTTAGTCAGTATATTGAGGATGATATGTCCTATTTCACTGCTTTGGGAAATAGAAAACATTAGATAATGTTGATACTGAAACATACATTTCCCAATGTGTTTCTTCTGACCAAACAATTGAGGAACTGTCCAGGTATAGTCACTGCATGCATCATTACAAAGTTGGCATATGATATTTAATTCATGAGTGAGAACAAGATATGTCACCTGGAGTACTGTGATATGCACTTTAGCCTTCAAAGCAATCTTACAAAAGACTCAGAAAACCCTAAGGCTCCTACACTAATCTTATAAAGAATGCAAATATCGTATTTGAAAGGTTGTTCTGCTTTAGGACAAAGTAGTTTTGATCTAATGTTAAAATAGGACATCAGTACGAAGGCTGGACGAAGGCTGTTAAACACACAACACTACATTTCATGGATTTTGCACATGCTTTAAATATCTGTATATACCATTAGGACTTGACCTTAAATTGTTAAAATGTGTTCATTCATCTCATTTCTACATACAGCACATAACACCTACTCAATATATATTGGCTTTGTGATTTTAATTATTTTGCTTCCAATTAATATTCTCTGATTGTGATTTTCTGTCATAAATTAGAATTTATCATCTAACACCATCATGCATATATTTATATGAAATTATAGGGGTATTTATAATCTATTAAAATATTATCATATCCTAATACCGAGTAAATTTCTTTTTTCATTAAGGCACATATCAGGATATTTGCAGTTGTAAAGGATAGTGTTAGATCACCAACTAGCTTAAATAAAATCAGTTAACTTCTCTCTGTATTATGACAGAAATCACTAATAAAACTTATAGATTTACAGTGCTGCTTTGGCTGACAATTAAGGAATAATAAAAGCTGACCTCCTCCCTCAATATCCATCTTAATTGCGCCAAATAACTGTGCTTCTGCTTAATTCATGTCCACCTGTGAGCTAATTATTATGGAGACTCTGACTAGGTTAGGTTGCAGGTTCATCGATGTAGGCATGAGAGTTAAGTTCCATATCAAGTGAGTGAGTGGCTTTTTCTGAAAGAAAAGAAATGTCTTTATTATACGAAAATGAATAACGAACATTTTGTTCCCAACACTTATAGTTTTTAAAACCCTCTGGCCTTACAGACTACAGCCTACTGCTTCAGGAATTTGGTCTCAACTTGTACACATGACCTCTGACAGTCAGGGGAGCTTTGATCTCCCTCAATCCACCACTGCTACTTCCTGTACTCAGTAATGGTAGGTGTGAGGAAGATACCACCCTGGGTCCCAAATTTGGAAAATCCTCAATGCCTCCAGCACAGGATGCCCTTTCAAACATTTCACTCCCTTCACGAAAACCTAAATCCCCTCCTTGCTCTTAGGAAAAGTCAAGTCATAATCCTTTCCTTTGGTCTCTTGGCTTGCTCTTCTTGCATTGAACTACATCTTTCAAGAAGTCTTCATTCTAAGCTCCCTTCAGTAATATTTTTTGTTCTTTCAAAGTACCATACTCCTTTATTATATGCTTTCACTTGACACATGAATATGCAGTTCCCTCTGTTAGGATCCACTCGCCTCAGCCGCTACACTAAGCTAGCATCTAGTCACTTGTATATTTTTATCATCTATCATTTAGTTTGGGAAATGATACATGATAGCATATATCATTTACTAAAATAAAGCTGGCAGTCAATTGGTCAGCTTCTCCATCATACTCTACATCTGATCCTGCACCCATACTGGAAATGTTATATATGTGCATTGTAAAATAAGAAGAAAGCACATATTAGGGCCAACAAGTTAAAATGCCTATGAGAACAACCATATGTCCAAGTCTAAGCTCTAGATCTCAGGGTCACGACAAAGTTCTTGGTGTTATTATTTGCAAACGTTACAATATGAAGGCCGTTTTCAAATTCTGTAACTCAAATTCTATAACACTCCCCTATCTCTTATAGTTCTAGTCAATGACATAGTTGTTTTGCTTATAAAATAATGTGTATGGGTGAATATTTTTCTGGTCATGCCAAAACATAATTTATGGATTTCCATAAAAGTAACAGAATCAAGGTAGGTAAAGGAAGCAATACTAGGGAGAGAAGCTTCAAGTAAAGTAAGAGGTGTGTTTACTGATGAATATTTCCTTGTTGCCTTCCCTAAACTCTTCATGCTGACAACTTTTTACAATTTCTATCTATGTCTTTGTGCTATTTTTATATCCTCTGCAATCCAGTGTAAGAGTTCCTTCCCATATGTCAACCCTGATTTAGAGATAAGCAAATATCCTGACATTTTAGCCACTCAGAAAATAATAAATATTCCTCAAATTACTGATACAATCAATTGTTCAGTGTCTCTTGCAGAACCAGAGTGGTATTAGTGGTGGTATTAGAGTGGTAAGTTGATTTCTCAGCTATGCTCAGAGATTATTATTAAATAAAAACAGCACAAGCTGATCATGGTTTCTACTTCACTGTCTTTCTCTGACTGACCATCTTCTGTTACTCAAACCAAAGAAAATTGTTTCATTATTGTTTGTGATTTTTCATATGTGCAGAACCTGGGGTAATTTGTAATCATGTTTCAATAGTGATAAGGCAAAATAAAGGTAGTGACCCACTAGAGAACTAACAAACACATCTAAGACGAATGGTTGCTATTGAACTGTTTCCCAGGTTGTGAACTTCTTTAAGATACAGAATAAATCCAGGCATAAATAGAGTGAGACCATAGGACTCAAGTCATAGGACTTGACCATTTGGTCCTACCCACATTGCCTATAGGGAATGTAATGATTTGTCTCTAAGATTAAGCAAGCAATGAACTCAGGAAACATATATCCAACTTACTGAAGTATAATCAACATTATTCTAATTGTGTAGTTCGTGAGTTATGACATATTATACATATATATAGCATATATTCATTATGTTATCATAACCACAACCAAGATATATATATATATATATATATAACATTCTCTATCACCCCAAAAATTTCCTGTATGTTGTTAAGGCAAACCTCCTGTAGTCCCTCATTCAGGAAATATTTGCTACTGTGACTATAGATTAGTTTTTCCCACTCTAGAATTTCTTATACAATATGTATTAATTAATTAGTTAACTAATTAATTTCCTGAGACATCTATAAAAAATCACCACAAACCTGACGGTTTAAAACAACAGAATGTGTTGAAAGTATTAATTTGTTGTGGGGAAATGGTTATCTTAAATAAGAAATACAAAAAATAGCAAAATAGGTGCAAGTACTATACACTGAAAATTACTAAATATTGGTGAGAAAAATTTAATAAGGGAATAGCTTCTTTTTTATTTTGGCAATACATCAGAAGGAGTCAATTTAAGGGGAGATATATAAAGTATGAGAAAGACACCACCTGTCATTGTTGAAAAAAAAGAGGTAGATAATGGAAACACGAGAAGAAATGGGGTAGCCTCTAGGAGCAAAGACCAGCCTTTCCATGATCATTAGCAAGGAACTAGTTTCCTTAATCTTACAAGTGAAAGAAAACGAGCTCTTTCCATTTTCCAACTGAATGAGCTCGAGATCACATTCATCCTTAGAGCCTCCAGAAAGGAGCACAGCTCTGTTGGGTCTTATAAGCAAAAGCAGAGAGAACATGTATATTAGACATCTGTGATAAGAGATAGTAATCAAAAGTTACACAATATATTTACTGTGGTCTTAAATATTTTAGCCATTTTTATTTCACAGAAAAGCTAACGCTCATATTCCAGGGGCAAGAGGGAAATCATAACAGGAATAGCAGATTTGGGCTCTTATGGCCTTCTGTTGCACTCTCTATCACACTATTTTTACCAAGTATATGCCAATAATCAACACGTTTTAGATGAAAAATCAGAAACAGCACGAGACTATGTGAACAAAAGGTTAAAATGAAACTGAAAAAGAAAAGATAGCCGAATAAAATTATCTATCCAGGGAGATTTTTCATACTATACAAGTGTGTGTGTGTGTGTGTGTGTGTGTGTGTGTGTGTGTGTGTGTGTGTGTTTAACTGCTTATAACTGAAATCATAGACTCTTTCTAAAAAACGTGTTTACATCCCTCATTTTGTTGCTGTAGAATTTAGAAGAAAGTAAGACATGGCGACTTACCCAAAAATCCCACCTGGAGGGTAATATAATCTGAAATAGAGCCTGAGGCCCCTTATTTCTCTAAAAGTAAATAACTGTCTCCAATTAAAAAATATATATTTCCATAGGTTATGTTTTTTAAATGAATTGTATTTATATTGAATGGTTAGAATACTACTTTAAATTATATATAAAGAGCTAAACATTAACACAAAATAATCTTTTTAAAACAATCCACTAAGTGCAAAATAATAGCCATTAATTTCTCAACATCTTATATGATTCTCTTTTGAGTGCTTACTGAGCATGTATTTGAGTATAGTGATAGAATATAGTATAAAGACGATTACAATAACTAGATTTAAGGTGGCTAGTTTAGAAATAAGGCATAAATACAGTAGGATACACAAAGAATCCAGAGCACTTAATCTAAAATGAAAATATTTTAAACCTTTACATTTAATCTAAATTGAATTTACATGGTTAAAGTGTGTATATCAGGGAGTTTCTTTCATTAAAGTTATCACTAACTTTAAGTTTTAAACATTTCCCCTTCATATGCCAAGAGTCTACTTACACACCTCTTCCATAAACCAATATTCCCACCACTGTCAGGATTGAGAAGCGAGGTGCTCTAAACTACACTATTGTAACTGCGCTGTACTTGACAGTGTCAATGTGATGAGAACTGACAAGGGCCAGTACATGTTTTGGGTCTGCTGATAGAAATTCCTATTTGTCGTCAATGTAGCATGCCCTTCTGCTTAAGCATAATTCTTTAAGAAAGTCGACAGAAATATGAAAAGCAAAATGAGATAAGGAGAATAGAATAGAGAATGAAAAAGGAAAATAAATGAGACTAAGGAAGCTTCAGATGATTCAGGACAGGAAAAAAAAAATAAGACAAACATTTATGGGCTTCGAAGTCTGATTGCTGCCGTAAGACCTCACGGATTACATTCATCTAATGTGGATTACAAAGACATGGAAGGTATGGGTCTGAACAGACTTACACAATATCAATATTTCTGATAGAGAAACATTACCTTAAAGAATACAAAAATAAAAATAAAATTTAAATCCTCTAATGTGTTTTTATAGGTGGTTTAAATAATGCCCTCAAACAGGGCGCTTGATACTAGGTTCTAGTTAAAATTTAGTATTAAGCATAATATTGAGAGATACTTTATCAGGAAGATCCAATTTTTATATCAAGTTGTTAAGATCGTAAGCATTATATAATTTGGAAATTTGAATTATGTTACATTTTATGTGCTTGTCTGATGGAGGATGAGCATGAGAGGGGTCTTAGATACTTCTGATTAAAAGTAGGTTTTCTTACTATTCCACAAATGTCCTGGGAACATCCTTCACAGGTTTTGTTTCACTCTTTCCCGTCAAATTTCTCTTTCATTAACCTTGTCTTTTCCTAAAGTATTAAAATTCTTATTTTCTAGGTAATGAGGTATTCTAGGTAATGAGGAACATACTTCAATAATAAAATAATTTTTAGGATATGGCATATAAAAATGGAGATGCATTTCTAAAATAAAATAGCTGCAGGTTTTAATGGTGGTATTAAACAAAATTCCAGACATTTGCAGCACACGTCTTACCAAGAGAATGATCAAATAATGAATCCAGTCAGGCATTACACGGGAAGTTTCTGTTCTTCCGCTATTATTACCATTCTCTCTTGTAGCATTGTGTAAAATACTTCATGGGGCTTGGCATCAGAAAGATATCAAGTATTAACCCACTTCTGCCACTTATTGGCTTCATGAACTTGGTCAAGTTACTTATACCCTAGGGAAATCTGTATTCTCAAATGCAAATCATGGCTAATAAAGACTGGGTTATGAAGTGGATTAAATATGTCAAGAAGATGGTATATGTGTTTATTTCCCTTCTCATTTCGTTTCTTTACCGGGAGAAAGAACCCTTGTAAATCTGAGAAAGGATACACCCTTTAAATTTATGTAGCCCTGGGGGCACCTGGGTGATTCTGTGGGTTAAACATCTGACTTAGGCTCAGGTCATTACCTCATGGTTCACGAGTTTGAACCCCATGTAGGGCTCTGTGCTGACAGCTCAACGCCAGGAGGTTGCTTCAGATTCTGTGTCTCCCTCTTTCTCTCTGCTCTCTCCTGCTTACACTCTGTCTCTCTCTCTCTCTCAAAAATAAACATTACAAAGAAAAAACTATGTAGCCCTTAACACAGTCTTCAGAATTATTTTTGCAGCATGTGTCCCATCTTATATCAGGTGGGGAAATGTGGTTAATCGTAAGGTACGATACAGGATTATGAAAATCATCTGCCTTGAGAAATCAAGGGAAATACTAGGAATAATAGTTGAATTATTTATTTAATAAATAAATGTGTAGAAGGTAATTATTGAAAGACTCGAGTCACACGAATTCACTTGGGGAACCTGTTTTATATGAAAATTCTGGGCCCTACCCAAACCTCTTAACTGAGTATGGGAGGATCAAATAGCCAAACTCTCAAAACTCTAAAGCAGATGGCCCATGGGAAAAAAAAAAGAAAAAGAGGATATAAGTTATACACATGAAAACAAAACTCAAAATGCCTAGTTATACTGATTCTGTTTCTTCTGATTCCTGGTACGGTATTCAAATGGTTAGAATTTTGATTGGAGTAGAATTTTGCAAATGTTAGTACTCAAACTAATCATTTGAGGAAACTTATAAAATATTGCAAAACAACTCCCAAACTGCTGGATAAAAAACATAAGAAATCAGGCAAACATATAAATATTTATAAAGGTTCTGAGATAATTCTGATACACGTTCAGTGGCTTTGGTAAGAAACACATTTGTAACCTATATTTGACTGAATAATATATTAGTAAAAATGTGACACCCAAATCTTAGGGACAAGTCTTCATGTGAATGACAAAACCCGTTACATGGTGAATGGGATTGTTAGCATATTAAATTATGAAGAAGAATTTCAGATTCCAGGTGCGTAGCTCACTAACTACACTGCACAAGAAGAAAAATTTAGAAGCCTCATCAGGAGGGTTTGATTTGAGTCCTTGGATGTTATGTACTGATATGAAACAGAGAAAAGGAGCCTAATGAAATGTGTTTGAAAACATTTGACTGTGAAAGAACAGTTTCTAATATATTCTATTGCAGCTCCTTCTCATTTGATCATTTGGTGATCAAATTTGGGGTTGGATAGTCTACTTTTTAAGTCAATATTTGCTAATATAGAATTCAAACGAATTTAAATATTGATAGCATCTTTGCTGTTTCAGTAAAATACATTTCATTTTAAAGTAATTATTGTGTGTCCCTTTCTTTATGTAAAACAAATATGTAAAATAGGTAAAAGACACCAGCTTTCGTTGGTGTGACCTGGAGTTAGGGATCAGGAACAAATGCCTACCTGCTTATCTGTCCCTTCTGGAGATATGAGAATAGTTGGAAATATGCTCAACTGGTATTAAAAAATATATGTTAAATACATTCTTGGTATTCAGGGAAATTAAAAGCAAGTATTGAATAAAAACTAAAGAATTCTATGATGTGTGTGGGTTTATGCACTTATGTGTGTTTATGTGATATTTATTTGTAATTTTTGTGGAGTTTCTATTATAGGATCATTTCATTTAACTAATGAATAAATATGAACAATATCTATGTTTAAGTAGAGCTTTGCTCATTTCAGCCATGTGTTCCATATCTAGTACACGGCGTTGAAAGTTAAAAAATAATACATAATAACATGCATTTTTCAAGATCACCTAGAGCAGCAAGATAATGCTTCTCGCAAGATATGAAAATTAAACTATGAAAGCAAAGCTCCATAACTGAACCACAGATATGTAGATATATAAAATATAGAATATGGGTTTTGATAAATATGGTCCGCGACTCAGATTACTCAACAACATAATTATCTCACATAACTTTCTCTAGAAATAGATATAAATTCTTTTATAAAATATTCTGGGCTATACAGAGTTCATAGCTTAAAAGATAATAATTTGTGACAGGTAAAAAGAGAATTAATGTGCAATATGAAGATGTGCACAGGAAACATGTAATTCTAGATGCAGATATAATTTGGGAAGAAGTCAGAAGCCTCTAACAAAATGCTTCCGTGTAACCACAGGTGTTGAAGGTCCCAGCACAGCATTTGAAGCCACCAATTTTATGAGCAAAGATTGGTTCAAGAATTTTCCGAAGCATATTAATTTGCATAATGTGAAGTTAATAGGAAAGGAGGCATCAGTTCAATACGTAACTGAGAAAGTATTCCCTACCAAGGCAGAAAACACACAGTGATGAGGCGTAGGCAGAATAAATTCCAGTTAGAATTGCACCATTCAATAATGAAAGAAAATCTGTTTCTAAATATACATTCATGCTGCTTGTAGTGAACACACGCACATAAAATACAGCAGCAATCACGGTCTTTTACCACGACCGCTCTAGCTTAGCCAATTCAGTTTAAGTTCATAATGAATATCACTACAATAATGATATTTTAAATTATAAACTATAGTTTATTTTACTAAAAAATATTACTGCCAAGTTAAATTATTGAAATCAAATAAATATTATTGCATACTTTGCTGTTTTGAAACTTAATTTGAATAATCATTAAAATAAGATAGTATTTCATGAGGGGATTTATATATTTTAGTGATTTTCACAGATGTGGAGGTCGGCAAAGTTCTTGTAAAGCACTGCTTACAAATGTCCAATTTTCAATATGTCTCCTTTCAGCAAACTTGATATGAAAATATGCTGGTTTTCATTCTTTTAAGATAATAAATGAACTAGCAAATTTCTACTTTAAATAGTATGTCATTTTATTTGACATACAGCTTATGTATAGAAAAAGGTGACTTTCAGAAGGATGTAAGAAGCTTTCAGTTTCCTAATTGCATTACGTGTGAGGACTTTCTTCAAACTTTTTCCACTAAAGAACTTTGCAAGTTTAATGATTCGTTGAGTTACATGGAAAGGCTATTTTTTTTTCCTGTGAAACACGGAAACTTGGAAACCTACTTTTGCTCGAGGAGGTTCTTTCAACCTCTAAACTTTCTATCTATGTCAAAATAGGCTAGACTTATGCCGTAGGAACAAATCACCCCCCAAATCTCACTGACTACACAAAGCAAAAGTATATGTTTCTACTCATTCTAAATTCAGTGTGATTTCAGGTATTTCTCAACAAAAGCTGTCTCCCATGTGGAAACTCCATTTTTCAAGCCACTTCCATCTCGTGGCTCATCTCTCACAAGGTGAAGCTCTGTGGTTATTGTTCTGGTAGGAGAAGAGAGAATAGAGCTCTCTAGTTACTTATTTTCTATCTTAGTCTAGAAATCACATTTTTTTCCACTCAACCTTTTCATGACCAGAAATATCCACATGATCCCCACCTAATTAATAGAAATATTGAATTTGCAGTCTCTTTTGTACAAGAAAAGGGAAAATAGATATGATGATGAGTACTAGTAATCTCTACTGTCAGAAACTTAGCCCGAATCTATAATGTTTTTGTGTAAGATAGTAAAATCAGTCAAATGCTATAGCAATGACATAAATAATTATATAAAACTACTGTCTGTAAGATCATTTATTTCTTTTACCACAATGAATCTAATAGTTTTGCAAAACCAAACAAATAAGGGGAACTCATCTGTTTTTTAGAAAATATTGGACAGGATAATAACTGGCTCCTGAATGTGAAGTTTTCCCACACAAACTTCGAATGGATAAAACCAACTGTAATCTGTGTCTGGAGTGTAACTAGGAAATATAGGTTGCTAAAAACTGCTATTTACATGTATAAGGGGAAAAACATCCAAAATTAATATAGCCTACTCTATACACCTTTTCTCAGAGAAACAAGGCGATTGACGAAACAGATTGAGCAGCAGAGTCCTTGAAGTAGGAGAAGACGTATAGAATCGTCCTTGAAGGAGAAAGTCTGCCCTTGAGTGACAAAATAATAGAGACATGTCAAATACTAGTGGATGGGAGCAATGGTTATTGGGGCACCAGAAAGGAAAGGACCGGACCATGTGCCGAGTCAAAGATGATGAAGTGGAAAGGCATCACTTTGGGGGACGATAGAGGCCACATGAAAAGGAGGCATTGTTTGCAAGCATGGTGGTAAAGGGAGAGAAGGAAAAATGTAGTGAAAATCATGGAATATTCAGAAACAAAATAAAACCACAGCATCAGAAGAAATACTACATCTCTCCTGTCCCCAACACACACAGGAAACAGGCAGCAATCACTTAAAGAAACTTCGCTCTGCCATCAGAATACAGTAAGCTGGAACTAAGAATCTTAGCAAGACATGCAAATCATTCAGGCTAATCTACATATAATTAACTCTAATTAATGTTTCAGAAATATAAAAGATATTTTTAAAGTACACGGAAAAACTCACATTGATTGCCTTCAAATCCACCTAAAGATGAAAGTAGAAAGTGACTGTCAGAACTGTCAGGTAGATGAAAATACACACAAACAGTTGTGAAACAGAGAAAAATTATAATACAAGACGTTAATAGAAACTAAATTACATAAAGTAATGGAAAAAATGAAAGACACTGTGAATCAGGGAGTCGACAACTCAGAATATGAGTGGGTCACAAATAAGCTAAAAAAAAAGAAAACAGAAAAGCCCACAGGAAACCTGAATTCACTGGAAAACAATATGCTGAATGAAAGAAACCAGTCACAAAAAAAGAGAACACATTTTTAAAAAAAGAACATATTTTATGATTCCGCTTATATGAAATGTCCAGATTAGGCAAATGTTTAGAGAAAGGAAGCAAACTAACGGTTGTCTAAAGCTGGGGAGATGGAGAGGAAGTAACTGCTAATGGGCGCGGGTTTTATTTATTTATTTTTTTTTACCTTTTTGTTTGGAGGGTGATGAAAATGTTCCTAATTTACATTGTGGTGACGGCTGCAGAATTCTTTGAATATCCTAAAACCTATTGAACTACATACTTTAGTGCATTGCGTGGTATACGGATTATTTCTTTTTATTTATTTATTTATTTTTCCTTTGGAGAGAGAGAGAGAGCACACAAGTATGGAAGGGGCAGAGATAGAGGGAGAGAGAGATTCCCAAGCAGGCTCCGTGCTGTCAGTGCAGAGTCCGATGTGGGGCTTGAGCTCACGAACTGCAAGATCTGACCTGATCTAAAATCAAGAGTATATACAATGGACTACTACGTGGCAATGAGAAAAAATGAAATCTGGCCATGTGTAGCAACATGGATGGAACTGGAGGGTATTATGTTAAGTGAAATAAGTCAGTCAGAAAAAGACAGATACCATATGTTTCCACGAATAGGTGGACTTTGTGAAACTAAGCAAAAACCAGGGGGAGGGGAAGAGGGGAAAGAAAAAAAAGACACAGAGAGGGAGGGAGATAAAACATAAGCGACTCTCAAAGACTAAGGAAAAACTGAGGGTAAGGGGGATGAGGGAGGGGGGAGAGGGGGTGATGGGCATTAAAAAGGGCACATGTTGGGATGAACACTGGGTGTTATATGTAAACCAATTTGAAAATAAACTACTATAACAAAAAAAATAAATAAATAAAATAAAATCAAGAGTCCAATGCTTAACCAACTGAGCCACCCAGGCGCCCCTTTAAGAAAGTTGTAAAACACAAAAACGGAAGTGTACACACGTGCATACAGACATAAATATTGCCTGAACTGAGGAAAGAAATCCAAGGAAAAGACAGAGTATCCAAAATCAAAGAGTACTTTTTAAATATCTCGAAAGAGAATTATTTAATTGAAATAAAGGAATTTGAAGGGTAAAAACAAAGAGAACTACAATTAGATAAAAATAGGTAAAAATAGAGGAGAGAAAGCCATAGATTTAGAATATAGGGAATAAAGACCTATCATAAGTACGGGTGTACGTCTTTTTGTACAATTTACTTTATTGTATTTTGTAGACACTACATTTTTTACACATTGAAATTTTGTGGCAAAACTGCACTGAACAAGTGCATTAGCACTGTTTTTCCACCAGCACTTGCTGGTGCCTCTATGTGACATTTTCATAATTCTCACAATATTTCAAGCCTTTTCAATGTCATTATATTTATATTGGTGTTCTGTGATCAGTGACCTTCAATGTTACTATCGTAATTGTTTTGGGGTGCCACAAACCACGGTCACATAAATCAGTGAACTTAATCATTAAATGTTAACCATTCCCCTGTCTGTCTCCCTTTCCTCAGGCCTCTTTATTCCCCAAAACACAGAAATATTGAAATTACGCCAGTTAGTAAGCCTACGATGTCCTTTAAGTGTGCACATGAAAGGAAGAGTCACATATTTTTCACTGTAAATCAAAAACTAGAAATGATCGGAGCACCTGGTTTAGTCTGTTGAGCGTCCAACTTCAGCTCAGGTCGTGATCTCACAGTTTGTGAGTTTGAGTCCTACATCAGGCTCATGGTTGTCAGTGCAGGACCTGCTTCAGATCTTCTGTCTCCCCCTGTCTCTTCTCCCCCTCTGCTTGTTTTTTTCTGTCTCACTCTCAAAAATAAATAAACATTAAAAAATTAAAAAAACATAAAGTTAAAAAAACCAAGTAGGAATGATTAAGGTTAGTGACAAAGGCATTTTAAAAGCCAAGATAGCCCCAAAGCTAGGTTTCTTGTATCAAACAGCCAAATTGTGAATGCAAAGAGAAAGTACTTGAAGGAATTATAAGCGGTACTCCAGTGAACACATGAACGTAAAGGAAGGGAGACAGCCTTATTGCTGCTATGGAGAGGTTTGAGTGGTCTAGATAAAAGATAAATCAGCCACAACATTACTTAAACAAAAGGCCCGAACTCTCTTCAATTCTCTGAAGGCTGAGCAAGGTGAAGAAGCTGCAGAAGAGAAGTTCGAGGCTAGTAGAGTTTGATTCATGAGGTTTAAGGAAAGAAGCTGTCTCCATAACATAAAAGTAGAAGGTGAAGCAGAGGCAAATGCTAATGTAGAAGCTGCGGCAAGTTATCTGGAGGACCTAGCTAACATAATTCAGAGGTGGCTACACTAAACAACAGATTTTCAATGTAGGTGAAACAACCTTATGTTGGAAGAAGATGACATCTAGGTCTTTCACAGCTAGAGAGAAGCTGTGGTTTCAAGTCCCGAGTTTTCAACAAAATACCACAAGGAATACAACAAAATGGGGGTGGGGGGGGTTAGGGGAAGTCTACTCAAAGTACAATATAAATCTTCAGAAACTGTTCCGAAAGAAACACAAGTATTATATTTATTAGACAAAGATTTTAAATAATTGCTTTAAATATGTTCAAATAACTAATGGGAAACAGAAAAATAACTAAAGGAAATCTGGAAAATGATATATGAACAAAGTGAAAATATAACAAAAGTGATAGAAAGTATAAAAAGGAACCAAATAGAAATTTGCAGATGAAAAGTAAAAAATGAATTGAAAATTTCACTACACAGATTGAATCGCAGCCTCAAACAGGCAAAATAATCAAGACACTTGAAGACAAGTCATTTGAAATTATCGAGTTTAACAAATAGAAAAAAATCAGTGAATAGAGCATAATGTACATATTGGACACATCAGGCGGACCAGTGTTTGCATATGGGAGTCCCAGGAGTAAAAGAGGGAAAGGGTTACAGAGATCACTTTAAGAAATAATGACCAAAAACTTACCAAATTTGAGAAAAGATGTTGATAAGAGATACGAGAAGTTCAATGAACTCAAAGTATGCCAAACACTAAGCGACCCATGTCAAGACAAAATATAATCAAACTCTCCAAAGACAAAGACAAAGCGAGAATCTTGAAAGGAACAAGAGGAAAGTGGTCCACCATATATAATGGGTCTTCAGTAAGATTATAAGTGGATTTCTCTGGGGAAAACTTGGAGGCCAGAAGGCAGTGAGGTGGCATATTTATGATGTTGAAAGGAAACAAACATACAAAATTGTCTACTGAGAAGTCAATATGTAGTTAAACTATTCTTCAAAAATGAGAAATTAAGACATTCTTAGATAAACAAAAACTGAGTGAATGTATTACCACTAGACCTGACCTGCAAAAGATGTTAAAGGGAGTTCTTCACATTGAAATGCAGAAAGAACAAGCAATGTAGTTCAAAGTACCTATTGCAAGTTTACAAAATAAAATTAAGGACTGAAGTCATTGCTATATCATGTGTACAATATTAGTAGGTAATAAATGAGGATTTATACCTTGTACTGTTATACCATTAAATTTAAAAGATGTAGGCAAAGGCAGTACTTTTGTTGTCTGAATAAAAATAAAATATTATGCTAGAAAGAAATGAAAAAATTCTAGATAGTCACTTGAAGTCACATGAAAATATAAATTTCTCTAATAAGTATCACAATATTTACAAATATAAAAGCCAGTATTAAAGTTTTGGTTTTTAACTCCACTTTTTATTTTTCTACAGATTTAAAATATACATACAGAAAATAATTATGCATTTATTCTAATATAACTATAATTATATATTATAAATATATCAAATATAAAAATGTAATGTGTGATAAAAATTGACTAAAGCTAAATGGTATCATTTTAAAAGAGACTCTTATAACTTTAATGTTATGTATAATTCCCATGGCAACCAAAAGAAAATATAAATGTAAATGAGGGACAAAAAAAATGAAAGAAAAGAAAAAGCATCTATAAGAAATAGAGAAAACAAATTATAATAAATCTCATTTCCTAAATTACTATATTATTTTTTAATTTTTTAACATTTATTTATTTTTGAGACATAGAGACAGAACGTGAGCAAGAGAAGGGCAGAGAGAGAGGGAGACACAGAATCCGAAGCAGTCTCCAAGGCTCTGAGCTGTCAGCACAGAGCCCGACGCGGGGCTCGAACTCACAGACCTCGAGATCATGACCTGAGCCGAAGTCGGCTGCTTAACCTACTGAGCCACCCGGGCACCCCCCCTTAATTACTTTAAATGTAAATAGATTAAATGGCTCGAAGTAAAGATGACTGACTTACAGGCATGATAGAAAAAACAAACAAACAGAATGCAATTATGGCATGCTACAAGGGACTAACTTAGATCTAAGTACGTGCATAGATTGAAAACGAAAGGATAGAAAAAGATTCTGTGCAAATAGCAACCAAAGGAGATTAGGGGTGACTATATTATTATCAGGGAAAAAAATAAATGAAAATTGTTTCAAGAGAGAAGAAAAGGACATAATATACAAAAGGATTATTTATATAAAAGGATCAAGGAGAATTGAAAATTATAAACATATATGCAGCAAAAAAATGAAGAAAACACTGACAGAAGCGAAAGGAGATATATAAAGTTCTACAGTAATAGAAACTTCAATACTCCAGTTTCAATAGTAGATGAAACAGCAAGACAAAAGATCAATAAAGAAATGGAGGACTTAAACAACACTATAGACACACATAACATATTAACAGAACACTCCACAACTAATGGAAATAACATATTCTTCTCAAGTGCACATGGAACGCTGTCTAGGGTAAACCCTATGTTAGGCCAATAAACAAGTTTTAATAACTTACCGAAGATTGAAATCAAGCCAAGGATCTTTTCCCATCACAATGGAAGGAAACTAGAAGCAAACAGCAGGTGAGAAAACTGCAAATCCACAAATATGTAGAAAAATTGTTTAAATGTTTGTTTAATTTTGAGAGAGGGAGAGACAGAGTGTGAGTGGGGGAAGGGCATAAAGAGAGGGAGACACCTAATCCAAAGCAGGTTCCACACTCCAAGCTGTCAACACAGAGCGTGACAAGGAGCCTGATGTAAGGCTTGAACGTGTGAACCTCGAGATCATGACCTAAGCTGAAGTCGGATGCCTAACCAACTGAGCCACCCAGGTGCCCCCCAAAATGTAGAAATTTTAAAACTTACTCTTCAGCGGCTGATGGATCAATGAAGAAATCACACGAGAAACTTAAAAATATCTTGAGGCAAATGAAAATGAAAACAAAACATACAAAAATATATGAGATGCAGTAATTTAGAGATATAAATGCTTACATTAAAAAATGGATCTCAAATCAACAACGTAAGTTTACATCTGAATTAACCACAAAAGTATGCTAAACTAAAAGCTACCAAAGGGAAGGAAATACTAAAAAAAATTGAAAAAGAGATCAGTAAAATAGGGAACAGAAAAATAATAAAGAAAATCAATGAAACCAAGATTTTATTCTACAAAAAGATCAACAGAATTGACAAATCTTAAGCTAGACTGATTAAGAAGAGTCAAATAATTAAGTTCAGAAGTGAAAGGACATTACTAGCAGTTTTACAGAAATCAAAAGGACCATGCAAGAATACTATGGACTATTGTATGTCAACAAATTGTATAACTTTGATGAAATAGAAAAACTCCTAGAACAACCTACCAAGACTAAATCATGAAGAAATAAGAAAAAAAATCTGTATACATCTGTAACTAGTAATTCTATTGAATTAGTCATCAAAAATTTCCCAACAAAATAAATCCCAGGACCATATGGCTTACCTGGCAATTTCTACTATATACTAAAATGATTAACACCAATTATTCTCAAACTCTTCCAAAAAATTGAAGAGACATTAACACTTCCAAACTCATTTTGTGAGGCCAGCATTACTCTGATGCTAAAGGCACATAAAGACATTATGAGAAAAGACTACAGGCCAATATTTCTAATGAGTGCTAACATAAAAATTCTCAACAGAATACTAGCAAGCATAATTCAACAGCATATTAAAAGAATTACACAACATAACCAAGTAGGACTTATTCTTGGAATGCAAGAATGGTTCAACATATGAAAATCAATTATGAAATACACCTTGTCAACAGAACAAAGAAAAAACCCCATAAAATCAGCTCAACTGATGTGAGAAAAAGACAACGATGCCGGCTATCACCACTTCTATTCAACATAAAATTAGAAGTCCTAACCAGAGCAACTCGATTAAAATAAATAAGTTTAAGAATGAATGAGTCAGTGAGTGAATGAGTGAGAGAGATAGAGAGAAAAGAAAGAAGAAAGAAAGAAAGAAAGAAAGAAAGAAACAAGAAACAAAGAAGAAAGAAAGAGGCCTCTAAATTGGAAATGAAGAAGTAAAATTGTATCTTTTCACAGTGACATGATTTTGTGTGTAGAAAATTTCTATAATTCCATACAAACACAAACATATCTAATAAATGAACTAGGCAAAGTTGCAGGATACAAAATCAACACTCAAAAATCAGCTGTAATTTTATACATTATCAATAAACAACCGCAAAGAAAATTAAGAATTATTTCACTTATAATGACATCAAAATAATAAAATATTCAGAATAAACTATACCAGGAAATTAAAAGCTTGTACACTGTAACCAAGAAAGGAGTGAATAAATGGAAAGATATCACAGATTTGTGGCTTGGACACTTAATATTATCAATATGTCAATGCTACTCAAAGCAAGTTACAGATTGAATGCAATTTTTATCAAAATTCAAATGACATCTTTTTGCAAAAGTAGAAAAATTAATTTAAAATTTATGTAGTATCTCATTGAACTCCAAATAGCAACATAATCTAGAAAATGAAAAACAAAGTAGGAAGTCTCATTCTTTGTGATTTCAAAACACAAAATGACAATAATCAAAACAGTATGCTATGGCATAAGTAAAGACATGTGGACCAATGGGATAGAAAAGAAAACCTAGAAATAAGTCTTGAATACGTGGTCAAGTGATTTTTGGCAAGGGTGCCATTACTATTCAATTGGGAAAGGGCAATCTTCAATAAACTGTTTGGGAAAACTGGATATCCATTTGCAAAAGAATGAAAGAGGGCTCTTATCTCAAGTCGCATACAAAAACTAACTCAAAATGGATGAAAGACATAAATTTAAAAGCTAAACTATAAAACTCTTAGGAGAAGACATAGGATAAAACATTTACAACATTGAATTTGGCATTATATGACACCAAAAACATAGGCAACAATAACAACAAAAAATTATAGATAGATTTGACCTCAGTAAAACTAGAAACTTTTGTGCATCAAAGGCACTATCAACAGAGTGAGCGAAGAGTCAACCCATGAAATGGAAGAAAATATTTGCAAACTATATTTCTGAAAAAGGGGTTAATATTCAGAATATGTAAGGACCTCCTACAACTATACAACGAAAAATAACAAACTGCTCATTTACAATACTGGTAAAGGACTTCAATAGACATTTCTCCAGAGATATAAATGATCAATAGGGATATGAAAAGATGCTCAAGTCATTAGTCATTAGAGAGATGCACACCAAAACCACAATGACATACCACTTCATCACCATTAGGACAGCTTTTATGGAAACAAAGAAACAAACAAAGTAACAAATGTTGACAAAGACACAGATAAATTGGAATTCTTCTGCACGGCTGCACTACTGGTAGGAATGCAAAATGGTGCAGTCAACATGGAACTCAATATGGTGATTCCCCTCCAAATTAGACATACAATTCTACATGATCTAGCAACTCCATTTTTGGGCTTATCCTTAGCAGAACGAAAGCAGGGACTTCAGCAGATATTTATTATTTTTTTAATTTAAAATTTAGTTAGTTAACATATAGTGCAATATTGGTTTCAGGAGTAGAATTCAGTGGTTCATCACTTACATACAACACCCAGTGCTCATCCCAACAAGTGACGTCCTTAATACCCATCACCCATTGAGCCCATCTTCCACCCCATGTCCCTCCATCAACCCTCAGATTGTTCTTTATCGTTAAAAGTCTCTTGTGATTTGTTTCTCTTCTCTTCTATTTTTTCAATAGATATTTATATGCTGTGTTCATAGCAACAGCATTCACAATAGCCTAAAGAAGGAATCAACCCAAATGTACACTGATAAATGAATGGATAAACAAGATGAGGCAAATACATACTATAGAATATTATTCACCCTCAAAAAGAAGAAAGTTCTTGGGGTGCCTGAGTGGCTCAGTCAGTTAAGCATCCGACTCTTGAGTTTGGCTCAGGTCATGATTTTACAGGTCATGAGATAGAGCCCCACATTGGGGTCAGTGCTGATAGCACAAAGCCTCCTTAAGATTCTATCTCTCCCCCTCTCTCTGCTCCTTCTCTCTCTCTCTCTCTCTCTCTCTCTCTCTCTCAAAATAAATACATAAAAACTTAAAAAAGGAAGTTCTGATGTATGCTACACAAAATGATCTTTATAGATGCTGCAATGAGTGAAACAAGCCAGTAGCTAAAGAAATAATACATTCATTGGTTTTAAAAAGTCACTATAATCCATCTCTAGACTTTTTTCATTTTCCCAAACATAAACTTTATACTTATTAAACAATAATTCTTTATTACCCCTTCCCTCCAGCCCCTGATCACAATCATTCTACTTTCTTCTCTATGAATTTGACTTCTCCAGACATCTCATGTAAGTGGAATCATACAGTATTTGTTCTTTTGTGACTGACTAGCTTCATTCATCACAACATCTACAAAGATCGTCCCTGTGTCGCATACATCAGAACTTCCTTCTTTTTGAGGCTAAATAATGTTCCACAGTATGTATATGCCTCAACTTATTTATGCATTCATTAGTCAACATACATTTGGGTTGTTTCCTTCTCTAGGCAATAGTGAGTAATATTACTGTGAACATGGGTATATAAATATCTGTTGAAGTCCCTCCTTCAGTCCTTCTAGGTATAAACCCAATATGCAGTTGCTGGATCACATGGAATTGTATGTCTAATTTTTTTTTTTTTGAGAAACTGATTCCTCGAAAGGATACTGATTTTGAGGATAATGATTTCCATGGTGGCTACACCATCTTACATCCTTACCAGCAGCGCAGCTGTGCAGAAGAGTTCCAATTTCTCCATATTCTTGTCAACACGTGTTATTTTTTGTTTCCATTATAGCACAGCTCTGCCACAGAGATAGGGCCTTTTCTTACGCTCTTGCCCTGCAGCAGTAGACTGCTCTAGTTTGGTACTCCATGCTGGAATTTTAATGGTGGCAATTCTCCTTGATACAGCCTCAATCTTAGTAAGGGTCTGTGTACCCAGGCCAAGGGGATAGATAGCACCTTCTCAATATTTTTGCCATTCCTCTTTGGGGAAGCAAACTGATTTCGATCTGTGGTTGGTTTTAGGAAGAAGGGAATCCCCTGCCCCTCGCTAAGTAGGAGCAAAACTTCTGTTGTATATCAGGGCAGGGTCCAGGGTTCCAGAGATTTTTGTAGACCTTCCCTTGATGCAAAGAACTTTTATATGCTTCCTCTAGAGGATGTACACAATTGCCTGTTTATGAGATTGACCAAGAGAATCTCCTATCTTTACACAGATTTTGCTTCTACCACTCCCATGAAGACCATAGGGTTCAGAAGGTTTGCTGCCCTCACTTCCACCTCAGCAGCTAAAGACTTGCTTTCTGTAAGAGGGTCGAGGGAAGCAGTTAGCATGGACGAAAATCGTCTCAGGCATACCTCTACCACTGAGAGGGCTCGCTCCTGTCTCCAGCCTTTCTCCTGAGCATGTGGAGGAGCCCGTGGGAAGAGCCCTCCACATGTCTGTGGCTCCAGGTACTCTAACCCCCTAGAGAAGCCCAACTAGACCTTTAGTAATTCATCCACATTTTAGTTGACTTCTTACATGCTTCTGTTGTTTCCACCTGTGGCTTCTCTGCTCTGACAGAAATGAAATAGTTCCTTTGGTGGTCTTTTGACAAGTCTTCTATACTTCTGAGAATAGTTAAGCTTTTTAAATTGTTTTGTCTTTTTTGAGTTGTTAGGATGGAATCATCATATTCTCTTGCTTCCTATATCTTTTTTTTAATTTTTTTTTAACATTTATTTATTTTTGAGAGACATAGAGACAGAGCGTGAGTGGGGGAAGGGGCAGAGAGAGAGGGAGACACAGAATCTGAAGCAGGCTCCAGGCTCTGATGAGCCATCAGCACAGAGCCCGATGTGGGGCTCGAACTCACAGACCGTGAGATCATGACCTAAGCCGAAGTTGGCCACTTAACAGACTGAGCCACCCAGGCGCCCCATCTTGCCTCCTACATCTTAAGAGGAAACAGAACTCTCTTGATTATTTACTGTTCTTTTTTAAATTACACTGTAAGCTTCCTAAAGTTTTTATTCATTACTATAAACTGAGGTATGTAACAATGCCCATAATATAATAAGAATTAGATCAAAATTTGAATAATTAGTACATTAACTAGAATACATATTCTAAAAGGAAAATAAATAATATTTGGTTATACACACAAATCCCCTCTCTTACTTCCCCCCAAAAGCAACATACTTCTTTTTTTTAAGTTTATTCATTTATTTTGAGAGACAGAGAGTGCAAGCAGGGGAGGGGCAGAGAGAGAGGGAGAGGTAGAGAGAGAGGGAGCATCTCAAGTGGGCTTAACAATATCAGTGCAGATTCTGACGTGGGGGTGTGGAGCTTCAACTCACGAAAATGTGAGATCATGACCTGAGCCAAAATCAAGAGTCAGATGCTTAAAAATGGAGCCACACATGCACTCTGAAAAGCCACATAATTTTATTCTCATGTCACCAAATTTTATGCCTGCAGAGTGCTAGTCACAATCATATACCATGTGTTTGTGTGGAGATATGGATGTAAATATTTGATTAAGATTTTTTCTCCCACCAAACCGTAAGATACACAAGGATATATTTTTCGTTTACTATTGTTTTCATAACACTTAGAACATTATCTGAAGGAAGCCCTCATAAAATTGTTGAATGGATCAATAATATATTATTGATGAAAGAATAATAATATAATAGAGACATAAAATAGCAAACATCAGGAAGATAGCAAGAAAAATCATAAAATAATGTGATATTTTCATTTCAAACGTGACAAAAAAGTTTAGGCAATAACATCTGAAGGGAGTATGTAAAAAAATTCATTCAAACGCTTTGTCGTATAAAGCAAGAAATTAAGGACAGGACAAATTAAACAGCTCTCCCAAAGTCACAGAACTCATTAGTGGCCGAGCCTGGAATAGAAACTAGGTCTCCTGACTCTAAATCCATTGCTCTCAATTTGGGTGTTTGAGAAAAACGCTTTAAGACATTGGGTTATGGATGTAAAAATGCGAGTGTTGAGAAACAGGGGAAAAAGAAGATAGACTTCTAAAATTTGTCTCAGCCACAGCGCCCAAACAGATGGTCATGTTGAGCAGCCAGTTTCTCAGGGAAGTTATATTCAGAGAAGGCAACGCATCACCAGGTCTCATAATCCCAGTGGACAGTAAATGATTTCATAGGGTATCAGGCAGCGCAGCAACCGACTGTTTCAATGTTTCCTTCGAAAGGGAAGATGAATGTAAAATTGCTTTACCTTCATGCTCTAGCTGGTGATTTCCGTGCTGTGCCCTTCATAACACTGATGGGGGTTGGGGTGGGAAGAAGGGTATGAACAGAGTCGGCCAGCATTTCAAGGTATTCATAAGCTCAAAAAAAAAGAAAAACAAGGTTTTTACTAATATTAATAACAACAAACACTGCTACAATAAGAATATTTCCAATATGAACTGAATGCAATATAAATTATTACTCAAATACTAAAATTTTCAATCAACAATCATATAATACCAAGAAGGCATTTTTCTTTCTTTTTTTAAATAGGTGAGGAAAAACATAGGCTTAGAGACTTTAAAGATCTCAGAGACCCAAGAAGTGGTAGTGCTAAAATTCAAATCTAAGTTGTTTAAGTTACTATAACATACACTAATAACACAGGAATAGAATGTAAATAAATAATGTATTGATCTCCAAAATATTACTTGGATGCTTTTGTTAGTTTCTTGGTTGTCCATGGCCAAGGCATGAATTTGATGTCATGAAAAGAAATCAATTTTTAAATTCGTTTAAGTTTATTTATTTATTTTATTTTGAGAGAGAGAGAGAGAGATAGAGAGAAAGAGGTGGGGAGGGTCAGACAGAGAGGAAAAGAGAGAGAATCCCAAGCAGGCTCTGCACTGTCAGTGCATAGTCCAATGTGGGGCTCAAACTCAGGAACCGTGAGATCATGATGCTAGCCAAAATCAAGAGTAGGACACTTAACCAACTAAGCCACCTGGGTGACTCAATTTTTTAACTTTTTAAAGAGTACGTGAAACTGTGTCCCAAGAAACTATATAATTATTTTCTTTCTTTCTCTCTTTTTTAATATTTATTTATATTTTTTTTAACCAGAGAGAAAGCACAAGCAGAGGAGGGGCAGAGAGGGAGGGAAACAGAATCGGAAGCAGGATCCAGGCTCTAAGCTGTTAGCACAGAGCTTGACAGGGGGCTCGAAACTATGAACTATGAAATCATGACCTGAGCCAAAGTCAGACGCTTAACTGACTGAGCCACCCAGGCACCCCTATATCATTATTTTCTAACCCCCATCTTTGTCATCTCTTTCCAATAGAAATATAATTAAAGCTACCTATTTAATTTCACATTTTTTGTTAGCTACATTTTTAAAAAGTAAACAGGCAAAATTAACTTTTGCAATATATTTTATTTAACTCAATAATTCAATATTATTGTGGAAATATATGCTTGGAAGAGAAATATACAATATATGAAAGAAATAAAAATTGGCAAAAAAATTTATAAGAGTTGTCAGACATACTTTAGAGGAAATCATAGTTCATAGCTAAGGCTGTCCAATGCCTTAAGAAAGGTTTAAAGAATTAGAAAAAATAAGTTCGGATTTTAGACCTCTGTCATTCAGCTGGATACTTTGATGCAAATAACAAAACAAAGAATTACATAAAGACTTAAAAACATAGGATCGTTTGTTTTTTCCCATACCTAGATTTAATGAAACAAAACAAAATATGTTGTGAAGAAAATGTTCCATGCTCAAATAAATTTAAGAAACACTGGGCTGTGAAAATTAAAACATTTTAACTGCAGATTTCCTAGAAGCTTTACTCTGTTGGCATATATTACAAATCTCCAAGAATGCTAAAAAATATATGTATTTTTCAAATATATTTGATTTCAGATCTCTGTTAATGAAGAAAAGTTGTTTTCTCTTATGGGGAATCAAATATACAAAGAATGAAAGAGTGCTGAATTTACAGACACCACATTTTGATTTTGGACTTCTGATATGTTACTGCAGAGGCCTTAGATGCCTCTTAATTTTCTAAATGAAGTTCTCTCACCTAACTAAGAAGAATGAAATTTGCTTATTCAGAAATACATTCACAATCACAACTGATTTTCTATTAAAGCTGTCATTGTTGATATTGACATTTCTCATATGAAACATTAGAGTTTTGTATGGCAAAGACTGTCATAAAATAGCTGTGCTAGTTGGTCTAAGCCACTTGACTTCTCTGAGCCTGTTTCTTTACTCCCATGTTAAGAATATTGCACTAGATGACTTACAAGGGACTTTATAGCAGTGATTTGAACAGCTTAGTTTGGAGTCCTTACTAGTTTCATTGCACTTAAAGACAAGTTTTAGAGTATCCCAGAACATGTCCCTGAAACAACACTAACGCCACAGAATCTCATCCAAATTTACTTAATACTCATTTTTTATTTTACAAAATGACTTTCTCTTTTTTTACAGCAGTACTCATAGGTTCTTGCTTTAATACTGTGTGGAAGGTATGAACTACTCTGTGACCCAGCAATTACACTACTAAGTATTTACCCAAAGGATATAAAAATGCTGATTTGAAAAGGCACATGTACTCGATGTTTATAGCGGCAGTATCAACAATAGCCAAATTAAGGAAAGAGCCCAAATAGCCACTGACTGATGATAAAGAAGAGGTGATGTAGTATGTATATAATATGTATATTATACATAATATATATACATATATAATGGGATATTACTCATTCTTCAAAAAGAATGAAATCTTGTCATTTTCAGTGATGTGGATGGAGCTGGAGGGTATTATGCTGAGCGAAATAAAGTCAGTCAGAGAAAGACAAATATTATATGATTTCACTCATTTGTGGAATTTAATAAACAAAACTGATGAACATAGGGAAAGGGGGAAAAAGGGAGGGGGGCAAATCATAAGAGACTCTTAACTATAGAGAACAAACTGAGGGTTTCTGGAGGGCGAGTGAGTAGGGGATGGGCTAAATGGTTGATGAGTATTAAGGAGGGCATTTATTGTGATGAGCACTGGGTGTTACATATAAGTGATGAATCATTAAATCTTACTCCTGAAACCAATATTGTCCTGTATGTTAGCTGACTAGAATTTAAATAAAAATAAACTAAATAAATAAATAACCAAAATGAGTGGAAGGTACAGAGATTTCCCATTTATCTCCTCCCTCTACACATGCATAGCCTCCCCTGTTATCAACACCCCCCCCATCAGAGTAGTACTTTTGTTACAATTGATGAACCTACATTGATTCATCATTACCATTCAAAGGTCATAGTTTACATTATGGTTGACTCTTGGTATTGTACATTCTATGAGTTTGGGCAAATGTATAATGTCACATATCCACCATTATGGTATCATACAGAGTATTTTCACTTCCCTAAAAAATCCTCTGTGCTCTGCTTATTCATTTTTCCCTCCCCCTAACTCCTGGCAAAAAGCAACTTTTTTATAGATTCCATGGTTTTGCGTTTTCCAGAATGTCATAAAGTTGGAATCATAAAGTATGTCAGTTTTTCACATGATCTTTTACTTCATAATATGCACTTAAATTTCTTTGTGTCTTGATAGCCTGGGTTTTTTTTTTGTTGTTGTTGTTGTTTGTTTGTTTGTTTTTGCTCCTTTTGTTTGTTTTGTTGTTCTATTTTTCTTTTGTTTTTATTAGTGCTGAGTAATATTGCATTGTGTGGATGTACCACAGTTCCTTTATCCATTTACCTACCGAAGTACATCTTGATTGCTTCCAAATTTTGGCAGTTACAAATGAAACTGCTACAAACATCCATGGGAATTCTTTATGTGGATATGTTTCCAACCCCTTTGGATTAATACCAAGAACATGAATGCTGGATTGCACGGAAAGAATATGTTTAGCTTTATAAGAACTTCCAAAGTGTCTGTGCCATTTGTGTTCATGTATGCAGTGAATGAGAGTTCCTGTTGTTCCACATCCTCATCGGAATTTGTTGTTGCCAGCGTTTTGGATTTTGACCATTCTAATCACTGTGTAGTGGCAGCTCATTGTTTCCTTAAATTTTGTGTCTGGTTTCCATCTGTAAGCTAGCATTTGGTTTCCACCTTTAAATCTAGAGCACTTGGTTGGGTGCTTTTGGCTTTTCTCTGCCTGCTTCTCTGTTTTACACCTAAATGTAGTCATTCCCATTTTCCTTAACTTCACACTGGGCTTTTCAACATCATTTCTGGACTATTTTGACACTTATTTCAGTTTCCCATAAATTGTATCTCTTTCTTAGTATCCAAGTGATACGTGAGAGAGAAAAATGAATAAGCACTGCCTACCTGACCAACAGTCCAGTCAATAGAATATCAGTTAGGTACCATATTGATATGGGGATTGATGGGGATGTTATTTGAGGAAAATAACAAAGCTGCAAATCCAAAATTAAAGGATTTAATGTGTCCATTGTTTGGTACACTGAACAAAATACACACAGATTTTGACCTAAGTGTTCAACAGTTTAATTGTAAACTGAAAAGAATAAGGTTTTGGGTGTCAGAATGACTGGAGTAGAATATAGAATTTACCACTTACTAGCTGTTTGATCTTGGATAACTTAATTTGCCACTCTCTACTTCAGTTACCTCTTCTAGGAGCTTACAGTAATAATTTATAATTCATGAAGTCATTGTGCATGTAAATGAGAAAAATATTTTAAAATGTCCAGTTCAGTGCCTAGCATATAGAATAAATGATACATTTTTCCTTTGTCTTTCTGAACCTTGCTTTCCTAGATCATCAATCTTTCTACTTTACTCGACTTCTCTGAAAGTCAGCTAAATATGCCTGATGATATTTTCCACTGAGCTTTCAGGCTTTCTCTTCCAATATCTAAGTTTTTTTTTTAACTCATATTTGGTATTGTCGGCTTTTAGTAGGATAATCAGACTTCTAAAGTGTTTACTACATTTAACTAAAAGTATACCCAGTGACTGTTCACATACAACATTTAATATTTTATTGCATACAAATGTTTAAAACAGTATCAAGCCTCAAAGGGAACAGAAGTACCTTGTGCTTCCAAAGTACTTTACGATTTATGGGAAAAGTTTTATTATTGCTGTTTCACAGATCAGTTAAGACCATGGAGGCTCAGGGAAATGAGGTGCATTCCCAAAAGGCAGAAGGTTAACCTAGGACTAAATCTTTGTCACATAAATAACCCCAGGTGTGAACAGTTGTCTTAAGGAGACTCCTCAGGCCAAGGCATAAGAGTATTATAAGACTTCTCTTATATTATTTATTTCTAATCCCCATTCCCATTCCTATCTCCATGGTAAGCACTATGATGGAAACAATTTCTCAGATTCCACATCAAAGAAGGCCTTGTGGCCCCAGCTGTCAGCAAATAGACTCCAACAGTTAACATGTAAGATCTGACCCGGCTGCAGAAAACTTTCCCAGGGACCTCCCATATTGAATAACCAATCAAAGCAGAAGTCCATACTTCTCTATTTCAGCCCTTAAAAACAATGCTTAGGGGTTGTACATGTTCCAGATATTCCCGTGGGATGGCTGAGATTTTGTTCACTTGTGTCACAGTTAAATTTCTTTTTCCTCCATCCAAATCTGCTTTCTCCCTCTTTTTCACGGCTCCTGATGCCTGCATGTCAATTTCCATTACAGGTTCTGGAGAACTCTCCGTAATACAGCAGGCACCAGCTTTAATGTTTATGATGTATAAGAGTATCTGTTTCCTCCGGCATCAGAAACAGAATGTGTTGTCACGCTTTTTACTTTCAACGAGCTGTGACTATTATTGTGTGCAAGCAGGTATCAGGGAATTAGCCAAACTCGCTGCCAAGAGTAAGTTTTCCTAGGCAAAATAAAACAAATATATAGATATATGTGTGTATCTCTCTGCAGCATATTTTAAAATCCACTCCCAGTTCAAACCACTAGTTTAAACAGCTTGTGTTTCTCACATCCTATAAAAGCCACGGAGGCATTAAATGGACAGACGGGACATCCTACTTTCCCATATAAACTTTCCCCCATTTGGTTCACAGGCATCATCCCAGAGACGCATAGCTTACATTCGTGAGCGTGAACATTTTTTCATATGTGTGAGGACAAATTTTATATACTTTTAATAAATTGCCCTTTTTATCAAAAGTCTTTTGAGACTTTGTCTCTCAATTTTTAAGATGTGTTTGAGATCCTCTTTTCATTCCCTTTGGATGTGTACCCAGTGTGGGATTGTTGAATCATATGATAGTTCCATTTTTTTATTTATTTTTTATTTTTTTAACATTTTAATTTATTATTGGGAGACAGAGAGAGACAGAACATGAGCAGGGGAGGAGCAGAGAGATGGAGAGACACAGAATCTGAAGGAGGCTCCAGGCTCTGAGCTGTCAGCACAGAGCCCAACACGGGGCTTGAACTCACAAACTGCGAGACCATGACCTGAGCTAAAGTCGGACACCCAACCGACTGAGCCTCCCAGGAGCCCCGATAGTTCCATTTTTAACTTTATTTTACTTTATACAACATGCACATTGCCTAATGACATATATTAAAATTTCCATTATTTCACCACTTAATTATGGAGCTTCATTCATCATATATCAATTTCCATTATGTACAGGGGTCATTCACAAGTTTCTATTATATGAAAATATCTTCTCCTATTCGGTTACATTTTTGTCTTGGTGGTGGTTTCCTTTGCTGTGCAAAAGCTTTTTTTTCTGATGTAGTCTCAGCAGTTTATTTTTGTGTTTTTTCCCCTTGCCTATTAAGGGACATATCTAGAAAAATGTCAAAGAAATTATTATCTATGTTCTCTTATAGGATATTACGGTTTCAAGGTTTCATATTTAGATCTTTAATCCATTTTGAGTTTATTTTCATGTATGGTGTTAGAAAGTAGTCCAGTTTCATTATTTCATATGTAGCTGTTCGGTTTTCCCAGCACCATTGACTAAAGAGACTCTGTTTTCTTTTTTGTATATTCTTGTCACCTTTGCCGTAGATTAATTGACATATTAACCATATGATGTGGGTTGATTCCTGGGTTCTCTATTCGGTTCCATTGATCTATGTTTCTTATTTTTGTTCCACTACCATACTGTTTTCATTATCACAGCTTTGTAATATATTCCAAAATCTGAAATTGTTCTTCTTTCATAAGATTGCTTTGGCTATTCGAGGTCTATTGTGGTTCCATGCAAATTTTCAGATTATTTGCTCTAGTTCTGTGAAAAATGCTGTTGGTATTTTGACAGAAATTGCATTTAATGTGTAGATTGCCTTGGGTAATATGGAAATTTTAATAATATTAATTCTCCTAATCTAGAAGCATGGAATATATTTCCATCATTTATGTCTTCTTCAATTTCTTTCATCAATATTTTATAGTTTTCAGAGTACAGATTCTTCACTTCTTTGGTTAAGTTTATTCCTAGGCATCTTATTCTTTATGGTGCAATTGTAAATGGGACTATTTTCATAATTTCTCTTTCTTCTACTTCATTATTAGTGTATAGAAACACTACTGATTTCTGGGTATTTATGTTGTATTCTGCAACTTTACTGAATTCATTTGTTACTTCTGGTAATTTTTGGTGGAAATTTTGTTTTCTAAATATAATATCATCTGCAAATAGTGATAAGATCTTGCCATTTGACACACATGTTTGGACCTGGAGATTATTATGTTAAGTGGAATAAGTCATACTGAGAAAGAGAAATACAATATGATTTCACTATATGTGAAATCTAAAACAAACAATCAATGAATAAACAAATCAAAAGCAGAATCAGACAGACCTATAAATTCCCTATGGTTGCCAGAGGGAAGGGAGGTGGGAAAAGGGAAAAATGGGTGAAGAGGAGTGGAAGATATAGATTTCCAGCCATGGAATGAATCAGTCATGGAAATAAAATTGTTTGATACAGGAGCACAACAGAGGGAATACAGTCAGTGATATTTTTACAGCATTGTATGGGAACAGATGGTAGTTACACTCGTGGTGAGCAGAGAACAATGTATAGAGATGTTGCATATTTGAAACTAACGCAGCATTGTATGTCAACTATACTCAAATGATTTTTTAAATTTGTGGCCAAAGTACATAAAAAGACAATTCAAAAAATACGTAAGTGGCAAATTGACACATAGTGTTCAACCTGACTAATAATGAAATAAAGGATAATTTAAATGAAAAAAATTATCCTTTGTTTTCTATTTGCTTATTTGTACGTTTTTAAAGCATACTGAAAAAATAAAATTATATACAAAAGGATTGCTATGGTCTTCTAGGATATATTGATGCTCTTCAACTTTCCATTCATTCCAGGGCAGCACTGTCAGTAGGCCTCTCTGGCAATAACGTTGGTAATATCTACATGTGCATTGAATTTTATTTTTTTTTCCAAAAAGGCTTATTCAAGTTTTGAGGGAGAGAGCAAAGGAGGGGTAGAGAGACGGAGAGAGGGAATCCCAAGCAGGCCCCACACTGTCAGCACAGAACCTGATGTGGGGCTTGAACTCTCAAACTGTGAGATCATGACCTGAGCTGAAGTCAGTTGCTTAACTGACTGCGCCACCCTGATGCCCCATTTGCATCAATTGATACAGGATCCAGTAGCCACATGTGGTCAGTGAACAGTGAAATGTAGCTTACTGTGACTAAGAAATAAATATAATCATATTTATATTAAACTAATTTATTCTAATTTATAGAAATCCAATGCTTTTAGTGGCTACCATATTAGACAATATGAGTCTATAATATTAGTACCAGTGAGAAATAAACTCTTTTTTTTTTAGAGAGAGAGAGACAGAGAGAGAGAGAGAGACCACAAGTGGTTAGAGGGAGAGAGAATCAAGCAAATCCCAGGCCCATGCAGGGCTTGATCTCATGACCCTTACATCATGACTTGAGCCAAAATCAAGAGGTGGATGTTTAACTGACTGAGCCACCCAAGCGCCCCAGAAACATAGTAAAGATCTATATTTGACCACATACATGTCATTTTTGCCTTAAGAGTTTTGAATATTTGGACACTCTTAAGAGACTTTCTCTTTTAGTGTTCTGTGTTATGTCCTGTATCCTTCCTTCTGCTGGTGCTAAAAGGTATATGGGATATTGTGAAGAGCAATGGAGGAGTATTTTGAAGACAACAGAGTAATTTGGGAAAAGTGCTCTTGTATATGGCACTCTGCTTTTACTTTGTCTAGTCTGAAGTAACATCTGGCTCTTTTCTGCTCAAAAGAAATACCTTCCAAATGGTAAACCTATGTTTTCATTCCCATTAATTATGTGTGCGCATAGTTTTGCATGCAGTTTAAGAAAAAGTAAAAAATAAATTGGATGACTACTTTATATAGTTCCAATGCCTGGCTTTGATCTTTAACCTTGGTATTATAGATTTAGATTTAAAATTTTTAAAATAGTGATGGTAATGATAAGCCCTTTGATTGGTGTTCTCCTCACCCAATGCTCAATATGTATTTTATGATTTTTGTGAACATAAAGTATTTTGGTGATTTTAAAGTCAGCAATAAGTAATATCTGACAGGTATATAGACACTCTGTTATTAGATTCAATTATTTTTGTCCGTTACTTAGGAAACTAGACAAAATAGTTCTCTTTCCCTATCTGTAAGTTTCTTTGGTAGATACTGAATGGCATGGAGAGAAAACAAGTATTCAGTTAGGTTTAGCTATTTGTTTGGATCTTTTTGCATCTATTGAATTTTACCTTTTCAGCTCATGTCAAGGACTTCAGAGTGGTCATCCTGAGATAATGGAAGAAGGCACATTCTGGCCACTGTTCTGATATACTTCATTTATCTCTGCAAGTTCATCATGTTTGTAACAGGTCAGCTACATGCCCATTTTTCGATCTTCTCTAATGAGATGTGTGTGCCTGTTGGATTTTTCACATCTTCTTAATCTTGGATTCGAGTTGGACACTGCCACTCTCATTTCCTCTTCCACACTAATTTTTGCAGAATACATCTTGTTTGTCACAGCGTCATCCAAAACCCAGCTTCATAAAAATGTTGACGTATTGAACTCAGGTAGCACGATCTGATTTTGAAACTGCCAATTATCTTTAGCTTGTTAATTTGCACAGTGTTTGACAGATAGATGTCACTGTGTTTCCCTTCTTCAGATTTTTTGAATGTTCCAAGCTGGTCCCTAACTCAGTTTTTATTTGGTCTTCCTGCTGCATGGAATTCTTCTTACCCTTCTTTACATGCTGGCTTTTTCTATTGTTTCATGTATTCTTCTTAAATTTATAATGCATTTTTAATATACCCTGGGATTCTTTAACTGAAATTTATCTAAGTATGTGAAAATAATGATCATAAGTGAAAAGAGTTTTTGATTTTCTATTCTTGTACTTTCCTTATAGTTCTGCAATAAATACTTATAAACTTCTTAAAAAATATGACAATAGGTATTAGAAGGGGATATTGAATATTAGGTGCAAATCACCAGGGAAAACAAACAAAGAAACAAAACACATGGGACCAAGGCATTTTAATGTGAGGAAGAGTAACATTTTAATTAACTTTTTAGTTATGGAAAGGCTATTAGTTTGAAGATGCTGTTTATTTTTCTATAATTTTTTGCATTTTATATTTTTGCATAAATTTATTCCCTTCAAATATATTCATAAACTGACAAGGATTAAATTCTTCATATTATTCATTTATCATAAAATCTCTGCTTTGTCTGAAGCTGAATTTATTCTGAATTTTATTCATTCACATTTTTTTCCTTTATTCATGTTCCCCAAGATTCATACATCATTTGAAGCATTTCAAAGAACCAGTCTTCTTTTATATATTTTTGCAGGTGTCTATTCCCTTTTATATATCATGGATTTACTCATGCAAATAGTTCTCAAAAGTTTTTTAGGCTTTCTAACTTCTTTCAATCTTACTATATCAGAAGAAGCTATTCTATTTAGGCATTCCTCACTACCACAGGAGGGAATCCTGACTCAGGAACAAGTGTCCTCTTAACAACACCACCCACTATAAATACCATTATTTTTTTTTTTAATCCCTTCACACTAAAACTCTTAAACACATTTATCTTTACTATTGTCACTATTTTGTCTTCCCCATGTTGTCTTGGGCCCACTCTAGTAAGAATTTTGGCCCCATTAGCTCAATGAGATATACTGTGCCAGTGTGAATAATGATATTTTTATTATTATATTTAAGGCCAAGTTTCAGTTTTCAACTTGTTTACCTATAGACAGAAAATTATATGATTGCTTGTTTTTATAAATGTTTTTAGCTTTTTTGAGATATATTTGACATATAATAATATTTAATATTTAATAATAATATGAATAATTATAAACTTTCTAACTTACAGCTTTGATTTATGTAATGTGTTCAAATGGCTGTAATATACTTCCATGTTTTTAATGATTTGATCACTTGTTAGTTTTATATGGTTAAATAACCAAATAGTTCATAATGTGGTGTGAAAAAAACAGAAGCAAATTGTATAAATATCACCAGAACACCAACATATGATGATTAATTCTCTTGCATATATCTCCATTGTAAGTTTTAAAAATATCTTTATACTTAAAAAATAAACTTTATTATTATATTATTATTTTACATCTAACATTCTTGAAGTGCATTCTTCTTTTTTTTATTTTTTTATTGTTTATTTATTTTTGAGAGAGAGAGAGGCAGAGTGCAAGTGGGGGAGGGGCATAGAGATAGAGGGAGACACAGAATCTGAAGCAGGCTCCAGGCTCTGAACTGTCAGCACAGAGCCCGACGCAGGGCTCAAACTCATGAACTACAAGATCATCACCTGAGCCAAAATTGGATGCTTAACCGACTGAGCCATCCAGGTGCCCCTCTTGAAGCATGTTCTTAACTTGGCTTCTCAGATGTCACTCTGAGTCTTCCACCAATACTAGTCTTCCCTCTTAGTTGGCTTGCTTGTTTCTCCATCTGTTCTATATACAGGGATACTTAAAATGGTCCTACTGGGTCTCGTGGCTGTACATGTCTTTGTGTGGTGATTGCCTGTATCTTTCTCCTTAAAGTCAGGATTGCGTATTCAGTATTTTCACTTGATTATCTAATAAACGTCTCCTCTTTAAAACATCCTAGGTCAATCTGATCTTCTCTAGCCCTTGTCCCAACTTGTATTCTATAAAGGCTTTGTCATCTCAGTGCATTTCTCCATTCTTCATCCAGATGATCAGGACAAAACAAAACAAACCAAAACACAACACAAAACAAAACAAACAAACAAACAAAAAAACAACTAAAAACATCATTCAGGTTATCCAAATCTAAGGACTTGAACATAGAAAAAATAGTTTATCAAATTAGTTCTACTAGGTTTCAAAAAGCTTCATAAAATCTTTTCAAAAGGCAAATTAACTGGGGCACCTGAGTGGCTCAGTCGGTTAAGTGACTGACCTCAGCTCAGGTCATGATCTCACAGTTTGTGGGTTTGAGCCTTGTTTCGGGCTCTGTGCTGACGGCTCTGAACTTGGAACCTGCTTCAGAATCTGTGTCTCCGCTTCTCTCCTGCTCATGCTCTGTCTCTGTCTTTGTCTCTGTCTCTCTCTCTCAAAAATAAATAAAAACATTTAAAAAATTTTTAAAAATGCAAATTGCTTGTAGTTTGGAAGAAAAATAACTAAATTTTCTATAATACAAACTTAACAAAATATTTAACCTAAAAAACAATATCCTGTATTATGAATGTGTGTTTTATGCATTGAAAAGTTCTGGGACTTTCTATGTTTGCAAGATGATATGACAGACTTTTCCTTTGGCAATGCCACAGGAATTATGTTTTTCCCAAATACAGCAAGATTTGGACTATTTTCACATAACTATAAATGCAACCTTGTCTTCCATGTGTAAACAGAGATTTCAGAAATCCTAATATCAATAAATGCTATCTAAAATGCTTTATATTATCAGAGCTCAGGAAAACAAGTATAACATGACAATTTAGTAGAACCTACTTATGAGAGCATACTTTTTCCTTTAAAATTATAATAAGCAAAGTCAACAAATTAACAATATTAAAGGAACCTAATGGAAGCTATGAAGTACCTATAAAATACTAATTTCTGAATTATTTACAACCTGTAATTCTGGCTATGTCTTTGTAATTAAAAATGGTTACATGAAACAGGCAGATATGGGAAATCACTGAATCCCAAGTGATTGTTTCTTGTGTTTTTTTCCCAAGTGATTATGTTTCTAATGGAGATGAAAAGTATTAAGGAGACACCATTTCATATATCTGAAACCCAACAGTTCTGCTTGGAAATGAAATTTCACATAATGCCTCAAACCTGATGGTTGCAGTCTTGCAAGAGACCTTGAGACAAAAATTAACTGTGCCTAGATTACTGACCCAGAGAAACTGTGAGAAACTGGTAACACATGTTTGGTTTAAGCCGCTAATTTGTGGGAGGGTCATTTGTTACATAACAACACATAACTAGTATAAATCCCAACAGAAGTAATAGTTCCATATCTGTCGTTAATTCATTAATTCAAGATCAGTAACTTTGTGATATTCTAGATGGTGTAGTCTTGTATTTGTTCCATGGCACGTAGTTCATGATCAATAAACATGACTGATACTCATTAAAGCCAAAAAGCAGATGTTCTTGATATAAAGAGAGACTAAATTTTACCTTCTATTAAACAACAATTATTCTGAAATGTAACGTTCATGTAAGACATTTAAAGGACTGAGCCACTATATACTTAAGGACAGACATTAATTATGTGAGTGGGCTAGTATAAAGTTTTAAAAGGAACAGGATACTAGTAAGCAAAAATTGGCTAGGGATGAAATTGCACTCCATTTGGAGTGGACTTAATAAATGTCTCTGTAATTAGAAATTTTGTTTTCTTTCCCTAGTATATTTTAGGTCCGTGTCCCTTATTAAACATACACAAAGGAGAGAGGACAGAATCAGATGTGCTTTTCAGAATACATTATTACAGGATAATAACAACAATGTGCTCAGTGCCATTTTCCCCTCGTGACTTGGTTTATCAAAAATCAACTAATCACTATGACTGAAATGTGACATAAACACAAACTATACAAACTACTTGAAGGAATCAATTTCTTCTTTGAGGTATGCCTTAACCCTATAATCAAAGCAGATATATTTCATGACCTGTAGTTCTTCCCTCTGTGAGTTTATCCACATTTAAATTGTCACGATTAGGTTCTAAGTATCTGGTGTGTGCCATGCATTTATTTTGTGACTTTGTGTGTCCAGAACAACTCTTCCCTTCCTAACTTACAGCTTGGGTTGATGTAATGAGTTCAAATGGCTGTTAGCTACTTTCATGTTTTTAATAATTTGATCTCTTCTTATTTGTATATGGTTAAATAACCAAATTGTTCATAATGTGGTATGAAAAAACGGAAGTAAATTATATAAATATCATCAGAACACCAATATAAGATAATTAATTCTCTTGCATAGATCTCCATTGTAAGTTTGTAAAATATCTTTATATTTAAAAAAATACACTTTATGTTATGAATTTTATTCAGTATTAGTTAAATTTTTACTTTTAGATTTACAATCGATGTATCATCTACTTACTAGCATTCTCTTTTTAGTTCCACAGATGAGAATGTACACCTAAAGGCCCAGGGCTTATGAGTGGCAGAAGATAGGAACTGACCCCATTTCACCTGCTCACAACTCAGTGCATCCGATGCACGGCCTTTATTGTACCTTTTATTGTGTATCTACACCAGTAAGTCTCAGTAATTAAGAACCCAATCTTGTTTTTAGTAGAAAATCATATAAGGAACTGAGAAAATAACACTTGCCAAGCGCTTCTCAACATTCTCGCATGGAAAGATGGGGACTCATGTAGTTTGAAATTAGCTTTGAAAAGAAATTATGGGACAGTTACTATATGCCAGAGCATGTCCTAAGAGCTTTACCTGGCTAACTACGTAATCCTTACAGCAACCCTATGAAATACATACAAATGTTATGCACGTTTTGCAGATGACAGACAATTTATATGACTTGCCAGCGTTTATCAGTTATTATATAGCGGACATATACTTTGAGCCTGGAAGTCTGGCTCCAAAACCATGACTTTTATCCTCATACTGTGTTTCTCATTATCGAGGGCACTAATTTCAGGGCAACTCATATGACAGCGGAATTACTGAAGGGTCAAAGATGTGAATGTTTTGTTTATTTTCTTTTACTATGTCCGCTTATGTGCCAACGTAATCTGTGTTATGCGTTATAAGCCAACAATTGAGAATTACTCTAAATTTCCTGAATTCTTAGGCTTAGAATTCTACACTTTTTATGATTATGTGCTTTTATTCAAATTTATAGCATCTTGGAATAGTAAGAAGAAAAAAAAATACTATGAATACATTTTATAAAGACAATTTGGAAAATCGGACTAAAATTACCCTCTGTCTTAATCTTTGTGGGTCCTTGATTAAAACAATATAATTTGGAATTTTTCCCCTATTAGGAAACCGTTAGTCCTAATTTGAAGCAGTTACGGTGAATGCACATGGGAAACATGGGATTTTATATTTGTTCTCGATAGATACAACTTTCTACTCAGCATGTATGACATATTTTTATTTTTCTTTATTTTATTTTCTATTTTTAATGTTTATTTATTTTGAGAGAGAGTGAGAGAGAAAGGAAGAGAAAGAGCAAGAGCGTGAGCATGGGAGGGGCAGAGAGAAAGGGAGAGAGAGAAAATCCCAAGCAGGCTCCGCACTGTCCGCACAGAGCCCAATGTGGGATCATTCTAACCTACCATGACATGGTGACCTGACCAGAAATCTAGGGTCAGATGCTTCACTGATCGATCCGCCATGGCACTCCTTTAAAATGTTACTTGATGTATAGGCTCTGTGCTGATAGTGCGGAGCCTGCTTGGGATTCTCTTTCTCTCTCTCTCTCTCTCTCTCTCTTTTCTCTCTCTCTCTGTCTGTCCCTTCCCTGCTCTCTCTCTCTTTCTCAAAATAAATAAATTAAAAAAAACGTTGCTTCATGTAAACACTTCTTATGCCTAATAACTATTAAGTTTGGATACTTTGCATTTAAGGATGTAAAATGGAGTCCTTCATCTTTTAAGATATTATGCTAAATTAAAAAGAAATCATATTTAGATGGCGAAGGAGGGAATATTTTCAGTAAAATCTGAGTTGAATTCTTCTTAGGCTAAAATATTCCATATAGAACGGGACTGCTGGTGAAAGCCTAATGTGAACACATGGCATTTAATTTCCATGAAAGTTTCAGTGGTTTGAGTAAAATGTGGCTATGAATAAAATAATAAAATATAAGTGGAATGGCATGACAATAGTGCCCCTTTGGGATTCAGGCATCAGCAGTGGAAGGGGCTGTTCCGAGAGCATCTGTCTCTTTGGCAGAATTCAAAGGCAGCTGCTCTGGTTCCTTTCATAATGCTCCTGAGATTTCCGTTTTATTACAGAAATGATGTCTGCCCTCTGTTGCTAGACCTGAGTTATTTGCATGTGTCCTACCTGTGATGCTGGGTTATTTGTTTAATTGCTTTTGATAGGAAAGGAAAACACTTCCCAAGCGAAGCCCAATGAAAAGCGTTAGCAAGCCCTTAAAATTTAAACCCGCTTTGCCTGCACATATCCTTTTTCTAAATCTCACCCTTATTTGTATTCCCAATGTGATGGATGACAACAGTTGCAAGCTCATAATATCCCTGTTCTTATCATGTCATGGTTTCTTGTAAATGCTGTCCTTTTCTGAGGTGACCTATTATATCTCTCTCTGCTGTTCAATTATTTTCTTGTAAAGGACTGATAAGGTAAATATATGCCTGCTATTTTTCTTTCCAAGAGCAGTTGGTTCTTTTAAAAAATATTTAGAAACTCAGGACTTTCTTATCATACCAAAATGGAAGTCTTACTCCTATGTTAACTTCCAAAAGTGAGTAAAAATATGTGGATATGCACCTTAAATATTTATACAGTGATGTGCAGGCAAACTGTGGGGTAACTCTGGCTGGAACTGCTATTGTGTCATTTTCTAGCGTATGATACTGGACAACATATAAGGATTTCTTAGTATTCATCTGTAAAATACTGAGATAACACAAATGTTGGGAAGATGCAACATATATATATGTTATATATATATATATATGTTTATATATATATATAAACTTACTACAAAGAGAAAATATGTGCATTAATTTGCCGACATTCACTGTATCACTGAGGACACTAAAGAAGTACAACCAACTATGAGGTGATAGATATGACATCTAAATGGTGTGTCTTTTAGGAGCACCTGGCTGGTTCAGTCAGTAGAGCATGTGACTCTTGATCTCAGGGTCCTGAGTTCAAGCCCCACATTGGGCATGGAGCCTACTTAAAGTAAATTGATTAATTAATTAAAAAAAACAAATGGTGTGTCTTTGAGAGCATATTTTCTATCAAAATATCTCACCCCAATTATCTAAAAAAGGGGACTTGTGGAAAAGTTGTCTCTTGAAAAATTTGTTTGGTTTTAGATTTGCCAATTATTTTGTGTGTGACAAAGGGAAAATGCGGGCCAGATTACAATTTATAAATAAAAGTCAATATAACTAGTCAGAATCTTAGGCAGAACATTACCCAAGAGAGAATACAGAAAGTTATGGAAATCGAAAGAACAGCAGGGGCACAGAGGTTAAGTAGAAATTATGCAGCTGAAATTTAAAAGAAACATACCAGATATGTTTGAAAATCAATGGTTGTTATGGCAATTCAGAGCGCTGATAAGAGTTATGATCAGTGAACTCATTATATTATGTAAATTAAAGGATAATGAATTAAAGGAGGTTCTGAAGCTAGTTTGTTTTAAAAATCTGTAAGAGGTGGTCTTTGGTAGATTATATGAAATGATATCATGAGTACATAAAATATTCAGAGTATCACATCCCTGTAATTAGCAATTGTGTTGAGTGTTTTTCATTTGCCCTTCCTGTTCCATTTTCTACCGTTCTCCTCTCTGTTCTGTGCTTTGGGAACACCAGTCTCCATGGCCTAGATATTTAGAGCTCTCTTGCCCACTTCCAAGTTGGGTTTAGCAATAGGGTTTGGCAGGTTTTCAGAGGATAAGGGAGAGGTCAGAACGTGTTTTTTACCCAGCTTTTTCTCTGCCATGTCGTGGGTCAGTAGTGGTTCCTCCCCTTGACTTTGGCCCTCAGCTTCTGTTGCACTACAATATTTTGAGCATGTATACGCAAAATGGAAGCAGCTCTTTGCTCTAGTGCAATCATTGATATTATCCCATATGTGCTAAACTACTTTAATATATGTAAACCTAGAAACAAATATTACCAGAACAACTTAACAAGGGAAATAATAAATAAGAGGATATTAAGTAGGGAACTGACATAGTTAGACTTTTAATTTAGAAAATGTTGGTTGGAGACCATCATCATAAAGTGGAAAGATCACAGCTTTTGGATTTAACACACCAGAGTGCAACATTAATTACTTCCTGGGCAGCTTCCACATCTATTAGTCTCAGTTTTCCAATCTGTAAGAAAAGGTTAATAATATCACATTTCCATATGTTGTATAGAGATCACTTGAATGGGATTTAAGAATGTATACTGATGGTTGGAATACATATTCCAGTGCACCGTACGAAGCTCTATGCCCGAAACTCCTAGGGCCCATTTTACTTAAGATAATTTTAAAGAAATTAAATTGTATGAGTTTATCTCATTTCTCTTTTCATTTCTTCCCCATTTTTTCCCTTGCAAATTTATTTTTTATTATCTTGTATTAGTTATTTATCTGTTTCTTGTTGACCTTTAAAACTATGTGAAGAGTCATCAAATTTCCTCTAAATGTAACTTGGACCATACAGAGTTTCTTTGAAATCAACAATTCAAAATTTAACTCATTTACTCTCAGACTTTTTCCAAGATAAAATTGTTATTTGAATGGTATATTTTTAGATTAGTTTTTTCTCATATTAAATTGTCTTTATAGATTAGTTAAGTACATTTATATGCTTATATTCTGCTATGGCAGTCATAACTTTTGGATTTTGAGTTACAATTCATGTACAAAAATCCATTTGTAATAGGATTCCAATTCCACTGACCAATCAAAATAGGACTAAATCATTTCTGAATCTGGAACATCTAGAAATGGAGCTATAACGTTAGATTTCCAGTAATTTCAACTGCAGTATCCAATTATTTTTTGTTCTTGATGTTTATAAAGGCAAATAATATTGCAACGACATGTGGATACTAAAAATATAGTAGTAAAGTGGAAGTTTTTAAAATTTTTTAAGGTTTATTCATTTTTAGTGACAGAGAGAGACAGAACGTGAGGACAGGGAAGGGCAGAGAGAGGGAGGACAGAATATGAAGCAGGCTCCAGGCTCTGAGCTATCACAGAGCCCCACAAGGGATTCCAACTCATGGACCATGAGGTCATGACCTGAGCTGAAGTTGGACACTTAAACGACTGTGCCACCCAGATGCCCCTAAAGTGGAAGTTTTAAAAAGATATTCACTTGTTGAAACGACATTGATGGACCTAAAGGGTATTATGCTTAGTGAAGTAAGTCAGATAGAGAAAGACAAATACCATATAATTTCACTTTTATGAGGAATCTAAAAAAATAAAACAAATGAATAGACAAACAAAAAGCAGAATCAGACCTACAAATACAGAGAACTAGTGGTTGCCAGAGGGAAGGGAGTTGGGGGTTTGGGCAAAATGGAGGAAGGGGAGTGGGAGTTACAGGCTTCCAATTATGAAATGAATAAGTCACAGGAATAAAAGGCACAGCGTAAGGAATCTGGTCAATGATATTGTAAAAGCATCGTACGGTGACAAATCATAGCTACACTTGTGATGAGCATAACATAACATAGAAATGTTGAGTCATTATGTTTTACATCTGAAACTAAGATGACATTGTTTCAAATACACTCAAATAAAAATTTTAAAAATATGTGTATCAAAACCACAATGAAATATCACCACACACATATCAGAATGTCTAAAGTTAACAACTCAGAAAACGACAGATTTGTTGGCAAAGATATGGAGAAAGGGGAACACTTTTGTGCTGTTGGTGGGAATGCAAACTACTGCAGCCACTCTGGAGAACAGTGTGGCAGTTCCTCAAAAGTTAAAAACAGAACTACCCTATCACCCATCAATTGCACTACTAGGTATTTGTCTAAGGGATACAAAACTACTGATTCAAAGGGGCACATGCATCCCAATATTTCTAGCATCACTTAACAATAGCCAAATTATGGAAAGAGCCCAAATGTCCATCAACTAATGAATGGATAAAGAAGATGCGGTATATATACACAGTGGAATATTACCCAGTGATCAAAAAGAATCTTGCCATTTGTGACGACGTGAATGGAACTAAATAAGGCAATCAGAGAAAAACAAATATCATATGATATTACTCATATGTGGAATTTAAGAATGAACAAAATGAACATAGGGGAAGGCAAGGAAAAATAAGATAAAAACATAGAGAGAAACAAAACATGAGATTCTTAAATACAGAGAACACACTGATTGTTGCTGGAGGGGAGGGGAGTGGAGGAATGGGCTAAATGGGTAATGGGCATTAAGAAGGGCCTTTGTTGGGATAAGCACTGGGTGTTATGTATAAGTGAAGAATCATTGGGTTCTACTCCTGAGACCAATCTCCATGGTATGTTAACTAACTTGAATTAAAATACATAAGTTAAAAAAATATTCATCTAAGAATAGTGCCAGAGAAATATATTATGTGAACAGTATTTTATTCTTCTAGGTGAACCGTTCTCCCCACACTCTTCACTCAATTCTCTTCTGTAGACTCTCTTATCTTTCCTTTCCTCTCCCTTTTTTCTGTCCACTTTTACTCTTCACATTCAGACTGATCTCATCGATTGTCATGGCCCCAGTTGTCCCCCCCTCTCTCTCTCTCTCTCTCTCACACACACACACACACACACACAAACATGCAGATGTCTCCATCCAATAGTCAGATACACACAGATATGTATCCATCTGATGGTTATATATAGATATATATATATCTTTCCTGATTTATAGACCTATCGATTGGTCTAGCCAGTATCTCCACTTGATGGTCCCCAGGGACCTCAAAACCTCAGCATATGTCAAACTGAACTTACTCTACCTGAACTTATTATATTGTGAATAGAAGCACTGTCACTTTGCTGCCAAGCAAAAAATCCAGCCTTCTTTCTTGATGTGTCCCTCTTATCTTTCCCATAGCCAGTAAAGCACTCCCATCCAAATATCTTTTGAACCTGTCCACTCTCCTATTTGTCCCCATCTCACCCAACATGGTGACTGTCATGATTTAGATCATAACCACATCTTCCTTGGACTAATGCTTTAAGCTACTAATGACTCTCCGTATTCTGAGTTGTGTCCATATTCTCCACACGGTGGCCTATTTTTGGTGTTTCTTTTTTTTTTTTTTTTTTCAATTGCTGTTTGTTTTGAAGTTAAAAGGAAATCACTATTAGATTTTAAAAACTACTCTGACATTTATATACAAAAAGAGGTGGTCAAAAGTTTTGCCTCAACTACTTTCCAGTGATTCTCAGCATAAGAGATACCACAAAGCTGTTGCAAGGGGGTGGGGGTGATGGCAAAAGAATACGAGCCAGTGAGATACCCAGGCCTCCCTTCATGATCATCTAGGACAGTTCTGGATTCTTCTGTTTCATATAGCACAGTTTACATTATTTTTATAGAAAAAAATAAAGAAAATAACAATGTTTGAGAGTAACTACTATAAAAACTTTCCAAATGAAGATTTTTCTTTGTTTCAAACTCAGTACAAACATTCTTACTACAGAATATCCTGATAAATACATCCCTAAAATATGCCCATCCCCCCAGAGTCCAAAACTCCTCTGGGAAAAATCGTTGCTCTCAGTAGAATGTAGCTTACTCATTTACCTCTGTCGGGCTTTTTCTCTGTCTTCTGATGAGTTAGGTCTAGCAGACACAGACACAAGTCAACTCCTCAATCAAATTAAACAATTAAAAAATAATATAACTTGCTAAATGTGTTCTTCATAGATAACATTAAGAGAAAAAGTAATTGTTTTTTGTTTTGTTTTGTTTTTGTTTGCTTTTTGGTTTGTTTGTTTGTTTGTTTTTGCAAACAGACGCTCAAAATAGGAACAATTGATTTTGTAGCCTAACCCCTACAGGTAGTCCAAGTGAGCTAATTTTTTGTACTTTTTTCCTTTTAAAAAATCAGAAATGCCTTCTTTTTTGTTTGAGTGTTTATGCTGGTATTGTGGGTGTGAATAGCTTCAAGCTAGAAATACTGGTGATAGATTATGGTAAATTGGTTGGGCTTTTAGAATCTTGCATACGCCAGTTGTTCAATTTTGCCAGTTCTCATTGCTGAAAAGCCTTTTGATTCTTCTGTTCTTTCACTGGCTCATGTTCCGAAAGCAGACAATAGGATTACTTGCACCTTGTCCCCTGGAATCCATGACTTGTCTCTTAACTGCATTCTTTTAGACTAAATCTATGACAGCTGACTGCATTACCATTTCAGGTATCCAAAACCAAATCAATTAAGGATAGCACTCAAGATGAAATCTGTTTGCCACCTCAGCTCAACTTTTAAACATTAAGTATTTGCCCCATTGCACCTTCTGCTAATATTAGCTGGATTCCAAAAGAATTTTCTCATTTGTAATATCTTCATATCCATCCTGACCTTCAATCTCTTCATCTTTTACTAGGGCAGAAAATTTGGCAAGCAGAAAGATTCCCAAAGATACCATCCTCTGTGGCCTGTATTAATTCTGAGATCTGTTCCTTTCAATCAACACCAGAGTGAATGTATCTAGTTTCTATGGCAACCATCTGCTTTCAGCTAAGTTATTTCTACTATCTCTGATTTTCATTAGAGATTCTATTTTATTAGTTCTTTGCTAAATTAAGCCTGCCACATTTAGCATATTCTCAACCTGAGTCCTCATTTCTTAAATCTCCTACTTTCTGTTTTTAAGCAATTCTAAATCCAATTTTACATAAGTAACTCAAGAAGATTTTAAACAATCAGAATTTTCTCAAAAGGCCAAAAGCACTGTGCAATGAGACAGAAATATATGACACTTGGATTAAAAAACAAGAAAGATAGAGTCAGTATGTTATTGGAAATGAAGATGTTCAAACTATGTCATATTTGATTTCATTAAATATTTCCTACTATCTCCTACCCCAATTTTAGAGTAACACTGGCTGCTTCTCTATGTAGTATGACTAGATTTATTGATCACTTATTGATTGGTTAGTGGCTGAAATTTACAGATGGTGTCTCAGAGGGAAAACGTAAAGATGCTTCATGGAAAGTACAAACTAGGAGTTAGCCAAGTAAAATTAGTGAATAATAAATTATGTCCAATGAAAATATTTAATGATGGAAATAAGATATATATTTTAAAATATAAACAAAAAATCATGGATGTGAACTGCTTTTCTTTGAATGATCAATGAAGAAAAATCAAAGGCTAGTAATCAATGGATTTTAATACATTTAATTTTTATAAAATTTATTTCTCTTTACAACTTCCACTTTCTTCAAGGTCAGCATCAAAGGATATGAAATTATCAGCAATCTCTCTTTCTCTTCTGTTACCACAAAGGATCATGACTTTTAGTAGCATGACTTGGCTATTTAATGATTGGAAATCAAAATTTCCAATTTTAATTTGAATGCTTTTAAAAATTATTCAGTAAACATGTATTAGGAGGGGAGGGAATAAGATGCAACAGATGCATACAAGAGTTAGATAAAAGCCTTTTTTAAAAGTTTGATATTTGCCCATCAGTGATTTTTTTGCATTGAATTTGGCTTTTAAAAATATTTTGTCAAAATATTTATCTTAAATATTAATTATTTGTTATACCCTGAATTCCGCATCTGAAGTGAGTCCCTCATAATCTCACCCTACACAGTCCTGTTTATGAGCAACATCCCTTGAGAGGTTTGACTTATTCACTTGTAATATTTAAAATTTTGTTGTTTATAAAAAATGGTAAACAAAAGATTTATGATTCCATGAAAATATGGTCTTTTTAAAGACTGTTTTCATTCTGTAGTCAAGAATATCAAGTTATTTCTAATAGGTCGTTGCTGCTTTTCTTCTGATGACTTCTTAGGAAACATGAAATCATTAGATCAAGCAGATAAGAAAATAAATTGTCTTATGTAAAAGTTGATTTGTATTTCTATCCCATGCATTTTTTTTAAAGAAAAACATGTAGATGGATTTTTATCTAGGGTGGACTTTGCAGAATGAATAAACGTCTAGATTTAAGTCAATTGTATGTTATATTAGCCACAGATGTTTGGCAAAAGAAATACAGCTTCAAAAACGATTTCTTCTAATTAAGGCTATAATATTTTCTAGTGTTCTTATCGTTTTAAAAAGAAGATCTCCACACTTATTTGCATATTTCACTGACATTTCCATAAATAAAGGCATAAGAATAAGATAGAGCTTGACATCCAGTGAATTATGTGTTTGATTTGCTATTATGCTAGAGCTACAGAGGGGGAAAGAGAAGAAAACATTTTTTTCCATAAAAAATCCAACGTGTTGGATTTGCTATTATGCTAGAGCTACAGAGGGGGAAAGAGAAGAAAAAACATTTTTTTCCATAAATATTTTTCTCTTAGATTTGAAACTTTATGTTTGTGGTTAGATATAATAACTTTGGAATACTACAATGCTCCTGTAGGTTTCATGAGTCTGAATACAATGTGATTTAATATTAATATTTGTTCATACATTGCTCTCTCACTAGGTAATTCTTATGTACATTGGTACGTCTGTAACATTTTTAATTCTTGGGTATATGTATTAAAATATTTTACATTTACATCTGGAAACATGCCATGGGCAAAAGGCAATGAGAAAGGAGCAATAATATTGAATAAAAGATTATTGAATTCTGTTTCTCTGAGGCAGTGTTTGGGATATTTGACTTAATAAATAGAAGGAAATCACTTAAGTAAATTATGTAAGTGAAAGCAAGTTTCTTTAGCATCTGATTCTTATAGTTCTTATATGAAATTACATGCTTCTGTGCTTTTCTTCAATGTTAATGCAAGTAGAAAGAATTAACTCTGTATGACTGTACTTCACAGCATGGTGTGCTACAAGAAATAATGCCAAATACATGACAAGTAGTATTAGTGACTGAAATTAGGCATATTACCAACCATCACAGTATGAATAAGTATATCCATATTTTAACGGACAAGGATCATTAAAGATAGCACTGAGAATAGGGGAAAATTAATTTCACAAATACAAGACAAATGTAGTCTTCGCTGAGGACGTTAGTAACAACTGAGTAGACTTTGCTGTGCGTGTGTATATGTGTGTGTGAGTGTGTGTGTCTTGATTTTCCTAGAGGACAGCAATAAAAGTAGTTACCAGATTACGTCAATTTACAAAACCGCTGAGGAGAAATCCTTCACACAAAATAAGTCTTGCATTCAGAAAACATTGTTACCATAAATTCATTGACGAGCTAAATGGAAACACCTGTCACACCACCTCCTGCCATTTACATTTTGAATTTGGGCCTCAGAACCAACAATCACTGTAGGATTAGTCACTTGGGAGTTTCTCATAATAGTTAAACACACAGAATATTAATATCCAATTTCCATGACTGTCTTCTATCATCATTTTTTGGCACTGTCTTAAACAAAACCCACAGTAGATACCATGTCATACAGAAGAGAAAGAGAAAATATTAATAAAGCTCATTCATCTTTATAATTATCATTTTTCAGGGAATATATTCAGCCAACCCTTCAGACTCACTTCACGTAAACTACATACAGTATTTTTCGACCCACCAGAAAATATATGTTGTCTATGAGGTGGAATTCCAAACGATTAGAACTATGTTTCTCATGGGTATTTTTATTTAACAAATATTAACCAAGGGCTTATTACAAGACTTTATGTGGAAATATTTATAGAAACCTTGAAAAAACATCTGGGAGAATATGTGAAAAGTGAACAGGCAGGAGGATTTATTTATTTTGACCTATTACTGCACATATATACACACATAGAAACATACAGAGACACACGCCTCCACACACATATACATACTGATACTTTGCACTTTCTGTATTATTTTACTATTTAAAAAAAAATCCCCATTACTGTGTCATACATCTGACTTCACAGTCCAGCTTTACTCTCTTTCTGGGGTATTTGTTTTCTATTTCAAAAGAAGAGATAGAGTTTCCAGTCAGAGTTTAAGCTCTTCAATGGGATTGTGGCCTAATCTTGAGCACAGCTGAGACGTAAGTACTAACAGAGAGATGTAAGAAAAAGAGAATAAAAAAACAGAAAAAGTTTCCCTTCTGTATGTCATAATCGTGTAGCTAAAATAACTTTCCTATCTGTCAGCAGTAACTTGTTTAAAATACAGTAGAGGGGAACCTGGGTGGCTCAGTTGATTAAGTCTCTGACTTTGGCTCAGGTCATGATCTCATGGTTTGTGAGTTTGAACCTCTCATCAGGCCAACAAGTCTCAGCACAAAGCCCGCTGCAAATCCTCTGTCTCCCACCCTTTCTTCCCCTTCCCCCAATCTCAAAAATAAACAGAAATTTTTAAAAATTAAAGAAATTAAAATACAATAGAAATAAAATCTAACATACAACATTAACAGTATATAAAATATATAGTAAGAAAATAATAAGTTGTCTATATGATGAATGCTTTAAAAGTTAATGAGGAACTGAAAAATTTTTTTGAAAAATGGCAGAATGTCATAAGTGATGTACTAAATACATTAAGAGTATAAATCTGTAAATTTATTGCAATCTCAATAACAATGGTATTTTTATTTATGTTTTCCAAAATTAATATGGTGAAATACACTTGTGAGATAAAACTCAAAGTTTGTGATTTTTGAAAATGATGAAGTACTTTTTCAAATATTAAAACATATTCTATATGATGATAAACAAAATACAGTCATTCTACTATCAAGATATATAATCTGATTAATAAATTAACATAAAGATTAGAATCAAGACCAAGTGCATGTAGAAATATAATAAGTGAGGCATCTTTTTATAATATCTACATCATAAATTAATATTAAAAACATATCATTGCCTCATCTTAGGAAGTACTAAAATGCCTGGTGGATTTAAAATATTAATATAAAAATAAACTTTAAAATTCTCTAAGAGATTAAATAGGTAGTTGAGATATATTAGTAAGAGGGACACGAGAAGTAGAAAACATAAATAAAAATACTGGTATGTGTCCTACATAAAAAATGACATATTACTAAAATTACTAAGCAAGATAAATTAAATTTAAATGACCAACAATAATTTGGATAAAATTATGTTTTACGAATTGTGACCTAAATAAAGAATTTATACCCATAATATACAACTCATAATCAATACCAAACAAAAACAGGCACTTCAACAAAGGAGAAAAATAAAATGTTCAATAAGAATAAATTCTATGATAAATCAAATAAATGCACAGTTAAAACAATGAAAGACCACTTATCCCATAAGTAAAAGATTTAAAGGAAATGAAAATAAGCAGGAAGGTAAAATGGGGAAATTGAATCACTTGTAATTATTGACAAAGATATAAATTGCGGGTACTTATAATTGTCCATATATTTAAAATATAGATGTATTTTTAATCTAATTATTACTGTTGTTGAAATGTGTCCTATTAGAAGTACTGTTCAAATAAAGAAGTAAAATAATCTTAACTAATTTTTAATATCAGTGTATAGCATAACTGTAAAGGATAGTCAAATATATTATATAATTATGTAAAGGAATAGAATGAAAACTTTAAAAGTTGGACTGTGTGGGGTTCAACATAAAAGTACTTACATAAAAGTATTAGAAAAAAGCTTACGGCAGAAAGCCGCCACCATGGGACGGAAGCGCCCAAGGTTAGTTAGCGAGATACTGTAATGAGATCACGAGTAACTTGTTACATCACCTGCAGGAAATTACTTTCCATCTGATGACAATGTGCCTTGATCATAAACACCACTTGCCTCCCAAACCCTTTGCTTCTTACACACACAAATTAATTATTACTGTCTGATTGTTTTCTCCACATTCACGTGTGTAAGATCTTGTTTTCTTCATGTTCACCATGTGGGTAACATCTTGTGAGCCCAAAAAATACGAGATGAAACCCGCATTCGGGACTTTTGTCTCCTCCTGGACATTAGCCTCTCTTGTATTCAATTATGCAGCTGCTTTCTTGCTGGACATGAGAGAACTCCAGACTCATAGTCTGTGATAGGGCTGCTCTTACAAGAGAACAGGAGAGTGTATGACGAGCACACATGAATAATAGATTCTCTCTACAATGAATAGAATAACAATATAAACCAAAAAGGGATAGAGATTTTATTTATGTCTCTGTTTTCATTTAAATTATGAATGGTCTCCATGGCATGAAGTCATAGACTCAGGCAAAAGGATTTACATATCCACCACAAAAAACCAGTGACCATGGATAATAGTTATCATTATAGTAAAACAGAAAGAAAATCAAAGGAAGTCATCTACAAAACTGAAAATTTGAATGGCTATATATTTAATATAACTCTAAATTGGACTAACTAAAAACTAGTAAGGTTTTAATAAATTTTTCATTGACACATTTACTAGGATCTTTTCAAACTTTAATTTCCCTCAACAGTTCACATGGTGAGAACACGCTACTTCATAATATGCCCCTCATCCTTTCCAACCCTCTGTATCTTTGACACATAAATAATTTGTCCTATTTCTTTTGTAACATCTTAGCCTCCTTTGCACCTATTTTTCACCCAAACTTTTTGTATTTATGTCTGTAGTATGTTTCAAGTTTTATTTAAATTCTAGTTAGTTAACATATAGTGTAATATTAGTTTCAGGAGTAGAATTTAGTGATTCATCACAATAAGTGCCTTCCTTAATACCCATCATCCATTTAACCCATCTTCCTGTCCACCTCCCTCCAGTAACCCTCAGTTTGTCCATTATAGTAAAGAGTCTGTTTTATGGATTGCCTCTCTTCCCCCCCCCCTGTTCATCTGTTTCATTTCTTAAATTCCACATATGAGTGAAATCGTATGGTATTTATCTTTCTCTGACTTACTTATTTCACTTAGCATAATATACTCTCACTCCACATCATTGCACCTGACAAAATTGCATTCTTTTTGTTGGCTGAGTAATATTCTATGGTATGTGTACACACATACCACCTTTTCTTTATCCATTCATCAGTTGATGGACATTTGGGCTCTTTTCATAACTTGGCTATTGTCGATAATGTTGCTATAAACATCAGGTACATATGTCCCTTTGGATAAGTATATTTTTATCCTTTGGATAAATACCTAGAAGTGAAGCTACTGGGTTGTAGGGTAGTTCTATTTTTAACTTTTGAGGAACCTTCATAACTCTTTTCTAGACTGGCTGCACCAGTTTACATTCCACCAACAATAAGAGGGATCCCCTTTCTCTGCATCTTCCCCAACACATGTTTCCTGTCCTGTTGGTTTTAGCCATTTGATGGGTGTGAGGTGATACATCATTATAGTTTTGATTTGTATTTCCCCAATAACCAGTGATGTTGAACATCTTTTCATGTGTCTGTTAGTCATCTGTATGTCTTTTTTGAATAAATGTCTATTCATGTCTTCTGCCCATTTCTTAATTGTATTATTTGTTTATTGGGTGTTGAATTTGTTAAGTTCTTTATAGGTTTTGGATATTAACTCTTTATCACATATGTCACCTGCAAACATCTCTTCCTATTCCGAAGGTTGTCTTTAAGTTTTGTTGATTGTTTCAACAAAAATCAACAGAAACCATCCAAAAGCTTTAATATTAATTTTCCACACAAGCACAACATAAAATGCCCAAACCTAAAATACCCAAACTTTGAAACTATTCTACTTTCACAACTTTCTAGCCACCTTTGTACCATTAGTTAGTTGAAGTCATTTCTTTGCTTTAGACTCACTAGTGAGAGTCAGTTATATATTTCCAGCTATAAGTTCTCAATACCCAACTCAAAATTATTTTTTTGAAAAGACTGACCCCTAAATTTCATCGCTTATACTCTTAGTCTTTCTTCCCTCTGTGATACTATAATGTTTGGAACATATTTTAAATATATTCTTGTAAAATTTGAAAGTGATCTATGTACACATCTATCTCAAAATTATGTACAATGACACTCTGGAAGAAATGCCCCCCACCCTTTTTTGGTCCTATATGCAAGCTTAAATTACACTAAGTCATTAATTAATTATTTAAACAGAAATAACTTCCCTAGTCAAGTTATTTCCCCAGTGAAATAATATCAGTGGATGACAGTCATTCACAGACAGTATAACTTCCTATGTTAAAATTATTTCCCTAGTGAGTAATATCAGTGGATGATTCAGAGACAGCATAACCACCTATGTTTGTTTCACTAAAAGGAAACCTAAAATGAGATGTTACCTTGGAATCATGTTCTTTGACATTTTAAAAGTAGAAGTTCCTTCCTGATAAATCATAGTGCAAGAATTTAAAATCATAAAAAGGAATTTAATGTCTAGAAGCATAGTATTAGAACAAAGAATATTTTCTTGCGAAAAAACTACTTTTTATTGGTTTCTGGTATAGAATTTAGTGACTCATCATTTCCATACAACCAGTGCTCATCATTAAATTCTATATCAGGAACCAATATTACACCACATGTTAGCTAATTGAAATTTAGATAAAAATTTGGAGAAAAAAAAGAAACTAAAAAAACACAACAACAACTATAATTTTTAGTGCAGTATCTAACAATTGAGTTCCTCTCTGAACACATAACTCTAATAGAAAATGAATTTTGATTGTTGGAGAAGAATTGTTTCAGTGATTTACTTTCAAGGTTTGTGATAATTATCATCAGTAGGACATCACAGAGATCTGAGAAGGTAGCAGGAGAGAAAAAGGTTTGCACACTGAATGCTTAAAATGAATGCACCATGAAGAATTCAACCCTTGAAAAATACTATCATTTATTCTGTTGGAAGTCTTGAAAAAGTCAAAGCAGGTGTTGTTAATTTCCTGCCAAATTCCACTTTCCTTTCCTTGGCTTTGGCTGGGTAAGATGAGAGAACTGACAGTGCAAAGACAACTTCACTGAACCAAGGACTGTGTCATGTTAAAAAATAGGTGAAAAACAAAGGAACACCAGTGCCTAATATTCTGCTTTGCTAGTAACATGTGCCAAATATAACGGCCTATTAGCTATCAAATAAAATTATTCCCAATTGGAGATATGTGTCATTTATAATGTGGCCTTATATAATAAAATAAGTACTCAAGCAATAAGAGTAATCAAGTGGAGAATTAACTGCAGGACCTATTGAAGGGCAGTCAAAATATGAAGTAACGGAAAACAGAAAGGAAAAGATCGGCACAAACTATTCTTTGTTTCTGGTATTTGGGGACATTCTGACCAATGTATTTATGTATTCATTTATGTATTTACGTATTCTTCTAGCACCTTTTGCACAGATAAAAATAAGCCATAAAAATATTAAGTGATTCCTTTACATTTGGGGTTTAATATTCAATCATCTTTATAATTTTATTAGCCATTACAATCAAATAAGTGATTGATGAACTTTTTTTTTTAAATGTTTATTTATTTTTGAGACAGAGAGAGACAGAACTTGAGTGGGGGAGGGGCAGAGAGAGAGCGAGACACAGAATCCGAAACAGGCTCCAGGCTCTGAGCTGTCAGCACAGAGCCCAACGCGGGGCTCGAACTCACAGACCGTGAGATCATGACCTGAGCCGAAGTTGGCCGCTTAACCGACTGAGCTACTCAGGCGCCCCAATGAACTTTTGAGCAAGTAAAAATCAGAATCAGCGTTCTGAAGAGTAGTTATACTCCCAGACATGAAAATATAGTCAAATAATGAGAAAATTTTTTTTTCACATATCTGCATGAACAATTCCTTAGCATATCAATTGTTGAGGGATTGAAAAGCAAAGTCAGGTAAAGTTGACTAGATTCATTGTCATAGCATCTTGGAGTTATCCTTTACTTATAAATCATTACTTCAAGAATGATGTGGGATAAGGTTTTTGTAAACCATAATCTAGCAGAATTTCATCAGGCAATTGGGCTACCAAATATAATATTATGCACAAATATTTCAAGACAATTAATGGAGAAAGCAATTTTAACATAAGCAGAGTCTTTATATAGTTTTTATTAACAAAGGAAGACAACGTTGGTAGAAAATCAATATGTGCTGGGTTTACTGGGATATTTATACAGAGGTAGTCAAAGAATATAATACTTTTTAATTTCATAAATGAAAAGTTTCATCTGAAACACATTAAAGAAGTGCCCAGAAAATTATAGTAATGGTACATGGTATATGTAAAGATCCAAAATTTTTAACTAGGAAAAAAAATCTTTAAAAATAATATTGTTGAAACTACTTAGAAAATAAAATAATTTGAGACACAACACATTTAACTCTTCCATCTTGAAGAACTGCTGGATAATGTGATGAAGATTATTGAAACAATGATCTTCTGCTAAGAGGGTACATACACATTTACCTGACAAAGTTAGAGCTTTTAAGCACTCATCTAAACAATGGAAACTCAAAGGTGAACAAAATCTAACTCTTGTTCTCACAGAGCAGAAGTAGACCTACATAAATTGTCAGATTACCATATCTACCTTGGAATTATGTGCAAGTATATGTAAGTCATAAAGATGAAAACTATTCATTCTCTACTTAATGAAAAGAATCTGTAAGTACAACATTTTCGCTTGAGATCAATAATGTAGACAGAAAGTACACTTCAGCACTGTTTTTCATATGCCTGCTGATATGGTAAAACCAACAAAAGCTTCAACAGTAGAAGAGTGGCAGTAGACAGGTAGGTGACCAGGAGGAAACAGGTATGGATGGAATAAATGCTGCAGGAGGGGGATTAGTGGGAATTGCTGTTCCTGAGAGATACAGGGCAAACCAAGAGGGCTTTGAAGTCCATCTGCAAAAGGTTGCTTTAAGTTTTATGCTGATTCTATCTTTTATAAGTAGATAGTGAGGTGGCTAGAGAGACGTGATAGATTTGGTTTTGTCAGACTTTATTTCTATTACTTCATTCTCATTCTGAATTTCTAAGTGTAGTCAATGTTTTGTTTTGTTTTTATTATTCAGACTAATGGAGTGAAGAATTTGCATACACACAGGAAATTCAAGAAATATAAGCTTTTTTATACTTAGCTTTAGTGTGATTTTGTTCCAGCCCTAAGCTGAAAATTTCTTAGTTTTATTTAACTTAGACAATTTTCAAACTTTGTGACATTCATTGAAAACACATACATCATCTGTGGTAGCCACAAAACCTCCTGGGATGCAGGACGAAACCAGTTGTTGATACTTTAGAGTATTCTATATATTGATTTTTAAAGCAGAAAAGAGACCATTCTCTTTAACCACTAAAATGGGCACACATTCTATTCATGTTCCAGTTGCAAAAATATTGATCGCATTGTTTTTTAGATTATAAAATTAAAAAAATAGAGTTTTATATTGACTTTCATACCTGACCAACTTAAATCACCAGAAGTAGGTAACGATAAATTATGCTCACAACCTTTATGTTACATAATTTAAATACTTTCACATTAAAAAACACAGAAAATAGATTGATATACTTGAGTAATAATATAGTGCAAATTGATCAAAAGAGACATAAATGAGATGTGACTAACACAAAACTTATTTATTGACTATTTCTGTGTTTGATACTTGATTTTGGAAAAGAGATCTAATCGTGAGACACAATCTGTTGGGTCTTTCTAAGATGAGTCAGAAAGTAGGGAGATATTTTTTAATGAGAGTTGCTACAGTGCATAATTACGAATCTGTTCATTCATTCACCCGCTTCTTTTATTCCTCCTCCATTATTTAACAATTCATCCATTCAACTGTTGAGTTGAACGTCAAGCTAGCACATGAGAACTATGGCCAAGCATGAGCAGGCTTTCATATTAACAAACCGACTTGTGCATATTTCTATATATAACCAGTGATACCAAAAAAGTCCACATAGCTACACTCTATTCTACATAACATTATGTTTGAAATGATTCAAGAGAACTCCTTCTTTAAAGATATCCTGAAGAAAAACATATTTTGAAATGTAAATAAGAACTTCTTAATTTATCAACATAAACAATTTATATGTGGTGTTTCTTTTTAATATGGGCCATTTGTTTTCATTGTAAAAAGTCCAGGATTAAGAGGTAACCCTTTCCCTTAGGAATGCTTTACTTTTAAGGGGTACATTATCACAAATTTAGTGGTTTTTAAATAACACTGTTTATTATTTACAAATCTGTCTGTCAGAAATCTGACAGAGGGCTCACTGGGCAGAAATCAGTCAGAAGGTTACATTCCCTTCTGAAGGCACCAACATTCCATTTTCTTTCCTTTTCCAAATTCTAGAGGCCTTCTCCATTGCTTGGCTCATGGGCCCTTCCTCCATCTTGAAAGCCAGCAGTGTTGTTATTTCTTTGATGTTCCTTTTTCTCACATCTTTTTCTGACCACAGCCTGGAAAGGTCCTGTACTTTTAGCAACTCCTATGATTAATCTGGGTCCACACAGATAGTGCAGGAGAGTCTCCCCATCTCAAGGTCAGTAAACTTACTTACATCTTCAAAGTTTCTTTTGCCCTGTAAGGTAACATATTTACAGGTCCCAAGGATTAGGGTGTGAACATTTTGAGGGGAGGGCATTATCCTGCCTCCCCCTAGCAACACTACAGAGGAATTGGAACGATGGCTCACATGTAGAGAAGTAGGCACATTCATCTTGATCTGAAATGTAGCCGCCTACCAAAGAAGGGGCTGAAATTGACACTGAAGACTCCTTTGCACTTCTGACCACAGATAATAGAATTTACTGTATTTTAACAAACATCTGTTTTTGAATAAGACTCAGACATAGTAGCCATCAAGTTTTGCTTGTTTTCAAAATGATCTGCCATTTCATGAGTGTGGTTATGAATGTAAATCAATTTTATCTATAAAAAAGTTAACGCACTGTCAAATTGATGTCTGAGGGGAAAAAGAATGTTTCCTTCCAACTCTGCTAAAGAGAAGGCATTTCTGTATACCGGAAGTTCACATTAAATTTGCTGTTAATTCCTTAATTAAAAATTAATTTCCTTTCATTGTTTTCAGAGCTTGCCATCATGCAGGGAATAGAAAGCTGTGCAGGGGGAGACAAGCTGGTCTTCACATTTTCAAAAACACATAGTCCCTTTAGCTGATTATATAACTTCATAATCTGGGAGTGGTGTCAGTAAATAAGGTAGGCTGGTATCTAAATGATGACAGTAAAAAGAAGTGGCTTAGATAACACTTCTGATACCAAAATCTTCCCTCTGCCCCCATGATGTTTTACATCTGCTTGTCTGGACTTTGCCTACCATTCTTCCACACTTTTCTCTTTTCTACAGTAGGTATCTTCACCTAGCTCGCTTCGCTACACCTATCCTCTTCACTTCCTTGAGGAGGATAACCTACAACACTTTGTTTAGAGGGTCATAATCTAGCAAAAATCCTAAATGTGACAAATTTTATTTCTTTTTTATTACTTCTTCATTGTGACTAGAGGCAGATAAGAGAGGGAAAGAGAGAAAGAGAAAGAGAGAGAGAGAGAGAGAGAGAGAGAGAGAGGGACAAGACTCAAGCTTTCTGCTTGCTGTGTTTTTAACATGTGTAAGTTGGGGGGAGGTGTTGGGAAGAATGTTGAGAAGAGAGAAAGCAAGCGTATTTTAGCCTTGGAGAAACTATGTCCTGTAATCTAGATTTCTATGTAATCCCAAAAGCTCCTAACTCATTCTATAACTTAGCTTTTGGTGACTGACTGAGGACATCCTCAGATAATATTCTCAGATTCTCCACTATCCATCCATTTCTCAAAATGTGCACCCAATTCCTGTGCTTTTCCTCCATTACTTTAGATGGCATGTGTGTGTGTGTGTGTGTGTGTGTGTGTGTGTGTGTGTTACATTGTCAATTGTGTCATTTATGCAATAGACCCTGTACAGTCTCATCTATTCAAGAAATTGCTCCAGCCATTCTCCCTGATTTATCCTACATGATTATCTTTTACACTTCAATGTATTCAGTTCCATCCCCTTACAAACATAAATTTTCTCTTGACGCCATTCTCCACTTTTGCCCACCAACTATTGCCCCATCTGTGTTTACCTCCACAGTAAAACTCCTCAGATTGTCTATATTCACTTTTCCAATTCTTCCCTTTAATTTCTCATAAACCTACTCCAATTAAGTTTCTCACCCACCACACTATCAAAACAGACCTCATCAAGACTATGATGATCTCAGTTTGTAAAATATAAAGGATAATTGTTCTCAAGTTATGAAATCTATCAGCAGGATTCGAAAATGCTGATCTTCGCCTTCTCTTAAACACACGTTCTTAATCTGGCTTCCAGATTACCATAACTTTCTTCCTACCATACCATACCAGTAGCTCTTTCCTGGTATTGGGGAAATCAAATTCAAAAGCCTTTTTTGAATGGCTATAAGATGGTAGGGACCATAACTATTTAGTTCAATATGGTGTACATAAAACCTGTAATGAATGTTCTAGATGCAGAGCCCAATAATAATGAAAAAAATGTGAAATACTTACTCTAGGAAAAAAAGCCATGACTGAATATTAAAACCAAGCTTGAGGTTTTATGATCTGTAAAATAGGGCTTTTTTCCCTACTTATACAGACTATTGTATTGTAATAATACAAATATTGTATATAATCATTAAAAATGTTAGAAAAATTTGTGTGAGTAATCACAAGTTTGTATAGACTTTTCATTTTCATGATTCAGGCTTAAAATCTATAATTATATCAAATCTAATTTTTCCTCTGTGTAGGTCTTATCTTAGCATTTAGCACAATGCTAGAGATCAGAGTATGAAGAGTTACATGATTTTTTTTCCATTAGATCATGTTTGAATACACTTAATGCAGAGTCAGAAAATTGGACAGAAGCCACAACCGTTAAAGAAAAAAAATATTCTGATTCTTGTTATAACTGTAAGAAAAATTTGAATCAGGATGAGGCCTCATCAAAAAGAGGGCAATGGGGGAGCCTGAGTAAAGTTAAAGTAAAGACAAAGACCTCAAGGAAAGTCTTTGTCACAACTTTCTTTCATCTAAGATTTAAGGGCTTCCAGATATCCCATTACTTTTATTGTTTCATAATATTACAACTGACCAGAATTATCCAAACTTTATGATGCCTTTAATAGCCATCTATGAACCACTGTGCGTTACATTATTTCTGTCTTCCAACCTCAACATATCACTCCAGGATAAACAATTATCAGTTTTTCCAAACCCGCGCCGTGAACTTATTTTTCAGTTGTATTCCTGAGGTTCACTTTACAGTTTTTAACCTTTGTTATATCTTCAGATTACTGCTTACTTTGGTCTCTACCTGGGACTTTCCCAAGTTTTTGGATTTATTACAATATCAGAGATCAGCATGTTAAGTGTTCTCAACATAAGTCCTGTCTTATCTCAGTACCAAGCCGCCCACTTGTCCCAGAAAAGTATCTTGGCAAAATTATTGGACTTTTATGATATTTTAGTTCCTTTAATTTCATAATGTTCCAATTATAATAGTGATTTTTTATTGCTTCAATTGATTTTTAAGTTTACTTTTTAAAAATACCCTAGTTAACTAACTTCCTTGATATAATGTTTTATTCGTTTTTAAAATCAATTATAAAAACAGTGTTTTGTCTATCTCTGATTCCATAACTTCTTCCCTCGCCCTGTCAAGCCATAATCCTAAAGGTTGTTGTCAACAAGCTCAGCCTCACCTTAGTTGTAATAAAAACAAAAACCAAAAAAAAAGAAAAAAAAAAAAAAAGAAAACGGTCAGAGAAGCAAGTATATTTGGAACTTAATAAGTCAAACTTGTTGTAAGATTTGGATCTTTGTTCTAACATGGTTCATTTTCCAGTGTGTCTACTGCAACTTGTAGGCATGACATATGTTCCCAGTTGCCAATCCCTCTTCCCTCCTATGTTGATTCAATCTCTGAATGTGATTTTTAGATCAAACACCTCACTGTACACTGAATTCTTATTATGACCAAAGGTATTTTCGGAATCACAGCAATATGTTTAAGTCCCTGACAACTTTTCCAGTTTTCAGTTTCTTCTGGGTCCTTCCTCCTAGAGAATAGAATCTGGTATATATCCTAAATGAATTATCTTTGGAATTTGGGCCTATAATGGAGTATATCTAGGGTCATGACGCTGCTGCTTACAAGAAAACTTCTCTTAGTCTGTACCATAGAGTTGTATAAAGGCCTACATCTTCTAGCTGTTTCTTCAAGTAAATGTAATTTTCTTGGCAGCAAGATATTTTTGTATAAAAACACTCAATGAAAAAATAATATATAACCTGAATATTCCTACAGACATTTTAAAACTTGAATGCATATTTAAAAGCCTTCCAAAAATAAAATTTAAGGCCTAGATATTTTGGCTGGCAAAGTCTGACAGTCATTAAAAGATGAAATAACGTCAATATATATTTCTAGATAATAGAAGAAGAGGGAATGTGAGTTCAGCTTTTGGCTTTGTCCAGCAAAGTTGAGGACAGCAGAAAGGATTACTCAAGACTCCATACAAGAGAGGTCGAGAGGGAGGCTAAGGGAAGTCTCCCCAAGCTTCTCTCAAGCTCTTGTATTTATTAAGCGTACATTTAGGGAACCAACAAGCAATACATCAGTGGGCTATGTGCCAGTAAGAACATATAGAACATGTGTAGAAAAACAAGTTAGGATAGGGTAGAATATTCCTTGCAATAACAGGAATTTATGAGTATAGGCAGGACCTAACTCCTAGATTTACATTAACTAAGTAAGAAAAGTGACTACACCCTAGATATACGTTAACTAGATACGTGAAGCATGGGCCCTGTTTTCAGTAGGGTCAGAAAGCAGTTTTCTGCTTTCCAGTGCATTCCCTATAATCGCCTAATCCAAGACAGAGCTATTTGATTTTCCACAAGGGAATATTAACTTTATACTAAAACCTGATACACACAGAATGAGAAATGACAAATATCCTTTTTGAATGTAGGTTCAAATATACTCAACAGAATAGTCTAAAATAAAATCCAGCGATATAGGAAAAGAATAATAAATCAAAAGTGAGTCGTTTCGATTCACATTTCCCTGATTATTAGTAATACTCTTTCACATACAAGAAGGTTATTGGTATGTCTTCTTTGGAGAAATATCTATTCACTCTTTCACCTATTTTGTAATTGGTTTACTTGTTTTTGTTTGTTTATTTGTCTTCGTTTTTGTCTTTTAAATAATGCATTGTAGGAATTCCTATACATTTTGTATATTAACTCTTTACTAGATACAGGGCTTACAAATATTTTTTTCCCATTCCATAGGTTGCTTTTTTGCTTCACTTATTACTTCCTTTGCTGTGCAGAAGGTTTTGTTCGATATCGCCCTACTTGTCTACTCTTACTTTTGTTACTTGTTCTTTTGTTGTCATATCCAAGAAATCCTTGCCAACATCAATATCGAAAACATTTTTCCCTACATTTTCATTTAGGAGTTTTACAGTTGAAGTTCTAACATTTAATTTTTTAAACTATTTTCCAGTTAATTTTTGTGTATGGTGTAAGATAAGGGTCTAATCTCATTTTATTGCATGTGGATATCCAGTTTTCCCAACACCATTTGTTGAACACCCTATCCTTTCCCCATTATGTATTCTTGGATCCTTTGTCAAAGATTAATTGACTGTGTATGTGTGCTTTATTTCTAGGTTCTTTATTCTGTTTGTCTATATATCTCTCGTTATGCCAGGGAATGGAAAATGGCACAGCTTCTATGAAAAGCAGTATGGAGATTCCTCAGAAAATTAAAAAATAAAACTACCCTATGAGCTAGCAACCCCACTTCTGGGTACATATCCAAAATTTTGAAATCAGGACCTCAAAGAGACATTCTGCACTGACATGCAGCAATATTCACTATTGCCAAGATACAGAAATAACCTAAACATCCCCTGACAGACGAATGGACAAAGAAAACGTGGTATATGCAAAGACATATTATTCAGCTTTAATAAAAAAGGATATCCTGCTATATGCACCAACATGGATGAACCCAGAGGCATTATGCCAAGTCAGTCACAGAAGGACAAACACTTCATGATTCCATTTATTTGAGACACCTGCAATAGTCAAACTCAATAAGCCGGGATAGAATGGTGCTTTCCAGGGGCTCAGATGAGAGGAGGAATAAATGAAGAATTGTATTTCAAAGGCTACAAAGTTTCAGGTATGCAAAATGAATAATTCTGGAGATCTGTTGAACAACATAATGCCTATAGTTAACAATATTGTACACTTAAGATGTTGTTAGGAAGTAATTTACCCTATATATTAACAACTGAAATTTAAATAAAAACCTAAAGAAAATAATTTGTTAGGGGGGTAGATCTCATGTTAAGTGTTCTTATCACAATTTAAAAAAAAGAAAGAAAGAAAGAAAGAAATACAAAGCTGGTTCATTCAAAATCCAGTCCAGGGGTGCCTAGGTGGCTCAGTTGGGTTAAGTGTCCAACTTCACCTCAGGTCATTACCTCATGGTTCATGAGTTCAAGCCCCGTGTTGGGCTCTGTGCTGACAGCTCAAAGCCTGGAGGCTGCTTTGGATTCTGTGTACCTCTCTCTTGGCCCCTTCTCTGCTCACACTCCTCTCCCCTTCTTGATTTCTCTCTCTCTCAAAAATAAATAACTATAAATTAAAAAAAAATCCAGTCCATCATATTATTCCATATTCCATAGTATTAGCAAGCTAAAGAAGAAATACTATATTTCCATATCAATGGATACTTAAAAAATGCTTTCATAAGATATAATACTCATGATAAAAAATTATAGAAAATCTAATAAAAGATGTCTACAACAAATAAAGAAATACTATAGCGAATGTTGTACTTAATGATAAAAGACTATATGCCTTCCCCCAAAAATTGAGGATAAGGTAAGGAGGCCTACTCTAAACTACCCCATTCAATATTATAATGGAATTTCTTGTAAGAAAAATAAAAGTTTAACCAACAGAAAAGGAAGATATAAAATTATCGTACTCACAATATTTGTAAAACTACAAGATGCTAAGAAAGCTATTAAATAGACCTAAATAAATGGAGAGACATCCTATGATCAAATATCGGAAGAGGAGTTTCAACAACCATTCTTCCCAAATCGATATGTACATTTAATGCAATTCATTTCAAATTCCAGAGAGCTTTATTGGAGATATCAATGTCGATAAAATTTATATTGCAAGTTAAAGAAACCAGAGAAATGGATGCAGTTTGAAGGAAGAAGAACAAATTTGGAAGACATTTAATAACCAATTTTAAGATCTTCTCTAAACTAACAATAATCAAAATAGTTTTTTCTTGGAAAAATCATAAATGCAATATTACAGAATAGATAGTCCAGAGGCAGATATGGTCAGTTGACAGTGGTGCAAAGGCAATGGAGAAAGCATATTTTCTTTCATCAGATAGTACTGGAACAATTGTACATTTAAATGAAAAAAAAAAACCCATACCCATACTTCACACCTTACCAAAAAATAAAAAAAAAGAAGATGATAGATACCAATTTAAAACATAGAATTATGAAAATTTAGAAGAAAACCTAGGATAAAATCTTTATAACCTTGGGTTAGGCAAATAATTCTCAGATATGACAACAAAAGATAATTCTTTAAAAATATTAATAAATTAGACTTCATCAAAATTAAAACCTCTGCTCAATGAAAGACAATAGAAAGAGAATGAAAAACAAGAATTAAGAAAGTATTATAATCATAAGTCTAATAAAAGACACATCCAGAATATGTAAGAGGGAAATTTTGGAGATGATGGGAGTTTTCAGTATACCGATTACACTGGTATTAATACAGATTCATACGAACTCATAAAACTGCACACCAAAAAAAAAGTTAATGTTACTGCATGTTCCACAAAAATGTGGGGTAGCAAGGAGCTCTTCTCATCATTTCACTGTCAGTCCATATTGAAAGAACAGCCACCATCTCTAACATTGCTAGTCCCCATGCCAAGAGGAAGAGACTTTAAACAAAGAGGAAGCACCATTGCTTAATGCTTCATCTGAATGCTAGACATGTCATTTCTGCTCCATTCATTCTTAAGGAAAAAAAAAAAAAGTATGCATCTAAGTCCAAGTTTGGGGGAAGTTTAATACAGCCTTGTCACTGAAAGGAGACAGATGAGTTATTGAGAATAATCATTAGGATCACGACACTTGCTAAATAGTGGAAATGCTCAGAGAATACAACCTATTGTACTCTACGATTCAAAAACGATGTGTTTCTAACAAATGGAGAGATATCCCAAGTTCATGGATTGGAAGAATTAATGTTAAAATATTCATATTACAAAGCAACCTATAAATTCAATGAAATCTTTATCAAATTACCAACAGAATTTTTCATATAACTGTAACAAATAATAGTAAAATTGTATGAAACCACAAAAGAGCCAGAATAACTAAAGCAATCTTGAGAAAGAAGAATTCCAGATTTCAAGATATATTACAAAGCTGTAGTAATCAAAACAATATGGTATCGGCAAAACAAACAAACAAAAAAAAAAAGCACATAGATCAATAAAACAGAATAGAGAGCCCAGAAACAAACCTACACTTACATGGCTAAATAGTCCATTAGAAATAAGGAAAAATATACAATGAGGAAAGGACAATCTCTTCAGTAAATGGTGCTGGGAAAACTGGACAGATACATGCAAAAGAATACACTGGGCCGCTTTCTTACACCGTACACAAAATTAAACTTAAAACATATTAAAGACCTAACTGTGAGACTTGAAACTATAAAAATTATGGAAGAAAACCCAGACAGTAATTTCTGTGACATTGTCCATGGGAACATTTTTCTATGTATGTCTCCTAAGGCAAGGGAAATGCAAGCAAAAATAAACCATTGGGAAGACATTAAAATAAAAGGATTTTGTACAGCAAAGGAAACCATCAACAACAACAAAAAAGGCAAACTACTGAATGGAAAAGATATCTGAAAATGATATATCAATAAGAGGTTAATATCCAAAATATATAAATAATTTATACATCCCAACTACAAAACTGAAACAAAAACAAAACATAAAACAAATAGTCTGAAACTGGGCAAAGGAACTAAATAGACATTTTTTCCAAAGAAGACATAGAGATGGCCAACAGACACATGAAGAGATGCTGAACACCATTAATCATCGGGGAAAAGCAAACCCAAACTGCAATGATATTACCTTACACCTGTCAGAATGGTTAAATTAAAAACAGAAGAAACGAATGTTGGTAAGGATGTGGAGTGCACGGTTGCTGAGATTGTAAATTGGTGTAGTCCCTGTGGAAAATAAGACAGAAGTTACTAAAAAAATCCAGAATAGAAACACCATATGATCTTACACATGCACGTGCATGCACATATATACGTGTATACATACATGCATGCACACACGCATGCACACACACACGGAATATTATGTAGCCATAAAAAGGATTTGATTTTGCCATTTGTGACATGAATGACATAGGGGGTATTACACTGAATGAAATTAGTCAGACTGAGAAAGACAAATACCATAGAATTTCATTAAAAACTGTAATCTAAAAAACAATACAAATGAATAAACAAGCAGAATCAGATCTATAAATATAGAAAACAAACTGATGACTGATGGAAAGGGAGTAGAGAGATAAACAAAATGGGTGAAAGGGAGTGGGAGGTACAGGCTTCCAGTTATGGAAAGAATAAGATACAGAAATAAAAGGCACAACATAGGGAGTACAGTCAAGGATATTGTAATGGCGTTATATGGTGATACATGGTAGCTATACTCATAGTGAGCAAAGAATAATATAATGTATAGAGATACGAAATCCCAATGTTATACACCTGGAACAAATGTAACATATAATGTCAGCTATATGCAAAAAAATATAAAAACATTAAAAAAAACACATTTTTCTTCATTTGCTCTTCTATTTGGAAGGGAATATAGAGATGTTTGGCCATTTGTCCGAACACAAATGCATATCAGTTATTTTGTAAGAATAATTGGTGCTTTGTGATGAAACTTAAACACTTGGTCATGTCCCACCATGGAAACGATCATTGGTCTGGGGTAAGAACAATCTCAAATTGGTCTCAAATCCTCTTTTATTAACTGAAAATGACCACTAGTACTCACCTTCCTGCAATGCAGGATTATTCTAAGTGAAATTTTGAGATAATAAAAGTGAAAATAATAATAAATTAAATACTATACAATTATGAGGGTTAATATTTTAATATAGAGTATAATTACAGTCATTGTAATCTCAAAACTTGCATAGTCCTCGAAGAGTTATATGTAGTTTTACCTATCTAACTTCTTCACATTTCCAAACAGTAAATGCAATTGTTCTTTCTTTATAAACACAGAAAATTAGATTATTTAAAAGCAGGTGTTTTCTGAAGATTTTTGCTTCTAAGCCTGCATAGAGTTTCTTTGATTTCCTTAGGGAAATATCCTTTCAATTTAGATCCTAATAAACATTCTCTTTTTGGTAATGTATATTCATTTCCTACTTATATTTATTAGCTAGTTATCTTTGCCTTCAGAATAACAGTATTTGATATCTATAATCTCAAAAAAAATCAATGTCCTTTCCACTTTATTATCTCAAAGTATTGTACTCTTACAAAATATTTTCTAGTAAATGGAAACTGAATGATTATACAGAGAAAGAGGAAAGAGCAGATCATACAATTGTATGTCCTTTAAAAGTAACAATTGAAAGAGATCAAAAGCACTTATGAAAACTTTTTTTTTAGGGAACTTAAGCATATTGACCAATCTCACATCCAAATAAAACACTTTGAGAATGATTTCTCCATAGGCTTTGAACTATCATTGCAGAAAATGTTCAAGTCTTTTTTTCTTGCATATACGAATGCCATGGCCCTCTTGAACTGGAGAACAAGAGGTGATGAATTTTCTTTGTACTGTATAAAACCACTGACCTGAAAAGCAATAGTAAAACTCAGCTTTGCATCAAATAATGTTTCTTTTGTGTCTTTTTCTTTCTCTGTAATATTGGTTTCTTAAAATATGATGGTGTTTGCTTTATGAAACACTGCTGGTTTATTTCTAGAATAAGACTTAATAGGATCCTATGGAAAATCAATATCTTGAATAAGAGATCCAGATAATGCTTTTATTTGCTGTTGTTTATCTACTGTCACCTATGTTACATTATTCCTAAAACAAGAATCTTCCACCAACATAAAGTAATCAAGTAATGTTTCTAACACAAATCATATAGGTCAACAATGACTCTTTCATTAAAGATAAATCATTTAGCTTAGAGATTACAGAAAACATACAATCCACACAGAATAAACCTCAGATATATGGCTAAAGACATTTTTTTTTTCAGTATCATGACTTGAATATAATAGAAGCAAAGGGTTCGACATTAGTTAGGGACAGAGATCAGAAGAAAATATGAACCATTTACAGAAAGATTTTAATTACTGGTCTTTGTGTTGAGCTAGTTAGTTCTAGTAGTATGCTCACGAGAAATAACTCTAATCCAGAAACTGACTTTAAATTTCTTCTCTTCCCTAACATCCTGACCCTTGTGACTATCAGTTAAGCTTTATAGTTTATTCAGGAGTTACCAACTCACAGGCCATGTAAACCCATTTCTCTTTGACTGTAGACAGTGAGACTGACTACTGATGAAATTAATAGTCAAACAGGCATAGCAAAGCTCATAGCATCAAAAGTCAAAATACTGCCAAGCAATACTTACAGGAAACTGCTGCAATCAAGATTCGAAAGAATGTTCTTTCCCTATGAACTGAACTGATTACACAGCATGTGATTCATCTTTTTTAATTTTTTTAAAAATTATTTTAGAGAGAGAGTGCATGCATGTGAGAGGGAGGGGCAAAAAAAAAAAAAGAAAAAAAAAAAGAGAGATAGAGAGAGACTCTTAAGCAGGCACTACTTGATCTTATAAGAGGGAGATCATGACCTAAGCTGAAATCAAGAACAAGACACTTAACTGACTGAGCCACCAGGAGCCCCATCATGCGCTTCATTTTAAAAATACAGCTGAATTTTAAACAAATTTCATAAAGAGACATTTCTGTATTTTTATCTAAATTACCCTCTTTCTAGGCAGGCAACCTCCACATGTTTTATGAACTCTTGACAAAATACTTTACTTCTTTAGGTTTCAATCTTTACACCTATGAAATGGTGACAAAAGAAAAGACAAACCTCTTAAATTTCTTCTAGTGTTAGCTTTTTTCCAAAATTCTATGGCATTTTTACTGTGTTAAACAGATATGGAGTGAAGACTCAGTCCCATCTCAAACAACACAAAACATTATAGGAAAAAGATGTAGCTATACAAGCCCTTTATTTATCATGAATGATATAAAATTATGTAGAAATTTAAAATAAAATTGTGTAGAAATTTGACAGAGAGAAACTACAGATGATACACTTCATTTGGATTTATTTCTACAAATAAAGTAGCTTTGATAAACTGGCACAGAGAGCTAATTATGGTCACAGAATGACTCCTCCCCCAATTACCCCCAATTATCAATTTAACAATCTACCCCCAATTATCATTTTTGATCAATTTTATCTAATATTTAACTAATTTACTTTTAGCAATATATAAAGAAACCTAATAATTAGTGGATCAAGGATTTTGTTTTATGACTGTTTTACCATGGGGGTTTTGACAATGGCGTGTAGTTCAAACCTTATGGGTGTCTCTAGTTCATTTTCCCCTGCTCTTCCTTCTCCTGTCCTACTCTCCACACCCATCTGTTACTCTCTGTCTCCCCCTTGACTATTAGATATTAGAAATGATGAAATACTCCATGAAGGTATAGAATCATGTCTGTTTTACATGTCGCTATACATTCAATTCTTAGCAAAATATGTAGATAATGAATAAATACTGAATGAATGAAGTACATACTTCTTTGTGAGCCTTTCTAAAAACAGTCAAATAAACACAAAAACTTTGGGGTGACCACATGGAAAGGGATACACTTCCATTTAGGGGTATGTGCTTATCAGGACTTTCAAATTTCAAAAATTTTTATCATGCCTACCTCTAATTCAGCTTAATTTAAAGTTCATATTTATTCCTGTAAATAAAACGTTGACCATTTGTATGCCATATATTTCTAGGAAATGTGATTTCAATAAAGCCCAATGATAACAAAAATTCAGATATAAACTTCAATGTTTACGGAATGTTATTGAAAAATAGATGGTGATCCTTTCCTTTATCAGAGACAAAAGCTTGGAGTGTAGATTGACATTGATCAACTGACCTTTTTTGCATGTGGATTATGAAGTATTTAAAATTTTTGAGTTAACATTTAAATAATGAGTTAGTTTTAAAAAATGAGCAAGTATATAAATAGCTGTATTTTGTTTCTTTCTTTTTTTGTGATTTTATTTTATTTTATTTTATTTTTTTTGTTATAATAGTTTATTTTCAAATTGGTTTATTAAACTATGGAAGATTTGGCAACTCTAGGCCCACATTTCCAGGTTGTAAACTATTATCTAACTGCAGCTATCATAATTCCTTCCTATGACGAAGCTACATAAAATGGAGAGAGAGAGAGAGAGAGAGAACACTTTTAATAAACTATCTTTTACCAATCTGCTAATTTCTTATGTATATATGGCTATATTACATTTTTTTCTTAATTTCCTGTATTGCATTATTGTATTTTTCTCTTTTTTATTAGAATAGTAGATGTGTTAGTCTGGGTTCTCCAAAGGAAAATAGAGATATAGAGACAGAAATAGAGATACATAGATATAGACAACTATATATATAGATATATAGATATGGAAGAAGACATTATGAGGAATTGACATACATGGTTATGGAGGCTGATAAATCCCAATACATATATCCTGCAAGCTGGAGACCCAGGAGAGCCAATGGTATAGATCCAGTCTGAAGGCAAGAGAGGACTGATGTCCATCAGGCAGATAGAATAAGAGAGGAAGACGACCATCACCCAGACAGAAATTCCTTTTTATTTGCTGAAGGGTGGTGGGAATCACCACCCCTAAATCTTTCAAGCCCTTTATAGTGTCATTAATCTCTGAAATCCTTACAAGACTATAGTATTGCTTTTGATTTCCTGCCTTCCTTGGCAAAGGTAGTTCTATTGGCTTCAACTTGACCATTCTTACCATAATAGCCCTCACTCCACAGGTCAGGGAACTAATGAAAAGATTCTTCCAGCTTCCAATTATACATTCTAGAATTGGGTAAATAACCACAGGATGGGTTCAGGGACCCCATCATGCCCATTGTGATATGGACCGGAGATAAAACTCCATTGATCACCTGACTACCATAAGGCCCTCCTCCAACTACTACAGTGAAGTTTTACATCTGCTGAGATTACTGTAAGTTAAGAGCCAATGTCCAGCAATCCTCAAACGGTCTGATTATATCCTTCTGCCAGGGTAACATACAGTTATGGCAAAAGACAGTACTATTCTCTGAGGAAGACTAGGGTCAAGATACACAGTACATAGTTTTTGCAGTGCATTGAGGTCCTTCCTGAAGGGCACCTGGCCTCCTCTTAACTCGAGGAGATCTGGATCTTTTTTGAGGCATCTATAGAAGCTTTCACATCATTTTTTTTGGTCCTAAAGCTGAGTATATTCAAATCTCTTAGCTCATCTTTTTCTTTCTCCACTTTGTCCAGTGACATTAAGAATGACCAGTCAATCTCGTTATATTTGTTAGTTTTCCAAAAGTGTTTGAAAGTGTCATATACACAGTCACCCAGCTCCTTGCTTCTTATGAGTGGTTGATGAAGAGTATCCAATGGAGATATTTTACACATCTCTCTTGACAAATTTATACCATGGACTGTCGGTACTCTCTCTTCTACTAAAAATAGAATCATTAGTTTTTCAAATCTAATCTGTCGATTCCAGAAACTACAAAACAAAGTCAGAAAACTCACCCATAAAATCCTATTCCTCTATAACCACTCTTGATATAAGAATCTGTATTAGTCTGGGTTCTCCCGAGATATAAAATCTATAGAGAATATATGTGTGTGTTTATAAAATATACAAATACATAATACACACACACACACACACACACACACTTCTCTCTCTTAAGATATATTATAAGAAATTGACTTATGCAATTATTAAGATTCAGAAGTCCTAAGATCTGAAGCCAGCGAGTTGAAGGCCCAGGAGAACCCACAGTATAATTCCAGTTGGGACATAAAGGCAGGAGAGGATTGATGTCCTTCAGACAGATGGGATGGGAGAGGATGGAAGGCCATTGGGCAGAGAGGAACTCCTTTGTGGGAGGATCTGCCTTTTTGTTGTATTTAGGCCTTCGTTTAATTGGATCTCGGCCATCCACATTAGGAAGGACAATCTGCTTTTCTCAGCCTAGAATTGAAACCTTAATCTTATCTAAACCATACTCACAGACACACACAAAATAATGTTTGACCAAATATCTCAAAATCTCTTTGCCTACTCAAGTTGACATATAAGTTTAACTATCACAGCTAGTGGTTTTTGCTTATTGCATTTTTAAAATAACCCAAAACTTTAAGGTCTACTATTTCACTCTGAGAACTATTGTTTGTTTGTTTGTTTGTTAATAATTATTTATTTATGAAAATGGCAAGATTTCATTCTTTGTCATCACCTAATAGTATTGCAACAACATGGGTGGAATTAGAGGGTATTTTGCTAAGCAAAATAAGTCAGTCGGAAAGGCAAATATATGATTTCACTCGTGGAATTTGAGAAACACAACATATGAACATAGGGGAAGGGAAGGAAAAATAATATAAAAACAGAGAGGGAGGCAAACGATAAGAGACTCTTAAATACAGAGAACAAACTGAGGATTGCTGGACGGGAAGTGGATGGAGGGGAGGTCGGTGGGGGTATGGGTTAAATGGGTGATGGGCATTAAGGAGGAGACTTTTGGGAATGGGTACTGGGTGTCATATGTAAGAGAGAAATCACTGGGTTCTACTCTTGAACCCAAGACTACAGTATATGTTAACTAACTTTAAAATCAATCAATCAATCCATGGGGCTTATTCACTGAAACAAACAAGCAAATAAATAAATAACAAAGCCCATGGGGCTAATGCATTGAAAATAGATAGGTGGATGGATAGATGATAGATAGATAGATAGATAGATAGATAGATAGATAGATAGATAGATAGATATTTAAGAGAGAGAGAGAGAGAGAGAGAGAGAGAGAGAGAGAGCACATGGGGTAATGGTAGAGGGCAAGGGAGACAGAGGATCCAAAATGGCCTACACATTGACGAAAGAGAACCCGATGTGGGGCTTAAACTCATGAACAGTTAGATCATTCCCTGAATCTAAGTCAGACCTTTACCCACGGAGCCGCCCAGAGAGTTCCCGGAGAATTGTTTTTAACTTTACTTAATTCCTCCTTATATTGCCTTTTTCTTCTGAGTATAGTAATGCATATAGTAAAGCTTGTTAATATCCATAATTTTTCCTCAGTAATTAAAACTGCTTAAGCACATATGGGTTCCCTCTGGGTGTGGCATGAACTCAATTATTATCTGCATATGATTTTTATTACTATTTTTAAAACAGTGATAGCTACAATATTGATATCCACTTCAACTATAGGGTCATTTATAGAAGTGTTATTTTGTACCTTTCCAAGTAAAGTTTTTGGTATATTCTTTTATGGTTAATTTCAATTTTATTGCATTGCTGTTATACAATATGATTTACACTAATTCTAAAGTAGGACTTCATTTGGTCTTTCCAGGAGACTTGATACATATATATTTATAATTATATGACAGCATATAAAGTTTTCCTTGTAGGATTTAGTATCTGAGATAATATGTGTTTGGTCAAACTGAGTTATCTTTTGCCTACCTGATATCTCAAAGAATGGGAAAAACATCATAGTCTTTCACTTCATGTAAAACAAATGACACAGTTAAGAAATTGGCAGAAGACATGAATGGAGAATTTTCCAAAGAAGATATCAAGATGGCTAACAGACACATGAAAAGATGAGCAACATCACTTATCATCAGGGAAATACAAATCAAAAGCATGATGAGATACCACCTCACACCTGTCAGAATGGCTAAAATTAAAAGGAGAGGATGAGGAGAAAGGGAACTCTCTTGCACTGCTGGTGGGAATGAAAACTGGTGCAGCTATTCTAGAGAACAGTATGGAGGTTCCTCAAAAAACTAAAAATAGTCAGGGTACCTGGGTTGTTCAGTTGGTTGAGCTACTGACTCTTGATTTCAGCCCAAGTCATGATCTCTGTGCTGACAGTTGGAAGCCTGTTTGGAATTCTCTCTCTCCCTCTCTCTGTGCCTCCCTTGCTCGTGCTCTGTATCTCCAAATAAATAAACTTAAAAAAACCCACAACATTTTAAAAAAGCTAAAAATAGATCTACTATGGGATGCAGCAAATGCACAATTAAGTATTTACTCAAAGGATACAAAAATACAGATTTGAAAGGATACATGCACCCCGATGTTCATAGAAGCATTCTCAATAATAGCAAAACTATGGAGAGAGCCCAAATGCCCATCGACTGATGAATGGATGAAGAAGATATGGTATTTATATACAACGGGATATAACTCAACAATCAAAGAGAATGAAATCTTGCCATTTGCAATGACATGGATGGAGCTCTAATGTATTATGCTAGGTGAAATAAATCAATCTGAGAAGAACAAATAATATATAATCTCACTCATATGTGGAATTTAAGAAATAAAACAGATAAACATATGGGAAGGGGGGAAAAGAAGAAAGGGAAACAAATCACAAGAGACTTAAAGATAGAGAACAAACTGAGAGTTGATGGAGAAAGGTGGGTGGGAGATGGGCTGGACGAGTGGTGGCTACTAAGGAGGACATTTGTGATGAGCACTGAGTGTTTTACATAAATGATGAATCACTGAATTCTATTCCTGAAACCAACATTGCATTGTATTTTAACTAAATTTTAAATGAAAAAGAAATATATTATATATAGATATAGATATATATGTCTATATATATATATATATATACACACATATAATAGGTATATTCACATATATTTGGAAATAGGTATACATATATACTTATGTCTCTTTGTTCTTTTTTTTGTTAAATACAGTTTATGTCTAACAAGTTGTACCTGGCTAGTACAGTTTAGTCATTAAGAGACAGTGACTGGGCTAAAATACGCCTGGTTATGAACCCACTTCCTATTCCCCATTTTACTCTAGTCAAGTTATTTAACTCTTTATGTTCCTCTTTACTCCTAACTATAAGAGAATGATAATAATAGTGCCAACTTCGTAGAGATATTGAAGGTATTCAACATGTGACACTTGTAAGCACTTAGTACAATGTGTTAAGATTGTACTAAGCTATGCTATAGTATAAAGTGCTCCCTGTGTGTTAATGATTACTTTGCATATATTCCACAGATGTGGCTCTTGGTTTGTCAGTATTGTTGAGTGCTGTTCTGAAGGATACTCTGTGTGTGTGTGTGTGTGTGTATTCGTAAACCACTGAAGAGACTATTTCAGTATCAGATTATATGAAAGTAAAAAAACAAAACAAAACAAGAGAGAAAGAGACAAGAGGCAGAAAGGCACCCTGCCTAACTCAAGATACAGGGGGAAAACATAAAATAGAAACCTTTAAGTTTTTGAAGAAATCATGGGAAAACTTTGAACACTCAAAGATCATGGAACTAGGAGTTTTAGCCATGTGTACATATAAAGACTAGGTAGTGTTGTGTTTTAAATGTAGACTCTCAGCATCACTGAAGTACTAGACCCACTCCTTACCATTTTTTCCTGTATGTATGTATGTATGTATGTATATATATACACACATATATATACACCATTTATATATATATATGCATGTATGTATACATATTATAAGTTATATATTATATATAACTTAACAAAGCTCTTTCTTGAGGCCTACATTCATACATAACACACCCTAGGCTTAGAATACATCCTCTACCACTTCCTTATATACTTTGCTTTCGTATTAACCTTAGGCATCGTGATTACCTCTTACATTATCTGGATCCAATGGTTCTTTTATATGTCATGAGGTCACCTTATATATATTTACATTTCAATCTTCATTGTGGACTCCAGAAATTGTTCCTGTTTCATACTAAAAGCAAACTGACTAAGCAATGGGATTACAGCTTCGTGCTGCCTTAACTTGATCTAGTGTTTGGCAAAAAGTGTTAGTTAAATTTAAGTTACTGTAATAAATATTAACACTAAATATGGCAGGGTGCAAGTATAAAAGGTCAAGATTATTTTATCAAATGCTCTTGGTTTCCCATTCATCTTCCCTTTACACTCATTCTTGCCATGCATTCCATCCAGGCTTCTTTTTATTTTTTTTAAGTTTTTTTATTTATTTTGAGAGAGAGAGAGAGAGATTGTGGGTGGGGGTGGGTGGGAAGGGAGGGGTAGAGAGGGAGAGAGAGAATCCCAAGCAGGCTCCTCACTGTCAATGTGAGCTCTATGTAGGGCTCGATATCACAAACTATGAGATCATGATCTGAGCCAAAATCAAGAGTGGGATGCTTAACCAACTGAGCCATCGAGACACCCCTCCAGTGAGGCTTCTGATGGTGCCTGAGAATTTCCTCTATTTGGGGGAACACACTCTCAATACCAGGTGGTGCTGCCAACAGTCACTGCCTGAAGAATGACCAGAGACTAAGAAGCGTTGTTGGAGCAGTGCACCACCTGCTCACATCTCCAGTGGACAATTCTAAAATAAGTTCTACACAATTTCCAGTCCACAGCATTATTAAGCTTCATTTGCCAAAATGGTAATATTCTTTTTAATTCACCTGTTTTAGTTTCCTGTTGATGTTTTGACAAATTACCCCAAAATAGTGACTTAAAACAACACAGATTTATTATGTTGCACCCTGGGGCTTCAAAGTGCAAAATAGTTCTCAATGGGCTAAAATCATGACGTCAGCAGGAATGCATTCTTCTTGAGGTTCTAAGGATTAACCCATTTGCTTGTCTTTTCCAGCTTCTAGAGGCCACACCATTTCTTAACAGGTGTTTCCTTCTTCAATCCTCAAAGCCAGTAAGGTTACATCTTCTGATATACCTTTGATTCTTTTTTTAATATTTATTTTTGTTTATTTTTGAGAGAGAGTGAGCACAAGAAAGGGAAAGTCAGAGAGACAGGAGGACAGAGAATCCAAAGTGGACTCAGCACTGACAGCAGACATCCCAAAGAGGGGCTCAAATTCATGAACTGTGAGATCATGACCTGACCCAGAGTTGGACTCTTAACCAACTGAGCCATCCAGGCGCCCCATTATTACTTTGATTTTAATACTCTAATATTCCTGACACCTTGTGCCATATTGGATCTACCCAGATGATCCAGGATAATTTTCTCGTTTCAAGATCCTTAATCACGTCTAGAATGTCCCTTTTTCCATGTGAACTGACATAAACACAGGTTTCAGAGATGAGGACATGGACATAACTGGGGGACTAAATGGAGGACTATTATTTACCTGAACACTACATTTTTTTTTTGAGAGAGAGAGAGAGAGCACATTAGCAATGGAGGGGCAATGGAAGAGAGAGAAAGATGGAGACAGAATCTCGAGCACACTCCATGCCCAGTGTGGAGCCCAATGTGGGGCTCAGTCCCACAACTGTGAGATCATGACCTGAGCTGAAATCAAGACTCAGACACTCAACCAGCCAAGCCACCTAGGCTCCCCTCCTTAACACTATATTCTGTATTGGCTGCTGCTTCTTTCCCTCTGACTTCCCTATTTTTAAATAGTTTGTCCAGTGGATCATCTCCAAAAAAAAAAAAAAAAAAAACCTCTTCCACTCAAATTCTAGTTTCAGCATCTGCTCTAGAAGAAGTTTACTTAATACAACTGTTACTAAAGAATTAGGTTATTCAATATTCAGTCAACGAAATTCATTGAACAACTGTTAAAACTTCTGGGAATAGAACATGGAACAGAATATAAAATGTCTCTATACTTTTGGAATTTATATTTCAGTGGGAGAATAAACAATAAATAGGTATATAACTTTATGGAATAATCAAGAAAAATATCACATAGTGGTATGTGCTTTCCGTGGAATTAAAATAAGTGAATGCAACCGCAGTGTAAATAGTGGCTGAGAAGCTACTTTAGATGAAGTCCTCAGAGAACGCTGTGAATTCACGTCAGCACAGTGAGATTTAAAAGGAAGACTCCTTCAGGCAAGTATAAATGGTACTTTAAAGGCTTTGAAGTAGGAATTATATTGGCTTCATCAAGGACCAGAAATGTACTCCTAATGGGACTGTATTATAGTGGTAAAGAAGTATTAGAAGGAGATGCAGTTAGAGAAATAAGTAACGGCAAGGTAATGTAAGGTTATATATTTTAAATGTGTTGGGAAAGTTGTAGAAGGTTTAAATCATAGATTATTCTTTTTTTTAATTTCAGTTTGGGAGAAAATGACTTTGGCTCTAGGGAAGACATGGATTTAGGAGTTAATAGGGTAGGCAGGGAGATCAGTTGGGAGGTAATGAGGCAATGAGGCAGGAAGGCTGGGAGCTTGAACTAAGCACGCAGTGGTAGAAATAAATAATAGAGTAAGGGAAGGTCAGAAAATCAAAATTGTCCAAAAACATAGATGACCGAAATGGAAATGGGAGGAAATGGGACATTAGTGCTTCTATTATAGATTAAAATAGGTATTGGGGTACCTGGGTGGCTCAGTCGATTAAGCACCCGACTTCAGCTCAGGTCATGATCTCATGGTTCGTGGGTTCAAGGCCCATATTGGGGTCTGTGTTGACAGCTCAGAGTCTGGAGCCTGCTTCGGATTCTGTGTCTCCCTCTCTCTCTCTGCCCGTCACCTGCTCATGCTCTGTTTCTCTCTCTTTCTCAAAAGGTAAATAAACATAAAAAAAAAAAAAAAAAGATTAAAATATGTTTAAAAGGAGTTTGAGAGTGAAATATAAGCAGCTTGTCATCAGAGGGAGTTTGGTCAAAATTGAAGATCAAACTATTAAAATAGTAAAAATAAAAGAAAGCTAGTTATGAAATAAAATGCATTTGTGACAAAGAAAATATCATGCAGTCTCCTAATTAGTTACACATTGGGAGATAAACATATGATTTTACAATTAGGAAAACTTAATATATCAGTATCCTAGAAGGTAGAAAAACTCATGACAATTCATTTGTGATTCTGTTAATCTATCTTATAAATTAGGCCATAATTATTTTTTCTAGAATCCATGCTGTAAATCTAATATTCTCACAGCTCTAATTAAAAGCAATTTTTGGCATTTTCAGTACTTACTGAAGTAAGTTACATAAGTGTAACTTTTATGTTTACTACAGTGTGTTCTGTAAGACCGATTTTTACATAAAATTTCAATAGTAGTACTCAAGGTCAATAAGCATAAAACATTAAAATTTCTTAAGAACAAAAGTTTATCTATAGATGTAAGTATATATTCTCCTGACAAGACCCACCAACAATATATTGTTAAGGATATGTATACATATAGTAAAAGTATGAAAAAAACAAGGGAATGATAGAATATTCAATGATAGAATATTGGTTACTGCTGATTAAAGTAATTGCATCTATGAACTTGAAGGAAGTGTGACCCAAAGTTTCAACAATACTAGTATCCCCATATTCCTTAAATTGCCAGGTGGTTATAAGGACATTACTTTTATTTTCACACTACATAATTTAAATGTTATTTATCTTTTAAAAAATTTAGTGTTTATTTTTGAGATAGAGAGAGACAGAGCGTGAGCGATAGAGGGGCAGAGAGAGAGGGAGACACAGAATCAGAAGCAGGCTCCAGGCTCCAAGCTGTCAGCACAGAGCCCAAAGAGGGGCTCAAACTCACAAACTGCGAGATCATGACCTGAGCTGAAGTCATATGCTTAACCGACTGAGCCACCCAGGTGTGCCTAAAATGTTATTTATTTGAATATTTGTTTAAAATTCTTCCAAAGTAAAAATTTTTAAATAATACAAGGTCTTTGCTTTGATATATAGAAAACTTTAAAGTCATCACCATCATATTTATGATGAAAAAAAAAAAGCAAAACAAAGTCAATACCAGTGGCTTTTCTTGAACCTATCACAGAATTGAGGTCACAAGACAAATCATCATTCTTTTAAAATGGAGAAACAGGTAAATCAGAGTCACAGCCAAGATCTGCCTACTTGGAACAGAAGCCCCTGGAACTGCAAACTGATAGGAAGAGTTAGATGATAACTTTGTACAATTGTTGGAGGTTTAGCCTTGACCAGTTGAGAATGAGAAACTCCTGATACCTACAGTTTTAATTCCCTGCCAATACGTCTGAATCCCTCAAGAGTTTTGCTCTACTAAATTCTAATGGTAAAGAGCCAAGAAAGATCCACTTATGCTCTGGGAGGGGGAGAGAGAGATTTAAAAAATGTGAAAGATGCCCCTCTAGTCTTTCTGTCTCCCAAGGGGGTGGGATTAGGGTGGGAAGGTGGGAAGTAGCAGGGTTGTCTAAGAACTCCTAGTGATGGTTGTAGCCCAGGAACACATCTACGCCAAATATATATGTAGTAAAATTATAGAACAATACCTTTCACCCAAACGTTACATCTCCAGAATAATGCCAGTGAATTACAATTAAAAGAGCTGCAAAACATCAAGTCTCTCTAAGGAGCAGTTGTTAAGGAAGCTAAAAACAATAAGAGAGACAAAAAACAAAGACGATGGAGAAATGTGAAGCCTCTGCACTTACAGTTATGGCAAACATTAAATAGAGCCCAAATTCTGGCCGGATTAACACAGAACCTCACACTGAAGGTCTACTTAATTCAGTTCCAATTACCCAACACATCATGTCTGGCTTTCAACAAAAAACTACAAGGCATGCAAAAGGAAAGAAAAAGACATTCTGAAGAGACAATTTAAATCAACTAAACCAGACTCATATATGAAGCATATTCCAAAAATTTTAGAGGGAGAATTTAAAATAACAACAATTAACAGGCTAAGGGATCTAAAGGAAAAGTAAACTACATAAAAGAACAGAAGGATGATGTAAACAGAGTGATGAAAATTTTAAGAAAGAATGTCAAGGAAATGCTAAAGATATAAAACACGTTAAGACAAATGAAGAATGTCTTTGATGGTTTTCTAAGTGACTAGTAATGACTGAGGAAAAAAATCAGTACTCCTGAAGACAGGTAAGTAGAAACTTCTAAACAAAAATACAAAGAGAAATAACGCACATACATACACATACATACACCAGAAAATCCAAGACCTATGGAACAATTTCAAAATTGTAACAAAATGATAATCAGGTTTGATTATCAGCAGAAGGAAAAAGAAGAGAACAGAGTAGAAGAAACATTTTAAGTAAAATAGCCAAGAAGTTTCAAAAATTATTGACACCAAACTACAAATTCACGAGGCTTAGAGAACACCAAGCAGTATAAATACTAAAAAGCAAACAAAAACAAACACAAAAACAAACAAACACTACATCTAGGAATAGCAGATTCAAACTGCAGGAAACTAGGAAAAGTAGAAACTTCCAAAAGAAAACAGAATAAAGAGCTAATCTACATAGAAAAAATTATATGAACAACACCAGACTTCTTATCAGAGATTAAGAAAATAAAGAGTAAAGCGAAATACCAAATTATTCAAAGAAAATAAAAAACACCAACCTAGCATTATATATTTATTAAAATCATCCTTCAAAAGTTAAGGAAAAGTATATCTGCAACTCAATCTATAAATCAGTCAAGGTGAAGGATAAAAATCATATTATCATTTCAATAAACAAAGAAAAAACATTTGACAAAATTCACCATCTCTTTATGATAAAAAAATTCTCAAGAAACTGGGGATAGATAGAACATTATAAAAGTCATATATGACAAACTACATCTAATATCGTACTCAAAAGTTAAGAGATGAAAGTTTTCCTCTCTATTCAGGAATAAACCAAGGATGCTAACTACTGCCACTTTTATTCAACATAGCATTAGAAGTCCTAGTTAGAGAAATTAGGCAAAAATAAGAAATAAAAGGCATTCAAATCAGAAAGAAGTAAAATTGTCTCTTTACAGATGATGTATTATATATACAACAAACCCTACGGTCCACCAACAAAAAACTTATTAGAACTAAAAGCATCAAGTAACTTTGCAGGATACAAAGTCAGTATGCAAAAATCTATTGTGCTTCTATATAAACTAGTAAACTATCAGAAAGAGAAATTAAGAAAAGTCCAGTTACATATGAATCAAAAGAATACAATACATAGGAATCCATTTGACCAAGGAAGTGAAAGACCTCCACAATGAAAACAATAAGATATTAATAAAAGAAATTGAAGAAGACAACAATAAATGGAAATATATTCTGTGTTCATGCACTGAAAGAATTGGTAGTATGGACATTTTAAAAGCAATCTACAGATTCAATGTAATCCCTAACAAAATCCCAATGACACTTTAAAAGAAATAGGACAAACAATCCTAAAAATTGTATTGAACAACAAAAGACCTCAAATTGCCAAAGCGATTTTAAGAAAGTAGAACAAAGCTGGGGGCATCATGTTTTCTGATTTTAAGTTATATTATAAATCTATAGTAATAAAAACTTTATGGTGTTGATAAAACAAAGCAAAGCAAAACAAAACAAAAACAAAACCAGACAGAGAAATTAAGAGACTAGAATAGAGAGTCCATACATAAACCCATGCATATATGGTCAATTAATTTATAACAAAAGAGCCAAGAATATAGAATGGGGAAAGGACAGTCTCTTAATAAATGGGGTTAGGAAAACTAGGAAGCCATGGGAAAAATAATAAAACTGGACCACTATCAAACATCATACAAAAAAATTAATTCAAAATGGATTAAAGACTTGAATGTAAGACCAAAAAAAACATTTAACTGTTAGAGGTAAACATAGTAGTAAGATCCTTGAATTTGGTCTTGAAGATTATTTTTTTGAGTTTGACACCAAAAGCAAAGACAATAGAAGTGAAAATAAAGAAGTGCATTAAACTCAAACATTACTGCACAGAAAAGAAAGGCATCAACAAAGTGAAAAGGCCACCTACAGAATGGAGAAAATATTTGCAAATCATAGAACTGAGTTAACATCAAACTGTATAAAGAACTCATACAACTCAATAGCAAAAACAAAACAAAATGAAATATCACAATCAAATTTAAAAATGGGTAGAGGACTTGAATAGACATTTTCCAAAGAAGACATACAGATCAGCAATGAGTACATGAAAGGGTGCTCAATATCATTAATCGTCAGGAAAATACAAATCAAAACCACCATGAGATATTACATCGCCCCTGTTAGAATGGCTATTATAAAAAGACAACAAATTACAAGTGTTGGGAAAGACGTGGAGAAAAGGGAACTTTTGTGCACTGTTGATGGGAAAGTAAATTGATGCAAACACTATGGAAAAAAATATGGAGCATCCTCAAAAAGTGAAAAATAGAACTGCTATATGATCTAGAAATTCCACTTCTGGGTATTTATCTGAAGAAAATGAAAATGGTAACTCGAAAAGATATCTTCACCCCCATGACCATTGCAGTAATATTTATAATACCCAATATACAGATTTAGACAGATTAGCACCTCATCTCTGCTTGAGAGGCAATGCAATGTAGTTGCTTACGTACTATATTCAAATCCTAGTCTTCCATTTAGGAACAGTATACTACTTAATCATGTTTGAACAATTTTCTCATCTGAAAAATGTAGGAGAGAAAAGCAATAATGCCATTGAGTTGTCATAAGAAATAATAATAATATGCTTATAAAAGAGTTGGTACAGTGTTTAACATAAAAATTCTCATTGAATGTTGGTTCTTCTTATTGACTATCTAAAGTGAGTTGAAGGGTGCAAAATGCTTCATACTTTTGTGGCATTCAGAATGTAAAAAGAAATATAAATTAAATAAACTTTCTATTTAATATACATAGCGTATATTTTTTGCTTCCAATCTCATATTCAGTCTGCACTCAATTTTTTCCCACAAAATATCATTACCCAATTGACTAGTATTTTGGGAAATGATTTAGACTCTCTAAATAATCCAGTTCATTGTGTTTGTGTGTGTGTGTGTGTGTGTGTGTGTGTGTGAGAGAGAGAGAGAGAGAGAGAGAGAGAGAAAGAGAGAGAGAGAGAGAGCAGACCTTATGCGTATAAATGTGTGAATTTGTGTTTTTGATATCCGTCTACTTGGCTTACCATTAAAGAACATGTATACATGTTGGTTTATTAGTTTATTCTGAAGCAAAACCTTAAATTAATCAAGTGTTCTATTTATAACATTATGTTTCAAGGTTTTTCATGATTTTTAAAATTATTCTTTAATGTCTGTTTTCATCCTAGAGAATGATAACAGTAATTTGTAAGAAATGTTTTCCTTTGATTCATTGCAAAACAAAAACACATTTGTGTGTATGCAGTGTGTGTGTGTGTGTGTGTGTGAAATAACCTAAATAGAAAACCTTATCAGAATTGTAAGTATGTGAAATGTACTTTATTTTCATTTGGAGATTAATGTCAGAAATTATTTTAATACCTCCTGAGTATCTTAAATATTTAATAAGCGAATACAAGAATACAACATGATGAGTCCTTAGTTCTTTATAATTTTTAAAACATCATAAAATAATGTAGTTTTCAGGTGTTAACTTGAGATATTCAATTTTTTAATACTTTTAAAAATGTAGGAGGATCTAGTTGTATGTGGCTCTCAGGATTTTATAACCATGCAAAGGGTAAAAGATTTGTACTCCTTATTTCCCCTTTTAAGATTGTGAAATTAATTTTTAAAACAGTATACATATATTCTTAATATTTCAAAATAACTGGCTCTCTGCACAAATTAACATATCCGAAATCACTAAGAAACATTTTTAAACATCTTACATTTTGCCACATATTTTAACAAATATGCAAAAAATTTCACATGCAATTCTGATTTCCATGTTCTAAATGGAAATAGCTGTACAATGTTGCTAGCTTGATAAATAATGTCAATCTCTATCAGTTTTCTAAATCATACCTGTCAACAAGTTCTCCCTAAACATTCTCCACAAGAAAGAACTAAAATCTTTCCATAAATTAAGATTCAGAAATTAAGATACACGGTTTTTAGAATTTTTATGTTTATTCATTTATTTTGAGAGAGAGAGAGACAGAGAGAGAATGTGTGCATGAGCAGGGGAGACTCAGAGGGAAAGACAGAAAGAGAATCCCAACCAGGCTCTGTACCGTTAGTGCAGAGCCCAATGTAGGGCTTGATCTCATGGACTCTGGATCACGACCTGGGCAAAACTAAAATGCTTAATGGATTGAGTCACCCAGGTGCCCCAGTTTTTTTTTTTTTTTAATTTTTTAAATGGAAACTTAATTAAGTATAAATAATGTTCTCTAAATAGTGGTGAATCTTAAAGAAAATAAGTTAATTGTTATTGTTGGTGAATTTTCTTGTCTATCTACAAAGGTTGCGGCTACAAAGGTCTATCAGAATGTGTCCTGTTGGGACGGAAGACATTAACAGCAGGGATGTAACTCATGCTTTCTGTAACAAAATTCCCTGAGGAATGAATCACTAGAGGAGAATGCACGTAAAGGAGCAGATGACCAGGCATTTCTATAAACAAGTTCACGATGTTTGCTAGAAGAAAGATACCAAGATCCCCAATTCTGAAATATTTTTTATCAGGGTCTAGTCCTTCTAGATTGCTTATCCTTCAAATAGGAATGTATGTGTTTATGGCGCATGGCTGGAGAATGGGAGGGTTCACATAAGCCTTTCCCTATATATGTAATTAACTGAGTATAAAATGAAGAGGTTACAAAATATTGTTCGTAAACAATATTTTCACATGTGTTGCTCAAAATATGCTCTTTAATTTGAAACTATAACATATTTATTTTTTTTAACGTTTATTTATTTTTGAGACAGAGAGAGTCAGAGCATGAGTGGGGGAGGGGCAGAGAGGGAGGGAGACACAGAATCTGAAGCGGGCTCCAGGCTCTGAGCTGTCAGCACAGAGCCCGACGCGGGGCTCGAACTCACAGACCGCGAGATCATGACCTGAGCCGAAGTCGGACGCTCAACAGACTGAGCCACAAGGGAGAAACTTGGAAACTGTTAACTGATAGTTTTGCACTTCTCTAAGAAAAGACTGTTTAATTTGTGTCTGGTGCTTGCCTTTACGTTTTGAAACATTACTAAAGTTTTGAGTTGGAAGAGATCTATCACCACACTCTCCTTTGACATTTGAGCCTTTGTTGTAAAAAAAAAAAAAAAAAAAAAAAAAAAAAGATCAGTGGCAGCTGAAGGATTATCTTTCAGGCTCATGAATTAAAATGGCTAAGGCACCATTTGGCAAGAAAACAGATGAGTTTGGAAACATGATGTTAGCTTGATGCCATAAATAGCCCCCTATACATCCTTGGTATGAAGTGGCAAAAGTCTTAAAGATATCACAGCACACAAGTCTTACCAGCGGAAAAAGGAATAAGTGAATTTGGACCCAGAAGAATTACCTAAGAGATGATAAACAGAGAATGTCAAGCAGAAGAAAAAGTAGCAAACACTATTATTCCAACGGTTATTAGCATTCAGGCTGAAAACTAGATTCCTGTAAGAGGGACCTAGGACCATGCCATGGCCACATGCAGGGAGAATATAATCACTTGCAAAGTGACTCCCCTACAACTTTTAAGCACCCCGAGTGTCAGTAGGTGGAGCCATGATCAGGAGACCCTGAAATCCATAGTGTGTTTTGATAAGAGGCTGAGACACTCTACAGAGAAACTAGCAGATGCCTGGTAAATCTCCACCAGCATGGAGTCTAAGAATAAATGATCAGGAGGGCACAACGGTAATCGTAAACAGCTGCCAAATAGTGTATTATTTTGTAGGGTGTGTTAGCCAGGTTCTCCAGAGAAATAGAACTACTAGATGTGTGTATAGAGATAAAGAAAGATTTATTTTAAGGAATTGGCTCATGCGATTTTGGACGCTTGATAAGTTCAAAATCTGCAGGATAGGCCAGCAGGCTAGAGGTCCACGGAGTTACAGAACTCTGTTGGAAGAATTTCTTCTTGTGCAGAGGTCAGTCTTTGTTCTGTTAAGTCTCTCAACTTATTAATTGAGGCCCACCCACCTTATGGAGAGTAATCTTCTGTATACACATCAAAAGAGAGAGGTTATGGTATCTCTTCCTTTTCTTATAAGGACACCAGTCCTACTAGATTAAGGCCTAACTCCTTTGACCCACTTAACCCTTATCACCTCCTTACAGGCCCTGACTCTAAATATAGTTACATTGGAAGTTAGAACCTCAACATATGAATGGTGGGGCAGAGGGGTAGGGGGTGGTAGCACCTTTCAATCCATAGCAGTAGATAGCAAGGATAAGAAAAGGTGGTTCTCTTGATTGTTTCATCCATACTTTGTATGGCAAAACTGTTCAAGAAAGTGCAACGGGCTACAGGAGGTTGATACACTATAACGGACTTGGCAAATGCCTTTTTTCCTTTTCTGTACAGATTCTACTAAGTCACAATTTTTACTTTCCAGGAATGATATTCAGTATACATTTATAGTTTTGCCTTGAGTATATATGAAGTCACCAACATACTGAAAAATAAGTAGGCTATTATTCCATAAAAGGATACAGTAAAATCATTCCCAAGAGACCATCCCAAAATGATGGATGAAGATTCTTAGCTATCTCTTAGACATGGTGCTAATTGCTGATGTTGGGAGAAGCCATGAGATATGTTTGCTCCACTTAAGGGAAAGTGTACTCATGCTAACTAATGGATTTTGCCTTCAGGTAACTACCTGGACAATCTGGGGAAAAGAAACACAGTATTCCGTGAAAACTGACCCTTATGTGACCAAAACTACCATTTGGGTCATAATTGTGTAGCCTATTTTACAATTTTGTTCATCAGGCAACAAAAATACTACCTCCGAACTGCCTAGGGTAGAGGTTATTGAACATCAAAGTGCACTATGTGGTTATGAATCAAGTTGATTCATTAAGACAGCACCTTGGATATGATAAAAAGACACCTGCCACATTTGCAACAGGTTATGTGCTCTGTGGATATAATTCTTTTGATAATATCACTAATGAAAGCTGTGGAGTTTTGTGGGAAATGGTTTTACAGGTGGTATGGTAGCCATGTATCATTTATGATTATCTTTGGAGCTGTAGGGAGTACCCTTAGGTAGCCCTTTGGCACACACAGTTTGAACCACAGAATATATACAGATGATGTCTCCATGGACCTCACGATATTCTTGAGTGAATATGTGTACCTAAGTGTATCTATATAACAATTCCTCAAAGGCAAAAACAAATACTGTGGTATAACTTCCAAAGACCACATTACCTTTTTTTCACATTTTTGTCTTTAAAACTCAAAGTGAGGTCTAATAAAATAGAAGGATTGTAAAACTATAGTCGGGGGGGGGGGCATTTCAAAGTTCATGTGGATTAATTCTATTTGAGAGGTGAATCAACTGAGTCTTAAAGACAAAAATTGATACTTTCAAAATTTAGTAAGTTTATTCAGCTCTTCTTTCATCTAACAAATGATGAGTACTGACAGAGTGTGCTAAATGCTGGGGACGCAATGGTACAAAAGGCAGACGTGGTATTTCCCTGGCATCCGTGGTTTCGATGGCTTCTATAAAAATTTACCACATATTAGTGGCTTAAAACAACATATTATATGCCACAGTTCTAAGGTCAGAAGTCTGAAACAGGTCTCCAAGGCTAGAGGCAAGGTGTCAACAGGGCTACGTTATCTGGACGCTCTAGACAACACTCTGTGTTTTTTGCCTTTTTCAGCTTCTAGAAGCCACCCACATTCCTTGGCTCAAGTCTCTCTTCTATCTTCAAAACAAGCAATGGCTGGTTGAGTCTGTTTTACATCTCATTCTGACACTGACTCTTCTAACTTCATCTATATTTAAGGTCCTTTGTAGTCACACTGGACACTCCCATATAATCTAGGACTAGGTCCTTTGGTCAGGCTGATTAGTAACTTTCATTCTATCCACAACTTCAATTCCCTATTGCCATGTAATATAACATACTCACAGATTCTGGGGATTAAAACATTTGGGGTCATCATTCTGCCTATTACAGTAGTATTCTTAAAGTCTGAAGGTTCTCAATTTTATTCTCATCCTTTTTGACTCTAATGGCTTTTTTCTACTTATTTTCTTATTTAATAGCCACATAATATGTTTTTTATTGTTTCAGAGTGGATGTATTACACAAATTAAATTAATAATCTAATTTCAGTGATAATATATAAATTACCATTTATATTCTTGCAACTCATGTCTTGCCAACAATACCATAGTGCTAAGTAACCTTAGTATAGCATCAACAATATAAGTCAAGATGGTATTATTTTTGTCTCTCTTTTATGAAGGAGAAAACTATGGATTAAAAGAGTTTTCTGATTATCACAGCTCACATGATTAGAGGGATTATAGAGCAAAAAACCATTTTTCTGTTTTTACAATTTTTTTAATGTTTTTATTTATTTTTGAGAGACATAGAGACAGAGAGTGAGCAGAGGAAGGGCAGAGAGAGAGGGAGACACAGAATCTGAAGCAGGCTCCAGGCTCTGAGCCATCAGCACAGAGCCCAACGCGGGGCTTGAACTCACAGACCGTGAGATCATGACCCGAGCTGAAGTTGGCCACTCAACCAACCGAGCCACCCAGGTGTCCCCATTTTTCTGTTTTTAAAGTCTTTGTATTCTAGTCTAGCTTCAGAGGTTCTGTATACTTCCATAGATTGGCTTCAATTAATATTTTTATGCTTATTAAAGATGGTTAATCCATCTAAAGAAGGAAATCCATACTAAACTTCAAGTTGTTGCTCAGAGTGTCTCCTCCAGATAAACCTCCCAGATTCTAACCATCCAAAGCAGTCTTCCCTTTCTTCTAAACCTCATTGTTTTTGTGCTTATATAAGGGCACATCTGATTAATGTTGGTCTTATTGTTTCCAAAGTATAACTTTCCTTATAACTCCACGAACCAAGCACAATGCCATACACCCACAGCAACTAATTCTATACCCCCTAAAAAAAAGTGAAGTAAAAAAGAAAAAGAATTGAATTGAATTTGATAATAGCTTCAAAACTTTTACCATTTTTTATTTAAATGGCATAGTCTTGACCATTTGGAAAATCAGTAGAGTTGAAAATTATTTTCACTTACCTTATGAATTCAGGAAGTAAAAACAGACTAATTATTGTTATTTTTGCCCGCCATCTTTTTTCTCTGAACAAAGAGGTTATTTATTTTGTATGTTCTACTTGAAAAAGACCAAGCAAGCACTGGGGTGCCTGGATGGCTCAATTAAGCGTCCAACTTCTCTTCAGGTCATGTCATGCATCTGTGCTGACAGCTCAGAGCCTGGAGCCTGCTTTGGATTCTGTGTCTCCTCCTCTCTCTGCCCCTCCCCTGCTCACACTGTCTCTCTCAAAAATAAACATTATTTTTTTAATAAAAAAAGAAAAAGACTAAGCATATATTTAAACAACAACAACAACAACATCAATAACAACTATACCTTTTCAAAGAATAGTTTAAGCAATTGTCATGCCTGTCCCATGTTTGTATGTTTTCTATTATTTCTTTGGTGACTGAGATAATAGTGGTATTAGGATAGTACATTTTAGCTTATCATCTTCTATATAGCCTAGGGAAAAGGTATATAACACCTAAGGAAGTTTCAACACAAGCCACAAAAATTTACTACCCAAAAGCAAATAATTCTTGTCCTGAATCATATTTGAGATTATTGAAAAATAGAGATATATTAAAGCTCATATCCAATTGTCAGTAATATCATTGATTTAATAAGAATGTTGTCCTCATACTAAATATTATTTCTTGTATGAATATGCAACACTTAGATCTTTTCAAGTGGATTATTCTTAAACATCAGACAAGTAAGTGTGATTATAATATAATTTCATGTTGCTGGATAAATTAATCCAATTTAATACAAAAACAAGAAAATAGGCCAAATAACATATAGGTTTCCCATGTCCCATTTTCTCTTTTACATATATATAAATGTTGGTTTCCCAAAATGAAAGAAAGTTTTGATAAGTGTATAGTTAACATAAAATAAAAAAGGAATCAGAGAATTGATTTTACTTTTGAGAATTCCAGGATGAGATACCAAGAAACCCAACCAAATTAATCCCTCCCCTTCTTCTGCAGGGCTCAGAGTTGTTCACGTATTATCTGAAATAATCCTGACATCTCTTCTCTTTTGGTGCTGATGTCTGCTGTGCTCCATCCTGGGAAACCTTATAACATGACTGCTGTTCGCAGCGCCAGCTCTGCCTCCCGAAAGTGCTACATGACTGTATGTTGCTACTGTTACTTCAAGGCTCCTGTGGTCACAACTCAGGCTCCAATTCTCTTCCTGATGTTACACAGAGATTCAAATGTCGTTACTAACCTAGGTCATGTTAACTCCTCATCCCCAATGCCATAAGTCAAGGGATATTAAGCTGCTCTTGTTGCTCTAATGGAGGAATTGAAAGAGAGCCCTCTCCCAATGTGACTTAAGTGTGTGGTTAAACTCCCCTAAATGATACCTCAGTGTCTTAATGGGGTTATATTATTATACTATTCTATTATGCACTACTTCATTTATTTCCCTTTCCCAGAAAGAATGAGATAACTTTCCTGGGAAAATGAGTGGCATTATACGTTTTAATGCCCCGAAGTACACATTCAAATATATCCACATAAATTCAAGACTAACAGTCCCAGAAACAGCTCTGGGCCTTAATTCTCTGTTGCCACAGAATAAGTTAAGAGAAGTTTAAGTGAAGTTTTTTTATTTTCTTTTAAAGTATTCAACTCAGTGCTTAGATATCCCTCCACTGGTAGCATACCAAAATGATTAGAAGGCATAATGATGAAGTGATTAATATATAGCCCAGGTTCAGGATGAGTCTTTCTGGTTCAAATTTAGGGTATAAATTTTTTGCTACCTCTTTGAGGTACTTTCATTGAAACCCATGCATTTAAATTCCCTGATCAGAAAACCTGCATACTAATAGATTAAGGGAATAAAAATAACCTATGACCTATAATGTGCTTTAAAATATCTCACATAATAAGTGCTCAATAAATGTCACTTTTATTTTCTCCAAGTTAAAGTCTTCTCCAATCTGATATTTAACATTTGTTCTACGAATTAGCAATTAAACTCAAAACTTAATTAAATATTCACAGAGAGATCAACACTTTATTAGGCTTCCTGAGCCCGTAAGAAGCACATAAATTAGCACGTGCCCCGTGCCAAGCTTGGCTTTATGAACTTGCCAGGACTGGCTAGGATGGCTTCTCAGAATGAGTTCAGTTCAACCATATTGCAACTCCACAGGCTGCAGCATGGACCCTCCAGGCAGGCCACGTGTGCAGATTCCATGCCAGCAAGATACCCCCTCATTTCCTGCGCCCTGGACTGAAGTAGAATCACTGTCGGCGGGGAAGATTGATGAGACGTTCTTAAGATTTGCCGTGGAAGAATTTCAAACAGGGCTGCATAGACACTCACTGCTGCGAAACTGTATCTTTTGGCAGACCACTGGAGCAGGCAATTGCCATTTGGTGCCAAGTGTCTCCAGGCTGATGAAAGAAGAAACAGAGCCTGCAACAATAATACCTTGTAGCAGGCATGACCCTCCAGAGGCCAATGGATGGATGAACACAGGCAGTGTGGGGACTCCTGAGAAATGCAGGCACAAGGTCAGATGGGCAGAGCTCACCACTAAACATTACTACTTACCTGTAATCATGTAGCATGCTATAATTACAAAACAACTTCCTAACAGCGATCCCATAGACCCTTGCAATAGTACTGGGAGACCTGTGGGCAATTCATCTTTTGTAAACCGGGGAACTTGACACTCAGAAAGTTCAGGTTGGGTGATCAATCCAAGAGCTGCAAAGCAGCCAAATCATATCTAAAAGCTAGATGTTAAAAATGCTTCTTTAAGATTCTGTTGATTACACCAACTTTTATTTCATATAAGGACACGGCTGTGAATGTACCCATAAGAAATGACACAGATAAGGAAAAGTAAAAAACATTATACAGAAAAAAAAAAAAATCAAGATGCTCGGGAAAGTATGATTATTGAAAGTGCTCCAGATTGAATTTTTTGATGTATTCTTCTCAGTCAATGAAAGTGTTTTTATTCCAGCATATAAGGAAATTGATCTGTAATCAAAATTTCTCTCCAGGTATCACACAGGCAGTATTGCTTATCTTTGATAAGTTCAATTTTAACAGTAGTCATTAAATGGTAATTAGAAGGGGTCAGTATAATTTATTGAATGGTTCAGTAGAGTGTACCTGTGCAATTTATACATCTGTTGGTTAACAAAGAAAGATCCTTTTTAATGCCTTCACGTGTGATACAGTGAACATGTTTTCTCTTGACTGAGACACCTTTTATTGCTGCTTGTTTGCAAGATCCTTGGATAGCAAATGGGGCTGTGTACACACCCATAAACCTTCACCAAAATAAAGAAATGGTCCCCAAAGTGTCCTGTATTGCTGATTTGCATATCTTTTACAATCAGTCTTTTTCCAGTAGTTTTCTGAACTATACCATTTAGCTACTGGAAAGAAAAATGACACAACTTTGGTCTAGCTTAGATTTAGCTTAAATAAATCAACTTAATTGGGTTATTGACATATCTTACCAGTGATGAAAAAAATATCAGTTTTCTTTTTATTTCTTCTCAGAATGGATAGAGCTATAGCTCATTTAGCAGATTTTTCTCCCGTTTTCCCTTGTTCCACCTTATAATCAGACCTTCACTTGCTCTTTTACCTACTAAGCTCGCAGTTTGTCAACCTAGGAAATGTGAATGAGACTTTCAATGTAAATTTTAGGTTTTTAAATGTAGATTTACAAATTAACTCATATTTAAAATTATGGAAAGCTAGTATCTACCTTAACACATTTTTTTTAATTTTTATTTTGAGAGAGAGAGAGAGAGAGAGAGAGAGAGAGAGAGAGTGTAAGTGGGGAGAGGGGCAGCGGGAGAAGGAGAGAGAATCTTAAGCCCAATGCACAGGGCTCAATCCTATGACCCTGGATCATGAGCTGAGCTGCAGTCAAGAGTCAGATGCTCAATCGACTGAGCCTTCAAGGCGCCTCCTTAACACATATTTTTGTTGAATTATTTTAATATCAATTAAATTAAATGAATTGGCATGTACTTTTTCCCAGTCTTCTTTATAGCCATGACAATCTCCATCACTACAAAGCTCTCACGGGGCAGACTTAGAGATTCTTGATCATCTTTACAAAGATAAACCTTGAGTGCCTTTTAGTACAGAATCAGTGTATTCTCCTTATCTCTGTAGAAAGTAGCTCTCAGCTTCGTTTTCAGCAACAAGTCCCTATATACTTCATTCTTTCCATGTCCTATCCCAGACCTTGGGTAGTTATGTATGTCTCCACATAACTGCTTCTGCTGTGTTGTGAGGAGCTCTGTTGCATTTTAAATACCATATAGGAATTTTCATTGCCTTGTTTCCACAAATTACAGAAATAAATACTTGCACTCTTATTTCCTTCTACTCAATTGGGAGGTCATAGGTTCTCCATCTTACTTATACTTTCTTCCATTCTATTTTTTACATCTCCTTACCACCCAAAATTGTTATGCAGACTACCTTGTTTTTGCTTTACAAATTGATTTATGAAAAATAATAAGCATTATTGTACCGGTCAGTCTTCTCATATAGGATACATTTCTGACTGTATTACAATCTGTGTTCTTTAGTGTTTTTTTTTAATTGCCCTTTAATATATGTTTTGATACAATTTCAACACATATTAAAACATGTTCTAAGTACTAATCTTCCAAAACTTTCAAGATATATTCTTATTAAAACTTACTGTTAAGTATTTAAATTTTTTATTTTTAGTGCAAATGAAATATTTTAATTTTGGTTTTCTGATTAGTTTCAAGATTTGTAGAACTATCATTTATTATTTATTTTTAAAAGCTATATCTTTATACTTCGATTTTTATTAATTTTTCTTCCACTGATATTTCTAAGTAATAATAATTTACTTATAATTTTTTTCTTTTCAATAACTATATATTTAACTTCTTTTTTTTCTTAATATTATTTCTTAGAACATTTAGAAATTTTAAGCAATACTGCCAAAGATTTCACTTTTCTGATATTCATAACCTAGAGCAGGAATGTCCATAGATTTTAATTTTTATGTGTAATGTTGATTGCTGGAGTAAAATAGGTATATACTTACTCTAAAATATTTAGTTAGCACAAACCTTTTGCCAGTTACTATGCTGGCTTTGTGTGATAGGCTAACTGCTTCAGGAAATAGATCCAAAAATATATCATGGATCGGACAGAATAGAAGTTCATTTCTTCTGCTAATAACAGTACTAGATGTACTTCAGAGTTAGTGGTGTCATCCTACTCAATGCAGTTATTGAGAATCCAAAGCCAAAGGACAGTCATCCATCATCTACTTGTGATTTCAAAGCCACCTTGAAGGTTTAATACATTTCAAGCTGGAAGGATATTAGAACAAGTATTAGTGATCATAAGAAGCTTTCAGGGTTGGGTTTTGATTGAGAGGGGAGGGACAGAAAGAGAGAGAGACACAGAATCTGAAGCAGGTTCCAGGTTTTGAACGGTCAGCACACAGCTCAATGCGGGGCCTGAACTCACAAACGGTGAGATCATGACCTGAGCTAAAGTCACATGCTTAAAGGATTGAGCCACCCAGGTGCCCCTCTATCATGCTCTCTTTATCCGTTCATTCATCAGTGGACACTTACATTGTGTCCAAGTGTTGGCTATTGTAAATAATGCTGTAATGAATATAAGGACAGAGCTATCTTTTCAAATTGGTGATTTTTTTCCCCCTTCAGATAAATACCATAAGTGGAATTGATGGATTGAGTCTTAACTTCTTAAAATTATTACTGAGGGAAAAATATTATTGAGGGGCAGCTGGGTGGCTCAGTTGGTTAAGTTTCTGACTCTTGATTTCAGCTTAGGTCATGATTTCATGGTTCATGAGTTTGAGCCTCATGTCAGGCTCTGTGCTGATAGTGCACAGCCTGGTTGGGAATATCTCTCGTTCTCTCTCTGCCCCTCCCCTGCTTGTGCTCTACTCTCTCTCTCTCTCTTTCTCACTCACTCTCTCCTTCAAGATAAATTAAACATAAAAATTATTATTGAAATGTTTTATATGAAAATTATGAATTCTAGAACTATTTGTGAGCCTATGAAATATCTTGGGCAAGAAGTTTTCTTACTTCCCACCCTACTTTAAAATGAGTTTCCATCCAAGACTCCTGCAAGGATTGGATGAGTTTAGACTAGTTGACTTATACAGAGTAGGTTTTTAGTGGTAGCTACCAATAATACTATGAAAAGGATACTTTTCAACAGACATGTAGACAATTATAGGATCTTTTTTCTTTAAGAATTGTATGTTCAAGATAATATTCAAACTCCTCAAGCATTTGCTCCATTTAGTGACGAAAATTATTTTGATAACATTTTGAAATTGAAGGTTATTTATAATGTCATTGTCTTTCAAACATGAACACTCTAGCCCTCAGTCAAATACATGTATATTATTCATAATAATTTTAACTGCCATCTCTCCCACACTGGTTAAAAAATATAATTATGTTTACCTGGTACATATTTGCAGAAAAATATAATAGAAGAAACTCTAATACTTTTCCAGGAAAGACAGAACCAGTTTGAACAGAAGGAAGCAAACTCAGAAAATAAGCCATTATATTTAACTTGGGTCTCAGAAGGCCAGTAAAATGCTAAAAGACAAATTTTCCAGCAGAGAATTTTCTTGGCAATTAAATGGCAAGATGTCAAATGTCAGACCATTCTGATGTCAAGAGGCAAGCAGAAACAATGTGCTTCATTTTAGTATATGGCTAACGCCACATGGTACAGGCTGAATAATCATTGAAAATACAATAATCCTCTGGTCACAATGACCTCCCTTAGAAATTATTTAGAGAACGTTTTTTATCACTTCCACCTGTACTAAAGCTATTGGTTGAACAAAATATTTTCTTCTGGCTTAATGCGGGAGAATTAAAATGCAACTCAGCCTATGCAATCTAACTAAAAGAGATGGGATTTGGGACATGATGAGACAAAAGAGTCAGACGATTCCCTACACATAAGGCAAAAGTTTGATGAATTTTAAAAAATGAAGTAGAAGATCTGTAACTTGGTAACACTAAGAAGATGGAAGGTAGAGACTAAGAGAGGATTGAAGGGTTACTCTGAAATAATCAAAATAGAATAAAAACAAATGTTCTCAAAGAATTGAACTAATACACATGTGATCCAACAAGATAGTAGCTAAGATTAACATCACAAATATCGACGTAACATAATGACTATACTTTTGTAATCCAGCAGAAAATTTTTTTCTAGGACTTGATAGTTAACTGATCAACTATTCCGTCGTTCTTTTCTTTTTTTCAAGTTATTGAAGTATAATTAACATACAATGAAAAGCATTGGTGATATGTGCACACCAGTGAAATCACCACAATCCAAATAGAAAACACAATCATCACCCCTAATAGTTTCTTCAGGTGCCTTTATAATTAGTTACTTCTCCCTCCCTCCTCCTCCCACTGCCAGGATCCCTTCATATACACGGATGTATCTCTTATCACTATAGATCATACCATATAGTATGCACTATTTCTTAGATAGGCTTTTCTACTCAGCATAACTATTTTGAATTTCATTCATGTTGTTGCATATATCAATAGTCTATTATTTTATTGCTAAGTATTCTTCTAATGTAATGATACATCTTAATTTGTTAATTTATTCATCAGTCAGTCCTTTAAACTGTTTCTAATTTTTAGAGATTTCAGATAAATTTGTCATGAATATTCATGTTTAAGTCTTTGATAATCATGTTTTCACTTACTTTGGGTAAATACTTAGAGGTAGAATGGCAAGACCATATAGTAGGTATATGTTCAACTTTTTAAGAAACTGCCAAACTCTTTCACAATTTAGTTGTACTATTTTACATCCACACCAGAAGTGCATGAAAGTTCTGGTTCCTTCATATCTTCATCAGCATTTGGTATGGTTAGTCATCCTAATAGGTATGTAGTAGTATCTCATTTTGGTTTTAATTGCATTCCCCTAATTACTTATGACTTTGCTCATTTTTTCATGCGCTTATTTGTCATCCTTATACTTTCTTGGGTTAAGTGTCATTTTAAATATTTTCTCCATTTTTAGTTGGGTAACATGTTTACTTCCTGAGTTATGAGAACCCATTATATTCTGAAGAGGCGTCCAAATTTCCTCTTGTTTTACAAATTGCTTAGCTAGTTTGCATCCTTTTCCATATGAATTTTAAAACCAGCTTGTAAATTTCTACCAAAAAAAATTTGTTGGGATTTTAATTGGGAATGTGTTGAATCTATAGATCAACTGGAGAGTCTTCCAACCTATGAATATGGCATATCACTCAATTTACTTAGTTTTTCAGGATGCATGCCTTGCACATCATTGGTCAGAATTATTCCTGAGCATTTTACACATTGATACTATGGCAGATAGTATTTTTCAGGCCTTCTATATTCTTATTTTCTGCCTGTCATTCTGTCATTTATTAGGAGACAAATTAAAATCACTGACTATAATTGTGAATTCTTCTATTTCTCTATGCAGTTCTTTGTCGTTGTTGTTGTTGTTGTTGTTGTTGTTATATAGTTCTATCTGTTTTTGCTTCATGCGTTTGGATGCTCTGCTATTAGGTTCACAAACATTTAGGTTTGTTGTATCCTACCAAATGCTGATTTTACTCCTTACTAAATGACTTCCTTAATCCCTGGTAATATCCTTTGCTTTAAAATCTATTTCATCAAGAGTTAGTATAGCCACTGCTGTAATTTTTCATAGTATTGACCTATAGTTTGGTCATATTTCTTTATGCAATCTGAAATATATCTACCTTTTACTTGTGTTTAGACTATCCACATTTAATGTAATTTGTGGTACGGTTAGGTACAATTCTATCATATTTTTGTTTTCTCTTTCTCATCTACTCTTTGTTTATTCTTTCTTCCTTATCTGTCACTTTGTACATCTTATACTTTTGCTGTATCTTTTTTGCTGGTTTATTAGCTATAACTCTTTGTTTTGTTATTTCAGCGATGGAGTTTGAAGTATACCAATTTACCATCAAGTGATACTTCATATATGTATGAAAAATAGCATTTCCAAGTTCCTTAAGAAATTAAAACTAGTGAGGCGCCTGGGTGGCTCAGTCGACTGAGCAACTGAGTCTTGATTTTGGCTCAGGTCTTGATCCGTGGAATGGAATCATAGAATTGAGCCTCATATTGGACTCTGTGCTGAGCATGGAGCCTGCTTGGGATTCTCTCTCTTTCTTTCCCTCTGCACCCTCCCCACTCATGCTCTCTCTCTCTTTCTCTCAGATTAAAAAAAAGGCAAAAAAAGAAATTAAAAATAGAATTAATGTGATGCAGCATTTTCACTTCTAAGTCTATGCCTAAAAAAAGTTGAAAGCAGAAGCTCAAATAGGTATATGTACATCCATGTTCACAGCAGAACTATTTACAATAGCCAAAATGTGGAAGGAACCCACATACACAAAATGAAATGTTATTCAACCTTACAAAGGAAGAAAATCCTGACACTACAACATATGTGAAGCCAGAGGATATTATGCAGTAGAATAAGCACATCACACAAGACACATATGACATGATTTGATTCATACAAGACAGTCAAATACATAGATTTGAAAGTACAGTGGCAATTATTTAGGGTTAGAGAAGGGGAGGATGGGAATTGTTTTTTAAGGGGTACAGAGTTTCAGTTTTCCAAGATGAAAAAAAAAATTCTGTGGATGTTTAGTGATGATGTTAACAACACAGCCATGTGAACGTACATAATGCCATTGGACAATACTGAAATATGGTTAAGATGGCAAAGTTTTGTTCTATGTATTTTACCAAAATTTAAAACATTGGCAGTGAGGCAGGTTTGGGTTATAGGTTTATATTGCTGATATAGAGTAATGGTTGCACTAACAGATGTTTACATGTCTACAGAGTAGAGATGCAGTTTTTATTCATTTTTAATTTAATTTAAGACTCTTAACAATAGATACAGACTGATGGTTGATGGAGGGAGGTGGGTGGGAGACAGGCTAGATGGGTGATGCGTATTAGGGAGGGCACTTGGTGTGATGAGCACTGGGTATTGTATGTAAGTGATGAGTCACTGATTTCTACTCCTAAAACCAATGTTGCACTGTATGTTAACTAACTAGAAGTTAAAAAAAAAAAAAAAAGTGCAAGTTTTAATCTCCACTGCTCAAATGTTTCCCTCCAAATTCTTAACATAGATTGAATGGAAAATGCTATCAGGCCAGACAACTCTGAGTGTTAAAAACTCCAGAGAATCCAATCATATGGGGCTCCTACAGTATTGTAAGATTTAACTACAAGATCTGAACCAGGTTCACAACAGATATCAGAGAAAATTTCCATCGGCCTTCTAGCAGGGCGAAGAGAAAAGGAACCATTTTGAAATATATCAGAAAACTGTTCTTCTCAACAGTGCCTGCCCTCAAAAGAAACTAGTTAACCAGAGACTAATCTTAGAGGATATTATGAAACATAACTGATCCAGGGAAGGAATATATCCAATTCCAGCCAATCTGGTACTCCACACAGACAAAGAGAAATACCCAAGTCCAGCCCTAAACACCCTGTCCCACTTAAGGAGGGGGGAAATACTGAGACACGCAAGTGAAGTTCATAGTTCATAGGCACAGGCTTACTAAAAGAATGAGACCTAATAGGATGATGAAAATTTCCCCTCACCCTTCACATCTTACCACCACGCTACTAAAGACTTTTTTTTTTTTACAATAATTCCTTTTATCTGGTATGTCATGTCCACTTACCAAGGAAAAAAATGTTATAAGGCATACCAAGAGTCAAAAAGTACAATTCGAAGAGATGGAGAAAGCATCAGAACCAGACATGGCAGAGATATTGGAATAATCAAACCAGGAATTTAAAACAGTTATGATTAGGGGCACCTGGGTGGCTCAGTCAGTTAAGTCTCCGACTTCAGCTCAGGTCATTATCTCACAATTATTGAGTTCAAGCCCAACATCCAGCTCTGTGCTGAGAGCTCAGAGCCTGGAGCCCACTTCCGGTTCTGTGTCTCCTTCTTTTTGCCCCTGCCCTGCTCATGCTCTGTCTCTCTCTCTCTCTCTCTCTCTCTCTCTCTCAAGGATTAATAAACATTAAAAAAATAAATAAATAAAATAGTTATGATTAGTACTCTAAGGGCTCTAGTGGATAAAATGGACAGCATGCGAAAACAGAGGGCAATGGAAGCTGAGATATGGAAATCCTAAGAAAGAATGAAAAAGAAATACCAGAGGTAAAAAATTGTCATAACACAAATGAAAATGAAAAAATAATGTATTTGGCTATATGTATATGTATATTTATATGTACATGTATGTATATTTACAAGTCCTTTACACTTGTGTATGCTTATATATAAGTAAAATGAATGATGCAGGGATACAAGAGGAAAGAATTAGGATTATTTGGTTATTAAAGGTACTCACACTATTGGTGAAGTACGTTAATGTTACTTGAAAGTGGACTTGGATTAGTCACAGGCTCTAAGGAAACTCCTAAAAAGAAAGGAAAAAAAAGAAGTATAACTGATATGATAAGAGGGAAACCATATAGCAATCAAATAAAAGGGTCAGTTAAAACCACCAAAGGCAGAAAAAGTGTAGAAGACAAAAATCAGAACAAAGCACAAGGTCACCAAATAGAAAAGAGAAACAAATATGGTGGATATTAATCAACTTACATAAATAATTATTTTGGATTTCAGTGGTCTAAAAGCACCAACTAAAAGACAGAGATTGTCAGAGAGGGTACAAAAACACCACCCAATTATACCTTGTCTACAAGAAATCACTAAAAATATAAAGAAACATATGACTTAAAATTAATGAATGGGGAAAATAAGTCATTCTAGTACTAAACAAAAGAAAGCAGAAAGTAGCAAGTCTAATGTGCTATTTGGCAAAGGAATAGACAAAAAAATCCATGAAACAGAATGGAGAAACCAATAATAGGCCCACATAAAAATAATCAACTGATCTCTGACAAAAGATTAAAGGCAATGCAACAGAGCAGAGAGAGTTTCTTCAACAAATTGTGCCAAAACAACTGACACCCAGATACAAACAAATAAATCTTGATACAGAATTTACACCCTCCACAAAAAAATTAACTCAAAATCGATCACAAACCTAAACATAAAACAGAATACCATAAAACTCCCAAAGATAGTAAACATATATGACCTTGGGTATGGTGACACTTTTTTAGATGCACACCAAAGATACGCTCTATTAAAGAATTAACTGATAAGCTGAGTTTCATTAAAATGTAAAATCCCTGCTCTGCGAAAGACACTATCAAGAGAATGAAAAGACAAGCCATAGACTTTGGAAAAATATATATCTGCAAACATATCAGTTCTTTCTTTTAAATGTTTATTTATTTTTGAGAGAAAGAGAAAAGAGTGCAAGTGAGGGAGATGCAGAGAGAGAGGGAGACACAGAATCAAAGCAGGCTCCAGGCTCTGAGCTATCAGCACAGAGCCCAACACAGGGCCCAAACCTGGGACCTTGAACTTGGGACCGGGGAGATCATGACCTAGGCCGAAATCAGATGCTTAACCAACTGAGCCACTCAGGCGCCCCTTAAAAATAAATATCAGTTCTTTTAGGAGTCCTTGGGTGGCTCAGCTAGTTAAGCATTCAACTCTTGATTTTCCCTCAGGTCATAATCTCAAAGTTTGTGAATTCAAGCCCCGCATCAGGCTCTGCACTGACAGTATGGTGTCTGCTTTGGATTCTTTCTCTCTGCCTCTCTCTCTCTCTGCCCCTCTCCTACTAGCACTCTCTAAGGCTCGCTTTCTCTCAAAATAAATAAATAAACTTAAAAAAAATCAGGGTTTTTGGACTGTTATTCAAAATATACAGCAAACTATTATTAAATGCAACAATAAGAAAACAAACCACACAGTCTAAAAATGGGCCAAATATTTTAACAGACACCTCACTGAAGAAGATATACGGATGGCAAAGAAGCATGTGAAAAGATGTTCCACATCAAATATCATCAGAGAAATATAAATCAAAACAATGAGAAACCACTATACACCTATTAGAAAGGCCAACGCGGAGAACGCCGAGAACGCCAAATACTGGCAACGATGCGGAGCCACAGGAACTCTCTGGTCCGTTTTGATAGAAGGCAAAACATCCCAGCCACATTGGAAGCTATTTTGGTGGTTTCCTGAAAACTAAACACATTCTTACCAGGCAGTCCAGCAGTTGTCCTCCTTTGCAAACACCCGCAGGATCTGAAAATTTATGTGCGCTCAATAACCTGCACACAGATATATATCCATGCACGTTTTTATCCCTAATTGCCAAAACTTGGAAGCAACCAAGATGTCCAAAAGGCTAAAACATAAACAAACTGTGGTAACCCAGAACATAAAACACTATTTATTGCTAAAAAAAAATGAGCAATCAAACATGAAAAGACATGGAGGAAATTTAAATGAAGGAAGCCAACCTGAAAAGGCTACATACAATAGGATTCCAAATAAGTAATATTCTGAAAGGGCAAACGTATGGAGATGAGAAAAAGGTCGGTGGTCGCCAGGGATGGGAGATGGAAGAAAGATGGGTAGGCAGAGCACGGAGGATTTTTAGGGAAATGAAAACATTATATTTACATACTACTTTTCTTCTGTGTCATTACTTTTTTTTTTTTTTTCTCTGTCTCTTGTAAAGACATTTGTCATTGGACTTAGGGACCATCCCAGGAACCTAGGATGATCTCAACTCAGGACTCTTAATTTAATCACATCTAGAGAGACCCTTTTTCCAAATAAGGTCTCATTCATAGGTCACAAAAGTTAGGCTGTAGACAAATCTTTTGGGGGGCCATAATTCAACCCACAGTACACTACCTGTACATGCATATACTTTGTTCCTACAGCAAGGCCCCAAAGTTATATTATCTAAATCCTAGATTAGATCATGAATGCTTCATGTCTTCTATATATCAGAAATATAACCTCATTTACCTTAAATTATTAAATTTCAAATAAATAATTGGTTTCCTAGCATCTTCTTCAGAAAATGACTTTTTAAAAAACACTTTTTAACGTTTATTAATTTTTGAGAGAGAGAGAGAGAGAGAGAGAAAGAGAGTGAGAGAGAATGAGTGGGGGAGGAACAGAGAGAGAGAGGATCTGAGGTGGGCTCTGCACTGACAGCAGAGTCTGATGTGGGACTCAAACTCACAAACCATGAGATCATGACCCGAGTCGGAATCAGACACTTAACCGACCAAGCAACCCAGGGGCTCCAGAAAATGACTCTTTTTAATAGCACTGCAAACTCATAGATTTAAACATTTTTATACCTTTTCACCCATTACATTTATTTATTTTGAAACTTAAATCACCCCATCTTTGCCAGTGAGAATCTCTTTAGATGAATATGTGATTCCTTTTGACATGACCCTAATATTCTTTGATGGTTTTCTCACCATGTAGTATGACAAGATGACCCAGGTTCAGACATTTTCCCAAGGACTGGTTTATTTTAGCAAGAAATGGAATTTGAAGATCTGAATCTAGGTGCTAGTAATGTTCATTGCTTCTAAGGTTCTCATTGTATCAATGAGTGACAGAAACAGAGATTAAGTGTGTGTATGTGTATATATATAATACCTTATGAGTATATATTATTATTTCTAATTCAAATGAAATAGAGTATTTCATTAACTACCATCTCCACTATATCTCTATCTCCTTTATTCTACACCAGGAATCTTGGAACTTAAGAACAATGGGTATGATAAAATTAGAATAATCCGTAATTACTCTTTTGTTTTATCCCATGTGACACACACTAGAGTTCCAGAATACTAATACTAATTCTACTATCAATGGTGCTTACTGAAAACATTTTCAAAGGTTTATTTGCATATATTCTCCTTATTCCCTCCCATTTAAAAAAATTGCACTGTGGGGCGCATGGGTGGCTCAGTCAGTTTAGCGTCTGACATTGGCTCAGGTCATGATCTCATGGTTCATGAGTTTGAGTTCTCCATCTGGCTCTGTGCTGACAGCTCAGAGCCTGGAGCCTGCTTCAGACTCTGTCTCCCTCTCTGTCTCTCTGCCTTTACCCTGATCATGCTATGTTTCTCTCTCCCTCTCCAAAATAAACATTATTTTTTTAATATTGCATTACATCTATATTATTTTAACATCACCATTACACATATTCTCTCCCTCTTCATCCTTATTTAGCCTTAGCTTTATAAGTAATTATAAGATCAATACTCAACTTTTATCATTGTCAATATCTCTGGTCATTTTGATAATCAACCACATTATTTGGATTACTCAGTTAGAAGAACAATATTACATGAGTCTTGCATGTTAATAAGAATTTGTCAGTGCCCTTTGCTGAAAAAAATTGCCTGTTTCACACTTTCCTTAACTATCTTAAATATGTTACTCTATTTTCACCTAGCATAAAATACTGAAGTCCCATTTTAATAATAATATAATTTTATTATATGTCAAAATAATGGTTTCCTTTGAAGAAAGAGATTTGATGTTTGGGATGTTTTGGTGTTGGCCATTCTGTTGATATTTTAAGCTAGCCTGTGTATTCTTTAAAAATGTAGGTCCAGTTTAATTTTGAGAAAGTTTTCTTAAACTATACACTTTAGTATAATTTGATTCCCTTAGTTTTGTTTCTGCCTTTTCTTTGCCGGTCTCATTTATCACCATCTCTAAACTTCTCTTGTATTTCTTCTTCCGTTTCCATTTAGACATTTCCTCTGTGTCACTTTGTATTTCTCTCAAGGCTTTACTGGCTTTATGTATCCACTTTTGGGTTCCTTATTCTTCCTTTGTGAAATTATGTTTCTTTTATTGTATTTCTTTCCTGAGATCTGTCACTTACCCCTTAAGTTTTAAAATCCTAATTAATGATTTGCTTATACCTTATGTAATTTTTCATAGCTTTAGCTCTTTCTTAAATAACAGGTTACAGTTTCATATGTGTTGGGCGCTCTTTTCATTCTCTCTAGGGATGTCATTTTGCTCCTCGTTCTCTTTTCCTTATATTAATTTTGCATAGGATTTGAGTCTGATTCATTTCTGTTGCTTATTTTTATATGAACCTAGCTTTCCTGAAGTTTTAGAATAATGCAAGACTGGAAAAGCTTCTGTATCTCCAATAAACTCTCGGTCCTGTTTTTATGTGTTGTTCAAATATTTGATGGCTTGCTTCCTGAGATTTTCAGACGCTGTACCTCACTCAGTTTTGGTCTAGATCTTCTCTTTTGTTTCTGTTACTTCTCAATTGTTATTCTGCTGCTGGAAAGTTCTCACCACTGTGGGACTCTGCTGGGAGTTCTAACACTCAGTTTTGTGAATTTACTTCAGCTCCCAGTTCTCTTACCACAGGTCTCTTGCATTCACCCAGTACTGAAAGGGCCAAAACTCCTCTAAGTCCCAGATTCTTAAATTTCTCTCTTTATGTTGTTGAGCAAATACATCTTGTTTATTTGTGGTTGTCCCTTTCTTAGTTCTGACAGACACCTCACCATTGCTGCCTCCTTCCCACATAGACAAGAATATGCAGATCTTGTGGATTCGGGTGGTTTGTCTCCTGCTGCTTTTATGTTGGGGTTTGTGGGAATACCTTGCCACTTAGTAACATTTTAAATGTTCTGCATTTTCTTCTCCCCATGCTACTTGCTCTGTTTTCTAGAGGGGTTTGGAGAGGTTGAAAACTTGTGCAGCTGCCACAGCCATCTTCCCAGAATCCCACCAATGACTTGAATTTTTCATTTCACATTATGCTTTTGCACTAAGCCTCATGAATAGACGTAGCTAGGCTTCATATTTTCTTTGATATATAGCATACACCTACATAAACATGCAAACAATGTATCCATTTTTCAGGTTAATCCTTCTTAAAGGGTTTTGTTGTTATTACAAACAATGTTTCTATAAATATTCTTTTCTATCTCTACTAGCACACACACAGGAAACAGCTCAAAGGCAGAACAGCTCAAAGTGTGGTTCGAGTTTTGGAGAGAAACAGCAAATCAGAGGGAGTGGGATACTAAAAACTATGATAGACTGAGACTTTTTTCCCCCTAATTAAACTCTATATTATCTAAAAGGGACTCTTTCCATTCTTGGAGTAGATTAATTTTAAAACGGGTAAGCCTCATTATTTTCCCAATTACTAGCAGTAAGAAATTATGAAGACCCCATAAATGATAGAAAGTATTAAAGAGCCACATCTCCTACGCACATGTGGGTTATACTGTGAATTAACGTTATGGCCTTTCTATGCATAGTTCCCTGAAATCTCTTTTGTATATATGGCACATGACTTCAGCATTATTTTCTCCCCCCTTATTTCTTTGAGGAAAAGTTCCAGTCATATAAAGAATGACCGAGAGAGTAGCGAATAGAGAGAAGAAACGGTACCCACAGTGTTCCTGACAATGCGGGCTTATTATCCGCACCATGGAAATTATGTTTTCTAGGGCAGATTGGTAAAAACAGGAGCTGGGAGAGACCTACAAGGATGAAGATGAAAAACACATTCAGATACCTGAACCCAAAAGAATTTCCAGTCAGTTAAGTTTCAAATGGATGGCAGTGACTTGTAAAGTAATACCTGGACGGTGAAGAAAAACAGGCCAGTCTACCATGTGGTGACAAATGGCAGCAAAACTCTTATATTTTGTTTACAATTATCCTCTCCCTCCCATCCCTGTAAGATTACCTCACCCTTCTCTTTGCCGTGTGATTTGCCTCCTGTGGGAAGAGAACACGTCCCCACCTCACTGGGTTTTGGTTCACCCACGTGACATCTTGACCGGGGGGTAGTAAGCACAATGTGACTGAAAACGTGTCTACTGAAAGCTTGAAGGTGGACCATGAGCTTTAAGACGGGGCCATGAAAAGGACTTGATCCACACGGAGACACTCATTCTTCCAGAGTTCTGCAGCAGACATATTGCCCTAGCCAAGTTATAACCCCCTTCAGCTATGAAATTAAAGCTTGTTAACATAAGTAACTAAGATTTAGGGACCATTTGTTCATGCGGCAAAACTGATTAATACAGACATCAGTAAAAAGGCAATAATACACGTTATAGCTCCCAAGTTCGTGTTCTTTTATTTTTTTCTAAGATTTTATTTAAATTCACATTAGTTAATATACAGTGTAGTATTGTTTCAGGAGTATAATTTAGTGATTCATCACTTACATATAACTCCCAGTGCTCATCCCAACAAGTGCCCTCCTTCATACTCCTCACCCATTTAGCCCATCCGCCACCCACACAGAACTACCCTATGACTCAGCAATTGCACTCCTACCTGTTTATTCAAAGGATACAAAAATACTGATTCAAAGTGAAACATGAACCTCGATGCTTATGGCAATGCTAACATATATATGATATATATACATAAAATATATATTATATGTATTATGTAACATATATATTATATTTCATTGCACATACATATATATGTACACACATATACACATATATATGTACATATATACGCACACACACATATAATCACACACATATATATGTGCATATATATGTATGTACGTACAATGGAATATTATTCAGCCATCAAAAATAATGAAATCTTGCCATCAACAACAACATGAATGGAATGAGAGTATTATGCCAAGTGAAATAAGTCAGTTAAAGAGAAATACCGTATGATTTCACTCATATGTGGAGTTTAAGAAACAAAACAAATGAACATATGGGATGGGGGAAAAGAGGGAGCAAGAGGAAAGCAAACCATGAGACTATTAAAGACAGAGAACAAACTGAAGGTTGATGGAGGGAGATGGGTGGAGGATGGGCTAGATGGGTGATGGGTATTAAAGAGGGTATTGGTGTGATGAGCATTGGGTGCTTTATGTAAGTGATGAATTCTACTCCTGAAATCACTATTGCTCTGTATGTTAACTACCTAGAATTTAATAAAAATCTTGGAAAAAAAAAAGAGACAAACTTTGCAAGCGGTCAAAAATTTCCTCAAAATTTCTTTATGACAAAATTATTTGAAGATAGACATAGTAGTCCCCTTTAAAGCTAACAGCAAATTTTACCTTCACTGTTGAGGTGGATAGCTATAAAGTTAAGCATCAGATGATGTAGTTGGTGTTTTAGCAATAAATAATGAACATAGTGAGAAGCTTACATTATGAGAGATAGTTAGGTACTTGAAATTGCAACTTCTGAATTGAATTCATATCTAAATCACACTTATTTCAGGCATTTATGTTCATTTCTCTCTGTACTTACGCCCTCTTCCACCCTCCTTCCCTGATTTATTTTCTTCACTAGGCACACATAGTTGAATTTCCTAAGTGAAACATGATTATAATATGACTATTCTGTAATGCAAATTAGACCATCTTAATAGTCATACATGAAAATACTTTAGCACAGATATTTATACAGAATTATCGCTACTCTCCTGCAGTGTGCATTTCCCTCTGTTAAAATACATTTCACTTACTAGACTTTACTCTCACATACAGCGTCATTGTATTTACTATCAACATAAATACTCTGACTTACACAAGGCACAGAAAGATTAATAAAATTTAGAGATAAAGGCAACAAAATTCTCTTCTATAACATTCTAACTTTAAAATAATTACCCATGTCTGTTTATATGTCACTGGGCGTAAAGACTTATGTTCGGTTTCTACTAACTACAAAAAGGACTGGTTCTCCAAAAATGTCAAGACAGTAGATACAGGGTTAAGTGAGGCGGCTTAATATAATGAGACCCAGGATTAGAGGACTCAGTGTTGTTTCCTCTTCACAGAGGGCTTATTTCGATTTAAGAAAACAAGGCTCTAGAATGTTTTTAAGCTTCGAAGATAGAAAGATGAGGAAAAGCCAGCATTAATAACTGAGAAGTAGAAGTCCTGAGAAATAGTAGGAAAAGCAAGTGAAGGAAGTGACTTGGTAGCCAAGTAAAGCAAATGTAGAGAGAAGTAGAGAATGACCAATGATGTCAAATTCCTCTGCCAGATTGACTAAAATGAATATTGAGAATTGGTTGTGTTTATCATGCACTGTAATACGTTTATATACTAAATAGTTATATAAGGCTATATGTATAGATACACATGGTTTAATGATAACATCAAGCAACTGTCACTTGCCAGGCAGTGTTCTAAATGCTTTACATATATTAACCAATTTAAATGTCTAAAAATCATGTGTGGCAAATATTCTTATTATTCGCATTTTATAGATGACTAAACTAATAAATACGGGCACACAATGAGCTGCCCTAAGTCACATGTACAGTAAGCTAAGATTCAAACCCAGGCAGCCTGTGTCAACTTCCCCAACAGGGAGAGTTCTATTCCAGTTGTTTTGTTTTTAAAAAAAAACCTTTGACATATGAGTCTTTCTGATCTGGCACTCAAAGAGTTAAGCACAGATTTGATCTAGTTCCCACACACTGTGTGCCCATATGGGTTGACTTTCTAGGATGCCATTTTTAGGCAAAGAATGATTGATTATAAATTCATGAGATGCTTTATTTTTGTGAGAGTGTTTTTGAAGTCTAATTAATAATAGAATTGTGTACCAGAAAACGGTGGTTCTAAATCCTTCATTCTGAGACACTGTAAAATCATCATTAATAAGTTTTCATCAGTGTTCATGGCAGTCTGTTAGACTCATGAAGAGTTATAAAATACAGTTTCCTGCCAAGATTTCTCAAGGTAAGCACTTACCATGTCATAAAAGATTCATTTTAACTTCATCCTTAGGTTAATGAAAAGCTTATTTAGGGATTTAAGAGAATGCTTTTAAAGAAGTGGTGAAGTCAAAGTGGCAAATTATTTGTTTCATTTAGAATTTTATTTAAATTCTAGTTAGTTAACATACAGTGTAGTATTGGTTTCAGGAGTAGAATTTAGTGATTCGTCACTTACATACAACACCCAGCGCTCATCACAAGTACCCTCCTTAATGTCCATCACACATTTAGCCCATCCCACCCACCTTCCCTCCAGCAACCTTTAGTTTTTTCTCTATCCTTAAGAGTCTCTTATGGTTCCCCCCCTCTCTTTTTTCCCCCTTCCCCTATGTTCAGATGTTCGGTTTTTTCAAATTCCACATATGAGTGAAATCAATATTTCTCTTCCTCTTATTTTACTTAGCATAATACTCTCTAGCTCTACCCATGTCATTGCAAAGAGTGAGATTTCATATTTTTTGATGACTGAGAAATATTTCATTTCATATATATATGAAATGCCATCTCTTCCTTATACCTTCATCAGTTAATGGACATTTGGGCCCTTTCCATAATTTAGCTGTTGTTGATAGTGCTTCTCTAAACATCTGGGTGCATGTGCTCCTACCAATCAGCATTATTTGTATCCTTTGGGTAAATACCTAGTAGTGTAATGGCTGGGACATAGGGTATTTCTGTATTTCTATTTTTAACTTTTTGAGGAACCTTCATACTGTTTTCCAGAGTGACTGTACCAGTTTGCATTCCCACCATCAGTGTAAGAGTGTTCCCCTTTCTCTATAGTCTTGCCAACATCTGTAGTTTGTGTTGTTAATTTTAGCCTTTCTGACAGGTGTGAGGTGATGTCATTGTGGTTCTGACTTGTATTTCCCTGATTATGAATGATGTTGGCATCTTTTCATATATTTTTTAGCCATCTGTATGTCTGTCTTCTTTGGGAAAATGTCTATTCATGTGTCCTGCCCATTTCTTCATTAGATTATTTGTTTTTTGAGTGTTGAGTTTTTTAATTTCTTTATGGATTTTGGATACTAATCCTTTATCTGATATGTCCCCTATAAATATCCTCTCCAATTCTGTAGGTTACCTATTATTTGTGTTGCAACCAGCAATTAGTTGTAGTCTTTCACTGTGCATAAGCTTTTTACCTTGATGAAGTCCCAAAAGTATGTTTTTGCTAAAGTGGTAAATAATTTTATGAGATAAACCTATAGTCAAAAAGTACAATTAGAAAACTCCTATAATGATCCTGTCAAGAAATATGAGGGAAGTAGAAATCGATGATAGAAATAAATGAATAGATTTTAGGGCTATTTAAGGAAAGACATCACATACTTAGTGATTGAATAAGAAGGAGCTAACAACACTTGATATTTTATTTGAATAAGTAAATGGTGATGTCACTCATTGTCATATGGAGGAGAATGATTTTAATGAGAAAAACATAAGGAAGGGATGATTTTAATGAGCAAAACATAAGGAAAATTAATTTTATTTTTAATCTGATGGGTTGGAGACACCTATGGAACTTTAAAATAGAGATTTCAATAAGTGGTGTTACAGTGGGTCTAAAGATCAGGTGATTGATTTGGGTTGGAGATACTTCTTTAAATCTCACTGAAAAAATAATTTCAAAGAAATCTTTCCTACCCTCGTTCTTGTCTCATTTGGAAAGAATATAGAATCCATACACATTATTTAAACAGAATTTAATATGACAAACTCTTAAATAGTTACTGAAGGACTGTAGATAGAATAGAAATAGAAATAGAAATAGGAGGGGCGCTTGGGTGGCTCAGTCAGTTGAGCAGCCGACCTCGGCTCAGGTCATGATCTCACTGTCTGAGAGTTCGAGCCCCGCGTAGGGCTCTGTGTTGACAGCTTAGAGCCTGGAGCCTGCTTCGGATTCTGTGTCTCCCTCTCTCTCAGCTCTTCTCCTGCTCATGCTCAGTCTCTATGTCTCAAAAATAAATAAACATTAAAAAATGTTTAAAAACAAAAAGAAATAAAAATAGGAATACGTACAAGGAAGTAATGCAGAGATAGTGACTGAAAGAAGTAGCTACCATTTCAGGGCTATAGGAAAGGAGGAGTTTAGATTAGGCTTATCAGCATCTATAATTTGTATCTCTTAGAAAAGGATTCTCTCTAATGGGCAGTTCAAAAGCTTTGGGAAGCCTGGGTGGCTTAGTCCATTAAGCATCCTACTCTTGATTTCAGCTCAGGTCATGATCTTACAGTTTTGTGAGTTCAAGTCTTGCATTAGGCTCTGTGCTGCCCACCCAGAGCCTGCTTGGAACTCTCCCAATCTCTGCCCTTCCTCCACTGATGCTCTTTCTGTCTCTCTCAAAATAAATAAATTAAAACAACAACAACAACAACAACAAAACAACAAAAAACATCAAAAAGCCTAGTTAATGGCCTCCATTGGTGAGGTCCCAAATGACTGATGAAAAGGAACTGTCCTAATGCCAGGATGCCCTGATGCATGTGTGTGTTTGGTAGAAGCTAAAGTTAAAAAAACAAAAACAAACAAAGAACAAAAACCCTTCAATCCTCAGACTGGTCTCTTTCTGCTTCTCTTTCTACCTCCTAACTAACGATCTAGACACATTCTGGAGGTAGTCTACAAGAAACAATACACATTACTTTATGACTTTGACCAGGTTGTTTCCTTGCAAGTTCTCTCCCAAACCGATACAGAAAGTAAAAGGCCAAATGGGGAGTAAAGGTATACCAAGTTGGAAGTATGCGTCTGCATAATTAAGCGCAACCATCAGGTTTTGTTCTTGATATAGGAACACAGAGACGACGGTAGACCTTCTTTTTTACTTCTCCTTTCCAGTTCTTTGTTTCTCAATATATAAGCCTAAGTCAACAATTTCTCAGTTAGCAAGCAATATTTCATTCCAGGGGTTTTCATATCATTAATTGATCTCCAGTTTCCTGTATTAAAGATATCTTTGTCTCTATTTTTATATTATTCAATAGGTAAGCAAGCAGAAGCAGCTGATTAGTAACCATCAAATTAAAAAAAACAACTATAGTTTATCTTATTAATATCTGGTCTGATCTCCATACCAGTTTGAGTATAGAATGGAAAGGTAATGAGAGTATGCTTATTTTACTTGCATCATGGGACCCTGGGAATCAAGTGTGTTGGTAAATATGGGTATAAAATCCATATTTTAATTTTATAATCCAATTTCTAGTTTGGATAGAAAGATTCGCATTCAGATTTTTTTTTTTAATTTGGACAAGCATGTAAAATTCATGAATTCTTTTATTTATAAAGTTTATTTATTTGGGGAGGGAAGGGAAGAGAGAGAGGGGGAGAGAGAGAGAATCCTAAACAAGCTCTGTGGTGTCAGCACGGATCCCCAGTGCAGGGCTCAATCTCATGAACCGGTGAGATATGACCTGAACTGAAATTAAGAGTCAGATGCTTAACTGACTGAGCCACCCAGGCACCCAAGCATTTAAAATTCTTTTTTTTAAACTTTTTTAATGTTTATTTATTTTTGAGAGAGAGTGTGTGTGAGCAGGGAGGGGCAGAGAGAGAAGGAGACATGAATCTGAAGCAGGCTCCAGGCTCTGAAATGTCTGCACAGAGTGCCATGTGGGGCTCTAACTCACAATCTGCGAGATCATGACCTGAGCCAAAGTCGGATACTCAGCCCACTAAGCCACCCAGGTGCCCCATCGAGCATTTAAAATTCTTAAGCACAAAGCAATTTCTATGCTAAGAAACACTTTGTGAGGTTAATAATTTCTGTGTCATTACTTTATCAGCCACAAAGATGTGTCGAATAGAAAATCATTTAACCTCATTTTACCTGAAATTTTTTTATGATAGAATTAGTGAGGCAATACAGAATTTTCTTCATTTAACTCTCACTTCAACCCACTTCATTATTTTCATGCTTTCTCCATCATTTTTAGGAGGCAGGTCTTTGATTAAATAGAAAAAAAGAAAGAACTCTGCTGACATAAAAATACCAAGTTATGTATATGAAGTAGTTATTAATTACGAAGAAAAGCATGATTTGATCTGTGGACTTTTTGCTTTGAAGGACCAATGAACCCTGCTAGAATATACGTCCTAAAGAATCCAAAATCCCCTTCCAGTTTCTTTCTTTGTAATCAACACTGGAAAAAAATATCTTGCTTCCCTTCCTTACCCCCAGGCAAGGATGTCCAATACACAAGGGGCTAGAATTTCTGACCCCATACAGGCTCGTGTAGACAATGGAAGAGGACAATCAGATGTTCAAGAGATTCAGACTTTGATCGACTGATTAGAGATTCTGTGCGTAGAGTAAGAGCATTTAAAATTATATTCGGTTCTCCATAAATACTCATGATCACCCAATAATAATTTTTATATTAATGAACCATTCCTCCTTCCCTTTACAGATACTGCAGGGCATAACTATGAGATTAAGCTCATTTCAATTTATTCTCCATTTAAATCACATTCACTGATCTTGTTACTACACAAATGTCCTGTTAAGAATTTTGGTTTGTCTGAGCTTGGCTCTGGGGTGTTAGGGAAAAAGTTATTAGCCCGCCTTGGGCCTCAGTATAAATCAAGGGTGAATCATGGAGCCATGAGCTTAATAACCTACAACTCAATTAAAAAAGACATGAATTTAATGTTCTTTTGCTTCCCTCCCCACACCCAGCCAGCAACGTCTAACGCAACAATTGGTGGGAATTTATGACTCCATTTTTCATTTTAATCCTTTTATAGGTATAATTTGCATTCAATAAAATGCACAGATTTCAGACGTACTGTTTGATGAGTTTAGATAAATGTACACATGTAAGCGGTACCCTAACAAGATACAGAAAATTTCTGTCATCCCAGGAAGTTCTTATATAATCAATTTCACCATACCCCACAATCCTATCTAAATAGCCACTGATATTCTTTCTTTCACTATAGAATAGTTTTACCTGCTCTAGAATTTCAGATACATGGAATCATATTGATGTAATCTTTTGAGTCTACATAATGTTTTGGAGATTCATTAGTGTCGTTGCCTATGCCAGTTTTTTATTGTTTTTCCATAATATGGACATATCACCATCTATTTATCCATTCTCCTGTTGATGGGCATTTGTTGTTGTTTCTAGTTTGGGGATATTATAAGTAGAACTTCTATGAACATTTTTTCAAAAATTTTTTCACATATATGCTTTACTTTATATTTTCATGAATAAATACCCAGGAGTTAAATTGCTGACCATAGAGTAGGAATATATTTAACTTTATTACTAATTGCCAAACAGTTTTCCTAAGTAATCATCCCATTTTATATTTTCTCAACAGAGTATAAGAATTCCAGTTGTTCCATATCCTTACCAGCATTAATACTGTCTGTTTTCTGCCACTGGTGAGTACCCAACCAGCCAGCAGTAGATACCAATGCTCAACATTTAATAAGGCACTATTTCTTGGATAAATAGACCAGCACCCTACTGCAGGATAATTTCCAAACCTCATCACCAAGGTGAGCAGGGGGAGGAGAAAGAAGAGGACCACAACTTATTCTTACAGAATTTAATAAAATCTCTAGATATAGGTTTTCCTTCCTTATTTACAATGCCTTTACTGTTACCACCATCCCAGATCTTACTAAAATCTTTATTCCTTCACATGGTACTCACCACATATATTTCCTACATCCAAGGGGTCCATATTATAGCAAAAACATGTGACAATGGGCTCATGGCACAGAAACAACTGACCTATTAGAATCATGAAACAGTCTTCTGAAAATATAGTCAATGAGTCCAAAGTGGGAAATAGTTGTTGAGTTAGGGCATTGTTCCTCAGGTCGCAATATAATGATTGAACCACTGATGGATATTCATTACTATGTCTCCTATTGCTAAAATACATTGTCCTGGGAACTAATAATTGTGATGAAGAATGGTGCCACCCATAGTTAAGCCGTATCACACATTATAACACTGTCCACACACCTGTGGAAATTGTGCTTTCCTTTTCTACAATTATGATCTCTGCTAGACAAAACAAAACAAACAAAAAACTCCCTGTTTCCTAGGAAAATAATACTCTCTCCAGGAAATATTATTAAAGATTTTCTAAACTGGAAGTTGTGACTGCTAGTGGGTCACCCTGGGCTTCTCATGTTGTGGAACAACATGTGAACAAACAGAGCATCAGGGTGGCTCAGTGGATTAAGCTTCCAACTCTTGATTTCAGCTCAGCTCATGATTTCATGGTTTGTGGGATCAAGCCCCATGTTGGGCTCTGCACTGACAGTATGGAGCCTGCTTGAGATTTTCTTATTTCCTCTCTCTCTTCCCCTTTCTTGCTCTCTCTCTCTCTCTCTCTCTCTCAAAATAAATAAACTTTTTTTTTAAAGAACTTACAGAACTAGCCTAAATAATAGATCCTGATTACATGTGGAATAAGAGTTTAATGAAGTCTAGGATAAATATGTTCAGAAGTCAACTGATATACTGGTTCTTCTCTTTGTGTTTTCATGTGTAGTGAGAACCATCAATGAGCAATAATAGCAACCACAATACAATTTGGGCGGCACAAGCAAGAGTTTTAAGGCTGAAGAATAACGATCTGGGTAATGTTAACCAGACTACCTAAAATATTGCAGAAGATGAGGATAATCTATAATGGGTAGATGAAAAGAAAAGTGATGAATATTAATTATGACATAAGACTAGAGTAGCAGAGATTGCATCTTGTTTCACTAACCCTCTTACTAGAGTTTTCCAAGAGATTATAACTGTCCTTTAACTTGAAGAATGTTGCCCTTCTCCTGCGAGGGAAGGAGTAAAGACATTGTTATTCTTTTAAAAAATGAAGGCTCAGCATTTTAAAATGGAATCTCTATATAATAGAGAGCAGAAGTGACTGCTTCTCAAGTGGTACAAGAAGTAGACTGTATTTGATAAATTTTATGTGCCTCTTCAGTTTCTCTTAACTGCCTCTTTCCTTCTGAACGCATCATTCCACTCCTGGACCATGTTGCCATAACCATGGCATAGTCAAATTTTCTGGGACATCAGAGCATAGCCAAACAGCTACACTCTGATTTTTTTTTTATGTCTCTTCTTGTTGACTTTCAACTTTAGATAAAATGCAGTAATAATATTTGTGGTATTTGAAATATAGAATGGTCAGTAAAGTGGCTATATGATACAAATTAGATGTGATGGGAAAGTTAATTTTCCATGGAGTGAAGTTTACCGATGGGAAATAGATGAAAAAAAAAAGGGGTCTGGCAGAGACATTTCCCTTCTTTCCTCTTCTCCATAGACTATCCCACAAAACAGTTGCTCCTTGTCCTCTTTCCTGAGTTCCATATGCCAAGTAAATGCATCTGACTGTGACTTGCTCTCATCATTACAGCTTATTAAGAAGCATTAGGGTAGCAAGTATCACAATTATTTCGCACTGATTCTTACTTTCCTTACATCCCTTCTCTTTTACCTGCTGTTCTGTTCTGCATCTTCCAAATGAGGTATGAGAACACTAATCCTTGTCTAAGGTTCAGATTTCAGAAGACCAGGACTAACAGAGTAGTCTACTGCTGAATTTTTATTGAGGCATTTAATTATGATTCAGCCACCTGAATCAAATGTCAGTTACTTATCAATACATGGTTCTGCATATCAACTAATATTATGTGATCCTCAGTTTTCTCATCTGCAAAAAAAAGTGATAATACATAGAGTAGTAAGGAACTAAAAATGTGTATCAACTACTTTTTGACAGTTATGTGTAGTTGACCCAATACTTTTCTGTTAAACACCTCCCCACTCCTCAACTTTATGATTAAATAAGAATCTTCAATTTTGTGGCAACTGGGTGGTTTGGCTGGTTAAGGTTCCTTCTCTTTCTCACTCTCTTTTTTTTTAATGTTTATTTTGAGAGAGAGAGAGAAAGAGAGAGAGAGAGAGAGAGAGAGGGAGAGAAAGGTAGACCAAGTGGGGGGGGGGCATAGAGAGAGGGAGAGGCAGAGAATCCCAAGCAGTCTCCACACTGTCAGCATGGAGCCTGACGCAGGCATAAGGCTCAGGGCAGGGCTTGACCTCACAAACCATGAAATCATGACTGGAGCTGAAATCAAGAGTCTGCTGCTTAACTGACTGAGTCACCCAGGCACCCCAAGTGTTTCCAACTTGATTTCAACTCAGGTCATGGATCTCAGGGCTCCTGGCATCAAGCCCTGTGTCAGGGTCTGTGCTAACAGCATGGAGACTGCTTGGGATTCTCTCTCTCCCATTCTCTCTCTCTCTCTCTGTCCCTCCCCCACCCATACTGTTTCTCTCTCTCTCTCAAAATAAATTCATAAACTCAAAGAAAAAAAGAATCTTCAATTTTGTAATACCTGACACAGACTCTACTCTCCACTGATTTGTCTTACAGGGTAAGCATCTGAATTAGAGTAGGTTAATCACAGTTTTTTCTTGAGTATTTTCAAACTAAAGTGAAAAAGAATTCTGCCCTTGGAGTTGAGATAAAAGCTGTGAAAGCCAGAAGTTATCATTGACTGTTTCCTATCATATGGAGAAAACTCATTCTACAGGGAAATAGAATCTTCCATGAATAAAGGTTTAGAGATAAGAGATTGAGACAGAGTCTTGATAACTGCTAAATCCCAGATATTAGTCATTGATGAGACTCACATCTATCTTTGTCTTTAAGAGAGCCTGGATCTTCAGGCTTGGTTTGATTTTTTTGAGCCACTAAATTTCTAGTTTTGCTTAAACCAATCTTAGTTGCGTTTCTATCAACTACTACTTAAAAAAAAGAAAACAAATAGGCATTTAGCACAAGACTTACCACCTACAAATAGTAATACACCTATTTTTAGAATAATTAATTCATTAAAAAGAGACGAGATAAAAATTTTAACAATTTTCTGGGCATATATGAAATTTCTGTGTAACTTTTTATGCGGAAATATTGGTCTTTTAACTGAAACACGAATAAATTGTAGGAATAATCTCCTGAAGGGAAGAAACAGCTGACAATGGAGTAAAATAATAAGAAATATGGGCATTGGCTTAAATGAGATCTCTTTTCAGCTCTTCCCCAATGGCTGTCTGAGTTGAAAATGGCAACAGCAGCAGCAACAACAACAACAACAACAACAAAAATTCCCGAGGCATTTTATGAAGAAATAAAAAATAAAGAGAATCCCCAGGGCTATTGTCCCATATTTCATCATTTCATATGTCAGTTTCTAGTTGTAAAGAAACATTCCTCTTGAGGTCTGGGAACCAAATTTTTGCACAAAGCATACTTCCAGGGGTAATTCGATATACGATGTGTCCACATAGGACAAGCAATCTGTGGTGTCTTCAGTGACATTAAGAATTATTTCGCTCAATTTTTGCTACTAAAATGATCATTCGTGCATAAATAAATATATTCAGAGAAGAGAAAATATTAGGGGATATTTGGGGAATTCCTATAACACAGTGACAGATACAACAGCACTTACTGAATTTCCTTTGTACATTTATGCTGTACAAGAAGATAACGAGGCATTTTTAAAGTACAGTAAATTGTAGTAAATGTTACAACACTTACATTTCCCATGTAACCTACCATAAGCAAGATAATATGGTAGCAGTAAATTGTTAGTTTATAAAGCCGTAACTGTAAACTCTGGTGATGGCACTATTTTTTTAATACATGGAGGAAAATGTATTATTTACTAGGGATAGGAAGATGATTCTTTAAACACATTCTTCCTGTACAGCCACTCACATAGGATGCTTAAGAGATAGTTATTTCTTTCTTAATTTTTTTAAATGTTTGTTTATTTTTGAGAGAGAGAGACAGAGCACAAGTGGGGAAGGGACAGAGAGAAGAGTGAGACACAGAATCTGAAGCAAGCTCTAGGCTCCGAGCTGTTGGCATAGAGCCCCATGCGGGGTTCGAACCCATGAACTGTGAAGTCATGACCTGAGCTGAAGTTGGACGCTCAACCAACTGAGCCACCCATGCACCCCAAGAGATAGTTATTTCGGGATAACTCTAGGAGTCCAAGTGGATTTACATGCCAAAGTACATGCCACAATATAGAGGGAGTTTTGGTCATTTTAAATTCAGATAAAATTTGATAGAAGAAACTAAGAGGCAAATCAAAACTCCCAAATATAAGAACATAAAGTAGTGTTAAAGAAAGTATTCCAGGAAGATACAGTAACAAAGAGCAATAATCTAGAGGCCACTATACTTCTCACATTTCTTATGAGAATACTCAGTCCCTAAAACAATTTCCATCAGTCTTCAAGCACCTCATCCCCAGCCACTTCCACTTCTCCTTGCCCTACTAAGCCCTGTCATTTGTACCCACAGAACATTAAGTTTTGAGGCCAGCCTTAGATGCATCTCCTCCTCCTACCTTTAACTGGCCAGCATGTTTAAAAGTATCTCAAAAGGACTCTTTCCCTCACACCACACACAACACCATGTCAAGAGATGGACTGTAAGATCTCGTTCACACCTACCACCCAAACAATGCCATTCCCATGAACTTTCTGCCTTAGAAAACACCAGTTTGGCTGAAAATCATGTTATCCAAGTATACTGTGATTACAACTGCCCTACTATGATCTCCCCTCGGTCATTCTTTCTCATGAAGAGAAGGCCAAGGACCGCATCACAATTATCTTTTGTCACAGACACATCTGACCACATATTTATGGTGTTAGGATCAACACATCTGGCACTGCGGGCTCTGAGATCCCTGGTGTCTTCACCTAACTCCAAGGTATCACATCCCGTACTGCTCGTCACACGTGTACTTGGCTTACCTCCATTTTCCTCACAATTCTCTCTCTTGCTTCCTGTGCTGAAGAGTCATGGCTTTCCCTTCGGTTCCTCAGACTGGGATATTTTTATCCCGTTTGAAGGTTGACTCTAATGGTGAGGATGTAGACAAATGAAAGTCTTCTAATAACTCCTGTTTTATGGACCCCCTACCTTGCCCGTTACAGAGAAAGTTTGTTATTCAGATCTACCATGGTAAAAGACAGGACATAAACGTGAGACCTTGGCTGGTAGACTTCACCCTGGGTAATGATGCCAAGCTTTTGGCCCTTGCATCATTTTCATTTATTCAACACAAATGGAGACACCACACCCCTCCCAGGACTGGCAGATGATATTGGCTAGATTCTTTATTTCTACATTTTCCTCAGCACTAGGTACCCCTGCCAGCACAGGCCCTCCGTCTAGTCTTCTACAAATGATAATTCTGGGGCTGCCAGCACCTTATGTTTGGTTTTGTTTCCTGATGATTTGAAACCGACACTGTCTCTCTGACCATCTCCAGGTAAGAACTGCCAAGAAGACCTTAAACTTTCTCAACCACCTCTAATTCTAAGCTGAAGCTTTTGCTTTTGATATGTGAATGTTCAAATTAGCCACTTGTTAATTTCCACAATTAAAGTGGAGACCCCTCTTTTCTTTTCAAGCTTAACATAACCTATTAGCTCTTCTGTCAGGTAGAGATCTGTTCACCTCCATTAGCTTTAGTAACTCACTGTGATTTATTCGGTGGTGGTATGTATATGTGTGCCTAATAGTCTCTTTGTTTTTGAAGACTTTACCCATGATCTTAATTCTTATATCGATGACCTTAATTCTTCTATTACACTTTATTTCTTATTTCTTTTAAGTATAATAATTCCTTCCTAAAGATCTTTAAAAAAAAAACTACCTAAATTTAACTATACATGTAGCATAATAGTTACATTTTTTTCCTGAAAGTTTCAAGCTTATGTTGTATGTTTGATATTTTATAACAATATAAGTATTTCCCTAACTTGGAAATCGCCACGTTTTTCTTAATGTTGTTTATGTTACATAATTAAGATTTTTTCCTGGACAGTTTTACCCCAGTTTTTAAGGGAAATTAAATTAATTATACCAGGCATTGGTTTGGACTTTCAAAATAATTTCACTTTATTAATCCATATCGCAAGTTTATGAGTTAGGTATGATTATACTTATTAGCAATAAAAATGTAGGACTCAAAGATACTAATCAACTTGACTAAATTTTCACAAGTTACTGCTAGAACTGGAATTGAAACTAGGTTGGCGTCAGTCCAGGAAGCTACTTATTCCAAAATAGTACAGGGATTTTCTAAATAAAGTTAAATTAGTAAGATAAACAAGCGTCCTTCCAAGTAATTTCTTCCCAACTTTGAGAGATGAATTCACAAGGCTGTCATAAAACCCTATGTTCCAGAAAACCAAAGGCTGGCCTTTAATACCTTCTATGTAATCAACTGTTTACCTACCATTATAAGTCAAGAGTGAAACAATCAGAATTGACTTGTGTTTGTAAATTATTTCTGCTTCTGTCAACATATTTTTTTCCATAAAATGTATTCACTTTGATATAACTTGCAATGTAAAACTTTCCCTTAATCTTCCCATTGAATTATTCATCTCAGACATATTTTTCATTTTGAGAAGTTCAATTTGCATACAGACACACACACACACACACACACACACACACAGAGAGAGAGAGAGAGAGAGAGAGAGAGAGAGAGAGAGAGATCATGTCTCTGTGTGTAAACTGTTCATTACATTTCTTTATGTTACATGTTTGTTAGGGACTAAACTGTGTTCCCCAAAAGTCACATGTGTAGGCCTTAACCCCCAGCACTTCAGCAAGTGACTATATTTGTAGATAGAGCCTGGAAAGAGGTAATTAAGTAAAAATGAAGCCTTTAGGGTGGGCTCTAATGCAATCTACTAGTGTCCTGATAAGAAAAGGAAGAGACACCAGGAATGTATGCACACAGGGAAAGGCCATGTGAGAACACTGTGAGAAGGGAGCCTCTCACAGGCCAGGAAGAGAAGTCTGTCAAGAAAACAATTCTTGATCCTGGACTTCTCATCTCTAGAATTGTGAAAAAAATAAATATCTGTTGACTAAGCTCCCCAGTCTGTAGTGCTTTGTTATGGTGACTCTAGCAAAATAACACAATGTTCAATTGTTTCTTTAACATTTGAATATGTGGAAAGCAAACCAGTGTATTTCATGTGTCAGTTAGTGGTCAGTTTTGATTTATTTTTTCTCTTTTTTCCAGGTCTCATTTTCTTGCTTCTTTGCATACTTTGTAAGTTAATTGAATGCCAGCCATTATGGATTTTAACTTTTCGAGTGTTGGATGTTTTTATATTCCCATTTTTTTCACTTTTATTTAAGTAACTTAAATACAGTTTGATCTTTTGTTTCTTGGTTTTAAGATTTGTTAGGCTGAATCAGAGCAGCATTTCGTCTATTGGCTACCTATTCCCCACTGTCTAACTACTAAGGTAATACAATTCTTACTACCCTACCCAAAGTCCATGAGTTATACAATTTTTCAGACTGGCTTATGGGAACAGGCACTAACTGTTCCAAGTACTGTCCCAGGGAATATCAGATACTCTTCGCTTTTTCTATTCTTCAAAATATGAACTCCATAATGCCTAAAAGAGACAAACTTTAAATACGAAGACAGAAATACATTTGACTGGATGTTTTGGTTGGGGAGCAAGATTGTAAATTTATCTTCTGGCTAGGACTTCCAGTACTATGTTGAATAAAAGTGGCAGAAATTGGCATCTTATTCATTCTTTATCTTAGAGGAAAAAGTTTCACTTTTTTATGAATGATTATGAGGTTAGCTATGTCCTTGTCATATATGGCCTTTATAATTTTGAAATGTTATTCCTTCTAAACCTAGTCTGTTGAGAGTTTATATCATGGAAGCTTCTTGAATTTTATTAAATACTTTTCCTTTATCTCTTAAGAGAATTATATGATTTTTACTCTTCATTCTGTTCATGTGGTATATCATATCATTTGACTTTCATATGTTGAAATGTCCTTGAATCTCAGGGTCAAATCCTATTTGATCATAGCAAATAGATACTTTTAATGTAGTATTGAATTTAGTTTGTTGATAATTTTTGCATCTGCGTTTATCAGGGATATTGTTCTGTAACTTTATTTTCTTGTAGTGTCCTTTATGGGGTTTGGTATCAGGTGATGCTGGGCTCATAAAATGAGTTTGGGAATGTTCCTCATCTTCAAGGTTTAGAAAGATTTGAGAAGAACTGGCATTAATCATTTAAATGTTTCATCAAATTCACCTGTGAAGCCCATATGGTTCTATGCTTCCCTTTATTGGGGGGTTTTCAATTGCTGCTCTAATCTCATTATTTGTTATTAGTCTATTCAGACTTTCTATTTCTTCATAATTCAGTCTTAGTAGGTCCTGTGCTTCTAGGAAGTTAAGAACTTTCTATCAAAAGAAACAATCAAATGAGCAAAACTACAATGTACAGAGTGGAGGATGATATTTGAATGACAGCTATCTCACAAAGGGCTCACCACTGGTCCAGATTGTTCTTCGGCAATGTTAAAAAAGCATCTAAAATAATTTCTTAATAATACCTCCACATTCTAACAGCATCATCCAATTCTTTGAGTGATGACAAACTTTTCCAACCTGTCTTTTTGTTTATTTCTATGCAGTTAGAATCCATGAGCACTAAGAAATACATTCATAAAGGTTGGTAAATATAAAAGATAGAGTAGGAAGAACATAGCCAGGCTACCTCTCAAGTGACTTTATAATTTAGGGACGGTATTTAGCAGTATAGAGGTTCATAAAATCTTATTAATTTCTTATAAATATGTCAATATCTATGTTATACCACATTTTTCCAAACATAGAATAAAAACAAACTTCTTTCTTACTTTTATTATAAGAACACTTACCATGAGATCTATCCCCTTAACAAATGTTTAAGGGTACGATAAAGAATTATTAACTGTAGGCACAATGTTGTGCAGCAGATCTTTAGAACTTAATCATTTTGTATAACTGAAACTTTAAACTCTTTTAAGAGCAGGTTTCTTTCTTCAAAGAGTTTATAGCAATAGACTATAGACAAATGAGTCTACAAAACAAAACAAACAAAAACCCCCAAAGCTGTTGCCTATATGCAAGTACTGAGGGCTGAAACATCAGGAAATAGTCAAGGAACTGCAATATTCGGGGGTGGCTGAAATAAACTGGGAGTGTTGGAGAGAACTACGGGAAATGGGAAAAGGAAGTTCAAAATAAAATAACTCGCCATGCTAATCTAAGGCTTATTCTGAATTCAATGGAGAGATAATGCAGAATTTTAAGCAGGTACTCAAAAAAACACACTGGTGATGCAGAAAGATCATTTCAATTATATGTCAGGGAGGGCTTCTCCAACTGAAATATGAAAGGCAAGAAAGGAGTCAGCCGAGCAGCAAACATGGGGAAAAATACTCTTGTGACAGGAATAAATAAGCCCATTATTTGAATGAAGCTTAGTATGTTTAAGGAACAGATATAAAGTCACAGTGTACAAAATATGATGATCTAGAGAAAGAATAATACAATTTATATTTCTAACCAAAGGTCAAATAACTTCAAGTTGAGAAGTCAGGTTAAGGAATTTGGATCTTCCTCTCAGTGCAACTTAAAACAATTGAAACATGAGCAACAGAGTAAAATCATCTCTAAGTTTTTAAAAATTAATTCTGCCTATGGGGTGGAGAAGGAACTAAAAAAAGCAAGAGCAGAACAATAAAGTAGAAGATACAGTAGAGACATCATATTAGCTAGGAATATGTTTGTAGTGGTAGAGAGGACAAGAAATACAATGATTTGTACACTGGATTAAAAACACAGCATACATGGGGCCCCTGGGTGGCTCAGTCAGTTAAGTATCCGACTTTGGCTCAAGTCTTGATCTCACAGTTCCTGAGTTTGAGCCTTGCGTCATGCTCTATGCTGACAGCTCAGACCTCAGAGCCTGAAACTTACTTTGGATTCTGTGTCTCCCTTTCTCTCTGCCCTCCACTGCTCATGCTCTGTTTCTCTCTCAAAAATAAATAAACATTCAAAAACATAAAAAAAAACTGCATACGTGACTAACAGGTGGATTGAACTGTGGGGGTGCTATAAAGAGAGAAATTTAGGATAGAGCTAAATGTGTGGCTTCAAAAACTAGGTGATTTATAGCAGCGTTTATTGAAATGGGAGCCCATAAATCAAAATCAAGCCACAACTGGAGATGAAACAAAAATATTTTCCTAGGTTTCTGGATTGTGTTGCATAGTAAACAAGAATTTTGAATATTGGAGAAAACTAGGTGATACATTCTGAGGCAATAAAGTATCTTGGTTAAATGTCCGTGACTTAGAGGCAGAAAGAGTTGTGTTCAAACTCTCGCTACCTACCTGGTATGCATATGTATGCATATGTATGACTGTAGAAAACCCAAATAAACATCAATCTCTTCACTGATTAATAGTGATACCATTATGATTCATATACATTTCTTATAAGGTTAAATAAATTAATGCTTGTAAAGACCTGCAAATTGCTGAGCACATAGTAAAGTCACTCTCTGTCTCTCCCTTTGTCTCTCCATATATCTATAGTAAGAATGCATGTTAGTACTACTATTACTACTAACTATATCTTAGAACTCTTCTAAGAAATGAGGATTCTGCCAAAGAAATAATAAGAAGAATATTTACGCAAATTCCAAGAAATGGTGCTAAATATTTACCAAGTGTGCTGAAAAATGTACAAAAAGATGCAGATAATAAAAGTCACCAATAAATTTGTCAAATTATGCCAATGATTTGTGAATGTGCTCAGAGAGAGGAGTTTGTTGAAAAAGTGAAAGTGGAATCTAGATAGATACTTAACTATTTACTATAAACCATAAGTTAAAGTTATTTCAATAAGGAAAATTATATGAATTTTGAAGACGTTTTCCTCAAACAAATGATGCTATCTTGAATAAAGGTAAGAGATGAGTGTATTTAACATGTTGATCAACAATCTCCTTCAGCGTTTACTCAAGGATTAAATCCTGAATTATTTCCTCAGGAGCATTAGATTAATGGTAAATAGCACACTTTCAATAAGCACTTAAACTATCATCAATAGCTCTACGTATAAATTACAAGAGTTAAAAAGCTGGTATTTTTCTTAGCGAAGTGAAATACATTTTTTCTATACTCTAGAAGAAGTCCATGTTGAATTAGCTTTTGAGATCTTTTAGATTTGACTTTTAAAAAAGATAATGAAGATATCAAGAGTATACCATTTAAAATCTATTTTATTATGTTCTAAAATGATTAGAATAGACCTAGTTTAGTTTTAGTTGTAACTTGGATGTGGCTTTTCTCAAAATTATCAAATTTAAATACTTGTTTAAACTACAGGATATCATTAAGTTATTCAACTAATAACTAAATATTTTAAGCAGTTACTGTGTGACAGAGTCTGTGCTAACAGCTTTTTAAAAATGATTGAAGAATAATTGATCTGCAATTTTAGATTAGTTTCAGATATACAGCATATTGATTCGACTTTTTGGGTGTGGCTGAGGAATGTAGTCTTTATTCTAAGTAGCCATATGCCTCTCTAAAATTTGGAGTTTTATTTATTTAGTTAGTTGTTTTAGTTCCAGCATAGTTAACATATAGTATTATATTAGTTTCAGATGTACAACACAGTGATTCAACAATTCTATACATTACTCAGTGTTCATCATGATGAGTGTACTCTTTAATCCCTATCGCCTATTCTACACATCCCCGCCCTCATTCCTTCTGGTAACCATCAATTTGTTTTTGTTAGTTAAGAGTCTGTTTCATAATCTCTCTCTCTCTCTCTCTCTTTTCCTTTGCTTATTTCTTTTCTTTTAAATGAAATCATATGGTATTTGTCTTTCTCTTGATTCGACAATTCTATATATTACTCAATGTTCACCAGAATAAGGAGAGTCAACAATGTATCAGTAAACATTATTACCATATGATTTACGATATCCCCTGTGCTTTACTTTTCATCTCTTAATCCTCTTCATCTGTTTTGCCTGGCCCTGGCCTCCATCTCCTCTCTGGCAACCACCAGTTTATTCTTTGTGTTTAAGAGTCTGTTTCTTTTTGTTTCTTAAATTCCTCATATATGAGAAGTCATATGGTATTTGTCTTTCTCTGACTTATTTCACTTTGTGCTAACAGCTTTATGTGTTTATATACGTATTTTTCTTTAGAAACTTATAAGGTATGTGCCTATGGTGAAAATCCTATGATTATGTTAACTTTACAAAGGAAGAAACAAAGCTTACAGAGTAATGTGTCCATTGTTGACTAATAAAATTTCTGAACAACGTATAATAGCTAAAATATCAACCTAAATAAGTAATATGCATCACTGATTTCATTTGGATATTTAGAGAATGTATGTGTGTGTATGTGTGTATGTATATATGTAGTGTGCTATTATGCAGACATAGCTTAATTTTGCCTTTTCATTTTGCCTAGTGTATAGTGTTTTCTATGGTTGAACCTCTTTAATTCATGTGAACTATTTATTTTTATGTCATTTGTTCTTATAAAATAATTCTTATTCCTTTCATTTATAGTCTGCCACAGATTATACGATTTTATAAAGACCAGATATCCAAGTGGTTTGGGTACCATTCTCTAAAGCGATATTGCAGACCTGGGCTACTAAAATGAATGGGGGCCAATTTCTCATTGAGATAATGAAGATTAAGCTTCAGAGCCTCTTATTTGCGCCGATCCCCTCCACTGACACGGAATTAGCTTTAGCAGTGTGTTCACACGGTCGTTTTGCATTCCTCTTAGTGGACCACCAAAATTATATACATTTGTGGTCTAACAAGGCCTGGAATTCATTACTGTAATTCAACATTGAAAACTTGGTTGGTTCAACAAGTCCAGGCATTTTTCAAATCTCAGTTTTGTTTCTGATTTTTGATGGCTCCTCAAACTTTCCTTTATTATTTCTTATATAGTTACAAAAATCCCTAGATATTTTAAGTCATTATTGGTTTGATCTGAAACTCAAAGTATATGTACCCTAGTCCTTATTCTTTCACCACCTCTCTGTGTGATGTTAAGTAAGATACTTCCCTTCTCTGACCCTCAGTTTTCCTAGTTGTAGAGTAAGGAGATATTCCATCCTTTATGAAAGCCTGTGTCTTATGTTAGAACTGAATCAATGCTAACATTAGGGTGCTGTGGTTGGACATAACTTTGATTTTTTTCTTTTTCTTTTTTTCTCTGTTTTCCATATTATTTTGTAGTGTTTTGTTGTTGTTAATTTTAACAAAGGAATTAAAAATGGACATGCTAACCAATATTCTGTAGGTAAATTATACAATATTTCTAACTTTTAAACTAAACATATTAGTTATAATTTATAAACATATGATATAATGTAATTCCAATATTGGTTTTAAAAGTAAACTCTAAGTAGAACTACCTAAATCAGTGTTTTCTAAACACTAGTCCACCAACAAATGCTGGGCTTACTGGCTAAAAAATCAACCAAACAATAAATCATAAGCATCATTCATAGGCCCTAATTATTCCTATAGTTCCTGATTCTACCTCTCATTAAGATTAATGTATTACTCAGGCTTCTCTCAAGAGAGTGATAGAATTTGAGAGAATTTGATTTTAAGTAATTGGCTCATGCAATTATGGAGACTGGTAAGTTCTAAAACTGCAGGGTGGACCAGTGGGCTGGAGACAGGCAGGATTTTTATTACAGAACAGAGGCAGAATTCCTTTCTCCAGGAAACCTCAGGTTTGCTTTCCTCCTCGTCTCCCATTCAGTTTTGCTGCCATGTAAATCAATATTAACATCTTGTTTATTGAGTTTCTTTTCATTGAGCTTATTGGGTTTGTTCTTCCATGTTATACAAACTCACATATGGAAGTATAATACAATATATAGGCTTTTTGTAAGTATTTTGTCTTATATATATATATATATATATATATATATATATATATATGTATATATACACACACACATACACATACATATATATATGTGTGTGTATATATATACATATATATATATATATATAATCGACATATATATTTTACAAAAATGAGATTATTCCATATGCTCAGTTATTTATCATGGGCATCTTTTCAAGTTAATGCCTTTCTCTTTTTCTTTATAAGAGTTGTATATATTCCAAGATATAGATATGCAATTATTTATTCAACAGTTTTTCTATAAGGTACATCACATCTACAAAATAGCTTCATAGAAACATCTAAATGAATGTTTGCCCAAATAACTAGCCACTATAGTCTTGCCAAATTGACCCATGAAATTAGCCAATTTATATTTTCATTTTAATTTAGCTTTATCTTAATGTTAGTTAAAAGTGGCCTGTGACTATCAAATATTTGTGACTTTAGTTTTTTTCCCCATTTGAAAACAAATATAATACTATATTCTATATAAAGAATGAATTATATAGTATTGTTTTAAAATTTGAATAGCCTTAAATAACATATTAAGCATAATTTACTGTTGACCATAATTCCATTAATCAAATACAATTTTTATAGCCTGCTGCCTAACTGTCTTATGTTGCGTCCAACACACTTTATTTTTCTTCTGGTATTCCTGCATACATAACTATTTTCCAAGAAAAGTGCTTGGAAAAGGTGAATGACGGGACAGAATTCTAGAAAGGTGTTTGCAAGGAGAAAAGGATTCAAACTATTAATATTAGAGGAAATAGAGTCATTTATTCTAGTATTCAAGCATTCATAACACTTCTTATTAAGATTATGAATATCAACAGTACTACCAATGAATTGAAAGGAATGGAAATATCTTCTAGGTAGAAATTATTCCCCTTAGGTCTTGAATTCTGCAAAGGTGGCAATTTCACCCTGAATTATAGCCAAGACTCTAGAGGAAAATTTTACCCCAGAGAATTTTTTCCCTCACCTTCTGCATATAGGAAAGTAGTTATGAGAGTATATTAGTAAGAAAAATTATTCAGTTTTACAGGATTTCTCTCTTATAGTGATGCCCCATGTTTTTATACCATTTTCAGATCTGTAAAAATATTCATTTGATTAATGTGTTACTAATCAGATGAAAAATCAGCATGATAGAACACAGCTGTAATAAGAATTTTGAAAATTCATCTAAATGGAATCTTGGTGTGTGGATCTAAGTACAATTTTTGAACTGTTCATTAGTTATGTATTTTGAAAAGAGATTTTTTTCTTCGTATATTTTTGCAAACCTGAAAACTTTTGCAAAAGTAACTGCTAAGTATAAAAACAATACTCTTTCAAAACTCCAGATTTTAATTCCTTTGAAAAAACAAAACAGAAAAAGAAACCTCTTTGTCTCAAAAGCACTATTGATCTTAAAAGTTAAATTTATTACTATCTTAATGAGGATTTGCAGGTATTTAAATCAAAGAACTTGGGTAATAAAACAGGTTTATGATGGGCTAGAAATTTGGAAATTCTATTGATAATCTGTTCTGAAATAGTTATTTAAAATGAGATACGGAGAAAATAGTGGAAAACATGTGACTGAAATTTTCTTTAGAATAAATCCGCTAGTACATTTTCAGTTGGATAACCAATGTTATAGGACGATATTAAATCAGAGTTTCAGCGATCATAGCAATGTTATACAGACACTTTAAAAATAAGTAAAACAAAATGATTTGTATTTTTCTCTATATAGCTTTTGCTAAAATCTTGGTGTCAGATGTTGATAAATCAGTAGGTTTATCAATATCAATACTGAATGTCTGTTAAGTAGCTTAAAAATATTAGTACAAATGTGACACCACATTTGAATTAGGTGAATTTAGGTTCTATACCAAAAAAAGGAAAATATTATATTTATTTTTATTTAAATTTTAGTTAGTTAACATGCAGTACAAAAATGATTTCAGGAGTAGAATTCAGTGATTCATCACTTACAGAAAAAAAACCAGTGCTCATCATAACAAATGCCCTCCTTAAAACCAATCTTCCATCTAGTCCATCTCCACCCCACCCCCCTCCATCAACCCTGTTTGTTGTCTATCGTTGATCATCTCTGGTTTGTTCCCCTTTCTTCTCTTCCCCCTCATTCTCATATGTTCATTTGTTTTGTTTCTTAAATTCTACATATGAGCGAAATTATATGGTATTTGTCTTTTTCTGATTGACTTATTTCACATAGCATAATACATTCACATAGCATAATACATAATACATTTCAAATGGCAAGACTTCATTCGTTTTGATGGCTAATATTCCATAACATATGTACACCACATCTTCTTAATTCATTCATCGGTTATAGAAGTATACTAAGAATTTGTTACAGAGGTTCAGGGTAGACAAAATACTTGATAAAATAGAATACTCCAGGATTAGATGCACCCATAGATAGATACTTGTTTTATCACCAAGATGGCACTGCAGAGAAGTAGGACGTGGTCTTGTAACCATTGTACATCCATACAGTAAATAGCCAATGTGAATTCTTACCTCATACTACACATAATGGAATGCAGATATAAATATTAAAGATAAACCCTTATAATGCCCATAAGACAACACAAGAGAATACTTTCATGACCTGGCAGTACACAAAGTTTTCTAAAACTGGATGCAAGAATCATGTATCTTACAGAAATAAAATAGATAAAATGGGCTACATTAAAATTGGGAACTCATTGTCAAAAGAGACTAAGAGGGTGAGAACTAAAGCCACATATTGAAAAAAAAGTCATTGCAATACATATAACCAACAAAGGATTAATATCCAGAATATATATAAATAACTTCAGCAAATCAATTTGAAAAAAGACAAATTATAGAAAAAGGACATTCAAATTTCACAAAGTCATATAAAGAAGGATTCATGTTACTACCTGTAAAGGAAATTAAGTTAAAAACCTCAATTTTACACTGTAGCATACCCCCAAATTGGCCAAAACTGAAACTAATGATAATACTAATACTTCATATTGTGAATTAACTGGAATCTTATAAACTTCTCACAGGTGGGCAAATTGGCCAATTGTTTTGGAAAGACACTATCTCTTGAAGCTGATCATATTCATAATCTAAAATTAATTATAAATCATTAATTAATCATAATAAATTAATTATAAATTATAAATAAATAATAAATTAAGAGCAAGTAAACCTCCTCTCCAGAGCATGAATAAACGTGCATTAAATATGCACAAGAATGTTTATTTCATTCATATGTCTCATGGCCTCAAACTGGAAACAATTTAAAACACCTAGGGGCATCTGGGTGGCTCAGTCGGTTGGGCGTCCGACTTCAGCTCAGGTCATGATCTCACGGTTCGTGGGTTCGAGCCCTGTGTCAGGCTCTGTGCTGACAGCTCAGAGCCTGGAGCCTGCTTCGGATTCGTCTCCCTCTTTCTCTGCTCCTCCCCCACTCATGCTCTGTCTCTCAAAAAATAAACAAACATTAAAAAAAATAATAAAACACCTATCAATATTATAGTAGTTAAACTGAAAAATATTCTGCTACTCTGGTAACTGAAATAAATCTCACAATCACGATGTTACATAAAAAAAATCAAGCAGAAATACAGTATATTACTTTACTTAAATAGGTTCAAAAACAGAAAAAAAATTTTCTGTGAACATATATGTCCCTAAATTCTGTCACTTTATACTACTCTATATTAAAACATTCTGTAACATATTTTCCTTTAAATAGTTTTGTTTAAGTTTATGTAATTATTATACTTACAACATCATCAACATTAATTAAAATCCAATATTACTTTGCATAATAAAAAGTAATTGTATTTTTATTATTTTTTTAATGTTTATTTATTTTTAAGACAGAGAGAGACAGAGCATGAGTGCGGGAGGGGCAGAGAGAGAGGGAGACACAGAATCCGAAGCAGGCTCCAGGCTCTGAGCTGTCAGCACAGAGCCCGACGGGGGGCTCGAACTCACTGACCGCAAGATCATGACCTGAGCCGAAGTCGGACGCTCAACCGACTGGGCCACCCAGGCTCCCCTAGTAATTGTATTTTAAAGCCTAATAATAAAAGAGTTAAATTCGAATAATATTAAATTAAAAAATTTTCAAATAAAATTCATTCCTAAATTTAATTCCTTATTATGAGAAACAAATTTTTTGATCACTTCACAATAATGTAACATGCGACTTGATGTTGTTTTATATCAAGTCCAAGAAACCACAACACACACACCCATACCGCAAACACAAGACATCAAAAGAGGCATAATTTACTGAAATTTCTGGTAATAATGCGGAAATATGAAAACTATTTCAAGAGGACTTTTGAAGTATCACTCAGAATTAGTTCTACCTTTGAAACTATTACTTGGTAGGACTTGCTGACTTGGTCGGTTAAGTGTCCGACTCTTGATTTCAGCTCAGGTCATGATACCACGGTTTATGAGATCAAGTCCCACAACAGACTCTGTGCTGACAGGGTGGAGCCTGCTTGGATTCTTTGTCTTCATGCCTCTCTGCCCCTCCCCTGATCGCTCTCTCATGCTCTCTCTCTCTCAAAATAAAAATAAACATTAATAAAGGAAGAAAGAAAGTATTATTTGTAATGTTCAAATAACTGGGAGAGAAACCATTTATTATCGGATTTAGTTTGGAAAAACACATTGTGAAAATATTTATTAAATCACTACCTTTTGCTTCACAATATTAAAAAAAGATTTTGGTGAACATTTCAGATGAGTTTACAGTCTGATCATTCACACATGAAAATATTCAGTTTATTTGTTGGCTGGTTGACTAGAGTAAGGAAAGAGATTTTTCACTGAGGACCTAGAGCCACTATGTTTGAGCCACTATTGTACATTATCAATAGTTAACATTTATTAGCCCAGTACTGCCAAGGTACTATGCTAGAAGGAACTTGACATACTTTAATTATCACTGTGATCTAATGAAGTAGGCATTTTTATTATTTGCATTTTAGAATGGATGGCAAAGAAACTTAAAAAAAAATAGTCTGATGAAGAGGGCAGCTATTTGGTAGCAGATTCAAGATACCAACCTGAGCCAAACCTATCCCAGCACTGAAGTTTTAACACCATATTGTGCTGACCCCATGAGCTAATTGAGAAATAGTAGTTAGAGATTCACCCCAGTTTCTTTTTAGTTCATAAGCAGGAGAGAATTTCAGAAAAGCCAGTGCCTAACTACTGGCGAAAACCGATATTTAAGAGAAGTCGCATTATTGACAAGGACATAGTGCTTACATATTAGGCACTGCATCTAAATGCTTTACATGTGTTACTTATTTAACCCGTGTGAAAGTCCTAGGAGATAGGAACTGTCATCCTTATGTTACCCATGAGGAATCTTTGTGGCGGAGTCATTAAGCAAAGACCCAGAGCTGGGATTCAAGTTCAAGTCTATTATCTTAATCACAACGCCATATTAATCACACATATTCATCACTATGCCACTATGCCATATCCCCAGAGCAGAAGAGGAGGATATAAAAGTGAAAAGTAGTAGATGATAAAGTATAACAGAACAAGAAACAAAGTAATTCTGAATAGAAAGATCTTGGAAAGCTTCTGCAAGGATGAAGAACTAGGCTGGATCTCTAAGGAAACGTAGGGCATCGACAGGTAGACATGGCAGGAGAAGAGACAGGGTAGATAAGACACAGCAGGAGCCCATGTGGGCCAGAAGAACCTGGCAATGATGGCGACTAGGTCATCTGTATTAAATAAAAGGATGGAGTAGGAGATTAAGAGCAAAAACAGGTAGGTTAGATTATGAGAGGCCAGATATTTAGATGAAGGATCTGGAATTTATGTATAGTGTTGTATAAAAAGAATTATCAAACTGTTATTGAATTTACAAGATTTGGGTCTTAGAAATATAGTTCTAACTATGGTGGCAATGTGTTCTAGTTTGGCCCTAACCATCATTTCTTATGCTTATTACCCTAGGAAAGTAGTTAACAGCATCTTCTTTTCCTTTAAAAGATTCCTAGTTAGGATAATCTGTTTTGTGGTCACTCTAACTTGGACAAACATTTATGTTTATCAGACTGGAAATATAAAAGTTTGGCATAGTCAAGTCTCGGTAAGTGTCTAAGGTTTATAAACTGGATGAACAGTTTGAAGGGTAGCTTCATGGGACTTACTAGATTTTTTTATTTTGAAGCAATATCAGATCTCCATACCTATGTCAGGGAAATGTGATAACTGTGCACAAGAAAGTACATACAAAGATATTAATTGTCGCATATTATAGGACAAGTCAAAACAAAAAGAGACAATTGTCAACAAATGAACGGCTATATAAAATATAGTGTATGTTTAGTATGAGTCATTATGCCACAGCTAAAAAGACAAAATGGCAGGTGCACCTGGGTGGCTCAGTCAGTTAAGCATCTGACTTCAGCTCAGGTCATGATCTCACGGTTCATGAGTTCAAGCCCCATGTAGGGCTCTGTGCCGACAGCTGAATCTGGAGCCTGCTTTGGATTCTGTGTCTCCCTCTCTGTCTGCAGCTCCCCTGTTCCCACTCTGTTTCTCTCTCTCGAAAATAAATAAACATTAAAAAAAGACAAAAAGTCAGGCCTATGAGTTCTGGTATAGAAAGCAAACCAAAGAAGATAATAATAGTATTAATTTATATGAATAGTGATTAATGTAAATGAAGAGGAAATGCACTCCTTTGTCATATTCTCTATTAATGTAAATGAATAGTAACAGAACTGCAGAAAAATCTAATTCTTTAAAGAAATGACTAGAATTGGGTTTATGAACAAATTAACAAGTGTCTACTCTATCATTTAAGAAAAAGTGAACTATAGTTCTGGTTTTATACATTAAATAAAGTAGGCAGATTTAATAAATTGCATGATTAGAACGAATAGATGTCGGAATGTCATTTATATAGATACTAAAGGAGTAAGTAGACACAAAGAAGTCTCCAAATTTTGAACTTTCATTCCTGGGATGGTCTCATTTTGGAAATATTGATGGCATAAAATACATGAAATGAAACATAATGCACTTTAATTTCTTACATCCTCTATTTGAGGTGCTAGTGGACCTACCATGTAGAGATACTTAACAGAAAGTTGACCTTGCTTCTCTCTTCATCCCTTGAGACCCGTGTTCACTTGTTTGGTATTAGATAAAACATTTACCACATTGTATTATGGCTGTTTTATGATTCCTTACTAGTCTGTGAGCTTAAAAATTTTGTCCAACTTTCCAGTATACAACTTTACAAAATCCGAGCCAGGTCTTTACTCATTATTATATTTCATGTCACCTGTGAATATAAATGCAGTGTCAGCTTTCCTCATAACTCTTAAGCTAATATGTTAGCCACCTGTAAGTATATCTATTTACTTTTATGTCCATGTAACACTATGATATTATATTGAGGTAATAGAATTTATAAGACTGCATTATGATATATGATTGCACTTTTCTTCCCTACCAGTCGGTGAGCTGGGGTGGGAGGAAGTCTCGCTTTATGTGACCCATATATAACACATAGAAAACGATGTTGGTTGAATTGAAATGTAGAGGCGTGACATAAGGAATACTGAAATGCTTGATAAAAAGACTAATAAAAATAAAGTATTGTTTTTCCACATTGTCTGTAACCCTTAAGTTCATTTAATGTCTGTGTTAGGACACCATACAATGTTTATTTGATATATTTTATATAAATAGCCTCTACTGAGGCAGTATAGAAAATAAATTTCACAGCTATATTTGCTTTTAGAACTGCTTATTAGACAAGAAGCTAAATTGGTAAATCAAGCAGAACGAAACTATATTGAAAATCCAAATCCATTTCTTTATACTGTTCCATAAAAAAAAAAGTAAGAATATCCTGTACTTCCGTTTACAGCAAATAAGCCCATTTAGCTTCATCAGTTCATTCATTTTATGGATTTTAAGACTTTTTAGACCCACAGCGTTGCTCTTGTTTTAGTCATACCTTGGTTTATTTTGGACAATCTTATTCCTTGTCTGTGTAACTAAGTATTTGAATATATGACTTTAAAGTCAATCCAAGGTCCTACCACAAATTGCTGGAAATGTCTATGGGCTTAAATTCACGTTATAAGAAAAAGGATGACACTTCCTCATTTTGCCTCTATTCTTTGCATTTAAATTTGTCGGTGTGCATAGGTTAGTGAAATGATTTTAATTATCCTACAGTGAACTCTATAAAGCACAATTTCTAAGTTTATGCATAACGGAAGTGATTAAAATACTGTAACATTTTATACTTTATCTTTTTAATTTATTTTTTTTTTACTTTCACCAACGCCTTACATTGAGTTTGCAACCCATTGGCTTAAAATAAAACTTTATTACAGAAAAAAGAAATGAATTCACATTACTCTTCATTTTAAGAAAGCAATAATGAAAAGCTGTATCAATTTCCCATTATGGTTTAGAAGAACTAGTGATAGGAAACTAGATATTTTCAAAAAGTGACACTTCATTCCAACTTGGAACTCTAATTAAGCACTTTATTTTAAAAGAGAAACTATACTTTGTCCACTTTTTGGGGTATTTTACAATGTTAATCAATTCTTTAGTCTGCATAGGACATAATACGTTAAATAAATGTCTGAAAAAATACTTATGGGAGATGAAAAAGAACCGTTATATATTAATTCAATTGAAATATAAAACACAAAGTACTTTAAACTGAATAAAAAGATTTTAAAGCTGAATCTAACTTATCACTAGAAAAATGTAACATATTGAAATGTAATATTAGTGTCAAAGATCTGAATCTATCCTACAAAGAGGACAATAAAATCCTACCAGGTTTTACATACATTACTATAATAATGAAATCAATTTATACTAAGGTTGGCCTCTGCAGTGTATTCTATGTACTGATAGCATTCTAACTATATTTCAATGATATAATACTCTTAATAAAGAGTCTATCTTTTAACCTCTTGTCAGCCAGGAGAGACAGACAATTCCACAATTAAACAGCATGTATTTATGTGTGAGTGTGCACGCATACGTAACACATCAAGCTGTGGGGAAACAGGCTTGCTGAGAACTGGTAAAGAAGGAAGAAGTATTCAGGGATACCTTGGAAGCTTAATCATCTAACTTTCTCTGAGTAATGGTATATCCGAGCTGACGCTGAAAATACATAAGAATAAGCACAAACTATGTTTTATAAAATATTTTTCATTGGAAGCATATAGATAGATAGATAGCCTTAGTTGTCCCTGCACATAATGGAAGCCTGATTGTAAAAGGCATGCTGTAGTAAAAATCTGGCTTTATCAAGTGAGAAATGGCTCACATCTGAACAGGAGCCATCTGCCACAATCATGTCCTGTATAGGACATACACCAAGTAAAAGGCTACAACTACTCTTGCTCTGTTAAGTTCTATATTCTTAACTAAATAAATCAGAAACATATAGTGGTGTGTGTGTGTGTGTGTGTGTGTGTGTGTATAACAGTGTTTACCCTCACCTGTGAACTTCCTATAGCAATGAAGATCAAAATCAGTGTACTCATGCAAAGATGTATAACAAACAAAACAAAACTGCAATGCAGAGTATAACAAAAAGATCTTTACCTAGTTATCCTTATGAGATTCAACTATGTCCAATAAATTTATAGGGCAAAAAAACTTACCAAGACAAAACATAGAGGCACCTGGGTGGCTCAGCCAGCTGAGTGCCAGATTCTTGATTTCGGCTCAGGTCATGATCTCATAGTTCCTGAGAGCTCTGACAGCGCAGAGCCTGCTTGGGATTCTCTGTATCCTCTCTCTCTGCCTCCCCCTAACTCTTGTGCTCCCCCATGTCTCTCTGTCTCAAAATAAACAAACATATTGAAAAAGAGATTATACCAAGTTTCCTTTTCATAAGCCATTCTGCTTAGTCTGATAGCATTTTTAAATACTGTCAGTTTATTAACTTTGACATTTCTATCCTAAGCACCCCCAATGATCTCACAATGTGTCTATGTGAAACCTTCAAAAACTTGAAGCCAATAAGACATTATGAAAAATCATATTTAAAATTTCCTAACTGTTGCGACAAGTACCACCAACATAAGAACATTGTAATTATTTATTTATTTATTTATTTATTATATTTTTGAAAAACCTACAAAAATTTTTATTTTTTTATTTTTTATTTTTTATTTTTTATTTTTTAAATTTTATAAGTTTATTTTCAAATTGGTTTACATATAACACCCAATGTTCATCAAACATGTGCCCTTTTTAATGCCCATCACCCCCTCTCCCCCCTCCCTCATCCCCCTCACTCTCTACCCTATGACCCAGCAATAGCACTTCTAGGAATCTACCCAAGAGACACAGGAGTGCTGATGCATAGGGCCACGTGTACCCCAGTGTTCATAGCAGCACTTTCGACAATAGCCAAATCATGGAAAGAGACCAAGTGCCCATCAACTGACGAGTGGATAAAGAAGATGTGGTACTTATATACAATGGACTACTACGTGGCAATGAGAAAAAATGAAATCTGGCCATGTGTAGCAACATGAATGGAACTGGAGGGTATTATGTTAAGTAAAATAAGTCAGTCAGAAAAAGACAGATACCATTGTAATTATTTAAATAGCCAACAGTAATCTCACATGTAATTAAAAAAATAATAAATGAGTTAATAAGCAAAAAGAACCATATTTAACTCTGGCTTTAATTTTTATCTCAAGAGAAATCAGAGAGAAAAAAGAACAGCATAATTTAATATAATCTATGTGTAGCAAGGAAATGGTCTCCTCTTGTCTATATTGTCAAATGTATAAATATCATTGTTGTTAATCTCTTAAACTTTCAAAATTATGTGAATTATGTCTTCTGCATAAAAGCTGTCCTACAAACTCTGAGTTTTAGGAATAAAGAAATAAAAGGAGCACAAAAGGCCATTTTGTATAAACTTGTTTTGTTTTACACATAAAGAAAAAAGCTAAATGACAAGGTTACTTCAACTTAATGTATTATAATTTCCTGATACTGGAAATGTAGTCAAGCTTCTAATTATTGTGTCAAAAGCATTAACAGCATGCTCGAAGTCCTATTTGCATTGAAAATCTGCTTACCTTATTCTTACATATCCTTCTAGTTACCACCCTATTTCTGCCCTTCTATTTATAGCCTTAGCTTTTTGAAAATGGTCTACACTTATTGTTCAGCATCCTCACACATCATTTAAAACTGTCACAAGGGGGGCGCCTGGGTGGCTCAGTCGGTTGGGCGGCCGACTTCGGCTCAGGTCATGATCTCGCGGTCTGTGAGTTCGAGCCCCGCATCGGGCTCTGTGCTGCCGGCTCAGAGCCTGGAGCCTGCTTCCGATTCTGTGTCTCCCTCTCTCTCTGCCCTTCCCCTGTTCACGCTGTGCCTCTATGTCTCTCAAAAATAAATTAAAAAAAATATTAAAAAAAAAAAGTTTAAAACTGTCACAAGGGGCAGCATTCAACTCTAGGTTGAGATGATTAGCACTCTTAAGCTTCTAAAGTTGATCGTGCAAACTCACAAAATTTGTTTGTACTAAACTCGGCAGAGAACGTCCCTGGTGTGTTTCTCTCATGGTTGGAGGAACCAAGTGGTAATTACTCACAAACTACAGGAGATCTCAGAGTCCGTAAAATACAGGTTGTTGATTACAGGGCTGAGAGATGCAGATTTCTGGTGCCATCTCCATGTTAATAAGGAACAGCAAGTGTAGAATCAACTAAGTGAGCTAAATTAGGAGCCCAAGTTATTAGGCTACTTTAAAAATTATCACAGTTCTAAGGTTGTGCTATCTATCCCAAAAGTGTATAGTGAGTTGGTAGCCATAGCAGTGATCCTATCACCATGGGGAAACAGAGTTATGCCTTAGGTCCTAAGATATGCCTCAGGTAATTCCTCCTGACCTCAGCCCCGACTCCCCAACAGCAATTCTTCCTGGCATGATCTCCAACAACTTTGTCATTAATTGTAATGGATAATTCTAAGCATGCATTCTTATTTAAATCCTCTATGGCTACAGACATTTACCGCAACATCTTACTTCTTGAAATCCTCCCCACTCCCACACACACACACACACACACACATACCTTGGCTTTATTGATTCAAAATACTTTAGTATACACATTATTCATATTATATTTAATATAGAATATTCATTGCATGAAAAGGGACCTCTACTTGTCATCAGGATCATCATCACTATTATAGGTATTAATTTAGATTACTACTTTTAATATTCTTTATAAACATACTGATGATTTCCTATGTTCCTAAGTAAGCCTAATTAATATGTAACTAATATTGTATAACCCTCAGTCCTCACCACACGGTGTAGTGACCATAAGGTAGTTGTCAGAGTTACACCCCATATCCAATCACAACCAGACCTAACCTGCAATCTCCACATCTCTTAATTATACCACTTTTTAAAAATTTATTTATTTATTTATTCATTCATTAATCTGTATATATCCATAAATAGATACATTTATTTGTTTATTTTTATTTAAAGTAGGCTCCACACCTAACATGGGGCTTAAACTCACAATTCTGAGATTAAGAGTCACATGCTCTAATGACTGAGCCAGTCAGGCCCTCTTACTGATACTGCATTTCTTTATATCCTTTTTTAATGCTATTTACTCTAGTTGAAGTCCTCAACATTACTCACATATATTACAACCTTCTCCTATCTGGTTTCTCTGCCTCCAGTGTTATCCCTCTCATAATTTACTCTCTACAATGCTATTAGACTGGTATCACCCTAAAATGAAAATATAATATTACCATCTCTCAAATACTATAATATCAAAATTCTTCACCCCCCCCCAATTTTTTCAGATTCAGTCAAAATCTCTCTTTACATAGCATTCTTAATCTAGACAATGGAAAATGAAAACCTAAAAGTTGATTCAAGTTCTTTATTTCAAGTTCTTTATGACATGGTGCTGTTAATGTTTTAAAAGAATTACATATGCCTACGTGAAACACAAAACAGAGACCAAACCTGAAATTTTCCTGAGCAGACACAAACATTTAAGCCACAGATGCAAAACTCAATCTAGCTTATTCTGCAAACCAAGCAAAACTTAACTTGGGCCACGTCTTGTACATGCCTCTGAAAATCATAAATGAAACTTAAGCTCTTCTTCAAGCTTGGCAAGAGGTAAACACCTTTAACCAATCACTTATTACTAGAAAATCTCAAATGCCAGAACGAATCATTGTAAAGAATAAATAGTCTCTGCATTGTCACTCCTATATCTTACAAGAATGTACCTCAGAATCTCATTCCACTCTTGGTTTGAGAACTCCCAGTTTGTGAACTGTTTTTACATCCACAATAAATTCTTATTAAATACTAATTATCTGGTAGTTTTAATTTTGCTTTTTCTGCTTTTTTTTTTTATATGAAAGACTTTACTTCACATCAAATATATTCCAAAGTAAGTATCAGTTGACTCTGGCTGAAATCCAAATTGGACAATGTGATAAAGGTTTTGAAGTTTCTTAAAATATCCTCATCAAATCCAAATGCCTCCAACTATCCTCTTTAATACATTCATAAATAATGATGGTTAAGGGTGGGGAATGGGTCTGGTATCATCCATAATTCCAAAGATGTTGCTATCAAGTAAACAACCTAAAATAAATGAAAGTAAGTATTTGTTCTTCATGGGACTAGACCCTTGTAAAGTTATTTTGCCTGAAAAAGTTTAAATTCCTTCTAAACTTGGTCTTTCTAAATCCACATTTTTAATCGAGTCCCATTACATCATATTTCAAACCCAACAGAGAAGTGAATAAATTTCCAATAATCCACGGGTATCACCAATTCCCTCACATTTACTTAAGCACTGAAGTCCTGCACCTGCAACTCAGATATGCACAGCAGGACAACTTTCTGCTTAATTTAGCCTGGAGACCGGCAGCCAGAATCTCAGAAAAATGAAACTGACACAAATATACATTATATATATAATCAATGGGGAAAATCTGAGTCTAAAGAATTAGGAGAGGCTTTATTTTATTTTTGTTCACTCTAATTAAATATAGTAAGGGGGTAAAAAATATGAGTTGAGTTTTCAAGAATATGGGCAATTTTTCTTCAATACTTGCAATTCATTTCAATAAATAATCTTGCTCTGTTATATGCAGTGCACTTTGATTGAAAATGTACGTTTAAAAATATTTACATTATAGTCCACGCACTCAGATAGCAGAAAATCTATAATCAGGGTTTAAAAGGTAAGCCTTTAAGTAATGAGCAGAGAAGGCAGAATGAAAGATCATGCACATGCGGACAAGGTCACAGTTACATCTAGTTTGAAGAACATAAACTCACATTCATATATTTCAGTTTTTTATTCTGATTTCACCATTTCCAAAAACAGCAGCCTCCTTTCCTGCCTAGGGGTGCCTTCCGAAATACAAATACTTACTACAGGCTACATTTGACATCTTGGGATTATGATTCTTAGGATATCCAATGAACAGACCTGATGGCTGTTTCTCTAGAGAGCTGGAGAGGTCCAGTGGTTTTTCACTGTGTCGAGAAAGCCTAGTTACTGACTCTTCCTATAGAAGAAAACCAGCCCTGAGCAGCAATATTTGTTAGATAGAATTCTGGCCTAGAATTGGAGACTTCATTTCAAAACTGTTTCTCTTTTGAGGTTAATAAATTCTAGCCCTATCATGCTTTCCCTGTCCTCAGTATTAAATCTTCCCTCAGGTGTCTGCCTCTACTTAAGATGAAAACATGGCACATGGTACAAAATTCTCCTTTCCATAAAATATTTTACTGTCAATGCGGAAAAACCAACTATTACATCTTAAATGTATTTGTTTGCCCTTTGTATTCTCCACTAGTAAACAAGCACCATAAGGGCAGACACACTGCGCTATATACTGCTATACCCATAATTTATCATGTATTAGTCTGTTGCTCAATAAACCACTTTGAATAAATAAATATAGAAAGTCTCATGTTCTTGGCCATGACATCTACTTTACCTTAGGGATTTATCCCCAGACCATGCCCTGGATCTTCCAACTGCAAGAATCATTATGCCTTAGGTATCTAAACACCAATATTCATTCAATCCCCATTCAACTGATATTACCAGTCACCTATCATGCGCAAGTACTCTTTTAGGGATGAAACCGTAAACAGAGTGTCTTTGCCTCAAGTAACTGCATTCTAGTAAGGATGACAAAAAAGAAAATAAATACACAGTATAATTTCATTAACTGGAATTATATTACGAATAAGAACGAAATATATAAAATACTATGAAAAGATTTTATTATGCTATGAAGAAACATAAAGCAGGGAAAGAGGACAGAGCATGATGGAAATGTGGCTATTTTAAAAGTGGAAGTGGTCAGGGAAAGACTCCTATAGGTGACTTTGGTCAGAAACTAATGAAGCAAGCAATAAGTCACTCACATGTAGTAAGAAATAACAAGCCACGTAGAGAAAAGAGTAAGTGCAAAGCCCTGAAGTAGGAACAAATCTGGGATGATGAAGGTATAGAAGGAAGGCCAATGTGACGGGAGGAGATGAGGCAGACATGGGCGGGGAAGATACAAAATAGGAGTCTTGTGTTAATTAAGCTAAATTAGGCAGATTTCACAGATAAATGTAAAATATCCATAAATTAACTCATTTTCCTGATATGCCAATGGGGAGGTGGGGGGAGGGTGTCACTGCTCCATAAGGTGCTTAAGTCCAGAATTGTATCATCTTTAACACAAGGCTTCCAAGTCCATATTGTGCTAAAATTCCATCACCTAGAACGCATTCATAAAGCCACATATCACCAAAAGGAAGTCTGGGACTGGCTGTCCAGTGGTCTGTCCATGAAGACAAAGATAGGTTTAGTGAGCAGGTGGGTACTCTCTGCCAAACTTGTGTGGGCCATCATAAGGAATAGTGCTTTTATTCTAGATAATGTGGGAAACTAGGGGAGGGTTTTAAAAAGGAAAATGATAGAATTTATATTTTAATGTGTAATATGATTGTTGGGCTGACAATAAAATGTAGGTGAAAAAACTTGAAACTTTCTTTTTTCAAAGAAGAGGTGATGATAGCTTAGATTACACTAACATGCTAGCTCTGAAGATAGCAAGAAATGTTTATATCTGTGCTACCTTTTGCTGGCAATTCCATACGGGGTACAATTTCAATTAGGAAGTTGCCAAGGGTGGGTAACATTCTTCTCTTTTGACATCTTATAATCCTCTGTTAAATCACTATTACACATTTGAAAACTCTCTTTTTTGTCATCTATTTATGTAACTGTTCTCCTTTTATATATTGAACTCTCTGAGGATAATGACCATATCTTGATAACCCTGGCTATAGTACATTGCCTGAGGAGTTGGAGCACACAATTATTACTTTTTTTAATTGAATGAAGAAACTTGCCTATGGATACAACACAATTACAATATCACCAACGGTACTGGAATCCTGATGTGGGTTATTACAAAACAACCCTCACTCCACTACTTTATGTTGTAGCAATTTATATATGGCAAAGGAACAAGGCAAATTTTAGTTAATCCTAGATAGTTGATGCCCGTAGGTATCCAGTATGGAGGTTAAAATGTGACAACAGAATTTGCAAACTCACAACATTTATATTAGATGGATATTTTGTGTTATTTATTCTGTCTGGAACAAAACTTCAGACAGAATTGGGAAAAGACACAAATGGGACCCAGATATTTAAAAGACAGTATTGACCTGAGTTAATAAACCGAATACAAGATCTTAACTCAAAAATATACATAAAGGCATAGAGGACTAACATTGGTATTCATTTGTTGATTTATTCGGTAAGTATTTATTGCCATCGACTATGAAGGAAGATCTGCTATATTTGCTAGAGTAATGAAAAAGAGTTAAAATACTCTACTGTTATGAAGTCATCTCTCTTCTGTAAACTGAGTTTGATCTGGACTAACAGAGGTCCAAGCAAATGAAATGAGAAAATACAACAGAATATAAACAGAACAGATATCTCAGTGGAAAGAAAGGTACTGTTTTACTCCAGAAATGCAGGATATAAAGATTACTATGAATGTAGGGAGGGAAAAAAAAAAAAAAAGGCCTCCTGCATTGTTCAGCTCTTGGTCAGAGACCAACCAAAGGTAAGGATACTAGTTGAAGATATTCAGTGTTTGGATTTGTGTGGGACCGGAGAAGATTCTGACAATGTGGTGTTCTTATTTTTATCTAGTTCTTACTAAAATGGAAAAGATGTAGAGGAGCAGATATTAAGATTTGGGAGAAAAAAATAGAGGTTGTAATGGGTTTCTGCTTATGCAAACAAACCAAGGAAAATGTACCTCCATTTACCTTGCCTCACTTTTCACCATCAACTATTGGGAATACCTCTGACTAGATGTCATAATTGATCTCCAATAAATTGTGGGTGCTCTGCTCATGGGTCTCCAATCAGAAGCTTGGGTGGCAAACTTGAACCTCAACCTGTGCTCGTTCTCTTCATAAGCTCTTCCCATTAAGGATCCTAAATTTGTCCCGGAAGGATGCTTAGGGCATTTGTTTTTATCCATCTTAATTCTAACAGTAACCTTTATTAGACCTTTTAGGTATATTTCAAGTTTAAATAATGAATTTTTCTATACTTATATATAATATTGCTTTTATTCACCTTTATTATTTTTAAAATGTTTATTTATTTATTGAGAAAGTGGGGGAGAGGCAAAAAAAGAGGGAGAGAGAGAATCTCAAGTAGGCTCCCTGTGGCCAGCACAGAGCCTGATGCAGGGCTCGAATGTACAAACCATGAGATCATGATCTGAGCTGAAATCAAGAGTTGGACACTTAACCTGCTAAGCCATCCAGGAGCCCCTTTATTCCTCTTTATAAATACTTTACCTAAATATTTAACTTTGCTATTTTAATTGCAAAGAAGAGTAACCAGCCCAGGTTGCCAATTCTAAACATAACTCTTACCCCAAAGACGCAAATGCCTTATCTTCAAATTAACTGCACAAAAGTAGTGTCATCTCTATATCTGATCTAAAATAATTATCTGAGACCTGAAGACAGCTTAGCTCATTGGATACCATTAAGCAGTCTGGTACTTAACAATTGCTGCTCTTGGTGACTCAAAATCTTAGGAGAACTCTTTTACTGAAAAAGCAGTTAGGATGAGTGTAAAGAAGCTCTGCTAGGATACTTTATTCTTCAGATAACTTCAGTCTTTCTGATGAAAATTAGTGAAGAAAAATCATGGTTCCTAATAAAAATAATATGGAGGTGATTTGTGTGTTCTGGTGAAAAATGCTTGAAATTTGAAGACTTACCACAACTTTAAAATGAAAGATGAACCTCCTCCCACAAAATTAATTAAACTAAATAAAAAATTGGTTTTAGAAATTGATTTGTAAAAGTCACCTATTCATAAACAATTTATCCTCTCTAGGAAGATTAATCTGCTATAGTTACAACTTGGCAGTTCAGAGCTAATTGAAAATCAAGAAGCTGGGGTATTGACCAAACAAGAACAAATACTGCATTGAAAAAATATCCAAAATATGACAAAATCATATGTCTGAAATCAGAAAATGCCACATCAAAAATAATTTATCAATTGCTTGAATATACAATGAGATTTTAAGCTTACGGAACTATTTTTCTCCATTGGATTTATCATATATGTCTTTATTTTTTAATTTGTTTTTCATGTTTATTTATTTAGACAAAGAGAGAGAGGGTGTGTGTGAGAGAAGGGGGAGGGGCAGAGAGAGGTAGAGAGAGAATCCCAAGCAGGCTCCACACTATCAGTGCAGAGTCTGATGTGGAGTTTGATCTCACAAAACATGAGATCATGACCTGAGCAGAAATCAAGAGTAGTGCGCTTATCCGACTGAGCCACCCCGGCACCCCAAAGGTTTTAATTAAATATAGATCATAATCTGAATTCTAAGAGGTGCTTCTTTTTTACCCTAAATTCAAAAACACCTATGAATGACTCTCGTTCCTCGTAGGCCCATGAAGCATATGTTACAATTTCAGATTGATGTCTCTCAAAATCTCACTGCATGCTATACTGGTTAACTTGGTTTTATTTACTGTCATGGTGGAGTGCCGAGGTGGCTTAGTCAGTTAAGCATTCGACTCTTGATTTTGGCTCAGGTCATGATCTCACGGTTTGTGAGTTCAGCCCCATGCTGAGCTCTGTACTAACAGTGCAGAGCCTGCTTGGGATTGTCTCTCTCTCTCTCTCTCTGCCCCTCCCCTCCTGCATGCTCTCTCTCCCTTTCTCTCTCTTGCCTGCTCAAAAAATGAACAGTAAATATATTTCCTGCCACATTTACACCATATTTATTCAAAATAAATGTGGTGTACCAAAGCAAGCACAAGCCCACTATATCTATAAGAACCTCACTTCAAATACAATGATATAGATAGGTTGAAAGTAAAAAGATTTAAAAAGTACACTATGCAAAAGTGAATTTTTAAAAATAAGTAGAAATGGCTATATTAACATTAAAAAAAGTCTTGAGAGCAAAGACAATTATTAAGAACAAAGAGAAATAATGTTGATAGAACCATAAATCCTGTATTTATTAAAAGAAAAATAAGGGAATACTACCAGAAATTCTATGCATATAAGTTAGAAAGGTGGAGAAAGTAGCCTAATTCCTTAAAGAGACAAACTGCCAAATCTCCTTCAACATGTAATAAATTAACTGAATAGTACTATAAATATTTTAAAAAATTGAACCTGAAATGTAAAAGATTTTAAAAATTAAATCCTAGTCCCAGATGGTTTCAATGGATAACTTGCAGAAAAACTTGGGAAAATTCCTTGGCTGTTTGTAGTTTCTATAAAAGTTGAACATATGATTACAAGCCAGCAATTCCACTCCCATCCATATTAACACAAATATATATGAAATATGTGTATATGAAATATATATCTTGAATATAAAAATGTATCTACCCATGTTCTTAGCCTTTCTATTTGCAACAATTAAAACCTCAGGAAGAAATTCAGAGCTCAGTCTTCTCAGCTTCCTTCAGAACAGCTACACTCTGGGGTGCCTGGGTGGCTCAGTTGGTTGAGTGACCAGCTTTGGCTCAGGTCATGATCACTCGGTTCCTGAGTTCAAGCCCCAGGTCAGGCTCTGTGCTGACAGCTCAGAGCCTGGAAACTGCTTCAGAATCTGTGTCTCCCCCACTCTCTCTGCTCCTCCCCACTCATACTCTTTCTCTCTCTTTCAAAAATAAACAAACATAAGAAAAGACAGCTACATCCCCTTGACCCCAAAAGATGCATGCCCACAAAGTGATCGCTCAGGCTTCTTTCAAAATCCTATAATTGCTTAACAGAATTTGAAAACCTGTGCTATTAGGTACCTTGAGGAAATCAACTCTAGCTTCCAAATTACCAAAATGTAAAATTTTTTGCTTGCCTTTTTTTTTTAAATATCCTTCTTTAAAGAAAGTATTAAAAAAAGTTTTATATAAGCAAAATTCTTATTTTCTTCATTAAACTGCATTATAAAATTTCACATTTATTTACATTTCTGAAAAAAATTCTGAGTTACTTCAGGAAGAAGTAAAACTTTAAAAAATATATTAGGATCAAGCAGCTTTCTGAAAAACTTTAAAAAGTAATATAATCAATTTATTAAAGAATTCTGTGGTTCTTACAGTCAGAATTATCTTTCTTACATAGGCTGTGTGGTAGATGATTTCATTGTTCTCCAAATTCCATTATAGATTTCTCCCTTTGTAAAAGAGTTTTAACTGTCTGCTCGGATAGAGAGAATAGTCCTCAACTTCTTTGGAAACTAGTTAATAATTAATAGACACATACTGTGAGTAATTTTGGGTCACTGAACTAAAATAGAATTGTTTTTCTTGGACTTAAACTCTTACCTCCTTAAGGGTCTGAATATCATCGTGACAGTTAACTCAGTTTTGATCAGGTAGTAAGAACAACAAGAAAGACTAAGTGAAAAAAATAAAAATAAAGAATCAATATCCCTGATGATTCTGTGGAACAGCAACCCCCCACCCCCACATACAAGAAACTGACCCACCCAGAGCTAGAAAGTGGTAGAAGGGAAATATTTGTTTTTTTCAGTATACTTTGATTCTTTGTTGTTGCCACAAAGCTTACATCCAAATACGGGCTGTATACTCAAATTTGGAGAATGACTTAAACAATAACAAAACCAACTTGAATAACTACCGTGAAACTTAGCTTCTGGTCCAACAAAGCACCCTCACTTAAAAGCAAAATCGGAGCACTGGGTGACAAGTATTCCCTTATAATTTACTTTTGGACTATCCACTTTCACAGCTTTATTCCACTCTATCATTTGGCATGCCTTGTTTTTTCTTAAATCCTATTTCATTTGCCAAATGGTTATTTGATTCAGATTGCTTTAAGATACTTCACCTGCCTTCCAAATAATGTCTCACCTGTACAGCTATGAATGTATCTCCCTAAAATTTAGTTGATATACATTTTTTATAAATTTAATATAAAAATAATACATAAAGCATACATAATTTTTATTATATGTATATTTGTACATTGTATGTATATTTATGTGAGTGCATTGAGATATAAATAAAGATAGAGAGAAGGAGAAATATATAGAAGACGAGTTTATGATATGCCATCCCCAAAGGATGACAGTTTGGTGCATTCATTACTTTGAGCTGAAGGCCGTTGAGAAACAGTAGATGCAAGAAGGACTTTCTGATCTACCCTTTCCTATCTGAAACCGGACCATGATATTTCCCATGTGTAAGGTGCCCCCCAGTACTAGTAAGAAAAGAAGATCCTTTTCATCAGCAACTGGGGGCTGCCGCTGTAATGGATCTGTACAAATAACCTAATAAATTAAATGACTTATCCTCCATTAGTTTCCTTCCCCTATACGTGTCCTAGTCACTTCCCCACAATATATTACCTGTAGTCCTAACCCCTTTGTATTGCCATTTCTTCACAAATGAATTGTTTCTTTGTTGAAAATATATAAAAACTTTATGCTCTGGCAACTTCTTCAGGTACTCATTTTCTTTTGAAGTCCTCATGTATGCAAAAATTCTAATAAAATTGTATACTTTTCTCCTGTTAATTTGTCTTATACAGTTTAATTCTCGGGCCCAGCCAGAGATCCTAAAAGTTTAGAGGATAATTTTTTCCTCCCCTATAATTTCTATCTGTATCCATCTCTCTCTCTCTTTCTCTGGAAAGAGAAGAAGAATGAGGTGGAGGAGGAGGAGGAGGAGAAAGAGAGGGAGAGAGAGAGAGAGAGGAAGAGTGAGACAGAGAGACAGAGAAACAGCTCCATGCCGTTTCTTTGCTAGACACAAAGAATATATGATGAATGAAACAGGCATAAGATCATCCAGTCATAATCATATTAGGGAGACAGACATTAATAAAATTAATTACACAATAAATATGAAATCACAAATGTGGTAAGTACATAAGAGATAAATAATGCAGTAAAAAGCTTTTCATAAAGTAATTTGGTCCAGTTAAGGAGGCAGAGAAGGTTTAACTGGGGAAATTGTTACTGAGTTGAGATTTGAATGAGGAGTAAGAAAGACTATTTAATTCAATGGAAATGGCATGTTCATATGCCCTCAGGATTAAACACAGGGATGCAATTTATGATTGGAGCAGAAGGTAGGGACTATGCCATCCTGACTGCTTACAAGTAGAGTTTCTGGTGCATTCTTGGTCTTTCCCTGCCCCTTATTCTCTTAAATACCAGGGGATGTGGAATAACTTTGCCTAATTAAAAAAAAAATGGTAACGATAAGCCAGTCACATTCAACTTAGGTCCTCTCTTCTCCTTTTTGATAGTGAATCTTCCATCAAGGTCCCAAATTTTTCACCATCACCTCAATTCTTAATCTTTTCTTGGGAAGGTGTTCCAGGTAGTGACTTGAGCTTTACCTGTGGCTTGGAAAGAGGGAGGAGTTGACTTATTTTTGAGTTTTATTTATAAGGTCCATTTGCCTCACCATACCAAGCTTAGATTTTTATCTCTCACGTTAGATTTTATTAATAAAAATAAGTTGATATTTTAAATTTTTTTTGTCTTTTTATCATTTTTTTTAGAACTTATAGAGGCTCAGCTAAGATAGGTTTAATTATATTACCAACAGAAGATCAGAAACTTTTAAACTTCTTTTTCACTCTTGCAGTCCACTGTGTCCAGATGACTCTCCAGGGCAGTTATCTTCTAAGTTTTGGCTCATCATTTCAGGCTGCTTTGGTTTCATGGCATTTCATATGAATAGGTGCTTTTGCTATTGCTAGGTGCAGAGAAAGACTGCACAGATAATCCCTCACAACTCTCAACTACTTCCGCTCAGAAACTATACATGCCATTTCAAGTTCAACATTTCATTGGTTAACACAAATCATATGGCCATGATCATCTCCAAGGGACATGTTCCCAAAAAGAATAGAATCAGGTACTTCAATGATCCCTAGTGCTGTCTTCCATAATCTTCCCTTTGGGATCACTTTTGCCTAGTCAAATTTAATATAAGTAGCCTAAAGCAAAAGTTAAATCAAAAAGTCTACTCTACATATATCTCTGCTAATCCTAAGTCTATATCATTTATCTACATCTTAATATTCTAGCATTTTAACATTCTATTCATTGGTAAAAGTGAGAAGACAGGAGCAGTAGTTTCATACTTGTTCTTTTTTCTCCAATGCTCAGAACAGATCTTTCTTAGGAGTATAAATGTGGGGATGCAGGGATGCCTAGGTGGCTCAGTCCAGTAAGCGTCCCACTTCAGTTCAGGCTCATGCATTGTCCATGAGTTCAAGCCCTGCCTCGAGTTCTATGCTGATAGCTCAGAGCCTGGAGTCTGCTTTGGATTCTGTGTCTCCCTCTCTCTCTGTCCCTCCCCTGCTTGCACTCTGCCTCTCTCTATCTCAAAAATAAATAATTATTAAAAAAACAAAAAACTTTTAAATGTGGGGATGCATAGTTTCTAAGAGGATTGCCTAGGCCTTTCATACTAAATAATGTAGGAAATGTAATTATTTAAGAGTCTAAATATTCATTCATCTTTTCATTAAATGTTTTCAGTGATTCAAACTTTAGGATTTTAGTGCAAAAAATATTCCTAATATTTTAATCAGTACAGCCCATTCCTTCTGTCTTAAAGCTGGAATGAAATTGGGAAGGTTGGCATGACAGTGACCTGGAAAGGGCAGAAATTAATCCCAAGCTGTCTGTGAAGGTCGATAAAGGCTAAGGCCTATTGGGTCTATTTTGAGTAGCAAGACAAGATGAATGAAATTATAAAAGTAGGTATCTCCAAAAATATAACTTCAAATATATTTTGGTATAAATATAAAATATTAATTATATATTTCTAAAGTCTATATTATTAACTAAATTATGTTAACCATACAATAGTTGTGATAAATAAAATTTTTCCTCCAAACCACTTTGAGTAATTATTTCTGGATATTTATAAAGTGGTTAAAATATTCATTCATTAAATCCATCAGTGTTGCAGGATGTCTATTAATACCCTGAGCAATGACATGTGCTAGAAGAAAGACAAAGATGAATAGTTAGTGATTTGGTTTCTGAGGAGCTAAAATTTAGTAATTATGATTCTACCACAGATATTAGTCTTCAGAATAAAGAGCAGACAAATATAAGCAAATATATGGTTTACTACCATAACTAGGAATAAAACAAAAACATTTTTGTACAACTGAAAAGGAACAATTTTAATTTTACCCTAGTGTTCGACTGTCTTCTGAAAGTGACTCATTCCCTTCTAATTAAAAAGATAGCATTTTACTTAATAACTACCGTAGACATTATATGGATTTCTCAAAAGCTATATCCAAATTAATTTCCCTTGTCTTCTTCTATTAACAAAGCAATGAAACTAAAATATATATTATCCAACATTTCCTTGAAGCTATGATTAGTCACATGAAGCACTCCACGAAAGACCTATTGTCCCTTGGTACTTTCTTTTTTCTTAATTTAATTGAGACATGTTCTCCAATGTGACCATGACAGCCAAAATCACAGGCTATAATCAGTGAAGCAGAGATATAAAGGACACCAAGTTACCAACGTACCGTTAAGTCACACTACCAGCTCTGCATTTCTACCTCCTTCTGAATTTCTTTACATGAGCAATGTAAGCCTATATTAGTATAAGTTATAAAGTAAGATTTTGTGTAAATCAGAGCCAAATGGAAACAATGATTGAGTGACAATCAAATACTGTTAACTAAGAATATTTAGAGAAGAATTTTTAAAGGATTTTTTTAACGTTTATTTATTTTTGAGAGACATAGAGACAGAGCGTGAGCAGGAGAAGGGCAGAGAGAGAGGGAGACACAGAATCCAAACCAGGCTCCAGGCTCTGAGCTGTCAGCACAGAGCCCAACGCGGGGCTCGAACTCACAGACTGTGAGATCATGACCTGAGCCGAAGTTGCCCGCCCAACCGACTGAGCCACCCAGGCGGCCCCGGGAGGAATTTGTTTTATTTTGTCCATGAACTATTTAGTTTCTATCAATTTGGTGGGAAAAAATAACCAACATTATTTTATAAATCAAGATTGAAGTTCTCATTTATTTTTCTGATATTTTCTAATTTTGCAAAATAAAATCAAATAAAAGGAATGAAAATATGCTTTACAAGACTACCATGTAAATGAAAAGAACATTTAAGCTTCTGGGATTATGGTTGTGTTCTCATTACCAGTTTACACACAGAGAAATGCACACAGCTACATACTTGCATATTTAATGTACAGAGAAGGTTGTCATCCAAAAGCAATTTTGCACAGCATATGGGAAATTAGTCAGACTTCTTTTGAAATAAGATGTAGAACACATCTTCCCAAATAGAATGTTCTAAAATATAGTATTAGATGAGGGATATTCACTCATAGTTCAGCTGCTGAGGGATTAGATCTAAATCTTAGTATTTGACCTATTGTTACTCTTTTGAAACATGAGGGATTGTTTTCCTCTTACGGATTTACAGAAAGCAAATTTGCCAACCGAATCCATCTGTCACTTATCCAAGAAAAGATTTATTATTTTTACTGAAAAGTTACAGTTAACAAAAGATATACAAGTCATTAAAGATAGGTTTTCAGTTTATGATATAATATTTAGACTCTTCGATTCTCATTAACTACACCTTCTTGTCCTTGCTACAGTCATCAAGGGTATAGCAACTTCCTGAAAATTGCATCTAGGAAAGTCAAATTAGAAGCTAATTCTTGGACTATACGAAGACAAACATATCTGTAGTAATCGACCAAGGATATTCTAACAAAGTATTTTCTGGATGTTACACAATCTCTGATTTTCTGTTAACCTAATAATTACCTTACCAGTTACGCATTGATCCATTCCAGAAAATGATTCTATTGCTTCTCAATCACTAGTGAGCAAGGAAGTTGGTGAGGAAATGATTAACTGGTTGGATTTGGGACAGCACAAATCTTTGTCAGTGAGAATTACCACTGTCACAAGTATGATGTGACGTATATGGGTTCACAGTCAAAATAAAGAATATCAACCACAGAGCAGAATCTCTTTTAATTATGAAATTTATCCATCTTCTAGTTTATAAAGATCTACAATTCGAAAGGCTAAGTATTGTGTTATTAGATGTTGCATCATCCTCAATGTTTTTATTGACTTATTATCCAGTGTGCATGTGTGTGTATGTGCACATTATCTATTTTAACAGAAATTGCAGACTCTAACACTGAGAAGTGTGGACTTTAGGAAATTTAACCACATTTCCAAAGATTTATTTATCAATGTTAATGATTCTTCATAATAGTAACTCAAAAGTAAAAAGTTAAGAAATGGCTCTATGCTCCATCTTGACAGACTCCTCTTTTTGAGTGTATCATAATATGTCAAAGTAAAACCTGGATAGAAAGACAACGTTTAGATAAAGTTGTAATGGTAAGAAGGTTTCAAAAGCAATTAAAAAGCCCCAGGAGATTGCATTATATTTTTCCCACATTATTCATTTTCAGCTACATAGACTTCTCTGATCACCTACAACAGGCATAACAATGGGTGGCAAGGACTTTAGTGAAGCAATTTCTTTCTTGAAAATACAGAACTGAACTGAAATAGACTGCAGGCAGTACTATTGATAGACAAATACGGACCTAAGTATAAGGCAAACTTGGTCCCAGATTTAAGCTCTTTGAATAGCATATGCACAATAAATAATTAATGTGATTTTATTTCCTGTTTACATATAAAACATAGGTGGGATAAAGCAACAAAAACAATATAAAAGAATTCTAAATTTAAAAAAAACATAGGCGTCAATGCAGTTGTTTATTAATTTTCAAGTTTATTAATTCTATATGCTGTAGACTGCCAAAACCTTATATTGGTCCAATCTTCTTTTTTGATAAAGTCTCAATTTCTAAGTGATAAGTAGGTAGATGACTCTACTTGGATTTTACTCAGGCATCTATAACACACGATGCTGAATCCACTGATTCACATGCATCGGCACAATTACAAGAACAATATCAGAGAGAACATCATCACTACCACCATCAAAAAACCTGTTTCCCTTTAAATTCTCTATGAGAATTTACCAAAATCCCAACACCTCCTTTGAATATCCTTCCCCATAACCATTTAGTTACCAAGTTCTAATAATTTGATCGCTATATATATATATATGTGATATATAGTGATATACAAGCATCCTATATATATGTATATTGGGCACACACATATATGTCGGTCTTCATTATCCCCGTGGTTTTGAAACACAAATGTGCTTAAATGGCATCCGTTGTCCTTTCATTTTCCTCCATAATCAGGTACATGCAGTCATCTATAGACAATTTGACTGCATTTTACCCCTTGAACTCTATGTTTTAGCCATATTAAAGTTCTTCCTATCCCTCTGACACACCAAGTTCTCATAAATGATTTTGCCTTCGTCTGTAATACCTGCCTTATGTAATTCCTATTCATCCTGCAGTGTTCATTTTAAATGGCAATTCCCCTGGAAGGCCAAAAATAATATTAAAGTATTTTAGGTTTCCATGGATACAAACCATATGAGGCAAAAGGTCATGGAGCAATAGGAATGAAATTAAATTATAAAGTAGAATTAAAGTGAGATTTGTGAAAAGAAAAGTGAGCGATTAGAGTTGGAGTTGCCAAACCTAAAATACTATCTTCCTGTAGGAGATGGTTAAAAACTATTTGTTGAATTCCAATTTTATTCTGTCTACATATGTGTGGGGAACATCTAGTTTAGGCCAGTTATTGTTCTATGCTCTGAGAAGATAGCAGAAAAACTATCTCTGTCCTCCTGGCATTAACATTATAATGATTTTTGAACAAGTTTAACAAAATTATCTTTTTTCATTTTTTTATTGTTTTTCATTTATTTTTGAGAGATAGAGAGACAAAGCGCAAGCAGGGGAGGGGCAGAGAGAGAGGGAGACACAGAATCCGAAGCAGTCCCCAGGCTCTGAGCTGTCAGCACAGAGCCCAATGTAGGGCTCGAACCCACGAACTGAGAGATCATGACCTGAGCTGAAATCAGAGGCTTATATGACTGAGCCACCCAGGTGTCCCCATAAAATTGTCTTTTAAAGATAGTGAAGTAACATCAGAGAACTTAAATGTTAGATATAAAGGAAAAATTCCGTATTATTCCACTGCTTTGATGAAATTGTTACTTTTATATTGGCATCCTGCCATTAATATTTTCTTCCTGTAAAGGTTTAGTATAAATCAGTGAATGTACTGTATAGCACATTAAATGCAACAGAAGAGTTTTTGAAAAAAATAGTTTATTGATACTTTCCTAATTAAAAAATAATATATATATATTAAATATAGATTTACAAATGCAAACACATATAAGTATATACAAGTATATGTATATGTGTACAACTACTGACTTTTAACTTTAGATACTAGATATTCATTCTCTGACATGAAAGATCAGGATGTAGCTTACTTACCCTAGACTACTCCTTAATAATACTTATAATGTGTGCTATCACTTTAGTTCTGTCACTTACTATAAACCTTTAAATATAATATAAAGATTTTCTTTTTCCACAAATGTTTTCAGTAATCTTTCACTAGCTACACTGAAAGATGGTGGTACTTATACTCCTATTCTTTCTCCATATTGCATCTCCTAAATTCTGCTACTGATATTTTATTTTTAAGAAGTGAAGTATAGTATTTATTTTCAATTTTGTAATAATTACCAAAGTTTGTAGTTTGGTCCATTCAGTCAAAAGCTATTAAAATAAAAGGGATGAAATAACATTTACATTATTAGTGGAATATAAAATCCAATATTAGACTTAGTAATATGCTAGAATGACACATTTTTTAATGCATCCAATCAATTAACCCTGGAACCACATGACGTAAAATGTTCCCACCACTAGGCAAAATACATAAGTTTTATTCTTTAATGATTAATTTAAAATTCATAACACATTTTCCTCTCACATTGAATAATTTTTTGTACAATTTTTGTTCATTATAAGTTTGCCAATTGCCTAATTTTTGTTATACTTTTGAATCCTCTTATATATTCATATTTTTTTACAATATCAATTATAGCATATATTTATTTGTGGTCTTTCTATACTCCTTGCTTCCTTGATCTTCGTCTTGGAGCACAGGAATGGCTTATTTGCTTAAGCCTCAGACTCTTGATTTCAGCTCAGGCCATGATCTCACAGTTCCTGAGATCAAGCCTTGAGCACAGAGCCTACTTGGGATTCTCTCTCCATTCTCTCTCTCTCAAAATAAATAAATAAATATTAAAAAAAAAAAAAGACTGACCATTCTTAATCTGATGCACTGTTGTCATCCTATACTCTAGGTTTACTGACCCCTTGGCTCTAATCCACTGTTTCCTGGGTACATTTTCCTCTACCTTGACTTGCACCTTAATTTTTCTGGATGACTTCTCCTAATAACTTTATTCTAATAAGTATGGGAGATGATTTAGGAAACCCACAAAAAACAAGAGTTTGGTGACACCTGAAAGAACGATAGGACACAGAGGCAGTAGTCCTGATGGCTATGGTAAATCACAGTGAAAGAATGCAGAGAAGGATCAGCCACAGAAAAAGACACATCAGGAAGTCTGGAGTGTATCAGGAACAGATTTCCAAATTTTCTCTCTCAGGTTAGGGGGTGGTGGAGTTGTAAAGAACATGCTGCTTTCTCCAGTAACATTTGTATAACATTTGTATAAGGTTTCTTTCCAGGGAAGTCTACTTGAGTCTCTAATGAGTATAGTTGTCTATACTGGAAAAAGTTTCATGTCATTGCTTTCTTTTGTACCATACATATTCTCATTATCCTGAGAACATGTTCTATTTCCAAATAAATGCCACGAAAGTATTCAGATCAATCAAAGGTATTTGTTCTTGTAAACAAAAATCAAAAACGAAATGCCGAGTCTCATCTAGAATTTTGTTGAAAGAGTTATACTTTTCCTTTACTACAGGAAAAACTGTCTACATTCCTCTAAGCTAGTGTGGAGGGCAATGTGTACTTTAAATAAGCCTAGACATGGATGGCTAAAAAGCAACTCACAACACCCTAATAGTGCCCATCATCAGTGAGGCTGAATTGTTCCAGAAGATTGCGAGAGGTAAGGACATTATGTGTAAATGCATGTGTTATTCAAAATAATGGCATGCAATAAAGAAATATTATTATGCTATAGTTTTTTAATAAAAAACAATATCTTAGTAGAAACATGTGTTTTAAAAGTTTAAATTTCACAAAACAACTAATTTAAAACTATTAATATTTTTAAGATTTCTAGCTCCATTTTGATGAGGATTAAACAAAATCCAGACTAGTCGTTGATGTTCCTTCTTAGAAAAGATGAAATACCTAATGCAAATGTTACTACTACTACACAGCTGAATCACTTTTTTGTTCCTTTTAAATTTAAGGGAAGAATAGCAGTCATTCCACTCTTTAACTGGTACTTTCCTTCCAGGTTTGGGAGTGTCTTGCTTTTCACATTATCTTAACACGAGAATATTCATTTTGAGTAGGTTTAAATAAGAATGTTGTTCATTTAATTTTATATATCTAATCATTGGAATAACTTTCTACAGACTACTTTTGGAATCCTGCATTTCAAACCTGGCTTTTCTCCAGTCACATAACTCTGATGCTGAGTGCCATGGGACACAGTCACATCATAAGACCCCTGTCCCCTCATCTTTGTATCATGACACTGAGTAAATTGGCACAGTGAGTAATCAAAATTCCTGAAAGCGATTTATACATATGGATACATATGGATGACCATAGTACAGATGGGAAGAACAGCAACACATATGAATATATTCTCCCAAAGGTCATCCACACATTACCTTAACTCAGTATTCCCCTTTTCAGACCCTAACATACCTTCTACCTCCCCAACCTCATACAACACAATGTAAAATACGAGAGATGGAGTCAGAGTAGATAGAAACCAGTTTATGAAAGGATTGTAGTTAAAATGTCTTTTACGAATACATGTAAAACACATGTCTAGGGCCCTGTATGAGTATTAATTGAAGCTGGATCAAGTGAGATCCCTGAATGTTAAATTTTACTAGCTTGACAGTAAATCCACCTCTAAACATATGGGGGTTATCAAATGCCAGGCTTAGAAATCATGCACATAATTTCTGTCCATATCCCATTGGGCAGAAGTCAATTCCATAGCCAACTAAGTACAAGGAAGGTTAGGAAATACAGTTTAGTTGTGCACCTAAAACAAAGTGAAAGCCAGTTTTCAGTGAACTCTTGATACTGTCATAGATGATGATAAGGGCTATGCAGGAACACAAAGGAAGTTGAGATAGATAGAGACAGCAAGAGGCAAAGTTATATAATTAGTATAAAGAGGCTGGGGACCCTATTTTAACTACAACCAGTGCATTTTAGGGCTTACAGTTATGGTCTATATTGCAAACACTGCCTGGGTTTCAATCTTGGCCCCACTCTTCTGAAAGTGTGACTTTCAAAAAACTAACAAACCTCTCTGTGACTCAATTTCTCCATCTACAAAACTGGGATAGTATTATCACCTAAAGTGCTTAAAATTGTGATAGTCTATCTACAGTATTTGTTATTATCATTAGGCCTTATTAATAAAGTTATATTTGATCAAAGATAGGAAGATATAAGGGAGTCAGTCATATGGAAAAATGGGAGATATTTTATATAATAAAAACAAAATAAAAAGAGGCTTTGAATCAACTTGTAAGATTTTGGTGACTTGAGGTCTAAAATTTGACCACTATTTAGTAAGGTAGAGAACACTGGTGTCCTTAACAAAAACTGTATATGTGAAATGATAGAGAGAAAGCCTAGCTAGGGTAGCTTGAAGAGAATGGGAGGAAAAGAATTACATACATTAAATATATAGCCATTTTACATATTTTACTGTAAAGTGGATTACTAAAATAGAGTTTTCTGGAGATCAAGTAAAGGTGTTGTTGTTGAGATAAAACAGCATATTTGAACGCTAATGGAACATGTCAGTGGAAAGGGGAATTGATGTTGAAAAGAAAGTGATACAACTATACACTTAGGCAGAGAGAATGAAATACAGGGCAAGTTTTCTCTAATAATGAGAGCAAAGACAGTAACATGGACATGGGTTAGAAGTGTAGGGAAAACAAGAGCTTAGAGAAACTCTAATTACTTCTAATTTCTCAGTGAAATCCATGGGGAAGGAAGACAGGAGCAGTTTTAATGGTAAACTGAGTTGAAGAAGGGAACATGTAAACTAGATGTCTAAGAGAATGTGAAGATGAATGGTCAAGAACAGTGATTCTTAAATTTTGGGATGCATCAGGATCTCACAAAGAGCTTGTTAAAACTTCAATTTCTGGCTCATCCTCCAGAGTTTCTAAATCAGTGCATCTGTGGTGAAGTCTGGAAACTTGTTTCTAATACCAGGTGGTGTTAATCTTATGTGTTCAGTGATCACAGTTTGAGAAGCAATAAGCAAAGGAATTTTATAATTCCTGTAAAGGTTGTATATTTTTCTCTCATCATACCCAGTTAAAAGAAAATATAAACTTGGATTTAATCGTGATTTGTTCTCCCAGTTTCATGTAAGCAGAGAGCAGGAAGAGGATTCTGGGTATATACATGAGTGATTCCAATGATGGATCATAGACTCTGACTCCAGGAAGATGAAATATGAGGACGTCACAGGGTGAAGGACATGAAAAAATATCAGTGTGTGCACATAAAGATTTAACACAGAAGACCTGAGACTGCTACCCTTTGGAAGTCCTATTTAGAAAATTGCACCTTGGGGTGCCTGGGTGGCTCAGTCGGTTAAGCATCCGACTTTAGCTCAGGTCATGATCTCATGGTTTGTGAGTTCGAGCCCCGCATCGGGCTCTGTGCTGACAGCTCAGATTCTGTGTCTCCCTCTCTCTCTGCCTCTCCCCAACTCATGCTCTGTCTCTCTCTCCCTCTCAAATTAAATAAACACTAAAAGAAAAGAAAAAGAAAATCATTCCTTGGCTGGATCTTGCATTTAGAGATGGTTCTTATAATTCCTTGATAGGAATGGCTTATTCTACCTAAACTATGTATATAAATAATATGGTTTATGCTCAATATCTGTTCCTTCTCTGAGTCTAAAACTCATTTTAAAACAACTCATTGCTGGAAGATTAGGTGCATCCTATGTGAATTCACTAAAGAAGGACTTGAAAACTTGCACCTGAGTTGCTTGAAACTTTTTATTTTGTGTCCTTCCCTTTGATGATTTTGGTTGGTATCTTTTTACTGTAATAAATTTTGGCAGTGAGTATGACTGTATCTTGAGTCCCGTGAATCTTCCTTAAAAAATTATTGAAACTGGAGATGGTATTAGGGACCATCAACATCATAAACTTGATGCATTGCGGATATATTATGTGATTGTGTGTTATAAAGTGGTAGTAACTGAAAAGATAAGAGATTGTGACCATAGAGTAGGGTGCTTGAAAATAAAATTATTAGGGAAATGCGGTTGTACACTAAAGCATTAATGCTATGAACATTGACATTCTGTCTAAAGTAGGGCTAAGAAGAGTCAGTTAATTGGAGAAGAAACCAAGCAGCTTAAAGGCTAGAGGTTTTGGGGAACCATCTACATGAGAGGTAAAAAAATATCCTAATATGTAGGTCTTTAATTCATTCTGCTAGGCATCGGGCGGGGGGGGGGGGCTCTTTTCTAGTTACAGACTTATGTCCTTCATTCATTTGGATAAGTTTTCTTCTATTATTTCATCTCTCTATTTTATCTTTTTTTTTTTTTGGACTTGGGATATTAAAGTATTGGATAACTTTAATTAATCCATTATTAGTTTTACTATTTTCTATTTGATATTTCCACACTTTTATACATATAATTTATTGTCATGTTAGCTACCACACAGAGTACACAGTGTGCTCTTGGTTTTGGGACGAGATTCCCATGATTCATAACTTACATACAACACCCAGTGCTTATCCCAAGTAGTGCCCTCCTCAATGCCCATCACCCATTTTCCCTTCCCCTCTGCCTGCTTCCATCAACTCTTTGTTTGTTTTCTATATTTAAGAGTCTCTTACGGTTTGACTCCTCAGTTTGTAACTATTTTCTTTTCCTTCCCTACGCCATGGTCTTCTTTTAAGTTTCTCAAATTCCACATATGAGTAAGAACATTTGATAACTTTCTTTCTCTGACTGACTTATATTACTTAGCATAATACCCTCCAGTTCCATCCACATTATTGTAAATGGCAAGATTTTATTATTTTTCATTGCCAAATTGTATTCCATTGTGTGTTTGTGTACGTGTGTGTATACATACACACACACACACACACACACACACACACACACACACACACACCATACCACACCTTCTTTATCCATTCATCAGTTGGGCTGATGGGCTTTTTACATAATTTGGCTATTGTCAATAGCATTGCTATAAACACTGGGGTACATGTGCCTCTATGAATCAGCACTTCTGTATCCTTTGGATAAATTCCTAGTAGTGCTATTGCTGGGTTGTAGGGTAATTCTATTTTTAATTTTTTGAGGACTCTCCAATGCTGTTTTCCAAAATGGCTGCACCAATTTGCATTCCCACCAACAGTGCAAGAGGGTTCCTCTTAAATTTTTTTTTTTTGGCATTGATTTATTTTGAGAGAGAGAGAGACAGAGCATGAGCAGGGGAAGAGCAGAGAGAGAGGGATACACAGAATCTGAAGCAAGCTCCAGGCTCTGAGCTGTCAGCACAGAGCCTGATGTGGGGCCCAAACCCGTGAGTGAGATCGTGACCTGAGGCGAAGTCAACGCTCAACCGTCTGAGACCAGCCAGATGCCCTGAGGCTTCCTCTTTCTCCATATCCTTGCCAACATCTGTTGTTTCATGATAATCCAATGAAGAAATCGGCAGAAGAAATGAATAGACACTTTTCCACAGAAGACACCCAGATGGCTAACAGACATATGAAAAGATGCTCAACATCACTCATCATCAGGGAAATACAAATTAAAACCACATCGAAATACCACCTCATACCAGTTAGAGTGGTTAAAATTTTTCCACATTGTTTACCTCTTGTTAAAACTGTTGGAGAATGGCCTAAGTTCTCATTTCCAAAAATGCCAAGTAGATACCAAACATTGCCTTTCTTTGCATTTATAACTTTTCTGAGACTTTACTAAGACTAGAACCTAAACAAACACTTCCATACTATATTATAAGGGTTTTAGGAATCAAGGGAAGTTCCCTTATCTACAAAAATTTACTTCCTAATGATAGTACTATGATATATCCTCCTCTTCCCATGCAGATGGTGTGGGGTATGAAGACACTAGTTGGATAAAGAATCAGTCATACTCTTTAAGTTAAGTAAGAAGTAATAAAAGAGAACTACTCATAGAAATAGAAAGGACCTAGGACGCCTGGGTGACTCAGTCGGTTAAGTGGCCGATTTCAGCTCAGGTTATGATCTCACAGTCTGTGAGTTCAAGCCCTGCATCGGGCCCTGTGCTGACAGCCCAGAGTCTGGAGCCTGCTACAGATTCTGTATCTCCCTCTCTCTCTGCTCTTCCCTTGCTCATGCTCCGTCTCTGTGTCTCTCAAAAATAAAATAATAAGAAGAAGAAAAAAACGTTAAAGAAAAAAAATTTTAAAGAAATAGAAAGGACCTGAAATAAGGGGAAAATTTGGTGTCCACAGGTGAAGCAGCCATGCAAGTATTGGGTCAAATTTCCTTCCAAAAATGAGTTCTCCATTCAGATTTTAGCTGACAGCCTTCAACTGTTAATGCCTTTGAAAGTTTGCTTCATATTTCAAGATGAGTCTATGTGCTTTTTGTCCAGCCCAACCAATGATGCGTGTGTTACTAGAGTCTAGTCATTTGGACAAATGATTGATTTACATTAACTAGCACCCTTTGCTCTAATGCTCTCCATAAGGTTGACTAATACTTTTGCATATCTGCATTGCAGTAGGAGGTTTTATCTACCCAGTCCTGCTTCCCAGTCTTTCCTTTCACAGATGTCTGATCTGCATCAGTGTCCAAAGGCTCTTTTTTGGCCCAGTCCTGCTTCCTCTCCCTTTTAAATTTCACAAGCATTTACCACTAATTACATTACTACTAATGCTAACTCAATGCTTCTCAGAAAGCCCACTGAATATAATATTTTAGCTTTGATACTTGTCCAGCCAGAGAACCTTGAAGTTCTTGGAACACTTTGTCATGTACCCTAGAGTGAGGGACATAAAGAGGTTAATGTCTCTTTCCCACTTGAAAATGAATTTAAGATTCCCTTGAACAAGGTAGAAAAGAGAGCCGAGATTGAGTCTCACCCAAGCCTCACCCAAGAGTAGCCCGCAAGACAAAGGCAATGCTACCCTGTAGCAATAAAAGGCTGTAGGATGCAACTGACATGGCAAATGGCTGAGGGATATATGGAAAAGACAAGTAGCTGCCCAAAAATTTTATGCTTGACTTTTAATAGTATAGGATTGTCAACAGGAATCTGATAAACAACCAGGGATCACATTTCTCAGCTGTACTTGCATTAATGTGTGCCTATTTAACTGAGTTTGGGTCTGTGAAATACAGTTGTGGTGGTGCATCCCACTTCCAGGCCTCCCCCATTAAATTTTTCAGTACTGCGAGCCACCATGTTTTCTCCTCTTTGATTGGATGTACAGTGATGCCTAAGAAATCTTAGGAAGTTACATGTTGAAGAGGGAAGAGCTTTTGACAGACTTTAAATGATTACAGACCAAAACCCTTCATTCATTTCCAAATCCTACTGACTAGGGATATCTCCATTAGATCGTTAGTAAGAAACTATCTAAGTAAGAAATTAGATATATTTCATTTCACCACTTAATTTCCAGGGTTTATTTCTTACAGCACCTCGTTTTACTCTGAGTAGTACAAAAGGCATCTCAAAGAAGATGGGAAAAGTAATTGCCCATGTTGAGTAATGAGATTGCCAGAGTTTTAACTGCTATAACAGCAGATCAATAATGTTCAAACACTAATAAGAACCTGACTCTACCAGATTATATCAAAATTCGCCAGATATGGACAATTAGCTTTCCCATCATTTTAACAAATTGAACTACACAGCAATAGTGTATAGATTTCCCCTTTCTTCAAAAACTCATAAGACTTTCAATTCTTTTTACTTAATCCTTTCTTCTCCTATCTCAGTTTTGGAGGACCCACCAGCAAGTGGGAGAAAATAAAGGGATAACGAAAAGCACACCTTCCTCTCTTTCCTCCTACTACAAGTACTGACACATCTGCTCAGATCTGAACTAGAGGTAGGGGAGAAGCTTTGAATTAGATATGAGTTAAAAATTGAATTAGGTAGAATTTATTTTGATTTTTAAAAATGAATAATATATGCATTTAGTGAAAAAGTCAAAGGAATAAATAAGTATATAGTAAAAAAAAAAGAATTGCTTTTATGTTCTTGTCATAAAAACATTCAATTTCCCACCCACGAAGAAGCCACTTTTAAAAGTAATAAGTCTCTTGAACATTGTTTCAGAGAGCCTTCATAAACACAGAGGCAAAAAAAAAAATTGTAGAGTGCATTATACATCATTCAGTACCTTGCTTTTTTCACTAAAAATATTTTTTGGATATCATTCCATATCAGTAGTTAAAAATCTGTATCATTTTTTCTACCCATTGAATGGCATTATTTATTTATTTATTTATTTATTTATTTAACCAGACTACTATTAAATAATCCGTTAATCTATCATAAACAAAAAAAAATTACTTATTTTTTTACATATGTCATATCTCTCAGTGTGTATATCTATAGGGTAATTCTAAGAAAATAAACTGCTAGGACAAATGACACATACATTTTGATAGATACGCTAAATTGACTGTGATAGATATTGTTCTCATTGAACAATATGTGTGTCTGTTTCTCACTCTTTCTAATACAACTTTTGTTCTTTAATAATCTGAAATATAAAAAATAGTATCAAGGTGTAATTTTAATTTGCATTTCTCTTCTTATAAATGAGGTTGAAAATCTTTCCATATTTAAGAAAAGTACATATTTAGCATTCTATTTCATTCACCTTTTTTCTTTTTATTATTATTTTCAACTTTTTTAAAAGTAAACTTTAAGAGCTCCTAGGTGGCTTAGTTAGTTAAGCGACTTTGGCTCAGGTCATGAATTCATGGTTCATGAATTTGTGCCCCATGTCGGACTCAGTGCTGAAAACTCAGAGCCTGGAGCTTGTTTCTGATTCTATGTCTCCCTCTATCTCTGCCCCTCCCCTGCTCGCACCTTTTCTCTCAAAAAAAAAAAATAATAATAATAATAAACATTTAAAAAATTAAAAAATAGTAAACTTTATATCCAATCTGGGGCTCTAACTCATGACCCCAAGGTCAAGAGTTGTATGTTCTACCTACTGAACTAGTAGGCACTCCTCATTCCCCTTTTTTCTATGGAGCTAGATGTCCTTATAAGACATACATGTGCCAGAATATAGGAAATAAACTCTATGGTGATTCAGATGAGAGACTGGTGAAGTTTTTAGGAGTCCAGTGGTCTGAGTCATGTTGGGACATCACCATCAAGATAAAAGACAAGATTTTGCTTCTCATCTCCATTCCCTGCCCCATACCTCTTACCACTATCAAAGAGTCAAAGAGGCTTAGTGAATTTGCAAACACACAATACACTTGGGAATTCTTGTAACCTATTTATTGGGCAACATAGAAAGCTGCCAGTTTCAAGTAAAATCCAAAACAGGAGAGAGCTCCATGGCAGGTTTTCTAGTGAAAGCTGTCTTTGTTGTCTCATAATATAGCAGATAAGTTATTAGTTTATATACTTGTGTTGGTTAGGAATCATGAGTAAAGTCTTTTGTAGACCCTAATATGATAGTTGTAGCATATGTGTCTAGGGTTTAGGAGTATAGCAATGTCTTCTAAAGCCAACTATGCACCATTTGGAAATGGCCTAGTACTACATCCTAGTAAAGACTGAGAAACTGACAATGGAACAAGATATAGCAACACAACTTACCCATCATGATCGAGCCATTATTGGAGTCACTGAAGAACAAAGTTACATAGGCATAGATGTATCACATTATACAAGTGAAGCACTCCATTCTGGATTGGGCTCTAACAGATAGTTGAGACTCGGTGACACTTATTGCTAATAATTTCTCAGTTCACACTCATGGGCTAAGGGCCCATTTCCAGTGACTGATTTACAGACAAGGAAATGATATCAGTTTAATTCTTACACCAATAAATGGATTTTTTGCACTAGTGAAAAATGGACTGCTACCATATTAGAGCCCCCATTGAGTCAGGTCCCTGAAAACAGTGTTGAAGGGAAATCCTTCCAATGGACAAAGCTATGGGTTCCACCTGGAGAAAGATATGAGTGAGTTATATATATCAAACTCTGTTGATTACATGGACTGGTTGGTTAATCAGATACCAGGAAATAAAGAAGATTTAAATACTGGAAGCATAGTTTTGAGACTGAAGAGGACACAAAGATTGTCAGTTGTGACTCATGCCAATGACGCTGAAAAAATATCCATTTCAGAGGATCCTCTCAGTGACCAGATAAAGACAATGACCTACCTAGCTTCTGTCTATAACCACTCAAATGCTTACATAATTAATCTGTTAATTTAACCCATGATGGCAGGGGTCGAGTATACATGTGTAATCAACAACATGGCCCTTTTACAGGAAGGCTAATCTAGCTACTACCCTGTTGACTGCCCCATTTGTCATAGGACAGACCAATGCTGAGTTCTCAAGACAGATATTTGGAGACTTGTTTATTACCTTCCATCTTAAAGGGGACAGTGATTCTCACAAACCAAATAATTCATATTTCAAATATGAGTCTATCTTCTCTGTGTAGAGTATCTCCAGGAAAAATACCACCTAAGGTTTTACATAATGCCTCATGCTTCAATATAATATCCTCACAGATTGCTTCAGACCAGGAGATGCAACAATGGGCTAATTAACCATGTGGGCAATCACTCTGACATATGACCTGACAGAATGGTGGAATAGGATTTTGAATGCACAACCAAGGAACAACTCAAGGACATCTTGCATTGTTGGAGTGTTCTTCTGCAGGATGCAACTAGTCACTGTATCAATGATCAAAATATGAATCAGTGTCACCAGAATATACAGGTGTGCAAACAAGTGGCAGAAGTGAGTAGGTATCCTTCCTAAACATTTTCTATTTGAACATATCTGATATGCATTCTCAGATCTGATAGATTTGAGATTCTAGTTACTGAGATAGTGGTGAGATATGAAGGGTGGATAATTTAGCTAAAGAAGACAGAGAGGACTCAACTGACAACCTATGTCTGTAATTAACACCAGGGAACCAGAGGGTAAAGAACTGCTCTACCTGGGATAATGCCCCTAATTATCATGAGGCGCTAGGGCTACTAGCACACAGAGGGCATGAAGATACACATCTGTAATTTAGGACATTCATTAGGGTATCTCTTGATGTTTCTAACTTCAATGATAACTGTGGATGGGGCAATTTCAACAAGTGCAATCTTACAAGAGTCAGGCAAGGAAAGCATCAGACATCCTGGAGAAGAAGGTCCATATTAACCATCAGACAAACCATCTTAAGAAGCTAGTTTCAAGGGTGCCTGGGTGGCTCAGTCAGTTGAGCATCCGACTTCAGCTCAGGTCATGATCTCACAGTTTCCGAGTTCGAGCCCCATGTGAGGCTCTGTGCTGACAGCTCAGAGCCTAGAGCCTGTTTCGGATTCTGTATCTCCCTCTCTCTCTCTGCCCCTCCCCTGCTCATTCTCTATCTGTCTGACTCTCTCTCAAAAATAAATAAACATTAAAAAAATAAATAAAATACATTTAAAAAAGAAGCTAGTTTCAGTCCAGAGAATCCAGAATGCTTGATGGAGCCAGAGGTTATAATGCATAGGCCATGGAGAGCTGCAGCAATGAAAATCTTACTTTGTTATTCATTGTTTTTATTTGTTTGTTTGTTTGTTTTAATTATTTTTAATCCTTAAAAATTAACTGATTTACATTACAACTGATCACTAGCAAAAAGGATTGGATTTTTCTTATTTTTTTCAGGAATGAATTGTGAATATCTTACTTTCATATATGTGTATAAGATCAGATATTATAGAGGATATTGCATATGAGTAGTGAAAAGGGATTGATTCTTTAGATACAATTTATGAGTCTCTCACATTTACCTGGCTGTGCCTGTCTTCTAGTCTTTGGCTTCTTGATTCATCTACTAATGCCTCTCTTTATTTCATCATTCCCTGAGAGGAAGGCTCATCTCCGTATCTCCTACCATAATGAGATCTGAGAAAGTTCCAGTACCCAAGCCCGATGAACTGGACCCATGGGGGCTCTGGTTTCTTCCAACCCTTTTGGACTCAAATAAAGTGCTATATCATATGACGTGCGATCTGGCTTTCCCAGAGATGACTTCTTAGTTATTTCCCAGGACTCATTAAGCACAGACCAGAAGCGAAGGAGAGTAAACGCCCCATGGGCCTAATTTGGCCAATAAGAAAAGGAAAGCAAAAACAAAAACCAAACCAAAGGAAAACAAAAAACAAAAAACAAAAAGCCAGCACATAAACCTCTCCTTGTCCTCAACTGAATGTTCTGAGTCATAGTACTCCCATATAGCCTTCCTGTAGATGTCCTATACATACAAATAATGAGCCTTCATTTTTTTAGAAAGTAGCTTTGTTTTCATAGACTTCTATTATTTTGTCCTCTTTTTGGAAAGCTTTTCTATATCTACTTTGTCTTTTCATATTACAAAAATTTTACTTCGTTTCTCCTTTATATTTTTATTGGAGCCGTTTGGTTGATTTTCACTTGATCTATGGGAACATTTTTTCGTAATGGTACTATTAATCTATTTGTGCGTGTGTGTGCGCACGCATGTGCTCAGGTGCATGTGTTTGTATTCTTTTCCTACTTTTATTTTGCCGTATCTCTGTATATCTTATATGATGGTTCCTTTTTCTTAGATTTATTTTAAAACTCCCATCAAGTAGATGAGAGCCCAAAGGGGCAGAAATGTTACTAAACATTTTGAAGTGTTGTGTTAAGCATGTTCTTTTAACCCATACTTCCATATGAAAATAAGTATGATAACTATAAACTGATCACATGCACAACTCTCAGCAACCCCTACTTCACTAATATATTTTTTAAATGTAAAGATTGTCTATGATGCTTATCACTTGGCTCTGTAACCATTGCTTCTTATGGGGGGAAAAACAGCTCCTAACAATAAAGTGTCAAACTATATGAGACAAAAACTAATAGAATTTCAAATAAAAATAAATGACTCCATTATCATAGTTGGAGACATTAACAACCCTGTCTCAGAACTGGACAAATGTAGCAGACAGAAATCAGTAAGGACATAGTGGAATTCAATAACAGTGTCCTTTAATTGGATATAATTGATATCTGTAGACTACTTCATCCAACAAGAGCAGAACACATATTTTTTTCAAACTCATATAGAATATTAACCAAAACAGATCACATTTTAGGCCATAAAACACATTTAACAAATTTAAAAGAACAGAAATGATGCAGTTTATTCTCTAAGAACACAATGGAAAGAAACTAGAAATCAATAACACAAAGACAAATGGAAAATTCCGAAATATGTGGAAATTAAATAGTCTAATTCTAAATAACATAAGAGTCAAAGAAGAAATCTCAAGAGAAATTTAAAAATATTTCAAAGAAATTGAAAATGGAGATAAATTTATCATAGTTACAGTGTGCAGTGAAAGGATTACTTAGAGGGAAATATACAACATTGTATGCATGTACTTAAAAAATAACTAAAATCAATAATCTAAGTTTCCACATTAGGAAACTAGAAAAAGAAAAACAAATTAAATTGAAAGAAAGCATAAGAAAACAAGTAATAAGAATTAGAGTAGAAATCAACGGAATTAAAAACAAGAAATCAACAGGGAAAATCAATGAAATCGAAACCTGATTTAAAAAAATAATAATAATAATATTGATGACTCAAGCCATGCTAAGAAAACAATAAAGAATAAAGTACAAAATGAGAGAGGGGAAATCTCTGCATTTCCTATGGGCATTTAAAGGATAATAGAGGAATACTATGAATAACATTCTGGGCACAAATTTGATACTTTAAATATACCAATTACTTAAAAAATACAATTTGCAAAAACTCATATGGGGGAAATAGGCAATCTTAATAGGACCATATCAGTTAAAGAAATTGAGCCAATAATTAATAACTTTCCAAAACAGAAAACACTAGGTGCAGGCTGGTTCACTGGTGAATTGTACTAAACATTTAAGGAAGATATTATACCAGTTGTCTGCAATTACAATTTTTTTCACAGGACAGACGTAGAGACACTACTCGCTAACTCATTCTATGAGGCCAGTGCTACCCTAATACTAAATCAAAAGACATTACAAGGAAAGAAATGATAGAGCAATAACTCTAATATAAACCTAGATGCAAAAATCCTCAATAAAATATTAGCAAATCAATCCAACAATGTATACAAAGAATTGGGTACTATGACCATGTGGTATTTGTCTCAAGTACACAGGCTGATTCAGTATTCAAAAATCAGATAATGAAATCTATCACATTAATAGCCTAAAAGGAAAAAAAAATCATATGACTATATCAGTAGGTGCAGAAAAAGCATTTGATAAAACACAACATCCATTTATGATAAAAAAATTCTGAAAACTAGGAATACCAGGATAACTTCCTCAACCTGATAAAGAATATCTACATGACAAATGCTTGCAGCTAACATCATACTTGACAGTGAGAAATTCAAAGCTTTTGCACTAACATCAGGTAAAAGGCAAGGATTGTCCCTTCTTACCAATCCTTTTAAACATCATACTATAAGTCTGTATTAATGAAATAAGATAAGAAATGGAAATAAAATAGAAACAAATTGGGAAAGAATAAATAAAACTGCATTTGTGTGTAGATGTCACAATCGTTGATGTAAAAGACTCTAAAGAATCAACAAGAAAATTCATGTAACTTATAAGTGATTATAGCAAGGTATCTGGATACAAGGTCAACATACAAAATAATTTTCCTATATACTAGCAATGAAAAAATATAATATGCAATTAAAAACACAATATGTTTATATTAGCACCCTGAAAATGAAATATCTAGGTATAAATTTAGCAAAATATCTGTAATACCTACATAAGGAAAGCTACAAAAGTCTGATGAAAGAAATCAAAGAACCAAATAAATTAAGAGATATTCCACAATTTCAGACAACTCAATATTGCCAAAATGTCATTATTTCCAACCTGATATATAGAATCCATGCAATCCAAATTAAAAAAAAAAATAAAAACATAAGTTATTTTATGGATATTGACAAACTGACTCCAAAGTGCATATGGAAAGATAAAACAGACAGAATAGCTAACACGATATTGAAAGAGAAGGAAGAGGGACACTACCTGACTTCAAGTCTTTCTATGTAGCTTCATATTAATAAAGACAGAGTGGTGAAAGAATGGACAAATAGATCAATGGAAAAATGGAGAACTCTCAAATAGACACTCATAAAAATAGTCGATGGATTACTGACCAAGGAGTAATGGCAACCAAAGGAGCAAAGATAGTTTTTTCTACATACAGATGGTTGGTGCCAGAACAACTGGATATCCACGTGCAAAGATATAAATCTAGACACAGACTTTACACCCTTCCCCAAAATTAACTCGAAATGGATCATATATCTAAATATAAAACACAAGGCTATAAAACTTCTAGAAGATAACAGGAGAAATCATTGATGACTTGGGGTATGGTGATACAACACTAAACTTACAATCCATGAATGAAGTAATTGATGAGTTGAATTCATTAAAATGAAGAACTTTTTCTGTGCAAAAGATAATATCAAGAGAATGAGAAGATGAGCCACAGAATAGGACATATTTGCTAAATACACTTCTGATAAGTGACTATTATCCAAAATATAAAAAGAACTATTAAAATTCAACAGTAATAATCTGATTTTAAAAATGACCCAAAGACCTTAGCAGACACCTCACCAAAGAAGACATACAGATGGCAAATGAACACACAGAAAGATGCTTCACATCAGACGTCATCAAGGAGATGTGAATTAAAACAACGTTGAATTGCTATTACACACGTATTAGAATGGGCAAAATCTGGAATACTGAGAACACCAGATACTGTCAAAGATGTGGAACAACAGGAACTCTAATACATTTCTGGTGGGAATGCAAAATGATACAGCCATGTTGGGAAACAGTTTGGTGGTTTCTTGCAAAACTAGGCATATTCTTACCATATGATCCAGCGATTTACACAGCTTGGTATTTACTTTAAAAAAGTTGAGAGATTTTTGTCCACAAAGAACACATGTACATGAATGCTTATAGTAGTCTTATTCATAAAGAAAAAAACTTGGAAGTCACTGAGATGTCCTTCAGTAGACAAATAGATAAACAAATGGTAATATATACAGAAAATGAAATGTTATTCTCTGCTAAAAACAAATGAGCCATAAAGCCACATAAAGACATGGAAGGATGTTAAATGCATATTTCTAAGTGAAAGTATTGAAAAGGCTACATATTGCCTGATTACAACTATATGCCATTCTGGAAAAGAAACTCTATGGAGACCGTAAAAAGATCAGTGGTTGCCAGGGTAGGGGTCAGAGGAAGGATGAATAAGCAGAACGCAGAGGATTTATAGGGCAGTGAAAATGTTCTATATGATATTCTGATACATATGTTTGTCCAAACACCAAGAGCAAACCGTAATGTAATCTATGGACTTTGAGTAATTATGATGTGTCCATACAGGCTCATCGACCTTAACAAATGCACCACTCTAGGGGGAGATGCAGATAACAGGGGAGGCTGTAGGTAGGTGGGAACAGAGAGATTATGTGAAATCTCTGTACCTGTTCATTTTTTATTTGAACCTACAATAGCTCTAAAAATAAAGTCTTAATAAAATAAAAATATAAAGAGAAATAAAAAAAACATACTACTCAGAGCGTAGGAAAGTCTGTGTGTCTGTGAGGATGGCTACCATGGAAAAGAATACTTGTGATATGTTTTGAGATCTGCAACTAGAAACACCTTCTTTATACAGCTTCCTTTACCACTCTATTATTTCACTACTTTTAAAAACACTTCATTTTATTTAACAGGTTGAGCTTCCATACAGTTGCAATTTATCTGAGGATGGAATATACAGTTCTGTTTTCTCTTCTCCTTACTGCATTAAATACGAGAATGAAAGCCAAATCTAGCTGAACACCAATTCTCTGCACTTCACTTTTTAAGAGCTGAGACAGCATCTTGGTTACCGAAAGTTCTCTTTCAGATGGAATGTCTGGGCACATTTTGTGGGATCTGGAAGGCTGAGGTGAGGTGGCAGAAAGCCCACGTTTAAGTTTTTGGCTCCACAAAATGCCAGAGTAAGAAAACAAACAAACAAGCAAGCAAAAAGCAAACCAAAAAAAAAAAAAAAAAAGGCAACCGATCTTGTGTAACTCTGTATTTCTATACCACCAGAAGTTTCTTAAATGCGTTTCTCATTTCTTCAAATAAAACACTATAATGTTAACAAAATGTGTTTCATATATATGTTCTATTATATTGAATTATATTTATATTATCATCTCTCACTTATTAAAATAACTAAATTGCAGACAGCCTAAGTTTTCTAATGTAACAATTACCTGATGACATTTCTTTTAGTTTACAAATGGTATTAAAAGGACAATAATTTAATGACTCATGATTAAATATTTTAAAAAAGTATAATTTGAATTTGACATCACTGGGCATAACAGCTTCTCTCAATGGAAAAGGGAAGGTGAATGTGATAATTTTATGTATCGACTTGGCTAAGCTACGGTACCCAGTTTACTTATTCAAATACTGCAGCATCAATTTCAACCTAAGTTTGCAGTCTGCCTGTCTAATCTAGCGATTTTGGACTTGCCAGCTTTCACAGTCATTTGGGACAATTCCTTAAAAGAAAAGTAATCTCACTCCCCTCTGCCTCTCCCTTCTTCCCTCCCTCCCTCCTTTCCTCCCTTTCTCTCTCTCTCTCTTTCTCCGTGTGCGTGTGTGCGCGCGCACACACACACACACACACACACACACACACACACACACACACACATATATATATATATATGCAACTGACCTCGATTTCTGGAGAACACTGACTGGTACAGTGAGATACATCATATTAAAATAGTTCTTTTTCTTTATTTTTTAAAAGATTTTTTTTTGTTATAATAGTTTATTTTCAAATTGGTTTACATATAACACCCAGTGTTCATCCCAACATGTGCCCTTTTTAATGCCCATCACCCCCTCTCCCCCCTCCCTCATCCCCCTTACCCTCAGTTTTTTCTTAGTCTTTGAGAGTCTCTTATGTTTTATCTCCCTCCCTCTCTGTGTCTTTTTTTTCTTTCCCCTCTTCCCCTCCCCCTGGTTTTTGCTTAGTTTCACAAAGTCCACCTATTCGTGGAAACATATGGTATCTGTCTTTTTCTGACTGACTTATTTCACTTAACATAATACCCTCCAGTTCCATCCATGTTGCTACACATGGCCAGAAAATCTTTATTTCTGAGAGAGAGAGAGCAGGGGAGAAACAGAGAGAGAGGGAGACACAGAATCCGAATCAGGCTCTAGGCTTTGAGCTATCAGCACAGAGCCCAACACGGGGCTTGAATTCACAAACCCCAAGTTCATGACCTGAGCAAAGTCAGATGCTTAATCAACTGAGCCACCCAGATAACCATTATACTAAGGTAGTTCTATGACAATGGTTTCACAGGAAGAATGTCTAAGAAATCTTTATTGTCCCTGTTCTCGATCGTAGCAGTCAATTCTGATCCTATTACAAGTGACCTCTGCACTCACTCAAAAGAATCCTGAAGACCACCCGAATTACAATTTTCTTAGAATAATTTCCATAAGTACATGTTTATATTTTGAAGAATTTGGTAGAAAACTATTATCTTACATGGCAAGACTCTCACTGCTGGAGACGTCAGGGGTGGAGAAATCATGAAGACAGTATATAGCTTAGATTTAGGAAAAATAATATAGGAATGAGCAGAAAATCTCCTGTGTTTAACAATTATTTAAATTTTTATGTTTACTTAAATTCAAGCTAGTTAACATATTGTGTAGTATTGGCTTCAGGAGTAGAATTTAGTGATTCATCACTTACATATCACCCTCAGTGCTCATCCCAACAAGTGCCCTCCTTAATGCCCATCATCTATTTAACCTATTCCCCAACCAACATCGTCCAGCAACTCTCGGTTTGTCCTCTGTATTTAAGAGTCCCTATGGTTTGCCTACTTCTCTGTTTTTATCTTGTTTTTCCTTCTCATCCTCTGTGTGCATCTGTTTTGTTTCTTAAATTCCACATATGAGTGAAATCGTATGACATTTATCTTTTTCTGACTTATTTCACTTAGCGTAATACCTCTAGTTCCATCCATATTGTTGCAAATGGCAAGATTTCATCCTTTTTGATCACTGAATAATATTCCATTGTGTGTGTGTATGTGTGTGTGTGTGTGTGTGTGTGTATGTATATATATGTATACATATATACACATACTACATCTTCTTTATCCATTCATCAGTCAATAGACACAGGCTCTTTCCATAATTTGGCTTTTGTTGATAGCAGTGATAAACATTGGGGTGCATGTTCCCCTCTGAGTCAATACTTTTGTATCTTGTGGATAAATACGTCATGGTGCATTGCTGGGTACTAGGGTAGCTATATTGTTAATTTTCTGAGGGACCTCCATGCTGTTCTCCAGAGTGGCTGCACCAGTTTGCATCCCCACCAGCAGTGCAAAAGTATTCCCCTTTCTCTGCATCTTCACCAACATCTGTTGTTTTCTGAGTTGTTAACGTTAGCCATTCTGACAGGTGTGATCCAAATCAGCAAGGAAGAAGTCAAACTTTCACTTTCTGCAGATGACATGATACTGTATGTGGAAAACCCAAAAGACTCTGCCAAAAACCTGCTAGAAGTGATACATGAACTCAGCAAAGTACAGGATATAAAATCAATGTTGCATTTCTATATACCAATAATGAAGCAGCAGAAAGAGAAATCAAGGAATCATTCTATCCTAGTTACAACTGCACCAAAACCCATCAAATACCTAGGAATAAACCCAGCCAAAGAGGTAAAAGATCTTTATGCTAAAAACTATAGAAAGCTTATAAAAGATATTGAAGAGGACAGAAAGAAATGGAAAAACATTCCATGTTCATGGTTTGGAAGAACATATATTGTTTAAAATGTTGATACTACCCAAAGCAATCTAAATATTCAATGCAATCCTTATCAAAATACCACCAGCATTCATCATAGAGCTAGAACAAATAATCCTAAAATTTGTATGGAACCAGAAAAGACCTCAAATAGCCAAAGTAATGTTGAAAAATAAAACCAAAGCCAGAGGCATCAAAATTCCAGACCTGATGCTTAATTACAAAGTGACCTCTTTGTAATCATCAAGACAGTATGGTACTGGCACAAACACAGACACATAGATCAATGGAGTAAGATAGAGAACCCAGAAGTGAACCCACAAATGTATAGCCAACTAATCTTCAACAAAGCAGGAAAGAATATCTAATGGAAAAAAGACAGTTTCTTCAGCAAATCATGCTGGGAAAACTGGACAGAGACATGCAGAATAATGAAACTGGACCACTATCATACACCATACACAAAAATAAACTCGAGATAGAGGAAAGACCTAAAGGTAAGACAGGAAATCATCAAAATCCTAGAAGAGAAAACAGGCAGCAACCTCTTTGACCTCGGCCACAGCAACTTCTCACTAGATATGTCTCTGGAGGCTAGCGAAACAAAAGCAAAAATGAACTATTTGGACTTCATCAAGATAAAAATCTTCAGCACAGGGAAGAGAACAATTCACAAAACTAAAAGGCAACTCACAGAATATTTTCTTTCAAGTATGTGTTTTTATATTTTCTATGTGAGCATTAATATCTGCTACAGATATACAACGTTAACACTGATGTATCAGTTACAAATTATTATTTTTGTTTTTGTTTGATATTCAAAGTTAACTTCTGATTAATCCAATTCTCCAGAATTACATTTAGAGTTGCATAAAAACTGGAAACTATTATTTGTTTTTGCCACTGACTTCCCACAGCACAGCAAGTTTAGCCTGAGGAGGTTGAGACAATAATTCTTTGCAGGCTCATTTTCGGGTTTGAGATACACATCAGTGGTTTTCAAATTCTCCAAGAAAAAGTCTCTTGTAATGTTTTTAAGTAGGGGAAGATCATTGTCTCAGAAAAAAAGAAAAAAATATATATATACATATATACATTTGGGTATTTATTTTAAAAATTAGACTTCTGGATCCAGATGATCAGTGAAAACGGAATAGCCCGAACGCTGTGTGGGGGCTGAGGGGGAAATGCATTATTAACTATACAGGTAGTCGATATTGCTCCTGCTGAGTTGATTGTCCTATGGTTTCCCACCTAAAGCTAGTTAATTGGCTGAATTTTATTGCAGAGAGAAGAATTGGTGGCATATTACCACCACAGGACATTTATAAATTGTGACTATTCACTTGAGCACACATAAAAGAATCAACTGTGGAATTTCATCTAAAGAAAGACTTCAGACGGTAAAATCTATCTCAGTCCTGCTTCACTGATCTTGAGGGGAGCCACAAGACCCATGTTCTCGGCTGACTTTCTCTCAGTTTGTAGGAATGTTATTTTGGAAGAGAACTGGATTTGCCTTCCCTTGAGTATCTTAAACAGTTAAATGGATAGTGATTTTGGCCTTTAAGCCTATGAATCTTTTGAATAAGGGAAAATTTTCTTTTTTTTAATTTAGTGTTATTGAATTATAATTCATATACACTATTATAGTAGTTTCATTGTAAAACACAGTGATTCAATATCTTACACTTTAAGAAATAATCACCTCTGTAGGTCTGGTTACCCTCTCTCTCTCACTATTCAATACTATTAATTAACTATATTCCCTACACTGTAGATTATATCTCTGTGACTTATTTTATAACTAGAACTTTGTACCTTTTTGTTGTTGTTGTTTTTCAGCTGACATACAAAGTTACATTAGCTTCAGGAATAGCACATAGTGATTCGGCAACTCTGTATGTTGTCCATGATCACAAGTTTAACTACCATCTGTGAGTATGCAACATTATAGTATCATTTAGTATTCCCTATGCTGAACTTTCATTTCCATGACCTATTCATTCCATAACAGGAAAAAAATTATTTTCTAAGACAGAAGATTTATAGGGTTTTGGTCACTACCATTAAAACACTATAATTATAACATTCATGTGTAGAAGTTATTAAGGACGAGGCTCTGTGAGATGTGCTCTGCATATCGTCAAATTCAGTTCTCATACTAGTCCTAGTTAGATACTATTATTATTTCCATTTTATAGATAAGAAAATGAAGAACCAGAGAAGCTAATCAATGATGTGGGTTGTAAAGCTGGATGGGGGAGCTGAGAAGGGAGCCTAATTCATGTATCACCAAAGGAAAAATTTTTAATATGTCTAGGTGATGAATGAATGAAAGAAGCAGTATTATGCTATCCTCTAAATTTCCCTGAAGATCTTTTATACTTATTGAAAAAGTCCTCGTATCTGGCACAGCAGTTTCCACTCGACTGTACTCATATTGCAAATAGGATCACCTGATGATTATTTTTCTGGGACCCCATGTGTTATATGCTTTATGACACTCTCTTGTTATCTTCTACTAGAGGGCAGTTGTGAATGGTTAATTTCATTGGAATACTTGCCCACTGAACACATGGTATATATCAGGCTCTGACTATCTTGAGTTTCTTCATTTCCTGCCCCTGGCTTGTGCCCCAAATGCCTATTTCACCTCAGTGGGTGTGCGTGTAGCCACTTTAAATTAGGTAATTTATTTGGGCCACAATTTTCTGGACTACAAATTATAGATTTTTTTTTATTTATTTTTTTTGTTACAATAGTTTATTTTCAAATTGGTTTACATATAACACCCAGTGTTCATCCCAACATGTGCCCTTTTTAATGCCCATCACCCCCTCTCCCCCCTCCCTCATCCCCCTTACCCTCAGTTTTTTCTTAGTCTTTGAGAGTCTCTTATGTTTTATCTCCCTCCCTCTCTGTGTCTTTTTTTTCTTTCCCCTCTTCCCCTCCCCCTGGTTTTTGCTTAGTTTCACAAAGTCCACCTATTCGTGGAAACATATGGTATCTGTCTTTTTCTGACTGACTTATTTCACTTAACATAATACCCTCCAGTTCCATCCATGTTGCTACACATGGCCAGATTTCATTTTTTCTCATTGCCACGTAGTAGTCCATTGTATATAAGTACCATAACTTCTTTATCCATTCGTCAGTTGATGGGCACTTGGTCTCTTTCCATGATTTGGCTATTGTCGAAAGTGCTGCTATGAACATTGGGGTACACGTGCTTCTATGCATCAGCATTCCTGTGTCTCTTGGGTAGATTCCTAGCAGGGCTATTGCTGGGTCATAGGGTAGCTCTATTTTCATTTTTTTGAGGAACCTCCACACCGTTTTCCAGAGTGGCTGCACCAGTTTGCATTCCCACCAACAGTGTAGGAGGGTGCCTACTTCTCCACATCCTCGCCAGCATCTATAGTTACCTGATTTGTTCATTTTAGCCACTCTGACTGGTGTGAGGTGGTATCTAGACCACTTTCTTACCCCACTCACAAAAATAAATTCTAAATGGATAAAAGATCTGAATGTGAGACAGGAAACCGTCAAAATCCTAGAGGAGAAAACAGGAAAAAGCCTCTTTGACCTAAGATGCACAAATTTCTTACTCGACACGTCTCCAAAGGCAAGAGAATTAAAAGCAAAGATGAACTATTGGGACCTCATCAAGATAAAAAGCTTCTGCACGGCAAAAGAAACAACCAACAAAACGAATAGGCAACCAACGGAATGGGAAAAGATCATCGCAAATGACATATCGGATAAAGGACTAATATCTAAAATTTATAAAGAACTTACCAAACTCCAAACCCGAAAAACAAACAACCCAGTGAAGAAATGGGCGGAAGATATGAATAGACACTTCTCCAAAGGGGACATTCAGATGGCCAACAGACACATAGATTTTTTTTTAAATTTTATAATGTTTATTTATTTTTTGAGAGCGAGAGTGAGCAGGGGAGGAGCAGAGAGAAAGGGAGACAGGATCCAAAGCAGGCTTTGCCCTGTCAGCGCAAACCTGGATGTGGGGCTCAAACTCACGCCATGAGATCATGACCTTAGCCAAAGTTGGACACTCAACTGGCTGAGCTACCTGCGTGCCCCACAAATTATAGATTTTAAGTGAACCTTCATATAGTATGTCATGATAAACCTATGAGACACTAAATATATAATTCTGGGATCAGTGTCTGGAATATACTAGCCAGGTGTAATATCAGCAGCAGAAGAAACAAGTGTAGAAATGGTGGTGGTAATAGATACTGTGGTAGTTGCAGAAAAAGTATCTGCTTTAGTATATTTTCTCGGTTTCTAATTTTATTTTACTTTTTTATTCTAATTTTTAAAGACAAAAAGATCATGGAGCAAAAGTGAAAAAAAGTAATAAATAAATTTAAGAAGAAGGAAAATCCCTTATTTAAAGGGGACAGAAAACATGAAACGGTTTACTGTAAATTTCTCACTGTTCGATAATCTTACTGTTTCCCTTAGGATGCCTTCAGGTACAGAAGTAAAGTAGGACTATAAACTGCTTAAAAAAATAGGGGTGAGGAAAAGAGAAATTTTGTTCAAAACAAAGAAATGGTTGCAAAATAAAGTACAATATTGCTGGCCACCATGGAACTCAGGTGAATGTACTGTCATGAGAAGATAGTTTTAAATTCATGTAATTCCAGTGGAGTCATTCTGTGAAGAGCAATTTGTGTCAAGATTCACAATATTGAAAGGAGTTTTTTCATATATTATCTCCCTTGCTCTTTGCAACACAATCGAGAGGTTGTATGTTCATTTTATATCAGGAAACTGAGGGTTAATTCAGAAAGTCACTTACTGGACACCAAAGAGACACAATGTACCAGAACCAAGGGATACATTATTCTTCTGATGCATACTCAATTTTTTCTACACTGTTTTGTTCCATATCCTGTCATACACTACCACTCATGTTATAGAGATTGCCTGATTAATGAATCCTGTTCTATACCCTTTCTATAATAGACCATTTCTTAAGCTCATAAAATAAAAGATGGAATAAAGGCACAAACACATTTAAGATGAAATTTTTTCTAAACATCAAATGCTCTGTGGTTATTTTTCTGAAAATCAATGAGTGTTTTCCAACTGTGACATTTTCCTGGTTTTCATAAAGAGAACCAAGTGTAGATTCAATGACATTGATCTATAATCAAATAGATTTCAAAAATAGGTCAAATGCTTCTTTGCAAACTATTATCATGTATCATATTTTTTAGACTCTATCAATGAAGGCTCTCCTGAAAAATGAAGTAGAAAACAGAAAGTGCTTTAAGGACTCATCAGCATATGTTTCCAAATTTAAATTATCAATTTTATGTATATGTATACTTTATATATTCATGCATTTTAAAAAATATTCCTTTAGTCTATTCTTTTATCAACTAGGAAACATTCTCTTTTGGTACCACCAGAAGTTTCTACCACAAGTTACAATGCAGAACTTCTGTTATAAGCATAACAGACATTTGCCTATAAAAACACCTGGCAAATCTAAGGTTTTCCTAGTAATCTTCAAATTTAATCAGAATCTTCAAAATTCTACTGCATTCTTATATTTTCTTTGTTTGCCTGTTATAGCAAAAAGCTAAAATATCTGCCTTACTTTGGGAGTTTTATAAATTTTAAGAAACCAACCCATCTATATTTTCTTATGGAAAAATAAATCTAATAGTAAAAGAGGTGTTAATTGAAAAATTAATCGGTGTGACTAATCCCAGAAATCATAGCTTGACAGGTGTATGGCTTTTTCTAAAAGATATCAAGTATTATTTAATGCTTCTTCATGGAATTTTGGTAAATTAGTAGGTAATATATCTGCTGATACTGAAGGTAAAGTTTCTTCTCAAATGGCCATTTCCAATGCTATGTTTCTTGAGTAATGATAACTTGTTTCTTGAGTACAACACTGGCCACACGCTGATTAGAAAAGTGCTTATCAGTTGTATTTTCCTCCTTGTGACCTCTAAATGTGCAGAAATGTAGAGGCGCCTGTATAACTCCGTCAGTTAAGCATCCAACTTCAGCTCAGGTCAATATCTCCCGGTTCATGAGTTCAAGTACCCGGCGGGCTCTGCGCTGGCAGCTTAGAGCCTGGAGCCTGCTTCGAGTTCTGTGTCTCCCTCGCTCTGTGCCCCTCCCCCACTCTTGGTCTGTCTCTCTTTTCAAAAATAAACATTAAAAAATAAAAAAAATAAAATAAAATAAAATGTGCCTAAATATATATATTCCACAGATTTGTTTCTAAACATTTCTTGGTCATCTTACTGTCATATGAAATGATAAGTATGAAAGGCTTTTAAAAAATTACTTACAGCCCGGTAATCAACAAACTAACCTGAGAACTATATTTGTTCCAAAATTATTTTTATGACCACAAAATTTAAATAACTGTAATTATGGATAGTTTTACAATAGGTTTTTAAGTTTTTGATATTTGAGCAACTCAGCTGTCAAATAATACAAAATGAAAATGTGAAAACAAATCAGTGAAGTAATTGTCATTTTGGACCAAAGGTACTGGGGTGGCTCAGTCAGTTAAGTGTCGACTGTGGCTCAGGTCATGATCTCATGGTTTGTGGGTTTGATCCCCGCATGGGGCTCTGTGCTGACGCCTCAGAGCCTGGAGCCTGCTTTGGATTCTGTGTTTCCTCTCTCTCTGCCCCTCCACAACTAATTTTCTCTCTCTATTTCTCTCTCTCTCTCAAAAATAAACACCAAAAAAATTTTAATAAAAGATTGTTTTGGACTGTACTTGGTTTGTCATTAAAAATAAATACGTAAAGTCAAATAAATCTAGTGAGATGCTAGACTAGTTGCTTTATTTGACCTTTATCTGTCTAGCATCTATACTCTGACTTGATGCACCATGTGAGAATAGAAGGCTTTTTATTTTCAAAATAAAAATATCATTAAACATCATTGCTCAGTAACGGTAAAACTGTACCTGCAGAATCAGCTATAGGGACAATAAAAGAAGCAGTTAGAATACTAATGAATCCATTTTATAGCAAAGTAGAATGAGAATTCTCAAGTGACCGCGCATTGTGGCTGAGCTGTGGATCTCCGCCAGCATTTCAGCAGGTCAATCAATCATTAATTAACTTTTTTTTTTTTATCCTAACAGAGAAGTCCTCTTCTGTTGATAGACATCTCAGGAGAATCCCTTTTCATTCTGACAGAATGCCAAGTATCCAAACAGATTGTTTATCTGAATCCAATATTCAGAGGTTTCCATCGGAGGTGCAGAATGCATTTCCAACATCATATTTAGTATGAGTATGTCGTCCCACCCTAAAATGTTTGTTGCCTAGGTAGTTGAGTCTTGTCAATAAAAGTTAAAATCTGGAACAGAATGTTAATTATTTCAGTATATGTTTTTTTCCTAAATTTTCCAGTTTTCTTTTCTTCTGTGGCCACGAAAGGCTAAGGTAGAGATTGAAACAGCATGTACAACACACTTAAGTCTCCAGAATCTCAAGTTATCCTACAAATCCTTTAGTAATCTGTCTCCACAATGAAATCAGTTTCTTAGTTTCCTCCCTTTGAAATTTTCTTGTCCTGAGTTCCCATTAGTTCACTAAGTCATGGTAAGGAATGACAGATAGCCCAGTGACTAAGAGCACAAAATTTGGAGATATATCTGGATTGAAACCCCTGTTCTTCTACTTACTAGCTAGATAACTTCAGGTGAGCATGGTACACATTGCTACTCTGCACTGACAAGTGTCTCTCTTCTACTAGGCAAAAGGAGAAGGTTGTGTTTCTTGTCACCTGAGCATAAGAATAAACATGAATCTGTTTGGCTAATGCAATGTGAGCAGACATTATATGCACTCTTTCTACGTGAGGGCATTTAAAAATCAGTGTTCAACTCTTCAGGAGACCATATGTTTAGGAAGCTATGGTCTTTGGAATCCCCCCTTAGCCTGAATAATCGGATTGCCATATCACGGGCAATTGCCCTGCAGACTCACCAGGATCTGCAGCACTTAAATATATATGCAGAAAATAAATTAATGATATTGTGTTAAGGTACTTGAATTTTAGGGTTACTTATTATTATAACATAGCCTTGCCTGACCTGACAGAGACAGTAAGTTATTTAAATTTTCTTGTCTCCATTTTCTCCTGTAAAATGATGAAAATAAGACAATCCTCACAGGGATATTTTAACAGCCTATTAATTTGAAAATGTATATTTAAAATACTTAGAAAAATAATTTCCGTACAAAGGGGTCATAAGTACCTATGTTACTATCATCATGTATCATAATATGGACACAGCTTCAAGAGGAAGATTTATTATGTCTAGCAATATTCTTTGAATGTTAGAAATAGCCTAATCTTTCTGAGCTCTATCTTGATGACCTACCACACAGAAGTAATACATATGTTGTGCTTTGAATTCTGAAATATCTTTCGGCCTTATTGACAATGCCAACATATTTAAAAAAAAATTTAATGTCTATTTATTTTTGAGAAAGAGTGTGAGCAGTGGAGGGACAGAGAGAGAGAGAGACACAGAATCTGAAGCAGGTTTCAGGCTCTGAGCTGTCAGCACAAATCCTGATGTGGGGCTTGAACTCATGACCCATGAGATCATGACCTGAGCCGAAGTCAGATGCTTACCCAACTGGTCCACCCAGGCGACCTGACAATGACAATATTTTTAGTAAATAAAATTTGGTCTGGCCTGGTAGAAATATTGATTGATACATTTACCCACTAACTCAACAAATGCAATTGAACACAAATTATGTGCAAGTAAGTTCCAGGATTCTGGAACTGTTTCTGTTGTTGAAAAATTTCCAATATGCTACCTCTGTTTCCCAAATAAAAATTCAGGGCAGTAAAATTTAGCTTCCCCCCATTTCCGCGAAAAGTTGTGATACTTTACATTATTATAGATAGCAGTAGCAAGTGAGGATTATAACGAAGGGAAACATCTACGGCAATTATAAGAACAAAATGCTTGTAAGAAAGGTAGAATTGGGAGGAAATGGTTAAGCCAGATCCTAACATATAAGAAATCATACAAATTCCAAAATGTACCGTTGCCAAAGAGCAGAAATAAAATGCTAAAAATAGAAAAGGATGGATAAGCATGGTGTATAACTTCAGAGTTTTGCCTTATTCCACATGTTTTTTGATTTACATATTTTCTTCAGGTTCTGACCATAAAATAGATTTGGTCAAAATGTCTTTAAGATCCACGTCAATCTTAAAAATAGAGTATTTTGTTCCAGATCATAAACATAAATGAGAAACAGGGTATGGTTGTATGGAAAGGAAAAATATACAAGATCCATGTTCAGGGAATAGAACCATATAAGAAGAAATGGACAAGAGTAGTGATTATATCTTTCTAGTGTGTCTGTAGCATCACCAGTCTTGACATCTAAACCAATTGTAGATGGGAGTCCATCCTGTCTCAATGGGTTTTAACAGGTAGTTTCTCAAAGTACATTTCAAGGACCATTCAGGGATTTGATAAAAATTCATAGAACTGAGCCCTACTCTGAGCTAAATAAATGACCTCTAAACACTGGATTATAAAAAAACACCCACAATAATTTTAATACACAATAAAGTAAGAGGAATATTGCTGAAAGATTAGGGTATATCTTACCTTTCTTTTATCCTTCATTTCCACTTAGATCCTTCATTCAGAATAGGATATAGTTGATGGCCTTTGTGCTCATTAAAATGATATAAAATTCCTTCAAATTTCAGCACATAGGTTACTTCCTGAGGGTGGCCAGGCCTGGCTATCAAGGTACACTATGATACTATCCTATTTTACTTCTCTGTATCGTCCTTGCCGGAGACCAGAAGACAATAGCCTTGATGGCGATGCCCAGGGTAAACACCTAAGGTTCAAAGGCCATTTGCCCAGAGCCTGGACCCTGCTGGAAGGCAAAGGTGTCTACAGGCCGCTGCTGGGCAGGGAAGCCATAGAGCTATGGTTTCCAATCCAGGTCGTCCTGTTCGACCCCTGAGGATGGCTGGTTAGCCCAAGGCATGCAAGATTCCTCAGAGGAAGAACAACCTAAGACAGGCATAGTTGCAGTGGGGCTAGCAGGAAAATCTGTGCAGGGCCTAAGCAATATCGTTAACCTGGGTCTAAAGAAGAACTCTCAAGAATAAGCCCCTGCTGTGGTAGCTGCAGGGTGAAGCAAAAGGGCTCCAATGGCCCCACCTCCCCGAGCCAGAATAGGTTCTGACCTGTTTATTTAGTGTTATAAGCCTTAGAGACCTATAGTGTTGATTGTTGTAGAAATAAATAGGAAATCATTCAATAGGAATAACATAAGATATAATTCTTAATCTTTTCTCACTATACTCAAGAGTGTTGCCTGACCCTCAGGAATGTAGTAATTGCTGCAGGTTTCAGGTTAAGACATTATTAATGGTCAGTAGATAATAAATAATCTTAGGGAGCAACTTTAGAGCAAAATATGTTTTTCACATAATATTTTGACTGTAGCCAGAGCCTTCAATTGATATCTGTATACTTGTTCTGATCCTTTCAACCCATGATATTTACCAGAATGTATCCATTAGTTATGCTTTGATTGCATGTGAGCTGTTTTATACCCTCATATACTGATTGTTTAAACATCCTATGTAACCTTGAGAAACAAGCATTCTTTATTTTACTAAAAACCTTGAGAAATTGGAATGATTTCATCCTGTCAGTCTTTACAAGATGTATACTTGCTGTGCTTAGAAAAATGTATAAAACCCCTAAGGAAAATAAACTTCGAGCAGTCCGGATAAGAGGCTGTCTCCAGAGCAGTCCGGATAAGAGGCTGTCTCTGTGTCTTCTGTCCTAGAGCAGCCCTCACACAGGGAACCCTAGACCAGCCGGAATTCCTGAAGCAGGAGCTGGCCTCCCTCAGGACGGACTCCGGCAGCACTTATTACTCTTTCATATTTTTCTTGTATACTTGTTTGTTTGACTCTACCTCACCCCATGAATAGAGGTTTCAAGAGAGCCAAGGCTTTCTTTGTCTAATTTATTTCTCTATCTCCAGCAGCAAAAACAATGCCTAGAACATGGCAAGCCCTCAGTCAATGTTGATGTTAGATAAATGAATAAATAAATAAGGCAAATAAAACCCCATTTTTAATCTTACTATTTCAGAGTAGATTCTTGAAACTCATATGAAGAAATATAAGCTTGAAGGGAATTTATAAAGTCTAATTATTTGAGCAAGATGAGTTCTTTAGAGTTCCAAATAGGCTATGAAACTAAATGAACTCAAAACATGAAGTTAATTATAAAGTTAATGCTGATGAGAAGGCGAAATGAACAAAGGTTTTTGTTTTTATTTTTTGTACCTATTGTAAAATAAAATTCAACCAATTAGAAAGAGGAGAAACTATTAAGTGGGACATGGCCAGATAATAGATTGTTAGGGCTCCTGATTCATGGGGCTGACTCCAGAAGAACCGGCATCAGCATCAGGACAAAGCAGCCTTCAGCCCCAAAGAATACAATCTATTGTCAGTATCAGTAGTTGAATGGGAGTAGGTTTAGCCCCTAAGAAACTCCAGTCTTTACTCAAAGAAATACCATATACATACCTAGGCTTCTATAACACTGAACATCACACCCATATAAAAACTATCCAATGCAATTATCTACTGCAGTGACAACCTATCTGTGTCCCAAAATGTTTAGTTAGTGCCATCCAAAATTCCCATTTCAAACCCCCCTCTTTTACTAACCCAGGCAAACATTTATTCCTTGATAATTAATTTATAGCCTGGATACGTAGGAGGGGGTCTCCTAAGTGACTTTATGAATAGGGAACTTAATGAAACTAATTCGCCAAAGATTTGAAAACTGGAATCCCACTCTACCCATTATGCATGTATGCCATACTTAAAAAATTAACATAGAAATAGATCCAGTCCATTATATTGCAGAGTTTCATACTCTCACTTCTAGATGCTAAACATCTAAGACCACAGATGTCCAAAGAATCAAGTCTTTGATTCTAACTTTCTTGGTAAAAGCTAGCAGAGCAAAGGCATATACTCTTGCCAAGATGTAATGGCTCACTTGAAATTCAGTGAAATAAACAGTACCTAAGGGAAAATATATGACTTATGGATTCAGTGAAGGAAACATGAAAGGAATAAGTATAAGATAAAATATAAACAGGAAAGGAATAGTATAATATAAAAAAAATAAAACATGCAAACCAACAGAAACACAAGACAATGCAGAATAGCACAAATTTAATGCATACTATTGTAAGGAACTGACCATACCATAATCTTGAATTTTCTAAGAATAATGCCATGTAAATCAGAGTTTTTATAATTACCATTTTCAGTATGCAATTTCCATAAATATGAGTGGGTTTGAAAACACTTTTGTGGAAATATGGGACTTTTACTGCAAACCTGCTTATCTTATACCATTAATTATATTTCCATCTCATAGGAATTTTTTTATACAAGAAATGATAGGACTGAATTAGAGAAGGAAGGGGTAAATCTTGGGAAGTACATACTTATTAAAATACAATATTGGTGGTAAGCAATTAACTATCCCACCTCTACTCTGAATTTGAAAGTATTTTGATGGATCTATCATGTCACCTTAAACCAATAAATATGTATGTCTTAAGCAAATAGTACTATGCTTTTGACCTTATTGCGGTGAAAACTGTGAACAAAAGACGATCTAATCTTAATAACAAAGCTGAGCAATCTTTTTAGAAACACTTCTTTTTTTTTTCAAAGATTAATTTTATAAATGGAATTAAACCTAGTTGAATGCACTCTTATTTATTCTGACAAAATTCCAAAACAAGATACTGTACTTGGAAACATCTCAGATATGTTGTTATAAGCTTGGCTGGTATGTGGAGGCAGTCACAATGAAAAAAATTTTAAATCCACCATCTTACACTTAGAATTGCTGATAACTACCTACCTGATCTAACTTCTGGCCCACAGAAAATTCAAATGCAAGAACTTTAAGAAAAAATCAATCATCCTTTATTTAAATTACTCAGCAAATCTAAGTAAGCAATTCTCAGTGTCCAGCAGGTTAGATAGAGAATTTACCTGCATCCACAGAAACTTTTAATCCCAGTACAGATCAACTAGTTCATTTTAAGTACAGTCCATTGGCCCTTGCTGACATGAGGCAAGAATTCAAACTCTCTAAGTTGCCTCTTCCTCTGCTCAGCACGAATGGCACATCTTTCTATATAATTTAACTCCTGTTTTTATTGTCCATACTTTTTAGCTTCATTTTTGAATTTGTTTTTTATTTTTTAACGTTTATTTATTTTTGAGAGACATAGGGACGGAGCATAAACAGGGGGAAGGGCAGAGAGATAAGGAGACACAGAATCTGAAGCAGGCTCCAGGCTCTGAGCCATTAGCACAGAGCCTGACACAGGGCTCAAACTCACAGACCGTGAGTTCATAACCTGAACTGAAGTCAGCCGCTTAACCGACTGAGCCACCCAGGCGCCCCCATCTTCAAATTTTTAAATGAATCTACTTCTGGCCTTTTTTTATAATAACAAGAGTTAAAATATATTTACAACAGTGACAATTTCTGTTTCAAATATATTGGAACACAAATTATTTACCTTTCTCAAAATACATACAGAAGTCAATCTGCATATAATGAAATTGTACATGAGGGAATTCATGATTAGAAAATGACTTCTGTATTGAAGAAGAATTTCTAGGCCAGTGCATAAGCGAAGACTTACAATAAAACCTCTAAAACTAGAAAGCAGCATGGCACATCAATCTATCATGTTAGAAATAGATAAATATGATAATAACGAAGAGTCTCAGAACCTAGTAAAGAACTTATTTTTATCCTTTCAACTATACTAAGTGCTTATACAAGTTACTTAGATACAAAGACTGAGTGATTCATATAAAAACCCATTATAGCCCTTACAGTTGCTAAATGTATTTATACTAAACTGTAAATTAAAAAAAAAATTACCTATATTATTGAGTAAAGCATTTTCAACTAATTTTGTTTGTAGTGTTTGTAAAATTCCAACTTAAATATATTGTTCTTCCCCGTTTTCTGTATTAGATACATTTACGAGCTTGAAAGATCTTACCTGATTAATGCAATCAAGTGTACATCTGTTAGCAAGATCCATATACGTCCATGTAAGTATACTAACTCTCAAAATCATTTACTATAGTATAAATAGACTATTTAAAAGCATTAACAGCCCATGGACCATTGGTTTTTTTCCTCCCAGTAGATCCCAGCCATTAGGCAAAGGCTGATCTGAGTTGATATCTTGGTATTCTCAACACTTACAATAGTACCTGATATATAATGATGCTCCCTATAATAAATAATTAAATGAATGAATATGTGTGTTTCCTTGACTGCCAAAAAGCTTTAACATAAAGAAAACATCAAACAAGTCAAATTTTAATGCCCAGGTAAAATATAATTCTTGTTGCCTTTTGATTTGCTTGAGTAGCATATAAATTGTTCGCCATCTTAAAGGAGAAAATGACAGTTTCAAATTACCAGTTTCTGGGGAAACCGATTTACAGAATTTTAACCAGGTGGAATTCTAAAGCAATAATTAAAATACCTCAATTGTAGAAATATAGTTAAAAATTGGTATTACCTTTTGTGTTTAACATACCTTAGGGAGCTCTAAGCAAGAAGCTTGTCGAGGATATATAAGGCCTAATGTCCACTGGGATTAGAGACGATGATCAATTTTCTATAAAGAAAAAGAAAAAAAAAGTATTAACCTCTTATTATATGCTTCGTATTATACAATATGAAAAACAAATGAAAAAAGTTCTGCACAATATTTACATCTTATTGTAAACAGATAGCTCCCCAGTGCTTGAACACTCATTTTTTTATATTGTGTGAATTACTTCAGCATCTCCATGGCAAATGCACTGTGTTTTCAAATCCAAAAAGCTAATGACTGGCAAAAGACTTTAAGAGACACCATTTACATTTTTGATGATGTTTTGTTTGACTAAACAGCTAATTCGAAATGTGGTCAAATCTATGGAATTTATTCAGAGTCAGACACGTCTAATGCCCGAGGTGATTAGAATGACTACCAGATCATCTCTGATATCAAGTCTACCTAAAATCTATTCTGAATTTAAACTGTAGTTTTAATAACACTTAACATTGTTTGTGTTATATTCAACCCATTATTAAATCAAACAAATCAGTAATTTTGAGTTCTGTATTTGCAGAGAAAATTACGTTTTGATCACAGTGAAAGCTTTTAAAGATACACTCTTACAATGCAATAACGAGCCCCTCAAAAAAGCCAATAAAAATAAGCAAAATATTTAAATAGTCGCCTTACAAAACATGATACACAAATGACTAATAAGCATATGAAAAGATTATCTGTATCATTAGTTTTCACAGAAATGTAAATTAGAACCCAAAGGAATGGCATTTTCTAGAAACCTATTGGAATGTCTAATATTAAAACAGCTAACTATATCACAGGTTGGCAATATGCAAAACAACCGGAACCCTCATACATTGGGGGTATAAATTTAAAATGACATAATGATTTGGAAAAATAGCATATCAATACCAGTTCTCAGTATTTTTCCCAAGAGAAATGAAAATCTGTTTCACACAGTGATATTCATGCAAGTGTTGGTAGCAGCTTAACTTCCAATAGCCAAAACTGGAAACAACCTAAATTTCCATCAACAGGTGAAAAGATTTTTTAAAATCATGATATTTTCCTAAGAGACTCTTAAATACACAACTGTGAACAAACTACGGTTTGCTGCAGGGGAGGTAGCTGGGGGATGGGCTAAATGGGTGATGGGCATTGAGGAGGGCACTTTGTGGGATGAGCACTGGGTGTTGTATGTGAGTGATAAATCGCTGGGTTCTACTCCTGAAACCAATACTACACTGTATGTTAACTAACTTGAATTTAAATGAATAAATTAAATTGAGGCATCCTGGGTGCCTCAGTTGGGAGTGGCTGACTTCTGCTCATGTCATGATCTCAAAGCTCATGGGTTCAAGTTCCACATTGGGCTCTCTGCTGTCTGAGCAGAGCCTGCTTCAGATCCTCTGTCCCTCTATCTCTCTACCCCACCCTCAAAAAAAAAAAATAAGCTTTAAAAAATAATACATAATTAATTAATTGATTAGCTCAAAAACCATGGTATTTTTGAACAACAGAATACTATTCAGCAATGAGAAGGAATGGACTACTGCTACCTTCACATACATTATGCTGAGAGATGGTAGCTTAGTCACAACAGAAGAAATAATATATGAATCCCATATGAAGCCCAAATTAATCTCCTAAAACAGCAAATCAAAGGTTTTCTATGGCTGGGTGGGTGACTGGGGGGGGGGTTTCTTGGTATTGTGGAAATGCTGTATACTTTAACTGCAGTGGCGATTCTGTGGGTACATACATTTCTCAAAACTCAGGAAAATTAAACTTAAAATGGATGTATTTACTGTATATAAATTATAGCTCAATAAAACTGATTAAAATTATGCTAATCTTTAATAAAATAAGAGCTGTGAGGGTAACAACAAACTTTGCCAAAGAATGTAGCTGACTATATACATTTAGATAAAAATGACAATGTAAGGGGCGCCTGAGTGGCTCAGTCGGTTGAGCGTCCATCTTCGGCTCAGGTCATGATCTCACCCTTACTGAGTTCGAGGCCCGCGTCAGGCTCTGTGCTGACAGCTCAGAGCCTGGAGCCTGTTCCAGATTCTGTGTCTCCCTCTCTGTCTGTGCCCCTCCCCTGCTCATGCTCTGTCTCTCTCTCTCTCTCAAAAATAAATAAACATTATAAAAATGACAATGTAAAATCAAAATAATAATAAGAAGAAGAACATTTTGAAAACTTACCATGAAAAGTATAGTAACAACATTTTGGAGTACTTATTATACAAAATATTTCACCTCTATTAGCACTTTTAACTTTGACCAGATAAGGAACCTGATAAGCAAGAAGTTTATAACTGAGGAGTAAGAATTTTGTAATCTGCCCATGTTCACAGAGATACTCAATACTGCACCAGGATATAAAACCCAGACCTGTGTTATTCAAACCAAAAAAAAAAAAAAAAAAGAACATAAAATCTGAAATTGTAAATGTCCTAGAAGAAAATATTAGAAAAAACTTTTATTCTTGGCGATGATTTTTTTGAATATGACACCAAAGCACTAGCAACAAAAGGAAAATTAACAACTAGGGCTACAGCAAATGGAAAGTTTCTGCACAGCAAAAGAAACAGTCAACAAATAAAAGGCAACCTACAGAATGGGAGAAAATCTTTGCAAACCATATAGCCAACAAGGGATTAATATACAAAATATATAAGGAATTATTATGGCTCAATAGCAAAAAAACCCACAAATAACTCAACTAAAAATGGGCAAGGGATCTTGAATATCTGAATAGCCATTTTTCCAAAGAAAACAAACAAATGGCCAACAGGTTCGTGAAAAGCTGCTTAATATCACTAATCATCAGGGAAATGCTAATCGAAACCACAATGCAATGCCATCTCACACCCATTAAAATGGCTAAAATCAAAACCTTAAGAAACAGCAAGTGCAGGCAAGGCTGTGGAGAAAAGGAAGCCCTTTTACCTGTTCGGTAGGAATGTAAATTGGCACAGCCATAATGAAAAACAGTACTGAAACAACGAGTTAAAAACAGAACTATCCTATGATCCAGCAATCTCACTTCTGGGAATATATCTAAAGTTAATGCAATCATGATCTCCAAAGGATGTCTGTACTACCATATTTATTGCAGCCTTTGGATAATTAGGAAACAACCTAAATGCCCATTAACAAATTATAGATTTTTAAAAATGTGGTATTCACACATGCATAGCAGAATATTATTCAGCCTTTTAGAAGGAATTCCTGCCATTTACAAAATATAGACGAACCTGGAGAAAATAATTCTATGTGAAAAAAAAAGAAAAGTAAATACTGTATGATATCACTCATATGTGGGATCATAAAGAAAAGAAGACCATCATAGAAACAGAGCAAAATGGTGGTTGTTATGGGCTGGGGAAATGGGAAAACTGATTACAGGACACAGATTTTAAGTTGTAAGATGAATTATGAGGATCTAATATACACTGTTATGACTATAGTTAATAATACTGCATTGTATCCTTGAAATTGCTAAGAAAGTCGACCTGAAACACTTTCACCCAAACTATGGAGGTGATGAGTGTGTTAACTTGATTATGAAAATCATTTCATAATGTTTACATTTATCAAATCATCTCATACTCCCTAATGGGGATGTGACATTTGAATTCCCACAATTATAAGGTCTCATCTTACACACTAGATAGACTCGCCTTTTTAAAAAAGTCATTCCCTCTTTCCCTTGATTTTAAAGATATGTTTTAAAAAAATCTTAATTCTGTTTTAGCCGTTCTAAACAACAACAACAAAAAAATACATGGATCCATTTTTTTTTAATTTATTCGCCTGTCATACCTTCCAAGCTAGAAATTTAGGACGTGAGAAGAATATCCCAGGATTTAGAGAGTTTGGGGAGCACTGGCAGTCTGTAAGAGAGGTCTCGCCTGATGAAAATCCTTGCTGACAGCCAGTTTTCCCTTTTTTATAAAAGACACATTTGCTGTAGCATTTCTCTACATAAATTTAAATCTGGTGTTTTGTTTTCATAAAGGTCAGGAATCCCTTACAAGGGACGTCCTGAGAGTATCAAGTTGGGAGCATTTACATACATCTGGAGGATGATTTGACTTCAAAGCAAAGCTGGGCATGTAAAGCAGCGATTAAGACTTTTTTTCCTTGATACTGTTGTAAGTGGGTGACAGGCAATTTTCAAAGATGGAAAGAGACGCAAAATGTTGAAACAATTTGCACAGGGGCACAAAAGTGATAAGTGATAGTTTCCATCTGCTTGTATCCACTAAAATGCACCACCTGGCATTTAAATAATTTTGCACATTATTCTTTATTATATTATACACAAATGTAGTAATATATAGAGTTATTTGTATTTACTAAATGACTTATGTTGCTTTGCATCATGTCCTTGTATTTAAACTTGATATGTGTGTATTATTCTCTCATTATGTGTCATCCTTGGGCCAGAGATAAGTCTTATATGCTTTTTGCAACATTTCTCCCATTTTAAATTTCTTGTCTGCTTCTATGCAAACAAAATAAAATTTTGTAAAGCAACAATTATCCACATTAATAGAAACTAATAATGGACAAATGAAAACATGTTTTAACAGGTTTTATCCTCCATATACATACATCTACATACCCATATACATATACAAACATATATTTTATATGCACGTATATATAATATATATAAATATATATTTTAAGAGAAATCATTCAGTGAAGGTTTAATTGAGAGCAGTGAACTAGTGGGTTTTTCTGCTTTTCTTCTCCAGCTTTATTAAGATAATTATAATTGACATACAACATTGTGTAAGTTTAAGGGTAAAATATGATGGCATAAAGCATATAATGTGAAATGATTATCACAATAAGTTAGTTAACACATCTATCATTGTACACAATTAACTTGTGTGTGTGTGTGGTGAGAATTTTCAGGATGTACTCTATTAGCAACTTCCAAATATACAACAGAGTATTGTTAACTACCTATTCCATGCTGTACTCTATATTCTCAGAACTCATTTATCTTATAACTGGGAGTCTGTATGCTGTGATCACCTATACCCATTCCCCCCATGGAGGGACATCTTATTCTGCCATCTTGCGGACACAATTCTCTCTTTCCTGTACATATCCAATTAAACAGTTGACATTTTAATGCAAATTTGAGAGCTATGTCTAGGAAAGAACATTAAATATAGTTAATGTTACATGGAAACCATTTGAAACTGATAATAATAAGAGAAATTTTATTAAGTATTTGAGAATCTCACTACCAAGGTAATCGTAAGCCAAAGCAAAGTTGTTATCAATACCAACTTGAAATAATCTCTGGGACACTAAGTTTACACGACCAGTAAAATGACTTTCAGGCTGAGATCCCTTGAGAAGGGCATCATCTCTGACATTCATTTTAAAAATGTCATGGAGCATAGCGAACAGGAGTATTTCCCACAAGACAGTAAGGAAATACAGAGGAAAAAGAAAAGAGAATTCCTCCTGAAGATAGAGACTGCTCTACAAGAATCCAGGGTTGCTACGGACCAGTGAATTTTTAGTGTCTTCCATTCTTCTTACTTACAAATGAAATTTTAATTTTTGTTTCCTGTCCCCCCATACCACTGTGAATCCAATGCTGGCTGGGGGGAATCCAAAAACTTGGAAACTTCTTAGGAATAGGATACTTTCCCTACAATACCTGTAAGAAAAATCTCTTTAGAAATAATACTATTTTTTGAAAAGGAATAGAAATTCCTGAATAGGAATCGATTTTTGAATAATGTTAATTTTTGATGTGTTGATTTGTCCTGATAAACTACCAATAATCAAGCAAAGAAAATATAATGAAAATCCACATGGTAGTCAATCACTGTATAATGTATCAACATTTCCAGTCTTGGGATCTTAAGTATTCTTTTAATATTCTTCCATTTTAATTTCTTGACCTCACAATACCTGGCAATTATGGCTTCTCTACTACTCTTGAGCATTTAGACTTTTACGTGGACTCAATTCAGATGTATTTCATTTGATTCTCTTATCAAATCTATTACTAAGATCAACTGGAACCTCATATGGGGCTTTACCAAAATTATAAGGCAAACAACATCAACAACAACAACAAAAAACTTACATGAAATCATATGATATATAGGCTAGTGTACTTGAAAGAACTAAAACATCTCAGTCTGGTAATGTATTCTTTTTTTAAATTTTTTTTGACATTTTTATTTTATTTTTGAGAGACACAAAGACAGAGCGTGAGCAAGGGAAGGGCAGAGAGAGAGGGAGATACAGAATCTGAAGCAAGCTCCAGGCTCTGAGCCATCAGCACAGAGCCCGACGCGGGGCTCTAACTCACAGACTATAAGATCATGACCAGAGCTGACGTCAGCCACTCAACCGACTGAGCCACCCAGGCTCCCCTGGGAATGCATTCTTAATATGTTGTCTATACCCAATACTAGATACTTTCTACTATTTAACATAATGGTGTTAAGTATCTAATACTTTGTTGCCCCATAAATCAGTTAGGATTGATTAAAGATATTCTTCTAATTAGCTCCCGAGAGCCACGTGCAACAAGAAGGGAGAGTTATAGCCACTGGCACAGTACTTGTAGCCACTGAAGGTATTCTTGTGTGTCACTGAAAGTATACCAGTCAATAGAGTCAATGTTCTGGGGCATTAGAAAGTTTACTCCTTGTCTGTAGTATAAGTGGACAGCACAAACAGAAAATGAGCAATAAAGCAAATGAGTACTGCAGCTAAACAACAGTGCTAATTCAAACAATGGGAGAAAAATAGACATATGTCAGAGAACATCCATCTTTATGGATTATAATCTTCCTCTCCTAAAAAACAGTGTATAGTAACATTAAATATTGTGAAGATTTTAAGAATATATATAGAAACACTTTTAGAATGTGTATATCCTTTGTATATCTCTTACCATTCTTGGAACATACCCAAAGAATGTGATTAGAATAATGCATCAAGGCTTTTGTACATAGACGCTCATTGCAGAGTAGGTTTTACTGGTTCAAAAAATTAAACTCAATTCAACAGGTGATAGTTTAAATAAAAACAATCATACATTAGAGTGGTATGCAGGTATTATCATTTTATAAAAGTAAATTTAATATTTATTACTGATGACATGTATTCCTTTTTTTTAAGTTTATTTATTTATGTACAGAGAGAGAGAGAGAGAACGTGCATGCACAAGTGGGGAGGGAGCAAAGAGGGGAAAGATTCTCCCAAGCAGGCTCTGCTCCACCAGCACAGAGCCTAATAAGGGACTCGAACTCACAAACCATGAGATCATGACCCAAGCCAAAGTAGGATGCTTAACCGACTGAGCCCCCGAGGTGTCCCATTGATGACATGTATTCTTAAATGCTTTGAAACAGTATTTCTTTATGAAATTACAAATACAAAATAAAATATAACAGCTACCTGTTTTCGCTGCTTCCTAATTAATTTAAAACTATGGTTCAGTACTATATAGTGGAACTGTACTAATTAGATAACAGTGTTTGTTAAGCGCTCTCACATGTAGCTGACAGAAGAGAAACTAGCTATGGATAAATGAAAGCCTATTCTAATTGTTTTTATCCTTCCTGAGCATTTTCAATAAAATAGAGACTTTTTTAAGATAACATTGTCATTTGGTCACTCACTAGATGTTTCTTTTTGCAGATCTAATACAAGGCCTGACATATGGTAAGAATCCAATAGTTTTCTATTGCACGTGGGACACCAAGAAACTTTTAAGAAATCAAGTGTGAGCTTACAAAGGCACTTCTTATTATCTACCTGAAGTTTCAATGTCATTTAATATATTCAACCTACGAACTGTGGTATTCAGCCTCTAAATATGAAATGCTATCACATGAAAGACCCATTAGAGAACTTTCAATACTGTTCTTAGAATAACGATGCAATTGTAAATTTACACATGTCTGTGTTGCTTTTTACAGTTAAACTTAACATATATTAAGAAATTATCCAATAAAGACAAAGAACATGTACAATTTTCATGGAGTCTTCCAGAAATTCATTGTCATAAATCCTTGAAATAATGAAGAATACAATCTATACAAATAGAGCAACAAAACAGAAAACCAAGGGCATTCTGATTCATGATGTTAGTGATACAGAAATAATAGTATTGAAACTTGCGCATGAGTCAAAGGACACTGATGAGAAGAGTTAATAAGGTAATTTTCTACTCAATGACCATTTTCTGCTTCAGGCTTTCACACACAAATTCTTCTTACAGAAATACAGCTTTTGAGTTCAGCTTAGGAAGTCATGAAGCTCGGAATTTTAAACTCAACCTTCAGAAAAGAGAGATGAAAACAAGTATGCCAGAGCTTGAATTCCTTTCCATGAAAAGTTTCAGAGCCAACATGGCCATATGCCCAATCAGTAATGTAGTCCTTCCCACCTAGATCTGCACTTGGCCAAAATGCTTGATAATTATTGCAAAATAATGTATCATAAGAAATATAATACAGGGGCATGTGGGTGGTCCAGTCAGTTAAGTGTCCAACTTCCGCTTAGGTCATGATCTTGTGGTTCATGAGTTCGAGGCTTGCGTCAGGCTCTGTGCTGACAGCTCAGGGCCTGGAGCCTGCTTTTGATTCTATCTCCTTCTCTCTCTACCCCTCCCCTGCTCATGCTGTCTCTGTCTCTCCCTCTTTCAAAAATAAACAAACATTTTTAAAACAGGAATATAATACAACTTAAGAGAAAGTCTAAAAAACATTTTAGAATTATTTCTATCAAAATAGAATTCGTGAAGATCTAGAATATACAGTTAAACACTAACTATGTAACACTAACAAGCTGTTTGTCAAGTAGTTTTTAATGTTTGACTTTTTTTTTGTTTGTTTGTTTGAGAGACATAGAGACAGAGAGTGAGCAAGGGAAGGGCAGAGAGAGAGGGAGACACAGAATCTGAAGCAGGCTCCAGGCTCTGAGCTGTCAGCACAGAGCCCGACGTGGGGCTCGAATTCACAGACCGTGAGATCATGACCTGAGCCGAAGTTGGCCGCTTAACCAACTGAGCCACCCAGGTGCCCCTAATGTTTGACTTTTAAGAGCACACAAGTATGGGGGTGCCTGGCTGGCTCAGTTTTGAGGGTAGGACTCTTGATTTCTACTCAAGTCATGATCTTAGGGTCATGGGATCAAGCCCTAGAGCCCGGTGTCTGACTCTGCACTGAGCATGGGGCCTGTTTAAGATTCTTTCTCCCTCTCTTTCCTTGCTCTTCCCCAACTTGCATGCACATGCCTGCACTCTCTCTCAAAAATAAATAAATATTAAAAAAATAAAAAGCACACAAGTATAATTACAATTGTTCTTTTGTGTTTTAGCACAAGGTTGAATTTTTCAAATGTGCCTTGTATATCATAGTTTTATATTCTGAATCTGAATACTTATAGCCTGAATATATCAATTAACATTGAAAGTTGAGGCAAAAGATAAATTATCCGACGTTATGCCTGCTTCCTTAAAACTGTCTTGATGTTTCAGTTACAATAATACGGAGTTGAGAAATGGGATTTTGAAATCTACCATGTCTAGCATGTACTAAATTATAGTGTATAATAATATCAATTTGGGAAAGTCTAATCAGAATTATTTATTCTTCAGGGAATGCAGGCTAATGCAGAGAATTCAAGGTTTAACGCCTATTAGTAAATTATGATACACCTGCCTTCTTAAAGGCATTCTATACATCTTATGCAGCAATATATTTGCCACTGTATGGTTTTTCTGAATAAAAGTCCATTTTTGTCTTTGATGGTCAAAGCACAGAGATCAGAAGAGAAAAGAGTGAATTATGTGTATCCATGCCGTAGAGTGGAATTTTAAAGGTCAGATACTCACGTTCATTATGCCATAAACTGTTGACCTAAGATGAAGCAACAACTACTCTTATCAGGTAGGATTGAGTTGCAGAAACCTGGCCACCAGGTTTTCCAAGAAAGAAATTTATAACACTACACATATCTGACAGCACTGATTATAAGACACATCATTATTTCATGTACTATGAAGAAATATAAACATACTGCCAGTAAGAAGTGGGAAAATGTATTTAGAATTGATGGAAGACAGTGTTCCAATATCTCACACTGCTTATAAATGGGCTCTAAGTGCTGGGAGAGCTTCCCAGGAAATCATCAAGCCCTCAGAAGCCCTGCCTCTGCCCATGAAAACTATAGGTACCGAATCAGAAAACTGGTAAACATAGCACCGCACTGCCTCTGCTCTCATTAGGTAAATGCTACTCTGACTGTAGAAAGTTGCTGAATTATGAAAGTAGTAAATACAGACCTGTGAATTCCTTTGCCAATTTCCTCATTTTCCCTATTTCCCTCATTTTGGAGTTCAAATATCCCTGTAGTGCATGTGATTCTCAGCTACACCACATCTGGAAAACTAGCTGCAAAGGAACTTGTGATATATAATTCTAGAAGGTTGGAGGTTAAAATTGGCATTGCATAAGCCATATTCTACACCTTCCATTTCATTTTTACTATCAAGTATATAGCTAACTTTGGAACAGAATATAGGAAGTGTGATAGTAGAATAATTCCCCTACCTCTTACCCTTCCAGAGATGGCCACATCCTAATTCCTGGAACATGAATATGTTGTTTCATGGCAAAGTTAATTATAATTGCAGATAGAATTAAAGTTGCTAATCAGCTGACCTTAAAATATGGAAATTATTCTAGATATTAGGTAGGTCCAAAGTAATTATAAGAGTTCTTAAAAGTGGAAAAGCAGAGGGAGAGGGTTATAAAGGACTGGCCAAAGATGATACACATTTGACTTTGAAAGAAGAAGGGGCCAAGAGCCAAGGAATGGGAGTGGCTTCTAGAGGCCTTCCTTTAGAAGGAGTGCTGCCATCTTGACCTCTTGATTTTAGCCCAGTGAGATCCATGTTGACTTCTGACCTATAAAATTGTAAGATAATGAATTTGCTTTGTTCTGAATCACTAAGTGTTCATTTTCTACACCTGCAATAGACACTAGACACAGGAAATAAAGGGTAAGAGTTTCGCTTAGTCACCTTTATTTGTCAAAAGGTGACTCTGCATCAAGTGGTATTCTCCAATCTTTAGGAAAACACAGAATAGCCTTTGTTCTCCTAGACCTCACAGCTTAAGGAAGAACAGGGACAAGAGAACATTAAAATATACTAATGTTCTAGTGGAAAAAGTATAAACATGAGTGGTCAAGAAGGTGGATGGGAAAATCATATCTTTATGCAAAGAATGATATATCATTGGTACCTTTAAGTTCTTGCAGAGGTAAGAGTAGAGATAGGATTTAGTTCTATTAGCAAAAACAGAAAAAAAAATGTTAGTTTTATATGCATGTTAAGCTTTCAGATATGAAGTTAAAATATCAGAGAGTAATAATTATTATATGTCTAACAGGCTATATAACTCTTATCACATTCATTCTCAAGCAAATCAGAGAACTTTTCCTCAGCTTTTTAAAAGTGCTGAATGATTTTGTCACACTCTTTAAAAGATGGTGGTAGACACTATTACATAATTAGAAGCACCTGTGATATTCCTAAACTTGTCCTTCTGGGCCAATGCTTTATAAGAGAGAATATTTTAGTCAGTCTTAATACTTTAGAATTCCTCTGTAGTACAAGTCATTTCAACAAACTTCAGAGTCTATAATTGCTACTTTAAACAATACTTCCATTATAGCCCTCAGCAAGCCCCCTCCTCCCTGCCTCAATTTTCTTTAGTGGAAGAATCTGAATAAGAAGGGAGGAGTAGAATCTAGTAGGGAGAGGAAACAATGTAAAGATAAAGCTACTGGCAAATAAATTCTCCAACTGAATCTTTTAAAAGTTCTTTTGTTCTTGCTTCCGTTTAAAAATTCAAATAAATTCTCTGATTTTGACAAATTGCCATTATTGTTGCTAGACCCTCGTATGGATTCTCATTGGCATATTTATAACACTTTCATAAAATGTGCCATACATAATAATTAGTTACCATACCCATAAAATATAGATTAAGAGCACATTTATCTATTAATGTGGCATCTAGTTTTACCACTGATCTCCCAAGGTTTACAATCAAGGATGGTCAAAACTGGGAAGTCATTTCCTTGTAGCTGTTAAGGATCTCATCTGTGGGCCCAGACTGGATCTGAATCCTGGCTCAGCCCTTTTCTCCCTGAGTGACCGGCGTAAACTTTATTTGCTTCAATTTTTTGTGTGTTGGGAGTAAATAATAGCACTTTCTGCAGAGAGACATTTGAGGATAAAATAAGTTAATACTGAATTTTACTTAGAATTATGCCTGACCCATAAAAAAGTGCTATTTATTTGTTAAGTAAATAAAACAGAAAATGAATTCAAATTGTCTTATTTTCATATAAGGTGTTAAAACTCCACAGTTTACTTTCTACCATTCTATGTTTAAGCATATTTGGGGTATTTTCTCACACATCTCTCTGGTTATTTATTTAGTGGGATGGCTGGATAAATAGTGCCTCATAAAATTGATACAAAAAAGTCTGAACCTCATAGAACTTACAGCTTCGTGACAGATACAGATATTGCACAGAGGTTATAAGAGTGTGAGTGATCTGAATGGGAAGCACAGAGGGCATTGTTGGCAGATACAAAGGATGGCTGAATAAAATGTAGTTTAAGGTAAAAGGCAAAAAATTCAGCCAATCATCCAAAACTTCATCAAAATTCAAACACTGGATATTCTCTGAGGACTAACTCATGCTGTGCGCATGGCATGATGTTAAGGTAGGCACCATGCCAAAGAGACTTTCTGCCAAGAAGTCCTCATTATATTAAACCCAAACGTCTTTTCTGCTACATTCACTTCATTTTCTCTGCTAGAGACTTTGGACACAGAACAGGATGTTAGTTTAGCACTGGCAAAATAGAAATAAGGTGAGATTCAATTTTATTTCTCAAAGCTATGATAATCCATCCTTTTAAAAGTAATTTTTAGGATTTTATGAAAACAAACTTTTAAAGTAGAAAAAATGAAGAAGGAGGAGGAGGAAGGGAGGAGGAAGAGGAGGAAAAGGAGAAGGAGGGAAGGGAGGGGGAGGAGGAGGAAATTAATTTGCCTGCAGGCAAAATAACCATGGGAAAATGGACAGTTTAACCTACACATATTAACTATAAAAAAGGTCATTCAATTTGAAAACTGCTGGTGAGTCTGTAAGTGGCAGTAACGCAAGCTCTCTGGGCTATCAGTGAGATGATTTTTAAGTTTTAATAGGCATTGGACTTTAAGAACAAACTACCCTCTTCCCTTCCGCCAAGTAGATTTGAGACCAAATGAATGCCCTTAGGTACAAATATAATTAGGTCCACACTATAAGGGGGTCACATTGAAAGAAAAAGAACACCAATAAGGAGAATTGCTCCATTCAAATCCAAAGGGCCTCAGAGATATAAGAAAGCAACTAAAATTATTGTTCTGCACAGTAGTGTGACTGTCTCTCCAGAAATAGAGAGAATAAGGAAAGATAAGAAAGTACTGCTTGTATGGGCAATATTCGGTAACAAAGAATACATTCCAGCTTGTTAAAGCCAATAGAGATGGTTTACAGAATCATTGGGAGTGCTGAAAAAATAATTAAGATTGCACTTTCAGAAAAGACTCCCAAAGCCACAACAGAGAATGGGCCACCAAAAGAACCACCTCCTCTACCAGAAGGAAGCCAGCCACCTGCTGAATTAAAAGACTAACCTCAGAGCTACTCTCAATCCATACAGTACCACTGTTATAAGAAAGCCCCTTCCATGGCCGAGAAGGTGCCATCAGCTTTAGAACCATGCTATAATGGTCATGATCAAAAGAAGGTCCCACTCAGTCTTCTTGAGGCCTATAATGCTACTGACTGGACACTGATACCTCTGCTAATTGTCCTGTGAAATAAATAAACACATTATTAAATAAGAAAATAAAGGAAGCTCCCCAGTACTGTTCACCAGCATCAGAAGGAAGGAGCAACTTTCCAGCAACAGCCTCACTTCCTACTTTCCAAATGCATGCACATATTTCCAAATCACTCTGGAATTGTAACTTGCAAAGGGATCTAAGGACTGTGGTTTTTAGTTTTCCAGTTGCCGCAATTCAGGAAATTTCATTAGAAAGAAGTTAGAAAGCATGTCATAAACCAATTTGCTAACAATGTCTTTTGACATTATGAATCTTGATTGAAACATCTTTAATAATTAATATTTATTCTTTGATGCTTCTTTGGAGACTGGCTTGTTCAATCCAATAGATCTAATATCCTTTAGGCTATCTGATCCATGTATAATTCATGCTTATGAGAAACCAGGAAAGGGAGAACTAGCCTTATCTCAAAAAAAAATCCAAATCTATTTTTTTTTCTCAATACAGATAGTGAGCATTTAGATAAAGGAAAAATGCCCAGAGTTACCTGATTGGCAATATAGCTTTTTACCAGCCATTAGAGATTTTTTTTTTCTTCCTCAACTTCTGGGAAGTATCGTGTTATAGACAGAATTCTAAGATGATCCCGAGATTCCCATCCCCTGGGGCACACATCCTGTTTAATCCTTTCCTCTTGAGTATGGGTGAGATGTGGATGTGATGGATTTCATTCTCATTATTAGATTATATTAAATGGCAAAGGTGAAGGAATTCTAGAGATGAAATTAAGATCCCAAATCAGTTGACTCTGAACTAATAAAAATGAAGATTACCTTGGGTGAGTATGGTTTAATCTGAGAAAGCTTTTAAGGAGGGACTGAGCCCTTAGTGGAAAGAAATTCTCCAGCCAGCCTAGGAGAAGTAAGCTGCCATGGTTTGAGAGACAGGCACTGCATGTCATTGACCAGGGGGTGGCCTCTAGGAGCTGAGAGAGGTCTTGGTCTACAATTAGCAAGAAAACAGAGATGTAGGTTATACAACTGCAAGAAAATTTATCTTTCCAACAACTAAGGAATTTGGAAGAGGACTTCAGATGAGCTTAAAGTGAGTTTCAGCCCTGGCCAATAATTTTATTGTTATTATTGTAATTATTATTATTGTTGAAGTACAATTGACAAACAATGTTATATTAGTTTTAGATTTACAACTTACTGACTTGACAATTTTATATATTACTTACTGCTCACCACAGTAAGTGTAGTCACCATCTATCACAATACATTATTATAATATTACTATAATATTACTGACTACATTCTCTGTGTTGTACTTTTTATCTCTGTGACTTATTTTATGACTTGAAGTTTGTACTTCTTACTTCCCTTTACCTATTTCACCTATCACCCCACCCTCTCCCCTCTAGCTACCACCAGTTTGTTCTCTGTATGATCCATCCATGTTGTTGCAAATGGCAATATCTCATTATTTTTTAAGGTCCAGAAATATTCCATTGTACACCACATCTTCTTTATCTATTCACCTATCAAGCAACCTAGGTTGCTTCTATATCTTGGCTATTATAAAGAATGGTACATAGAAATATGGGTGCATATTTATTTTCAAATTAATGTTTTCATTTTCAAGATATACTGCACAGCTATGATATTCAAACAGTATGGTGATGGCACGAAAATGGACACATAGATCAATGGAACAGGATAAAGATCCCAGAAATAAACCCTCATCTACCATGGTCAAGTAATCTATGACAAAGGAAGCAAGAATCAATGAGGAAGAGACAATCTTTTCAATAAACAGGGTTGGAAAAATTGGACAGCTATATGCAAAAGAATGAAACTGAACCACTTTCTTACACCATATACAAAAATACACTCAAAATGGATTAAATCAAGATCTACATTTGAGACCTGAAACCATAAAACTCCTAAAAGAAAAAATACATAGTGATCTCTTGGACATAAGTCTTAGCAACATGTTTATGGATAAGTCTACTTAGGCAAGGGGAACACACACACACACACACACACACATGCACCCACACCCACCCACACACACACACACACACACACACACACACACACACACAAATCATTGGGACTACACCAAAAAACAAAACAAAACAAAACACCTTTGCACAGCAAAGGAAACCATCAACAAAATGAAAAGGGAACCTGAGAATGAGAGAAGATATTTTCAAATGATATATCCAATAAGGGGTTAATATCCAAAATATATAAAATATTTATACAACTAGACAGCAATAAAAGACCAGTTACAAACTGGGACCAGGGATCTAAATAGACATTTTCCCAAAGAAGACATACAGATGGTTAACAGACGCATGAAAAGATGCTCAATATTATTAATCAATAAAAGCCATCACAGTTGGGGGGGGGAACTACAGTGAGATATAACCCCATGCCAGTTGGAATGGCTAGTATCAGGAAAAAATAAAGAAAAGAAAAGAAAGGAAGAGAGAAAGAAAGAAAAAAAATAACAAGTGTTGGGAGGATGTAGAAAAAAGGGACTACTTATATACTGTTGATAGGAATGTAAACTGGTACAACCACTGTGGAAAATAGTATGGAGGTATCTCAAAAACTTAAAAGTAGACATATTGTATCATCCAGTAATTCCACTAGTTGGTATTTACCCAAAGAAAATAAAAACGTTAATTCAAAAAGATAGTGTACCCCAGTCAACATGTTGTAGTTTTGGGAAAACCTGACCCCAAAGGATTAAAAGAGGGTACCTGAAATCAGTATACTGAATTGCCTACTTGTTTGATGTCACCCTAGATTTTTACATTTGAGATAATGCACCACAATAAGATACAAAATGGGAGAGAGCAATACCATTATTCTGCAAAGTGAAACAGTAGTTTTGAGAGCATGCTAATGGCCTATATTCAGATTAATTGTATATATGACTTTTATACAATGTGAAGATATGGAATTTTATCCCCATTAAATTATCTAAATCTAGACACTCAAGTTTGAGGTCTGTTGGAAAGAAAAAGCAAAGCTGTCCAACACACTATATGAGTTTAATATGTACATTGCAATGGTAATCACTTTATGCCTTATATGTTCTTCCTCAATGTTCCCATGGAACTATATAGTTCACACTGTGGCAAATAATATTTGTATCATTTTTTACTTCCATATGTTTAATATTATCTAATAATATCCTGCGGACTTCAGATAAATTAATTTGCCTTATATAGTTGGTTATTTTAGTCAACGTGTCACCATTAACCAAGACTTTTGGGTGTACAATCTGAAAATGTCTCTCATTCATTTTTTAGCGTAATTCAGAGATAACAGCTACTCACCTAATTTATCTTATTCTTTTTAGTTCACGTAAAGATGTACCCACACACATTCCCACTGCAGCTAGTTACTGTAGAAATACTGCCAAAATCCGAAGAGTTTTCCCCTCACCTGTGCATGCTATTACACAGTCAGAGAAAACTGCTGAAGGCTTTCGGGAGATGCTGTTTGTCTTTCCACATCTTTGTGTCTTCATGTTCATAATGCCCAAATGGGATTATTTCCATGAAGAATGAAATGGTAAATTTCTCCATTGTCTGGTTTTCTTTGCTTTGGCTTTATCTTTTTTATCACTGACCTGACTAACGTTACGTTTTTTTTTTTTTTCCACTCAGATATTTTTCAGATGAACTTCTGTGTTTAACTTATCTAAACTCTTATTTCAGAAGATTCTCTGCAAAACTATAGTCAGTAACCCTAGCTCAGTAGTTATTTCAACATACAGATTTTTGATTCTTTTTCTCATTTGATCAGTGGGAATAAGCTAAACCAGATAATATATTTTTGTCATATTGAAATAAAATGCCACTGTTTTTAGGTTGTAAAAATAAATGTTGGCTATATTTTTTTTCTGTTGCTACATATTTAATCTTAAAGAAAACTGTGATAAAAGTCAAAGACATGTCAAACCTCAATATATGTGACTCTACATGTAAACTTGGGCAAGAGTCATTCAATGTATTTAGGCCTTTCTTTTTCGCTCAATAAAATAGAGGAAAAGGATGATATCAAAGCCCCTTAGAGCTCTGGTGCTTCTAACTTCTCAGTACATAATTTTCTCACCTGCGTTAAGCTCAAAAACTTTCCTGGAACTTACTGTGCAGACAAGCGGACTTCCATTCATATTTATGCATAATTATCAAAAGCCTACATTTTTAATGCAGAAAATATAGCACAAGGGCTTGAAACTTGGGAGATATTCAAATATTTCTCTCTTCATTTTGAAATTCCCTGGTGCCCAAACTTCCCTAGTTAAGAGTTCATAACGCCGAGGTCTGAAATTTGATTGCATTGCATTGTAGAATATCTTCAACCTGCAATGTTTGTTTACCCTTATATAACCTAATCTCTCTGCAACAGATAAGAACTTCCTATGGAGAAAAATCTGCTGCTCCAGGAGAGAGCCCAAGCGATTTCATTTCCAACTTGCAACTTCAAGTGCACAGCATGTTAATGTTGTTTCTGCCTCTCTCTATCCCCATGGCTGCAGCTTCTTTGGGGGGTCTTGTTAACTCAGTCTTCATGAATAAACCATAAAGAAAACTTTGCTCATTCTATCAATACGCTCTGCATTTCCCAAAGCGTGTCATGAAATTTCCAACATAATGTTTTAAAAGGCTGAATAGTGCATGGTCAATTAAAAAATAAAAAAGAAAAGAAAAGAAAAATCTGGAACTAGAGCTAATGTGAGAGTGTTGAGAGTAAGATGGACACAAGAAAAAGGTTACTTAGGGAAAGGCTTCAAAGAAGAGTCAAATATCTTCGGGGTTGGTTCTTATTTGTCCCACATCAAGAACCAATTTTTCCCAGTAGGCTGCATAAAAAAAGGTTTGCTGGCAGCTCTGTGCTTAATGACCTCAGAGCTGTGAGCTCAGCCGCATAGGAGCAAGAGCAGTTATTGTACCAAAACAAAACAACCCTTTTCTGGTAGGAAGGCAACCTTGTTACAGAACATGTATTCACCCTATATTTTTAACTAACACAAATATTTTTGGTATGTAACAGTCATGGCCATTTAAGGATGTGATTAAAAACACTCTGCTTTCTGGGTTAATTATCAACACTTTTGCCAAAGAAAATATAATCTTACATCCCAAACTGTTCCTGCACTTGCAACATTAGTAAAAGAGGCATTATTCCTTCTCTTTACCCCCATGCGAGCAGTGAAATCATAATTTTGATTTTTTGGTTTACAAAAATTCCCTCACACGGGCCTTCATACTGAAATACAATTCTATAAGGTGACTTAAGAACTCTTAAATCCTTAAACTCTAACCTTAGAAACAGGTTCCAAAGGGAGTATTTTACAGGACGATGAATGAAAATACGGACGAGGCGGGGGAGGGTGAAAGGCTCCGTATCTAGTTTCTCTCTTATCTTAGAGAGAGTGGAAAGCCAAAGAGGTGAAATTACTTCCTCAAAGCAACAGCAATAAGAGAGGGAGCAGATATTTGCAAATATTTTCTTAGATCCCAGCTGTTTCTCAACTGCAGGTGTGAATAAATTGTAGAGTCGGAAATGTTACACTGCATGCTGAGTATATATATTGTGACGGCAAATTCATGTATAAAAAAAGTCTTATTTTCTAGAATTTACAGTACCTTCTCTCTGCATTCCTCGAGTATTCAACCTCATCTGTCACCCTTCTGACGGTCATTATTGCATGTTAAATATGTTCTCAGGTTGCGTGATCTCCAGAGTTACCAAGTTGAGAGCTCAGAGTCTAGGTCTTCGAGAAATCGATGGTAAGCATGAACAGCAACATGTACTTGAGTACAGTGCAATGTATAAGTTTTGAAAATTTGAGAATTCTGTGCAATAAGTTTGGTAAATAATCTTATTTAGTCCCATTTTATTTCTCCCCACTTTATACCTCCACTCATTGGATGCTGAGATTCAATGTTCATGCTACTGACTGTGTAGCAGCAACTGCTAACGGCTCACCAACCCTATTTCATTGATTCCCTGGGAAAATTGTTAGACAGTATTTCCCAGCCTCCCTTTGTGCTTTGGAATGAAGAATATGAAATCAAGCTCCAGCCAATAGACTGTGAGTAGTAATGGTGAGCATGAATTCCAGGTCTTGCTTATAAAAATGCCACTCCATGTAATTTTCTGTGCTTCCTTCTACTTTTCGTTCCCGGCTTTATGCAAATAAACACAATACCCACAAGATCATAGTGGAACCACAGATAAAAGGAGGCTGGGTCCCTGGAACAGATCTCGGAGGAAAACCACCTGCCATAAAAAGAAAATCCATTTTAGAATTTGGATGAGGTTTTGTTGCTGTTGGTTGTTTTTGGTTTGTGTGTTTGCTTGTTCCTTTCTTTCTTTTTTTTTCTTTTTTTTTTTTTTTTTTGAGACATTATACCCATTGGAGTTTGTCATAGTTGCTAGAATTATACTGACTGATGCACTACGTAACTAGTGAGAATCATTTTGTAATTCCTATCCATCTTGCCTTGCCAGGAAAAGTCCATAAAAATAAAACAATAACTACTCCCTAACTGTTAATCCTAGTTTATATGATGTAGCAGTTTCCTACCTGGGCATTTGCTGCCCTGAAACTGGGGTTTCCCTCATTCCCCTCAGTCCTATACTTGAGAATTAATACTTTAAATGACAGATAGTCCTCATGGGAGTGTGTTAGGCTATAAAAAATGTCCAGCAATGCTCAGAAATACCAATTAATGCCTCATATTCTTCCATGGTATCATTAGCATTTGTCAGATCCTTTCAACATCTTAATCCAAAAGATTTTTATTTTTTAATGTAAGGATTCCAGTCAGGCCGTACTAATAGGACAAAATGAGGAGTGCCAACTTTTTTTTTTTTTTTTAGTAGGGAAATTAGGAGCAAAGGGAGGTCTCAGCCTTTAAATCCTTTATCAGTGGGTACTGACACTGATTCCACATCACGTCAAGTGCAATCTGGGGCAGTACAAATATGCCAGTAATATTTTTTCCTAATCTTTGAAAGTACTCCCAAATATGTCTTACTGAACTCTGTATTATATCTTGGGAGTTTTCCCCACTTAATATTGGCCTACATGTTATCAACTGTTATCTTAAATTTGCCCTGTAAATTTGAGGTCTATGAAAATGATTATTAGATGATATACCATACACTTAAAGGCAAAATTTAACATCCAGACAATCAGGGAGAGCTAAGATGGCAGTGTAGCAGGAAGATCCTAGGCTTGCCTCATCCCTCTAACACAACTACGTAACTATCAAATAATTCTGAATACCCAAGAAATTAACCTAAAGACTGACAGAACAAAGTGAACAACTAGAGGGAAAGAAGAGACCACATCAAGGAAGGTAGGAAGCGTGGAGATGTGGTTTAGGGAGAAACAGATCATGGGTATTACAGAAGGAAGAGAGTCCTGGTCAAGGAGAAAGGTGAGGGAGAGTGCACAGGAGGTCACACAAGGAGAACACCTTCCCAAAGCCATTGGCTAAGAAAATAAAAGGAACTGATCTTCCCGAGGTTTTGGAACCAGCGGAGCTCAAAGATTGGAGTTTTAGGAGTCTGTGGGCTTGGCTATGATAGAGCCGTGAAAGTGTTGTCCTATTCCTGGAAAGAAGGCATGCGAGCAACCCCAGGACAGACCACACAATCTGAGGATCACCTAAGACACAGAAAGAGACTTTTTGCTCTTCTCTTCTCGGAGTGCATCTGTGAGAGATGGCACTCACAGATACGCTTTTCCGAGGACGAAAGAGCCAGAAGGTGCCATTTCCCTCCTCCACCTCTCAGAATAGGTGCAGAGACACCTGCAGAGGGCAGGTAATCCAACATTGGCTATTTAGCCAGCTCTGCTCCAAATCCAAAGTCCCTGTGTTCTGGCATAACTGCCTTTCTGGGTCAAACCCGCATCATTCCTGGCATGGTGAGAACCTCCCCAGAAGACTAATGCAAGTCGCTACTATACCATCTATCTAAAGTTTGAAGTTTTAGAAGTCAGATTGACTGGGATAGAGCCCAAAGTACACTGTGCTTCTCCAGACAGACAAGCAACCCAGAGGTGCCTGAGATGCAGATGGGGAAATTACTCACTTTTCTGGAAATGCTTCCATAAGAGCAGCAAGTACAGAGTCCCCTCTCCAGGGACATAGGAGCTGGCTGGCACCATTTCCCTCCCTTGCTCCTCAGCATAAACCAACTTCAGTAAACAAAACAGTGCCAACAATGGCCACTAAACCTGCTTACACCAAGTTGCACCCCTGTGCTCTGCTGGTACTGCTTTTCTTGGGTAAGTGTGACTGAGAACCAGCACAGTGAGCCCCTTCCCCAGAAGACCAGCAGAAACCTCTGCACATACCACATCCCCTGACCATAGAGTTCTGCAAGGCTTCAGCTCTGATGGAAGTAGCTCAAATCTCATTTAATAAACAGACTAGAGCACACCTAGTTAAAATTCTCCATCCTCAGGCCAAAGTCCAAACACTGCCCACTGGAGGCAAGGAGAACTTTTGCAAACGATCGACCTGAGGATACAGCAGCCAAAACACAGCAACAGAGTTCATGCAGCACATACCAGAAACACTTCATGAAGCACAGGCCCTGGACACTATATGACCTCTTTTTCTTAAAGCCATTATTCTCAGGAACAGGAACCATAACACAAGGAAGAATACAGAGACACAGACAAAATAGCAAAATGGAGGAATTTTTCTCTCAAAACAAAGAACAAGAAAAGTTCACGGCCAGAGATCTGATTGAAACAGATATTAGTAATACGTTTGATGGAGAATTTAAAGCAACGACCATAAGGTACTCACTGGGCTTTAGAAAAGCATTGAAGACATCAGGGAGACCCTTAACACAGAGATAAAAGAACTAAAAAAACAGTAAAGTGTAAAGGAAAATACAATAACTGATATTCAAAACTGATTAGTTATAATGACCACAGGATAGAAGAAGCAGAGGAATGAATAAGGGCTATAGAAGCTGGAATTATAGAAAATAATGAGGCTGCACAAATGAGAGAAAGAAAAATTATGGATCATGAGAATAGATTTAGGGAACTCACTGACTCTATGAAACATAATAACATTCCTATCATAGGAGTCCCAGAAGAAGAAGAGAAAGTAAAGGTGGGAGAAGGTTTACTTAAGGAAATAATACCTGAAAACTTCTCTAACCTGGAGAAGGATATAGACATCCAAATCCAGGAGCACAGAGAACTCCCATAAAAATCACTAAGAGAAGGCCAACATCAAGACATATGGTAATTAAATGTGCAAAATATAGGGATAAAGAAAAAAATCCTAAAAGCAGTAGGACAAAAGAAATCTTTAACTTAAAGACTCATAAGACTATCTGCAGATCTTTCCATTTGGCAAGCCAGAAAAGCGTGGCATGATATATTCAGTGTGCTGAACAGGAAAAATATCCAGCCAAAAATACTCTATCCAGTAAGGCTATTATCATAATAGAAGGAAAGGTAAAGAATTTCTCAGACAAACAAAAAATAAAGGAGTTTGCGACCACTAAAACACTCTTGCATCCAATATTAAAGGGGATTCTTTGAGTGGGAAAGAAAGACCAAAAGTGACAAAAACTAGAAAGAAACAGAGGAAATCCCCAGAAAGAAGACAAAACAAGTAATAAAATGGCACTAAATACATATATATCAATAATTATTCTGAAAGTAAATTGACTAAACATTCTAATCAAAAGACATAGGGTTTCAGAATAGATAAAAAAACAAAACCCATCTGCATGCTGCCTACAAGACACTGATTTTAGACCTAAAGACACCTATGGATTGACAGTGAAGGAATGGAGAAGCAACTATCAGGCTGAGACATCAAAAGAAAGTCAGAGCAGCAATACTTATATTGGACCAATGAGACTATAAAGCAAAGATTGTAGCAAGAGACAAGAAATGACGCTATATCATTATAAAGAAGATCAAACAAATATAAACATTTATGCCCCCAACATGAAAGCAACCAAATGTATAAAACAATAACAAACATAAAGGAACTCGTTGATAATAATAAAATAATAGTAGGGAACTTTAACATCCTACATACAGCAATGGACAGATCATCTAAGCAAAAAATTCAACAAGGAAATGATGGCTTTGAATGAAACACTGGACCAGAGGGACATAACAGATATATTCAGTACATTTTATCCTAAAGCATAAGAATACACACTTTTTTTCAAGTGCACATGGGATATACATCAGAACATATCACATACTAGTTCACAAATCAGGCTTCAACAAGTCCAAAAAAATTAGGATCATATCATGCATATCTTATCACAATGCTATGTAACTTGCAATAATCACAAGAAAAAGTTTGGAAAGATCACAAATACATGGAGGTTAAACAACATGCTTGTAAAGAATTAATGGGTTAAGGGGCACCTGGTGGCTCAGTCAGTTAAGTGTCCAACTTCGGCTCAGGTCATGATCTCATGGCTTGTGAGTTCGAGCCCCATGTTGGGCTCTGTGCTGACAGCTCAGAGTCTGGAGCCTGCTTCGGATTCTGTGTCTGTCTTTCTCTGTCCCTTTCCCACTCATGCTCTCCCTCTCTCTCAAGAATAAATAAACATTTTTAAAAACTGAATGAATAGGTCAACCAGGAAATTAAAGAAGAAATAAAAAAAAATACATGGAAACAAATGAAAATGAAAACACAATGGTTTGGGACACAGCAAAAGTGGCTCTAAGAGGGAAGTATATAGTAATACAGGCCTATCTCAAAAAGCAAGAAAAATCTCAGCCAGACTTATCAAAAAAGAAAAGAGAAAGGCCCAAATAAAATCACGAACGAGATAGGAGAAATAACAACCAACACCACAGAAATAAAAACAATTATAAAAGAATATTATCAAAAATTATATGCCAACAAATTGGACAATCTTGAAGAAATGGGTAAGTTCCTAGGGAAATATAAATTACCAGAACTGAAATAGGAGGAAAAACAAAACTTGAATAGACTGATAACAAGTAAAGAAATTGAATCAGTAATCAAAAATCTCTTCCATCACCCCCCAAAAAAACAAAACAAAACAAAAAACAAAAACAAAAAAACAAAAGTGCAGGGCCAGATGACTCCAGAAATGAATTCTACTAAACATTAAAGAAGAGTTAATACCCATTCTTCTCAAACTATTTTGAAAGATAGAAATGGAAGGAAAACTTCCAAAGTGATTCTATGAGGCCAACATTACTCTCATTCCAAAACCAGACAAAGAGAACTACAGGCCAACATTTCTGATGAACATGGATACAGAAATTCTCAACAAAATAGAACCACATAGAATACAACAGTATATTAAAAGAATCATTCACCATGATCAACTGGGATTTATTCCTGGTCTATAGGATGGTTCAATATTCACAAATCAATCAACATGATACATCACATTAATAAAAGTAAGGATAAGAACCATATGACCTTCTCAATAGATGTAGAAAATCATTTGACAAAGTACAATATCCATTCATGAAAAAAATCCTCAACAAAATAGGGATAGAGGGAACATATCTCAACTAAAAAAGGCCATATGAAAACCCACCACTAATATTATCCTCAACAGGGAGAACCTGAGAGTTTTTCCTCTCTGGTCAAGAACAAGACAGAGATGTCCACTCTCACCACTGCTATTTAACTTCATAATGGAAGTCCTAGCCACAACAACCAGACCACAAAAACAAATAAAAGGCATTTAAATCATCAAGGAAGAAGTTAAACTTTCACTCTTTGTAGATGCCATCACACTCTAGAGAAAACTCAAAAAATTACTGGAACTGATACACAAATTCAGCAAAGTTGCAGTAAAGAATTCAGTAAAGTTGAGTAATGTATAGAATTGCTGAATCGCATATTGTATACCTGAAACTAATATAACACTGTATACTAACTATATGGTATAAAGTAATTTTTTAAACCAATCCTCCCTAATTTCATAATGAAATCTAATAAAAAGGTAAGCTTCCTTTTTGTCTTGTTGGAAAAAACAAAAACGAAAACAAACTAACAAAAAGCAAACAAAAAACATCCAGACAATCAGTCAATAATTAAGACTCCCTGCGTTAGTCTCAATTCTGCTTAATTTATTCATATCACGCCCCACAGCATAAGATTCCACTGGGGTGGACAACAGAGTACGCGAGCATTTCCAGTCTCTCCCTAGGATAATAATGCTGACTACCCACCCTGATTCTGTCTAGTGAACTCTAAATAAAACACTATCTAAAGTCTGGGTAAGCCAAAAAGTTTCTCCTTAGGAAGGAATCTATATTCTCAGACTCAGGTGAAATTTTTATTTCAGGTCTGAAATTTTATATTTCAGACTCTCTGTGAAAATTTTATGCAGATATTAGTATTCTTAAGGAAAATATTGCTGAATGGATAGATTTTATTCAGTGCTTATTTTGATACCTTGATGCTAGAATCTTGCTTTGAACATTAGGGCTATCTATATAATAATGCCTCTCCATTTTGAATTAAATGTATTGTAAGGAGTGAAATAAGAATCTTCATTGACCATTATATGTTTTAGTAATTAGAAAGGAGTAGAAATTTTTGCCCTAATTGTGAAATGTTCTGGTTCTATCAAAATAGGACAAATAAAAACTGGTGGAAACTATAATTAAATGGACACTGTTTTTAGAAACAATTAAATGCATATTGGAATCCTGACACTTATATGAGAATTGGATGGTAAATCAACTTGTCAAGTGAGTACAAATGGAAATAAAACATGGTTAAGAGGATTTCTTTAAAATTCAGATAATCAGAGGAGTTGGGCAATCAATTTCTGAGTTTAAATGCCTCTGCAAAATAGTTTTTCAGAATCATTAAACTACGATGCTCTTCGACAATAAAGAAAATCGGCTGTGTGCCCAGGTTAAAACTGAAAATGGTACAAATCAAAATGTGATATAGACCATGGGTGTGTGTAATTTATGCTTTCTCACAGGGACAGGCATTTCAAAGTAATTTCCTTGGAGTATATTTACAAAACACAGTGACAGGATTTGGCCATGAAGCTTTATCAAAAAGACCTGGTCTCTATTGTATAGTGATATCTTTGTTATTTAGTAGAGGTGCTCTATAAATAAGTCTGAGAACAAAATGAAGGAAATACAGATCAGTAAAAATAAAACAGATAACCTGATTTTATGGGCCTTGGACCAAGATTATTGTTTCACAGAAAAGACTTCATCATAGTTCTCTGAATTATTACAGTTCTTGTGAACATCCTGTGACTTGGCATATGCCATTATCTGAAGTCCTCAGAACCACAGAGGCAGAATAAACCAACCTACAAGCTCTACTGTATTTTCCTCAGTTGCTCTTCAAACTCTTAGGAGAATGTTTTCTCCAAGCCTCATTGAGAGTAATTTTGTGTGGATTGTTCAACATTTCTCCAGGCAATTGGGATAATGTGTGTCTGGGGATGACTCAGGAACTCTACTACGTCTCTTAAAAGAAGCTAATTATACGCTATGAGATGATAATTACCATCTCAGACCAACTATCTCTAAGGTTTTAAGGTATTTTGAACACTCAAAGAGTCCACATCCTTTTGGATTCATGAATATCTTCAGGTACAGGGAAATTAGTACTTCTCAAGAGAATACAGCATGCCTAGAAACAGTTGTGAAAGTAAGAACATTTCTTATATTGTACTCATACTTATATCTCTTTAGTCATGGAGTATAAACTACCTGGAATAGCATTTCTTATAACATGGCTCCTAAACTAAATTCAACACACTAGATCTCAATGGAAGCAGCAATAATCTTAAGTAAAATTCTTTGCTGAACTCAAATTTGTCTTTTAAAAACTTATACATCATTCCATTATAGAGACCTAAAACCAAATTATCATAATAGAGATTAACACTTATAATATTTATAATATATCTCTTCCTAAACTCTTACATTGTTATCTGTATCAGTCAGGGTTTGAAGAGAAACAGAATCAATAGATTTTTTCTCTATATAAATCGTATATATTATTTATACAAATAGAATTAGAGTTAAATATGATTTAATGAAAGGTTATATTCAATAGTTAAAAATAATTTAAAACTGAAAATCACACTTGAAAATTCCTCAAGTGCTCATCAGTAGTCGTTGTGCGGGTTACAAAGGTATGTGATGTAAAGGGATGGCTATCTGTTGCAATCATTTGCCATTTTCAATAGACAAACATTTTGTACAATTAAATCTGTAGATTAACCAGATTCTAAGGTATAATTAAACTGAACACAGTTCTTCAGAACTAAAATCTCATGATCATTTTATCCATTTTACGTCTCAAGATTAATCTGAGAAGTATGGCAGAGCTGGAAATCAAAATTTAAGAGTAGAACCAAGAATGCCAGAGAAAAGACTCTGGTTCAAAAGTAAAACAGGCAATGGTTATGTCCTGCAAAGAAGCCAGTGAGCTGACCCAGTGGAGAGATTATCGTTGCCTCAAATGAAAACTACTTTTGGATCTCAGCATATAGTGAATACACACACACACACACACACACACACACACACACACACACACACACACACATACACACACACACACACATATAGTGTGTATAATATACTCAGAGAATTGTTATGGAGCAGAGGAAGAACCCAAATGGAATATAATTGAACCAGGAAGATCAATTACAATAGACAGCTGTACCTAGGAGAGGCATGTTCTCGGAATGGGTAATAGTTTTACAAAAGTCAGAACTGACATAGTCACAGGGATAAGAAACAAAGTGGCAAGACAGAAATACATTTTCCCCAAGGCCAGGATGGATATTCTCTAACAAGGAAATTCCTACAGTGATTATCTTCATCTGATTCACTCTCCCTGTGGGGTACTCCATAGTTACTTCATAAAGAAACTCCACTTTCCCTTACCATGGTTTTATTTTTCATTTCAAGTCCAAATACTAGTCTTTTTGGCAGAGAAGGCAGAAATAATTAGCAATTGAACAATTCTTGAAGGAATTGTGTAGAAAAGCTTCCAAACCATAAATGTATAGTTGTTTTGTTCACTAGACTTTAACCCACATTCTTCATTTGTACAAAAATATTTACTTAGATATTTAACAACCCTTTCTATACAAATGGCAAGAGATCTCCGGAAAGAACACATACTCATATATATAGTTTACCATTATTTTCTAGATCACCCAGAGGTCACTATTAACTATAACATTATAGATCTATGGCAAATTTTAGGTCATTTCTTCTAGGACAGAAAAAATACCTACATTCTTCATCTTCCATTGTCATAGCAATGAGAAAAGATAAGAAGATAGAAGTGAAGGAAATTGGTGCTCAGAAATATTAGCTACCGTTTATATAGGAAGTTTAAAGGAACACTATGAGAGAATTCTAAGGCCAAATGAGGCTAAAATACCAGTTATTTAGCCAAGTTTTCTAAGACTAGGAAAAAGAAAACAAGAGTGCACCAAAAGGCAAAGCAGAATGCAGATGAGCAAGTTAAATGAAGCCATTAAAGCAAAAACTGAGCAGAAATAATGGGAATTACACAATGAGAGCAGGAAGTTGCACATGGAGTGGGCTGAGGCAGAATTATACCTGAAACAGATAATGGCTGATTGAGAAAAACCCAAACATGTGTGTCTGTATAATCATGTCCATGGGATGTATGTGTATTTCATCAAGGCAAAGGAATAACCTACCTCACATTCCAGCCAACTGCAGGACTATTCATAAAACTTTTGTAATTTTGTGAGGCACTGTAGGACACCAAAGGTAATGACAGCATTTCCGATGCCTCAATTTGTCTGAAAGACTATCTTTTACTCTTCACCCTCTTTCAATAGGCAAAATGGGGACCAAAAGGTCTTCTACACCTAGTTAGGTAGGACATTGCCTTGAGTCCATTCTTGGTCGAATATGCAAATTTTCATATCCTTCTTCTTTATAAAATGTAGAAACCCCACAGGAGGCACTAATGGACAGATAACTGAACCATCATAGGTTGTGGGATATCAGTTTCTAAATCACCCTGACCATTAGTTCTGAACATACAAAAATGTTTTAGGGTATTCACAGATTATCGAGAAATCCAGAGGTGGTTTCAGATTACCAACTCAGGTGTTAGGAGGGAAAGTAATTAAGATACTGAATCTTAGTTATAGAACCAAAACATTTAACATTAAGTGATGTCAAAATATTTAAAGTTCTTTCATTTTCTGGAAGGAGGTACATAACTGCTTTTACAAACCTCCACTTACTCCTTGGACTTCTTGGAAAGGGAAAAAACTATCTAATATAGGGGCACCTGGGTGGCTCATCATTTGAACATCTAACTCTTGATTTTGGCTCAGGTCATAATCCCAAGGTCATTGGATCCAGCCCTGTGTCAGGCTCTGTGCTGGATGTGGAGCCTGCTTAAAATTCTCTCCCTCTCCCTGTGCCCCTCTCCCCCACTTTCTTTCTTTCTCTCAAAAAGAAAAAGAAAGAAAGAAAGAAAGAAAGAGAGAGAGAGAAAGAGACTACTTAATGCAAGTAACATTTTGACTGTTGAAGAATTAAGTCAATATACATTGTCCTGAAAAATTGTTCCATACAAAGAATGTGAATGGTCCTCTTAAAATCTGTTGTCAAATATGGGTGACCAAGAACATCTCATACTTAGCAGAAAATCTTATGCTATTTTATTAAAAAAATACTGTCTAGTATTATAGAAAAGAACTACTCATCCTTAATAATGAATCTTTAATAAACCCTGGAGAACAATACCCTGTGTTATAATTTAATCAATGTAAGTTTAAAATCCTCTAGATTACAGAGAGGTAGTCTTGCTTACTGAAAATACCACACACAGCTGAAGTACTGACATCCCTTCAAAGACATTCGTTTTATCTAACAGAAATATCTCCTGCTTTCTGAACAAAAATGCATGAGGCCTCATGTACTATTTAGCTGAAAGTGTGAATTACAAAATGAGTCAAAAATCAAAGGGGTTTTAGTATTTTTACAAGGACAGCAAATCTCTCAGATTCAGGACAGAAGAAAACACTCATTCATTACAGAGTCTGTTTTCAAGCTCTTGTTTCTTCACTGCATTTGCTTATGCACTGTCATTTCTGTTGAGCTCTCTCTTCTCTCAGGTAGTGTTGACTAACAAATTATTCTTTAATTTCTGAAAGATGTTATCTTTCTTTTTCCCTTTATTTTTTTTTTATTTCAGTGGCTCCTTAAGAAATACCATGAAGAGTCAAGAAAACTTTTCAACTCTATTTTCTGTGACCAAAAATATATTCGGTTTTTTCTTTACAAAAGCCTTACAGCAAACAACTACAAATATTCTGCCTATAGAATAAATAATATATTCATACCAATGCAGAATGGGAATAGATTAAAAGCTGTTTCTTGATGCCTAAAATCTTAACATCAGTGTAACATAGTATTAACAAATAAAATTTGTGGATAAGATTTTTACCTGGCTCTAGGACTTGTGAGCAAGTTATTGATTCTTAGGTCCCTAATTTTTAAAACTGGAGAAAAAATGAATAAAATGCTTTCATAGAAAGAGACAAAATTTTGCAATTTTTTATTACTAATATCAATAGTATCACATATGTGACATAAGTCAATGGTTTAAGACCAAGTAAAATCCTAAATTATCCACTTTTTAAAATTGTTAACATTGGCAACAATAATTCAAGTATCATTCAAGATGAATTATAAAAAAAATGTACTTATACACTGAGACATCTATATAAACATTATAGGATAAACATGTAGAAATATAATATCTTTCTATGTCTTCTTATGCATTTGAAAATGAGAAAACTAAATGAAAGACAATGCATATTTACTTAAACTCCAAACAATTTTAATTTTATAACTTCACTGTTGGAGCTAGTTTGTGTGAATAATTTTACTTGATTTTCACCCTACAACATATCAAATATGTAAAATTAATTATTATTGCCATTGTATAGATGAGAAAACTGTATCTCAAAGAGATTTTTGTCACTCACTCTAGTCACAGAGATAAGAAAGAGGAGACCACGATATGAACCCAGATCTAAGCTTAATGGAAAATTTTCACTGTACCTCAAACTCATTTATCTGATATCTATTTAAGATCCATTGAGTAAGTTATATTTATGAAATTATTATTACGCTATATATGTTAACAAACCTGGGTGCAAATTTTTAAAAAAGAAATTTAAAAAAATCCACTGAAGAAAGAGACTCACAAATGCAATACTTTACACATGGAACCTCCTGGTTGAAATCTCCTGGATAGCTAACTGAAATCTCAGACATAGTGTGTATAAAATCAAGCTAACTGCCAAACTCCCCCACTGAAACAAACAAAACAAAAAACAAAATTTCTTGAATGGTTCTTCTTATCTCAAAAAACCCTCTTCCCCAAACCCAGAGGTCAGCCCTGATTCTTACCTTTCCATCACTTTCCAAGTGCCAACATTTCCATCTGCCTCCTTTTCTACCATAAACTCTAGTCACCCCATTGCTTCTATCCCAAACCTGTCTCTCCGCTCTACATGTCAACCCCTCACTCAGTGATCTATTTTCCCAATAGTCAAAATGATATTTTGAAAAATCACAACATCTTGTCTCTTGACTTTCTACTCCCCACACAACCTGCTTTGATTCTTTGATTGATTTTCCATCGCTAACAAGAAAAAAAGCCAACTCCTATATGATGACAGAGATCCAGACTTGATATTTTCCTGTCTACCTCTCCAATTACATTTTTTATCATTCCTTTCTTATTATCTTAATTCTGGTTGCTATAAAATTTACCCTAGAATGAGTGTCTTAAAAAATAGAAATTTATTTTTCATAGTTCTAGAGGCTGGGAAGTCCAAGATCAGGAATGCCAACATGGTTAGGTTCTGAGGAGCACCTGCTTCTTTGTTTGCAGATGGTTGTCTTTTCATTGTGTTCTCAATTGGCAGAAAGAATAGAGGAAACCACCTCTCTGTGTTTCTTCTCATTAGGGTAATAATTTCTGTTGGGAGCCATTTTGGGTTCACAAGTTGAGATCCCTCCCTGTGTGGGCTCGCAGGTTGAGACCCCTCCCTGTGTGGAAAAAGCAGTTGAAGTAAAGTTCCCACCAGCCAAGATGGAGCCTAATCTTACCTCCTTCGAAATAATCTTTCGGGTCTGGATTTCTTGAACCGTTCTCGTCGGCCCAAGGGATATAATGCTCTTTGGTTTTATGGCATATGGAAAAGGGGACCTGGAATGCGATGTCTTGATGGATAAAATCTGAATGAGAGTAACCTGGCCAGAAGTAACCTCAAAGTTGCCTCTTGGGGATAGGTTATGCAAACTGATCATACAGAATAGCAGTTATGAGTCGGCTAGAAATTAGTAGATGTTAGGCCCCAAGACTCCTTGAACCAAACTAGATTTTCCCTGCAGGTGTCACATTGTGTTAATCATCCCCTCAGCCTCACCATAAAACCTCAAGGCACATCTCTGTAAAGCTTCTCTCAGTATTTGATTAACAGACTGATAGAGAGATTGTAAAGAGACTTAGGACCTTCTCTAGAGGTTAGCCTAGCCCAAAAGTTAGAAGCACTGTTTACAGATAAGGTACAAACAGTAGCCAAACAAAGGTAGCTACACATATCTTCACTGATCAACAGCAAATGTTGAGTACCTCCCTGAGGTTAACATTTCACGAATCGTTTTTATAATTCTCATCCCCACGCTCCCTTATAATAAAAAGGCAATAACAAAATACTTTTACAGAAACTACCATAAATAGATAGACAAGAGCCCTTACGATCTAGGCTCATTCACTCACAAAGGAAAAGAACTTAGACAAGCATTAGAGATCATGTCTCTACCAAGCGAATAATACCTCCTCCATTATGATTAAAGATTATGGATAGAATGACTCCTAATCTACCTGTAGATGATTAACGTAGGTCTTAAGGCAATAATGTATGTTGTTAAGAATGCCTCATCACTGATGTAATGTCACTCACTGCCTTTAAATAAAGAAACTAAGACTAGCAGGTCAGAGATGCCAGAATTGCCAGGGCTGCCTGCTTGGTCATCAGACTACATCTCTCTCGTGGCTCTCTCATTTCCTTTCGCCTGACCATCCATCCTTCGGGGATTTGCCAAAACTGATCCCTGGCAAATTTCATTTATGAGGGATCTACCCTTATTACCTAACTACCCTCAAAACTCCCACCTCCTAATACCAACACACGGGGAATTAGGGTTTCAAGACATGAATTTGAGGGAGACGTGAACACTTAGTCCAAAACACTTATCCCTACCCCAAAAATTCTTGATCACTTTCCCAATCTTTGGGGTATGCCAAGTCCTTTTCCACCTCTAGGACTCTGTGTGTGTGTGTGTGTGTGTGTGTGTGTGTGTGTGTGTGTGTGTTCTCTTTCTAGAATAATCTTTCTCTAGTCTTTTGTATAGTTATTTTTCCTTTGAAATCTCAGCTGAAAAATTTCCTGACCCACCTTAATTAATGAAAATTGTTTGCCTGGTTACTAACTACCTTCCCACGTTGTTTATTTCCTTCATAATCTTCAATTGTTTTTTTTCTATATGTTTTCTTGCTTATAGTGTCGCCCTTGGATCAAGGTCATATTCAAATTTGTATCTTCAGCTCTTATAAAAATGCTAGATGACTGAACAGCTATTATACCAGCTAAAAGTTTAAAAAAAAAGTGGCAACACTAAATACTGGCAAGAATGATAAACTGCATCATTCATATACTGCTGGTAAAAATATAAAATGGTACAGAACTCTGGAAAATAGTGGAAGTCTCCTTAAAATAAAACAACTAAAATATATGCTAATATATGACCCAGCAATTGCACTTCTGAATATTTATCTCATAGAAATAAAAATCTGTATACAATCTTCCATACAAGCTCTAATTTTAAAAGCCCAAACTGAAAACAACCAAACTACTGGATATGTGAATGGTTATACAAGCCGTGGTGCATCTATATGATGGAAAGTCACTCAGCAACAAAAAGGAATAAACTGTAATGTATAGAATTGTTGAATCATTATATTGTACACCTGAAACTAATACAACACTCTATTTTAATAATATTTCAAATAATTTTTAAAGGGATAAATTATTGACTCACGCAGGAAGTTGGATGAATCTTAAAGGCATTATACAGAGTAGGAAAAAATATCAAAGGTTTCATATTCCATTTATATAATTTTTTTAGAAATTGACATAGAGGTAGAAAACAGATTAGCAATTTCCACAGGTTAGGGATGACAGAGGGTTTGGGGGAGTTGTGACGATAAAGCATGAAGGAGAGCTCCATGGTGATGGAATAATTTTGTATCTTGATCACAAGATCATCTTGATGAACGGACATATATGAATAACTGATGTAGAACTACATATACACACTGTGTCTCTGTCAAATTCCTGGTTTTAATAATTTACTGCATTTATACAAACTGTAATTATTGGAAGAAACTAGATAAAGAGTATATGGGACCTCTGTACTTATTTGAAATTTCCTGTGAGTCAACAATTATCTGAAAATAAAAAGATTAAAAAATGTTAGGTATTCACTAAATAAAAACAGTTAAATTTACACAATGTGTACTATATTAAATGCCCATATATATGAACTCACGTAATACTATCGATAATAGAATCATATCGATACTGTTATTAACATCCCTAATTTACAGACTGGTAGTTCCATGATTTTAATCCAAGCAGTTTAGCGTCAGAGGAAGTGCTTCTAAGCATCACACTATACTGCTTCACAAAAATAATTCTTGAACAAAGAAATGAATAAAATTATTTTAAAAAATAGGTATATTTAGGCAAGGGAGAAGCAGCATACAACCTTTGGGAAAATACAGGTTGACTTCACACCCCCTCTCCATTGAACTTGGTTGTAGAGTCTTACATTGATGAGAAAGAGAGGAAAGTCAAGCTTAGGACTATAATGCTACATCTATTCTGCTATTAAATTCTGAGTTCCCGATTAAACTTTTCTAGAGATAGAAATTTTTCATAATGTTGGAAAGCTTGTTTTAGTTACATTTCTGGGAATACAATCACTATAATGCATGTAAGTAGTCATGTGCCACTTCATAGATATCAGCCCAGAAAACAAGAAGAAGTTGATAAAAACAAAGGGGTTGATTCAGTTATATCTACCATCCAGCCATTCAAGATTTATCTTCTGTTTAACCACTACATTCCTTAGCCCAATCCAATTTAACTATTTTCTGGAAGAATTAACCACAATTAATCAGATTGATTTATTCCCATTTTTTTCCCATCAAAATGCTAGGTGCATTCCTTCTTGAATCACCCAATTACTGTCAATATTCCCTGTGAATGAACTACGTTTATGAATTCCCTGAAAATATTGGTTAAATTAACAAGGAGAATACCTGGTCAATGTCTTCAAGAGCTCCAAGTCTACTAGAAAGGACAGAAGCAAAGAGGGAATGTCAATACAATGTGATGGATATTTTCAATTATTCATTTTTTTCAGCTTTATGGAGACATAACTACTACATTGTGTAAGTTAAGGTGTACAGTATGAATTTGGTCCATATATACATTGTAAACTTATTGCCCATATGGTTAGTTAATACACCATCACCATATGGTTAGTTAACACCATCCATCACGTGATTATAATTACCTTTTGTGTGATGAGACATTTAAGATCTACTCTCTTAGCACCCTCAAGTATATAATAGAGAGTTTTGTCTATAGTCGCCATTCTTAATATCAGATACTCAGCACTTATCCATCTTCTATGTGGAAGTTTCTACTCTTTTCAAACAACATCTGTCCATTTCCTTCACTGCCCAGCCCCTAGTCATCCATCATCCTATTCTCTGAGTCTGACATTTTAAGATTCCTCGAATAAGTGAGATCATACAGTAAATGCCTTCCTCTGACTTATTTCAACTAGCACAATGCTCTCAAGACCAACCATGTTGTCAAAAATGGCAGGATTTCCTTCTTTCTATGGTTTATTAATATTCCGTATTTAGTAATTTCTTTATATATATAATATATATAAATATATATATAAACATATATATATGACATTTTCTTTGTGCATTCATCCATCCATGAACACTCAGGTTCTTTCCATGCCTTGACTATTGTGAATAACCTCTTTAATTTTGTTTGTTTATGGAGAATTTGAGAAGGATTAGCAGTAATTCTTCTTTAAATGTTTGATAGAATTTACCAGCGAAACCATCCGGTCCTGGACTTTTCTTTTAGGGGAGATTTTTAATTACTGCTTCAATCTTCTTAGTTATTATTGGTTTGATCAGTTTTTCTCTTTCTTCATGATCCAGTCCTGAAAGGTTATACGTTTCTAGAAATGTATCTATTTCTTATAGGTTATCTACTTTGTTGCCATACAATTGTTCACAGTAGCCCCCTATGATTCTTAGCATTTCTATAGTGTCAGTGGTTATGTACCCCCTTTCATCTATATGTTTGTTGATTTGAGTCCTACCTTATCTTTCTTGGTTAATTTAGCTAAAGGTTTTTCCATTTTGTTTATCCTTTTGAAAAATCAACCCTTAGTTTCATTACTTTTATACTATTGTTCTTCTAGTCTATATTTTATTTACTTATGCTCTAATATTTATTACTTCCTTTCTTCTGCCAATTCTGGGCTTAGTTTGTTATTCTTTTTCTAGTTCCTTTAGGTGTTGCTTCACATCTTTCTATATTCTTGATTATGCATTTATAGCTGTAAACTTCCCTTTGGGAACTTTTGCTTTTGCTGCATCCCATAAATTTTGGTATGTTGTGTTTGGTATGTTGTTATATTGGTCTCAAGACACTTTTTCCTTTTGACTTCTTCTTTGACCCTTTGGATGTTCAAGTGTGTTAATTTCCATATATTTGTGAATTTTTCAGTTTTCCTCCTATTACTTATTTTTTGCTTCATACCAGTGTGATCAGAAATAATACTAGATATTATTTCAATCTTCTTAAATTTGCTAAGGCTGCTTTGTAGCCCAACATATGATCTATTCTGAAGAATCTTCCAAGGGCACTTGAGAAGACTGTACATTCTGATGCTGTTGCATGTAATGTTCTATATGTGCTAGAATCACTTGGTCTGTAGTGTTTTTCAGGTCTACTGTCTCCCTCTTCATGCAAACTGGAAAATCTACCCACCATTGAAAGTGAAGTGTTGAGGGGCACCTGGGTGGCTCAGTCCATTAAGCGACTGACTTCAGGTCATGATCTCACTGGTTCATGAGTTTGAGCCCCGTGTTGGGCTCTTTGCTGCTAGCTTGGAGTCTGCTTCAGATTCTGTTTCCCTCTCTCTCGGCCCCTCCCCAACTCATACTCTGTCTCTCTCAAAAATAAAAACAAACATTAAAAAAGTTAAAGAAAAAAAGAAAGTGAGGAAATGAAATCCCCCTATTATTGTTGTCTATATCTCCCTTTAGTTCTCTTAAGGCTTTCTTTAGGTATTCAGTTCTCCCAACGTTGGAATGAACATATACTTACAATCATCATATCCTCTGAGTGAATTGACCCTTCAATTATTAATTCTGTTTCTTGTGAATTTCCATAACTTGCTTAATCAGGAAAATTATATTATTTCCCCAATAGAGGTATTAATAAATTTAAGACTAAATCGAGGCTTGATCCCCCTCCAAATTAAACATATTATTATTTTATTTATATATTTGCAAGAAGATTGAATAAAAATCTTCATAATTGTGTTCAATACAGAAAATGATTGAACTATATTAAAATGCAACCAACTGGAAATTATTAAAAATTACCTTAGTTAAATCAGTAATAAAAGTGAAACTATTATCATGTATCAGCTACTTTACTTTTCAAACTATTCAAATCGGAACATATTCTATTTGTAAGCTAAGTTCAGGAAAAATTGACAGTAAAAGGACTGTATCATACACAAAGAAGTATAACTCACCTTTGTTAGTCTAGCAAATAGTGTTTTAGAACAAGTTATAGCTTATTCTGTAGTACAAAACAATCCTGAGGGGGTTGTTTTTACCTTCAAATCAAAATTCAACTTAGAATCAGAACTGAAATGATGTTCTTATGTCAGCAATGAGTATATAAGTGACTTGATTTTTCTCAGGACTGCAATTTTTAATGTTCAACTGAGTATAACACTTTAAAGAGTCCCTTTCAATCCTTAAATAATATTCAGTTTGTGAATGTAAAACACACCTTTTTCAGCTCCACTTATTTGCACAAGTACCCTTCCATATCAAGGATTAACACAATATGCATCATGAGTTCAAAAATTTCAATTTGCAGCTATCCTTAGCAAATAATGAGAACCATCTGGACTGATTGATGTGCAGACTGAAAGTAATTGATCCGGCAATTGAGAAGCTTTTACGAAACATGAAATTAAACAAGATGATATTAAGCATTCTAAAGTTCATCCGAACGACACACCAATGTGTTACTAGCTGCTCATTTTCTTTCATATTTATATAAAAAGCCTTGACTGGCAGAATATAATAGAAATAGAAGTTTAAAAAATCTAGACATCGATGTATTGATCAATTACTTTGTTACAAAAAACATTCGGTGTGGTGCATAAGGTCTTTGATTTCTCGCCAAGGTTATCTGGAGGTAAAACATTATTAATTGAATTATAATCATGAATATGTACAGAGTATCCTTAAAAAGAGCATAGTGTATAGAAAGGAACTAGCAATATTTTTAATCTTTGAATAAAAGTTTACATTATTTCAGATTCTTATTATCTCCCTTTTGGAAAAAGAAGTGTTTCACAAGGCCAGTTAAATATTGCTTGCTCTCTTCACAGCAAACTTTGAAATAAGTGAGCTTATTCTTCCCACTTTAAGGATGAATAGTTAAATCTCCCAGATACTGTATCATTTGCTAGTGGCTGGGTGAGTGGTAGACTGGAGCCAAGACCCTACTTTTTTTTTTTTTTTTAATTTATAGTCTAAAATACATTCTAGTATACCACACTGCTTCTTGATAAGAAAACACAGACAACTGAAAGCATGCATATTGTTTTACTAGAATGCTTTCCCAATATTCCATATTGTTAATAAGTCTTTATTTCCTTGTATAAAAAGACATTGATTCATGGGAATTCTTCAACATTTTCATTGTACTCAATTGTATCACTAACTTAGGCACTATGCATAAGTCTCCAACATAAAAGGACATCTGGCAACAGTGGCCAGTATGACTACAGGTTGAATCATAAGGCAGGCATTTGTAACTTGAGGAAGATGTCCGGGAAATTATGAATGTCCAGAAGGAAATATAAAAGAAAAAGACCTAAAGACCTGAGCCTGGTAAAAAGCTGTGCTACCATTTCTGGAAATGCTTAAGGCTTCAACAAGAATTTTCTCAAAATCTGAGCAATGGCATTCTATGATGTAATCTTAGAAATATTTCTCAGTAAGAATCATTATAAAATGTGACAAATTTTAAACTGTGACCAAGAACGAAGCTAATAACTCTGTTGTTGATCTCAGTGCTCAAAGTAAAATAATCTAGTCTGACACACAGAAACATAATACATGTATTCAGAAAGATTAATGTATATTCATTATAATTTATATAATATTTATAACAAATCATGGAACGTAGAGTCATGAAATTATGCATATTTACATAGGAGATTAATATACTCTTTCTGTTTCTCTAAAGCTACTAGAGAGGTTTCATGGAGAAGATGAGATTTCATAAGCAATGCTAGGAAAAAAAGACATCTTGAGAGACTGTGGACAAAGGGTCATTTCAGAAAGTAAACACAGTTTGAGAAAGCTCAGGGGCAAGAAGTAAGGCTTCGATGGTTGATATAAATGAACTATTAAGGCAGTAAGATGCATCCGCCCAAGCAGCAAGTCTACCCTATTCTGCTTTATCAATCTAGACAGTGACACCAAAAACTGATGTGGGGTATGTGATACTGGATGTTTCCCTCAGGTGAGTGTCCCTGCAGAAATTCAGGTAGAGTAAATGGAGTGAAAATGCCCATCAACCAATGAGCAAATTAGGATGAACTGTCATACATTCTTGCACTCATCTCTTTGCTACCTTTCCTAAGCAAACCTGTCTCTCAAACTATGAAGGAAAAAGCTTTAGTACTCAAATAAAAAGGTGAGGTATATAACCTGCTTGAGGCTGCATGAGAAAAGGGAAATTCATCTCCATAACTTCATTAGTGGCTTACAACAAAATTGTTTTATCTCTTTCTAACAAACATTAGGTAGACAACAGAGTTGCCATTTCTGATAGGACTCTGAAATATTCTCATTGTGGGTAAGTGTAATAAACTCAGGAGTGATTTTAATGCCTCAGTTTAGTGGATTCCAAACATGTGGCCTTGGTCAAGTTTCTTAATTTCTTTTATTCTTGTTTTAATAATAATTCTTGTTCAATAATTCATAAAAACAAAACAAAATACCTGCTTCAAAAGCTGTCGTGAGGGGGGCACCTGGGTGGCTCAGTCGGTTTAGCATCTGATTTCAGCTCAGGTCATGATCTCACGGTCTGTGAGTTCGAGCCCCGCGTCGGGCTCTGTGCTGATGGCTCATCAGAGCCTGGAGCCTGCTTCGGTTTCTGTGTCTCCCTCCCTCTCTGCCTCTCCCCACCTTGTGCTCTGTCTGTCTCTCTCTCAAAAAATAAACATCCAAAAAAATTAATTAATTAAAAAATATAAAAAAATAGTTGTCGTCAGGATTAAGAGAACATAGAAGGCCTCAGTCCATTTGTGTGAGTGATCTATCAGTAATGTTAGTTTTCTTTCCAAAATCTGATCCCCACATTCTTACCCACACCTCATTCCCAATCCTCCTCACTCTGCCTGTCTGTTTACTTAGAGAGAATATGCTCACATTCACCTTTGACTTTTACTGGAAGAAAATTCTGAATATTAATAATACAACTAGAAAGTAGTTAGGCATTTCACTCATTGTTTTTAATTATGTCAATACATACATTTATCTGGTGTTGAATGGCTTACATTGGCAATACAATTTTTAATCTTGATTTATTTAATCCACATAGAAGCTCAAACATTTGTATTATTAGCACAAGTATTAATTACTTCTAGTATTAGTAACGTAATAGTGTCTTGGTACAATTAGTAGTATAATAGCATAATCGGCATTATATACATTAAGATTAGAGGAAAGCAAAGCATTACATATATTATTGGACATGTAACTAGTAAGTAACGATGTTCTGTTTTCTAATCCATTTCTAGGGCTGCTAGAACACAGTGGGTTCCTTTCATAAACCATCACAAGTATCACTGCTGTAATATTTTTTCATATAATCATCATGTTTAAATATAAATTATTATTGAGTACTCATTTTATCAGGGAATAATTTTCTAATGGAAGACAGGAACACAGAATAAGAATACTCACAAAACTCGGTTCATGAGATACTGCAATTATCGATATAAATCTGGTCCCTTATCATTCTCTTTATTTATATATGCATTTATGTTTAAGATTCTAATAATAATTGTGAATTTAGCACCAAATCCAATAACTAGATCTTTAAAGATAATTTACATGTATTCATGGGCTTCGTGTACTTTTCCTTAACTTGTCACTATGTCTATAACTAGAAGTATGGCTATTCTGTATTTTAACAAGAGCTTGTGCACATGAATGTGTGGTATGTCTATCATAAATCAAAAAGGCAAGGACAAACGACTCAACAGCACCATGGATGAGAGGCTTACATAATCACTTCTTCAAAGAGGGGATCTAAATGTCCAATAGATACAAGAATATGCTCAAACTTGTTATAATATAAAAGTAAATGAAGTTCATAATGAAAACTATTATTTACCTATTTGATTGGAAATAATTAAACAGTCAAACAGTATCAAGTTTAGAGGTTGGGAATGAATAGAATTTCTTATACTTTGTGGGATAAAATTTTTGAAATACTTTTTGGAATGTGATTTTATTTACATTATTTTCTTTGTCCTGGTTCTTGCTTTGGTGAGTCTACTGAGATATGTAAACTCTGTTGATAACAATAACATGAATAAAAAATAAGTTACACAAAATTTAAAAAATGCATGATGAGGCATTTGAAAAAGTCTTACAAATCTCCCCATATACTACCCGTCCATAGCATAAACACTTTCTGAATAATATTTTGAACTTTTGGAAACATGAGTAGAAATAATTTCAGTTTGAAACAGGTTTTATAGCATTCAAATGTGATTATTCAACAATACTGAATTTAAACCTAGAGGGGAGAATAAGCGAGTGGAGAAGGAAATACACATAGCAATGTTTATAATGTAAACTATATATAAATAGGGCCCTTCCAAATTTACTTATGTATGTAGAGTCTTAAAAGTCCAATACAGAATTACATTTCTGTGCTTTCCAAGAACCAAACAATAACATTTTATAATATTTATATTGATAGGTTAATTGCAAAAATATTTTGGGAGTTATTGCTTAGTATTTATGAATTGGAGCAAAAATGGTATTTGCTGGATTTGAAAACAAAACTAATTCATAAAAAGGTAAATGACTGAATATGGCATATAAGTCACATCACATAACATTTATCATAGAACATATATGTAAATTATGTAAATTATATTCTATAATCAGATTAAGTATATGAAGATATTCAGGAGTATTTGTGAAAGCAATTGAGAGATCACTGTTAAAATACTTTTCTTTTTAGCAACTCTCATTCTGGCCTTTAAGTAGATTACTTTAGAGGTTGATGATTACACAATTCGTTAATCCTTTTCTTCTTAAATACTTCATGTTTTCTCCTTTATGATGGTTGATTATACTTGTCAACTTGACTAGTGATTCTGTTTTTCTCCAGAAGCTTGACTAAAACACCCATCAAAGGAAAATCTATGCTATAAGAGAATGCCCATGAAAACAACTGAGCGGTAAAAGCACTGAATGGCAGGAATTTTGGGAGTGTTTAGTATTATGCAAGGTAAATGGAAAGCCTTGAAATGGACAGTTATTGAGCATCAATTATTCTTCAGTAATTAAATTTGAAATATTTTTACATCTTTGTCATCTTAATTCTCCCAACCATGCCTTGGAATAAGTACCGCATCCCTATGACAGACCCAGTGGTCTGCTTTTATGAGCTCAGGTTGCCATAACAAAATAACAGATGCGGTGCCTCAGACAAGATATTTATTTTCACCCAGTTCTGGGGGCTAGGAGTCTGTGATCAAAGTGGTGGAAAGTTTGGTTTGTATTGAGAGTTCTCGTCCTGGTTTGTGGATGGCTACCTGACTCTGATATCTCTTCCACTTCTTTTAAGGGCAGAAAACCTATGGGATTAGTCCTTCACCTCTTAAGACTTCATCTAACTTTAATTACCCCTCTAAGATCCTATTTCCAATAGTCCCATTATGGGCTAGGGCTTCAATATATAAATTTAGAGGGGCACATTTTATAGTCTCTAATACTATTATCCTACCTATACCCATATATTTCCTAGCCTCACTGCAGTTAGACAGGGACATTGACTAGTTGTAGCTAAAAAGAGTGTTACCTTGGGATCTAAGTAAAAAAGAACTAAAACAGAACTTTCTAGCAGTCTCTTCCTTTGCCACAGTGACTGAGAAGACCTTGTGCTCCAGACTACAATAGTTGGTAGTGGAGCCTCCATCAGCCTGGGTCTCAGATAGACTGCAGATCACAAACCCCTTGCTAAACTGAACTGGGTATGTAACATAATTGAAAAATACATATTTAGTTTAGCCATTGTACACTTGGTATTGTTTGTTATTGCCATTTACCTGGATTTATACCCCAGAGTGGTAGTTGGAGTGCAAAATCACCTTGGTTTAAATACCAACTCTGCCACAGATGAAATATGTAGACTCAAGAAAGTTTCTTAACACCTTTAACAATCTTTGTGCATAAAATGAAAGTAGTTAATAATGCCCATTTCATAAAAGTGTCAAGAAATTAAAATGAAAAGTTGCATGTAAAGTGCTTTTAAAAGTGTTTTGTATCTAATAGGGGACTGACGGGCACCTGGGTGGCTCAGTCGGTTAAGCATCCAATTTCAGCTCAGGTCAATGATCTCATAGTCCATGGGTTTGAGCCTGCTTCAGGTTCTGCGTCTCCCTCTTTCCCTCTGCCCCTTCCCCACTCATGCTCTGTCTCTCTCTGTCTCTCAAAAATGAATGAACGTTAAAAAAATTTAATAGGGATCGATAGCTGCCTATTATTTTTATGTTGAGAATCTGTGGCTCAGAGGTTATACAAAGGGTGATGATAAAACTTAAACATTCATGAGTCACATGGGAAGTTCTTAGATACAGATGGCAAAGGCCAAAACAGAGAACAACAACTGAACTTACCAGTAATTGGTGCTGCATAGATACAGCTCTAAAAAGATGGTGATGCTCACATACAGAGAATTAAGTTGAGAAAATTCAGGTCCATGCCTAACCTCAAATGAGTTCATATTTACTCATGGATATAACCACATAAGCAGAGTATTGCTAGTGATCATCTGGTAATAACTGTTTCCCCAATTCAATTGGACACCATTCATTTCCTCCAGGGAATCTCTATAATTTTATGACCAAGAGAAATTCCCTCAGAAATTTTACTTATTCATGGACCCTATAAACCAAAATTACCACATTCATACAAGTACTAGGCATTCCATGTCCTGACTGTTTTGGCAAAACCACTTATTAACACTCACTCATGATGTATAAAGAAGCAGTCTGGCTGATCTGCCAAAACTATAAAGCATTATTTTCATATTTCCCTAGTCCACATACTCCCAAAAAGTACAATTTCAACATTTTAAAAGAAATAGTAGCTATCAGAAGGAAGGTTTGTATGAAAATAAATAAATAAACAGAAGCTTCTGAGTTTAATATGTTAAATTCCTTTGTATCCTCTTTGTTATTTTTCTCATCAAATAATGGATGTATGTTGATACTGCCTTAAAATGGTAAATATATTGGGCATCTCTAATGTACTTGGCCATATAAATTCCTCAGTTCTGGCTCTTTTCCTGAGGGTGCCAACACTGTATTCACCCAGTGAGCCCCACCATGAGAAGCAAAGGAAGACTGAGAGCCAGGAGCTAGTTGCAGAATAGTTAGGGACAAGCTCTGAAGTCAGAAAATACAGACTATCGTACTCGCTCCTGCATGAAGTTGGCCAAGTTACCGAGTATCTCTGAGTTTATCTCTTTCTTTGTGTAAACGTGAAATTTCAAAATATAAATGTTGAGTTGTTCAAAATGAAACTTGAAAAAAAGAAGGGAGGAACCCTTACTACTGCCAGTCTAGGTGTGAGAATTGACTGAGATAACCCAAGCTCTAAGGGCAATGTTTGAAACATAGTATGTCATTGATAAATGTTATCTCTATCATCAGCAGTTAGGGAAAAAAATCACACTCATGTCCTATTAAAATGTATTACAGCTTCTGGTTTTCAGATCATAGGAGGTGAAGGTGTAACTATCTCTGTCATCCCAAATCAGAGTGAATCTGATACGAGCTGCCTTCACCACACCGCCTAAGTTTGACCCCAGTAAAATCAGCATTGTCTGCCAGATGTGCACTGTGGGGAAGTCAGTGAGCACGATGTCTGCCGTGGCCCCGAAGACCGGCCCCCTGGGCCTGTGTCCAAAAAAGGTTGGTGACGACATCTCCAAAGCAATGGGTGATTGGAAGGGTCTAAGGATTACAATGAAACTGACCTTTCAGAAGAGGCCCAATTTGAAGTGGTACCTTCTGCCTCTGCCTTGATTGTCAAAGCCCTCAAGGAACTACCAAGAGACAGAAGTAGCAAAAAAACAAACATTAAGTGTGGTGGAAATATCACTTTTGTTGAGATTGTCAACACTGCCCAACAGATGCAGCACTAATCTTTAGCCAGAGAACTCTCTGGAACCATTACAGAGATCATGGGGACTGCCAAATCTGTGGGCTGCTCTGTTGATGGCTGCTATCCTCACGACATCACAGATGACATCAAGAGTAGTGCGGTGGAATGCCCAGCTAGTTAAAAACTATGAAGAAAGATAATTCAATAAAGGATAATTTGACAATAACAACAACAAAAATACATTACAATAAGCAAGGGGAAGAGGCTAGAATGATTCATGCAGTAATGGATTAGAGTTGGAGATATCAGTAAGAACTTAGCTTAATGTATTACATATAGCTGTAAGTAGAAATATTTATGGATATGTGTATATACATAGGCTAGTACACACACATACATTTCTTTGTGCAGTCAGCTGAGAGGTCCACCCCGACAGCAAAGGGCAGCTCTTGGTTTCTAATGCCATTCTCCTATGAAAGGAACAAGAAGCTCTTGGGGGAAATGATTGATTCAAGGACTGAAGCAGGAATTGGTATGTAATCAACTAAGGACACACTAAAACAAAACAAAACAAGACAAACTCAAAACATTTTTGGAGTTATATGGGAGTATGTCAAAGGGACATAGAAGCCAACTGAAAGGCTCCCAAAAGACGAAGCTCGAAATTTTGGGGCAAGAAAGTAAATAAACTCAGATTAGTACCCAAAATATAAAATTAGTATCTATGAGTCTCTACTGATACATAAAAATAATTGAACAAATTAATAAATGGAGAAGAGACAACTGTCTCATGTAGAAGAATTACACATAATTATGTAGATACTTCTCCCTCAAAGAGGGAGAGCATAAATCCCCACTCCATAAATGTGGGCAATTGATAGTAGCTCTTCCAAAGAGTGAAATATGGAAAGGTGGGGAAAAGAGTAACATTACATTTACATTAGAGAAATCTGACAAACACCATCCCAGCCAAAGTTATCAACAGTCATGAATCATGATGCCAGTATATGTCTTTCTTATAATGTGATGAAAACAGAACCTCATCTGTGATCTTCCTCCCCAAATCTCATAACCCAAGAATAGGCACGAGAAAAACATTTGAAAAATTCCAGTGGAGGAAAATCCTACAGAATACCTCACCAGCACTCTCCAAAACTGCCAAAATGATTAGAAATGAGGAAAGTGAGAAACGGTCATAGCTTATAGGAGCCTAAGGAAACATGACAATTAAATGTAATATGATATAGTAGATGGGATCCCAGAAAAGAAAGAGGATATTAGGTCAAAACTTAGCAAACATGAATAAATTATGGACTTTGGTTAATAATAGTTTATCAATATCAGTTCATTACTTGTAGCAAATGTACCATACTAATGTAAGGTGTTAATAATAGGGGATACTGGATGTTGAGTATATGAGAATGCTCTTTACTATCTTCTCATTTTTCTGTAATTCCAACAGTTATAAAAATTAGTATTAAAAATGCATTATAATAATTGGAAGCATTTTCTCTAAGACCTTAGTCAGTCATTTCAGATGATAGCAGGTTGCACTAAAAGTGCTTTAACATCACACTGATGGAGTTCAATCCCACCTCTGCCACTTTGTAGATTCATACACCAGCACAATTTGTCCTTCTTAAAGATATGGTGCCTTTTCATGTGTATGATGAAGATATAAACAGCCTTAGGAATGTGGCAATGAGGAATAAATGAAATCAAATATATGGAACACCCAAAACAATGCCAGTCATAGAAAGCTTAAATCTGCCCAAGGATATGCAAACAGCATAAGAGAGCCAGGATACAGATTTGGCTCTGTGAGACCCCACTGCCTCTGACCTTGCCATTATGCTACATTGGTTGTAATTCAAACATCAGAATTCAGCTATCAGAGCAGGCCAGTTTGGAACATGTATACTTGCTTTCTCAGCCCCTCACCGGCACTATAATATCCTTTAGCAGTGACAACGTGAGCTAGGAGCCTGTGTATAACAGTCATTGTTAGTCCCTCCGCTGAGGTCTGGCATAAATGCTGACAGTAGGTGAGCGTACAGTCTGTTGGAAGTAATGAAGACACAGAAATGAGGGAACGAGAGAAAAGCAGATATAGAACTCTGGAAGGAAGTCAGAAGATTAAAAATTATATCCACCTTGTCTTCAACGGAATTATCTGCATTCCTGGCTTTCTGAAACTGGATTGCTAAATTCGGTTAAATTCAACATCCTCTGATCAAGTAACCATCCTCATACATTTCAGGGTGAATACAGCACATGTTCTAGCATGGAAATTTCATTCAACATCACAGAATTTAAAGCAACCACCTCTTTTTTTTTCTATTCAAGTAAGCAGCATGTGCATTTTCGGTAAGGGATCCAAGCCCGAATGAATTTTCAAAACAAAAGACTTCACAGTAGCACTGTGGTAGTAATAGACCTCTACAAACTACATCCTTAGCTCCCTCAGGTCACACTTTCACTCTTCCCTGCCATGAGGTCGGAGAGAGTACGTGTCCAGTATCACAAGAAGCATTGGGGGCAACATAAGACTGAATACGGTATGACTACTCTCCTTTAGGTGCTCAAACACAGACTGGCAAGGCAGATACACACTGGTAATTACAGAACACATTTGGACCATGGTAAAGGTCTGAAGGCATAGAGATAAGAGGCATTAGCTGAGTTCTTACTAATCCCTCGCATCCCCAAAACCCCACCCTTACAGATGGCTGATTACATTTACACAGATCATCAAATCAGAGACCTCAAGTTCAGTGGCATATAAACACTACTTTACATTAATGACTACTGATGCAGTAAGCAAACTCTAGATATGCCTTCTGTTACCAAAAAAAAAAAAAAAGAAAGAAAAGAAAGAAAAGGAAAAAGAAAAAGAAAGAAAGATGGCATCCTAGTTAAATAGTTAAATGTGGGAAAAATTAACTAAAGAACTAGGTTGTATAATAAAAAACTCAGGGTATTTCAAAAGATGATTTTCCAAAAGTATTAGAAATTGTCAGTATATATAGAGATAAATATATATAAAATAGGTTACGAACACACAGCCTATAAATATATAAACAAACTTCATATTATGAAATTTCAAATATGTAACTTTTCAGCAAGGCTACTCCTAAAAATGTTCCTATGACTTACAGCACTTTCTGACGTTATGTGTCAGCACTCATTAGGAATTTAATACAACTTCCTTCCACTGTGAGTTATGGAGTTACTCTCACTGTTTTTTTTTTTTTTTTTCTTCTGCCTCTGAGCTGCATCAACTGTTTCTAAGAAACAGAAGTTGAAAGCGCTAGGGAAGAATCTTACGCACAGACATCATCTATTTTTAGACTTTAGCTCACTCTGACGTGAATGCAAGATTCACTGCAGCTACACTACCTGGGAATTTCCTGTACTTAGTAAACAAGGTCAATATATAGCTTTCCCTCTATCTCAAACTGTAAAATTCACCAAATAATTGACATCGGTTTTAATGTAGGATTGAAAAAGGCTTAAAAATCTCACAAATTGCTAAATCAGGTCATTGTAATAACTAAAGAGAAGCCTAAATGGAAAATCCTTTCAGTATGTAACAAAGGAAGCAAGAAAACGTGAAAAGGATGGGGGGTGGTGGAAAGGAAGGTGTCTTAATCCTCTCAGGCCGCTAAAATACGAGACAGGGTGGCTTATTAACAACAGAAGTTTGCTGCTCACAGTTCTGGAGACAGGAAGTCCAAGATCAAGGTGCTGGCAGATTTGGTGTCTGCCAAAGTTCAGCTTCTTTGTTGATGGCCGTCTTTTCACTGTAACTGTATAGGTTGGGAGGGACAAGGGGGCTCTCTCTGAGGTCTCTCTTAGGGCAGCACTAATTCTATTCATGATGCCTCTATCCTCATGACCAAATTATCTCCCAGAGGTCCCATTTCCTAATACCATCACATTGGGCATTATGGTTTGAGGTAGGAACTTTGGGAGGACACAAACATCTAAACTAAAGCAGAGCGGAGGAGAGGAAGAGGAGAGGGCAGAACTGAAAACTACCTACCTACCGTCTACAATGTTTGCCTAGGTATTCTCACATGTATCATCTCATTTAATTTTCATATATGTTTCCGTCACTTAGAACTTCCTGGAGCCTCAGTCTCCTCATCCTTTAAAGCTTAAAAAAATGGCTTGAAGATTTACAATATGTATTCCTACATTGCTTGGTATTGACATTGGTATCGGTATCAACTGCCATCATCTATATAGCTGTTTCCTAGAAGAGCCATGTGAGAACAGTTTCTCCCTTTCACAACAGAGGGGATAAAATAGAAAAGTAGTGTTATTATCCTCTTTCAAAAAAGGTAGATTCAGAGTCATCAGGCATCACTTGGCCTCTTAGAGAACTATTTCCAGAAAGTAAAAACTACTCTTCAGAGGAGATCAACACTTTCAAACCAAGCAAGAGAGTAACTGCTTATAGACTGTTGGACACAGCATGTATGTCAAACAAAAAATAATGCCCCTTGAAGACCAAACACAATGGAGAATAGCAGGAGAGAGTTAAGTCCAAGCCCACAAAGCTATAATGTATTAAAGCCAATATAGATTTTACCCTGAGGGTCGTCTCTGTACTGGTATTCCCATGTTGCTTTTGTAAATTCATAGAAACACATTCACAATTCCCACATCACAAACTCAGTAGATACATAAAGAATTAACACTGTGTTCCCTATTCCTTAAAACTACCCAGAACTACACAAAAATTTTCTCCACAATTTCTACATTTTACACTGAATTTTATTACTCTTCTTTTCAACATATTTCATGAATTCATTTTTACTTTATTAACAAGTCATTTCCGTGGTGTCTATAACTATCGTTGATATGTCCTAAATTGCTCTAAGAAAGATTTTTAGCATAGTATTTTTTGCACTTATATGTATATCTGACTCCCCTCTACTAGGATTTATGGCCAGACTTTTTTAATCTTCAGATCTTTTTAATTTGAGATTCTTTATTTGCCATCTTTCAGTTCGGCCATATACTCTGTCAGCTTTATTCTTTTGTAAAATTTCTTCATATATGAGCAAAGATAGTTACCTGAAGCATACCAGGATTTGTGATTTGTAAGATTCAGGACCACAGAAAGAAAAGAATCCCCTCTTTCACAGTGTTTGTATGGATCCTCAATAAGGAGGATTGATTGGCCTTGCTCTGCTCACGGGCCCACATGCAGATTCATCATCGTTTTGAGTTTCCATAGATCTTAAGATTGCTTTTCCTGGAGGTGAAGAAAGAAGGGCTGAGGATTTTAACAATACCATGCGGTACAGGAGGCGGTGAGGTGCAGCTCTCAAAAACAAAGAAATAAGGAAATGAACATAAATTTAAATATCCACTGTCTTTAATTTCCCTTAATTTTAGTCTTCTCATTTGTAAAATGTAAATAATGGCAACAAGCTCACTGATCCACTGGGAAGATTGAATGAGAGAACACATGTAAACCTCATGGCATGTGGGAGGCATCCAATAAATATTAATTCCTCTTTTCCTTTGAGACTGCAGAACATGGTAATTGGATCTAAGAATACATGATCAGCTATGATCATCTTTGATATGTTTATAAATAGTATGCCAACAGTAGCAAGCTGTGCAAATAAACAAAAGTCCATCTCTAAATTTTATTTAAGCATTAAAAGAAAATCGTTAATTATTAAAATAACTGGAAGTTGTAAGCTTGGTGCCACAATTTGTTTTCACCTGACTAACTTACTCCACTTCAAGTTCCCTCATTTTTCCATAACAATTTCATTGCTAATGAAAATGCAATTACAATGCAACACAGCTTTATGATATTACTAGATGATTCTCTAATTTTTGCACTCTGTAGGTTAATCATGAATGTTGTTCTCATTTTCGGAAAGTCTCTAATGCCAATCTTACTATTCATGTCACAGTTAGCATTAACATGCTAGAACTTTCATTCAGAGACACACAACAAATGACACTGTAGTCTTGACAAAATAGCTATTTGATGTCCCAAACAGACTGACAGCTGTTAGAACTGTTTCAATATTTCAGACGGAACATTCACAAAATAATTGGCAAGCTGAGAATGTGAAGGTAAGAAAAATGTCTATATTTTTCCAATTGAAAGGCCAGTGTCTATATACTGTATTGTGTCCTGGAGAACTACATCACAAACATTAAAGTATATTAATATCATTGTATTCCAGAAGATTTCTGAAAAGGATAAGGACAAAGACAACAGATTCAGTCCATAGTAATTTGAAACACTTAATTTTCCCAGTGAACGCAATCAAGAGAATTCCTTCAGAGAACAATGGATCTATAGCTTATCATAAAAGAATATATCTTGATCCAGGAATATATAAATCAAAATATATAGTAGATAAACATGTGAGACCCATCTTTTTAAAAATTATATTTTTAATGAAATCCAAGGAAAATAACTTCACTAAAAAAATTTCTAATAAACTCAGCCTTTCTGGAGCAGAAAATGAGAACTTGTTTGTATAAAGCTCTAGACATATAACTTTTAAAAAGAAAAGAGTTCCCTCTAAAAACAAAACAAAAAAAAAAATTGGCAGGATGGTTAGGGAACACTAACAAGAATGGTGTAGAAAAAAATCAGTTAGTCAAATAGAAGAACCAAAAGAGATAACATATGCAGAGGTCAGTAGTCAAAAGATCCTTTCCTAAGGTAACTACTGATGAACTGGTGGATGAAACAAAATTATAACATGTGTTTGGAGTTTGCTTCATTTTTAAAAAATATTAAGCTTTTAGGCTTTTTAGGTGCCTGGGTGGATCAGTTGGTTCAGCATCTGACTCTTGATTTTGGCTCAGGTCATGATCTCATGATTCGTGAGATTGAGCCCCATGTTGGGCTCTGCACTGACAACAGGGAGCCTACTCAGGACTCTCTCTCTTCCCCTCTCTCTCTCTCTCTCTCTCTCTCTTCCCTTCCCCTGCTAATGCTCTCTGTCTCTCTGTCTCAAAATAAATATAAGAAACTTTCAAAGAAAAGTTTTAAAATGTTAAGCTTTTAAATTTTGATAATTTAACAATTATCTGCAATCTTCACTCTCTGGTATTATACTGGAAGATGCAAAAGAGTTTAAATTGTATGTTTTTTGTATCCCCTATAGCAACTAACGTGGTTGTAGGAAGGGAAATTAGTTAAATAAATTATATATTTTACATATTAGGTGGTGAGAGACTTAAGATTAAATATAAAATTATAATGTAATTCTTGGAGATAAACTTAACAATATGTATCATTATAACAGATACTATTATCCATTAAAGATATCATTTAGCCTAGGATTTAGACAAAAAGAAAAATAATACTTTTATAAATTATCATCCTTAGGAATAAAAGTCTGATAATATAAGAAGTTCAGTGTTGTGAAAACTGAAAACACTGACTGGAATTTTCACTTTTATTCTAGAGATTGTAAGGATGTATTGATGTTGACTTAATGGCATGGAAGGCCAATATACACACAATACCTTTAATTCCCAGATCAATGCATTCTTTGTGAAAATAAACAGCCTCGACTATGATAGAAAAGTAAACATACCTGGTTTTCAATGCCAGGTCATTATAGTCAGCCAACATCAATCAGACAAATTCATTTTCTATGAAATGGATTGTTGTTGTTGTTGTTGTTGTTGTTTTTTTCATTAGAAACAGAAGAATCAACCTAAAAACCATGTATTTACTAGAATAATTATTGAAGAATATTTCCTATGGCCATACATAATTAAATCATAGATTCCTAGAGTGAAACATGAGAATTAATCATATAAGGAAATTAAATTTGGAATCAATGTGCATTCTATACACACAGCATTTTATAGTTGCTATCACGTTGTCCTTTTTTTAAACATCTCGAGGGCTATAGATGATTTTAAAATCTGTGGTGCATCTGAACAAGAGCTCAGACATTACTTTCTCTAAGAAATTGAAAATGAAATAGGTGGCAAGAATGTCACCCAACATGAAATTGAGATAATAGTCCATGTATAACACACTTCAAGCATAAATCATCACTCTGAGTGTCGTGCAAGAACTGACAAAAATGAAATATCCACTGTATCTATAAAAATATAGGTTGCATCCTTATAGAGTTACTAGACTTAATGTTTGACAGCAATAGACTATTCTGCTCAAACATTTGCTCAGGTTTAAACTATCAATTTTGCTGACTTTTCTCTAAATTGAAAAGTCTTTGACAGAAGTAGTTGAACTAGTCAATTGTTTTGGTTTCCTATAGTTATATCTATAAAGATGATGTCCAAAGAGATTCTGTAAACTCAAATGCACTTTTTGATTATATATGGTATGAAGTAGAATTTTCAAAATCAAATATATATATAAACTGGGCAAATAAGGTAAAAATTAGTGAATTCTCTTATTGTAGCCAACTGGAGAGTTATGAGAACTATACATCTAGAAAGGACAACTGAACAAGTGCTAGTAACTGCTCAGGTCTACCTAACTGTTACCATGCAAGGAATACAGAAATACTGTAATGTTTAGATCCAGAAACAGGATTTCTCGACTTTCCTGCTATTCAAGAAAATAAAATATCCAGATAGTTATGTGAAATCTTGCTATCTTTAAATTATGGAACTAATTCAAATATTTTACAAAATGGAGGTCAACACTGACTCCCTCTCTCTATACAGACCTGTCTATATGTGTGTGTAAATATATATATACATTATTTATATGCATATGGGTATACTCTTAAATATGTATATGTTTACACAAGCCTATAAATATGTACATATAATAGATACATATACATATATGTATTGCATACATATATATGAACATATGTACATGCATGCAAACATATATATGTGTGTGTGTGTGTGTGTGTGTGTGTGTGGGCGTATGTGTAAAATATATATAATTTACTACTGGGCCACACCCATCCTGAACTTTGTTGCTTTAACCTTCAGTGTAATGTATTATTTACTTCTTTTTTAACAAAGAAGATGTGAAAGGTCATTTTTATCTCTTTTAGTACGTTTGTAGAAATGCAATATGTATTAGTTGAGTGAAATAAATACACAGTAAACATGTATTGATATACGTGTCCTGGTAAAAGCCACATTGTAGTCACTTATGAGGACAACTGGTGTAGGTATCTTGTACTCCCTGTTAAAGGTACATTATATTGTAACCTTCATAAAATAACATCTAAGAGTCCATGAGGGGATCCATTTCCTAAAACAGGTTGATTTGAAAGGGAGAAACATTATGTAACCTCTGTTTCCTCTAAGCCCAAATCTTGCCACTGAGAAGGAAGAAGTCCTCCCTGTCAGCTTCAGAGAAAATGGAGCCAGTGTTTTTATTGTGTGTGAGTTCAGGCACACTTTTTAGTGCTTCAACGCAAATAATAAAATCCTCCTCCTCCTCCATGGTGAGGATCATAGTGAGAGAAAATGGCATAAACAGGTCATCCTTTAGTTAGCTGATAGTGTGGTAAAAGATTTAAATACAGGTCCTTGGATTGTAATTAGTATTAGGAAAATGAACAGAGTAAAGTATAACAGGAACACGTGATTGAAAAATGCAAGTTCTTAGACTATACAATGGTATGGGAAATGCTTTCAACATAAGACAAATAGGTTACAAATCTATAGCCTCCACGTACTTGTGAAAATGTTTATAAAATATCTTAAAAAATATAAAGGTTAAAAATCTATTTTAATTTTTTTAATGTTTAATTATTTTTGAGGGAGAGACAGAAAGACAGAGCATGAGCTGGGGAGGGGCAGAGAGAGAGGGAGACACAGAATCTGAAGCAGGTTCCAGACTCTGAGCTGTCAGCACAGAGCCCGACACAGCGCTCTAACTCACAAACTCTGAGATTATAGCCTGAGCTAAAGTTGGACACTTAACCAACTGAGCCACTCAGGCGCCCCAAGGTTACAAATCTATTTTAGAAATTTATCTTCATTTTTGTCTCGATCTCTATTTCTATGTATATTGATGTATTTTTGGAATACTGCTATTAAAAATTCTCATGCTGAAATGAGCAAACTTGTACATAAATATTCTCTATACTGATATTTATGGGAAGCTCTCCTACTCTGCATCCTTTCTATGTAGTACATATGCAGTATATATAAACGAAATCTACATATATAATTTTATATGCCCACGGGAATTATCTGGAGGCCATTCTCCTTTCTTGGCCCTCACACTGGTCATTGATTACTATAAATCTATCAATTACACCTTTTTAACATCCCTCCTTCTCTCCATCCTTCCTGTCATTGTTCTAGTATCAGTCTTTCAGCATTTCTTATCCATAGATAACTGAAAATACCATCTAATAATTGTAGTTGCTGTTTCTGATTCTGTAATATTCCTACATCCCACCTTTCCGATCTCCATCATTGTTCTGGTTATTACAACTCCTCTTTTAAAACTGCATCCTCTGTCAGCAATCAAAAAGAATGAAATCATGCCATTTGTAACAACATGGATAGAACTAGAAGGTATCATGCTAAGTGAAATAAGTCGGTCAGAGAAAGACAGATATATGTTTTCACTCAAATGTGGAATTTGAGAAACTTAAAGGAACACCATCGGGGAAGGGAAGGAAAAAAAATAGTGACAAACAGAGAGAAAAATAAAGCATAAGACATTCTTAAATACAAGAACTGAGGGTTGATGGGGATGTGGAGCTGGAGGGTGGGTAAAATGGGTGATGGGCTTTGAGAGGGGAACTTGTTGGGATGAGCACTGGGTGTTGTATGTAAGTGATAAATCATGGGAATCTACTCCCAAAACCAAGAGCACACTGTATACACTGTATATTAGCAATGAATTATGTAAAAAATTAAAATTAAAATTAAATTAAAAAACTACCTAATTTTATGAAATATAGAACACCAACAGAATTCATTGGCACATCTTGGGTTTTAGGAAAAATCTGGTGTAAAGATTCTAAGGTTCTCAGGTGATTTGGAAAAAGAAAGGAGCAAAAATAAAAAATAAAAGATAAATGAAAAAAACACATCCTCTGAAGAAATCTTCCCCTAAATTCCCAACATCCTATCTCTAAGGTAGGTTAGCCTTCTCTATATAATTATATTATTCATGACTCTATTCTAATTTCAATTTATATAGTATTATATTACCTGTTTATGTCTTACAGCAGGGCCAGAAAAGCATGATTGTTTAGTATCTCAATTTTTATAACAAAGTGCTTGACTTATAGAAGGTGCTCAATAAATGTTTGCTTAAAAATTATTTAATTTTAAAGATGAGACAATCTTCAGGTACAGTCACAAAACAATATTTCTCCATCTGCTATATAATAAGTAAATTTAAAACAAGTAAGAGCTCAAAGCCATTACAGGTAATGAATTTGCAGAGAGAGTTCTTTGACCTCTGTCTGCTACTTTGAACATCACACCAACTGAAAGCTTTCCAAAATTTTCAAACTAACTTGTGATACTTTGTCACAATGTTTTCTGCACCTGAAGAGAAATACAGAATTTCAGGATAAAGAAGCCTTTAGAATGCTAAAGCTAATATTTGCTTCACTATAACTTTGATATAATGGGTGGCCATACAAAAAAAATGGGTTTAATACATTAAAAAATCCCCAATAAACTTAGATATTCTTTCCCTTTCTCCATCTTCCTTCCCTCCCACACTCTCTCTCTCCCTGCACCCTTTACTCTCTCGCTCTCTCCCATCCTTAAACCTTCAGTTTAAATGGTACCCAGCCAACTTGGTCCACTAATCACAACCCATTACAATGAGACTTTGCACCTCCTCCCATCAGGAACGGGGTATACTACCTCATCCCCTGAATCTTGGACAGCACTATGACTTGCTATAACTAACAGAATGTGGTGAGCAAGACTGTGCCACGTCCAAATTTAGGTCTTGCTCTCTTTCACTCTTTCTGTCTACCAAGCTAGCATGTGAATAAGCCCTGAGTGGTCTTCTGACTGATGAGAGACTATGACCCCATCATCACAGTCACCCCAGGCGACTATTACCCTACCCCCAGAGGCAGAGTCTCCTAAAATACCTATATTTTATGTAAAGTGTAACGAACCACAGAAGCGTGAGGGTGCCCAGCCATGACAAAACAACTGCTCAGTTGAGTCCAGACCAATTTGCTGACCTAGAGAATCATGAACTAAATAAATGGCTCTTGTAATGAAGCATTGAATCTGGAAGTAATCTCATAAAACAGAAACTAATTGACATAACCCCTTTGTGCTTTAGTTTCATCACTTGTAAAATGAGAACACCAGTATTGTCTATTTCATATGGGTAATCTGAGTATAAAAGGAGCAAACTTATTAAAATGATTTGAGCAGTGCCTGACACACATAAGAATCATGTTAACTATTATTATTTCAATTTAGTGCACCTGAGCTTGCAGCATATTATTCTACGACTCTCAGGTCTGACCTCTTATTTCACATATGTGTCTAGAAACAGATTAAAACACTGGATCTCAAAGTAAAGGTCAGGATTGTAGATTTGAACACAGATATGACTTCACAGATATCAAGTGTAAGTATGGGTAACAAAAGGAAGTGAGAGAGCAAGAAATGCTCTGTCCACGGAGCTTCAGTGAGGGCGGTGACTGCTATCCAACTGAACAGCAGGAGAATTTTCATATTATGCCCCTCTGCTTCTACCTCCTTCCTTTTCTTTTATTCCTTTCTCAGTGCGGTTGATCGATATAGATATAGATATATAGGTAGAGACATATCACTATCTTACATATCTGTGCATGCTACTCCATGCCCTTTCCAAACTTTCAGGATGGAGAGGGAAATTTACTACTTAGGATTGTATAACTTGAATCATTTTATTTTTATTTTTATTTTTTGAGAGAGATACAGAGCACAAGTTGGGGAGGGGCAGAGAGGGAGACACGGAATCCAAAGCAGGCTCCAGGCTCTGAGACATCAGTGCAGAGCCTGACACGGGGCTCAAACTTGTGAACTGTGAGATCATGACCTGAGCAGAAGTCAGATGCTTAACCGACTGAGCCACCCAGGCACCCCTAAACTTGAATCATTTCTAAATGAAAATGCCCTTCTTGTGACCTTCACCACACTCAAAACACAGGCCTACATACAGGTGATAGGAAGTTTTGATCTAGAAATTTAAAAATGGATTTCTTATAGGTTGTTTAGAGAACATAAAAGAGGACTAAATTTTTAAAGATAGTGACAAATTAGCATTGATGTAGACGTTACCATTAGATTGAAACGAAAGTGACCAAAAAAAAAGCTAACATAATAATATATTAGACAACTCTGGACGTGCCTCATGAGAAATGAAGACTCAACTGTCAGTTGATAACACCTGTATGGTCTGAAAACAGTAGGCAATATATCATAACATTTCTCCCTTAGTAAGGAACTTTCAATTATGGGAATCAAAAGGTAAAAATGGGATTGACTCCTTGGCTAGTATCCATAATGATGAATTAGGAAAACAGTTGCTTCATCTCCCTACAACTGTGCTTGTTTTAGAAATTTAAGATCTCCAAAGAGGAATTCTTCTACCAGAGGACTAAACAAGTGTTTCTTTGAAATAGAAGTTAAAATTTCCACTAGGTCACTTTGGATTCCTCATGCACTAAATCTACAGGCTAAAAAGGGGGTAGTGTTCCAGCTGGGGTGACCGTGTCTGGTTTTCAAGAGGAAATAGTTACTATCACATATGTGACAATGAGGGGTATGTCTGGAGCCTGCAATTATATGAGCACCACTCAGCACTCCCTGTTTAGCAGTAAAAATTAATAAAAGGCTGTGGCAGTGCAGTATGTGCAGAATGACAAGTAGCACAAGAATTTTAACAGATAAAGATTAGATCCTAGTAAGGAACCATGACCAGCTGAGATAATTTTATTATGGCAAGGAAACAACAGTCAAGGAAGAAGTTTCAAATGTAACCTACAACTGTGTGACTGCAGGTCAGTAGCAATTTATGAATATTTTACTTCTGACAGTGACCAGTGACATGTATGTATTTATATATATTAAATGATATTTTTTTTCTTTTTATATTCCCTTCCTATTGAACACGAGGTGTATTAATAATAGTTAATCTTGGGGCACCAAGGTGGCTCAGTTGGTTGAACACCCAAATTCGGCTCAGGGTCATAATCTTGTGATTCATGAGTTTGAGTCACACATTGGGACTCATTGATAGTCAGCCTGTTGGCACAGAGCCCACTTTGGATCCTCTGTCCTCCTCTCTCTGCCCCTCCCCTACTTGTGCTCTCCAAAAAAATTAAATATTTTAAAAATAATAATAGTTAATTTTGTAATTCAATATTTAAGTATTACCAAAGAGAAAGTGAGCAAACTAAAAAGGCAATGAAAATAATCTTGAGGTACCTAAATGACATATGGGACATTGCATAGGCCCATTTATGTAAGAGGAGTTATATTATGGTATGCAGAGTGTGGTGGGGTTATGGTCTTGATTTGGAAGTTAAATGTGAGCCATGAATGCCGAGTTGAACAAAGAAGTGAGCTGTGTTGGGCTGTCTGTTGACCAATAGCACCACAATCTCATTCCAAGATTTCCTTGCAAAGCAAAAGAGAAGTTAACAATTACATTCTCCCTTGTCCTTCAAGGTTAGAGTATTCCAATGAGAGGCACTTACTCGAGACTCAGAGGATGAAAAAGGTAAAGACCATAATCTCTGGAGCCAATTATAGCCAGATATTTTGTCGTTTGTGACTCACAGCTGCTTCCCCATAAGCCCATGAACAACTCACTTTGCCACTGCTGACAGAGGTAATTGGTGGGAGTTTTCCAGAGTCTTCATAATTTCAGCATTTCTCTAGCAGACTCTGAAGAACCACCTGATTTGTTACTTTAAGAAATCACTAGTAGTTTCCTTGACTTTGGCTTCCTTTGCTCTTGCAGTTATTGGGTAAGCTCCTAATTCTCTATTTTAATATATTCAATGTTCAGAAAAAATAGAACAGCTTGTGTTTATTGCCTAATATATTACCACAAAGAACATTTTCTAGAAGCTGCTCACAACACTTTTGCCAGAACTTAGTGTAATAAAAGATGAGAAATACTCTGTTTCAGGATGACCATGTGCCAGCTTAAATTCATTGACTTCTATGGTTAATAAATGAGAGTTCCTTTGATGGCAATTCTACCACAAATAGTAGGAGGCCCGCTGTTGGAGTGGGCCTTTGCTTTGCATCGTGCTAGGGATCCCCTTATGCTATTTTTCATAGCACTATACCCAGAGGACAGAAGCCTCAAGCTAAAGAAAATAAACAAACACCAGACATGTATATGAGGCAAATTTCTTAAATACTATGTCCTTGACCCAAATGAAATTTTTTAGTTTGTTTTCTCCTAGGATTTTACTCAAGATGTCATTTTGGAGGGCACCTGAGTGGCTCAGTCAGTTGAGTGAATGACTTTGGTTCAGGTCATGATCTCGTGGTCCTTAAGTTCAAGCCCTGCATCGGGCTCTGTGCTGACAGCCTGCTTCAGATTCTATGTCTCCCTCTCTCTCTGCCCCTTCCCCATTCACATTCTATCTCTGTATCTGTCTCTCAAAAATAAACAAACATTAAAAACATAAAAAAAAACTTAAAAAAAAGATGTCATTTTGGTCTCATCAAATTACAAATGCATAAACATTACCTTATACCTCCCTGATCCTCGGTTTCTACAATTATTAAAGAGAAATAAAAGCACTTTTTCCCCAGTTTTCTACTCATGGATATTTTAGTAATAAAATGAGATAATGGATATAACACTATTTTGTAACCAACAAAGCCCTATACAAATATAAAGTTACAAAGTAATACAAATATTAAAATTAGTATTATTTCAGTGCATATATCAAACACATGTATTTTGCAAAAGTTCTAATCTTGGAGAGAAGATCTGTACGTGACTCTGGCAGTACCATGAAATGGACAAAGTTGCCCTCACTTTGCAATTTCTTTCTGACATCTTTAAGTAACCCAGAGCAAAGAGGTCAGCTGAGTCATTTTTCCCACAATAGGATGACCCCAGCAAGTGTGTTCTTGCCACTGGCAATGCTGCTTGTGAATCTTAACATTCACGGTCACTGCTTATGGGCTGACAGCTGGGATTTAAAATACTTGTAGCTAAATCATAAGAGCAGCTGAAAAGCTGAGGCCATCTGCTGCAGGTGAGCACTGAAATACCCTCGAATTCATCACATCCACGTTGACACCCGTTAACAAAACATTTAGCAGTGCAAATTCTCTTCAGCAGTCTTATCTGGGATTAGCTCCAGAATGTATCCCTAAGCTTTGTGTCTTATTCACAGGAAACAGTCACTGTTCTCAGCCAAGTATATTTTGACAGAGTGCTGTTCACATGGCAACATCCATCAGACCTCACGGAAGCTGGTGACCTGGCACATCTTGGCTTTGCACCTCATCTGTCTGGACTGGACATTTATTAAATAGGTGCTTGCACTGCAGACAGAATTTTGTCTTTCTCATTACAATCCATTGCATTGACTTCATCAGCTACAAAAATAGCCAGGGTGCACAAGAAGCCCTGGGCTCAAATTGCCAGGAAGTTTAGGTTTACATTTGCAGTTTATTTTTGCTCTCCTTAAGTGAACATACCTGCCTGTGTGTCATGCCATTCTGTCATCTGTCTTACGTCCTCCTGATGTCCACGGACCATCCAAGTCCCCGGCCTCACCTTTCATGACTACTGCAGGTATACCATCAAAACTTCCAGCGAGAAAGCTCAGTTTTTTTTTTTTATTGAGAAATATTTAAAATAATCTATTTTTAATAAGTCTTAAAGGATCTTCCATAAGTTCTTATACCTTAATTGAAGATGCTTTATAATTAAGGAGTGCCCTGCCGAGCCAGTCAGGGCCTGATCTGCATTCTCCAGTGGATTATGTTCAAATGTAGATTTGTTCATTCCTATCACCCTCTCTTCCTCTACGTAATCGACAATAATGTACACATCTATATACTTACGGCATGGAAAGCCCTGAAAATCCCCCCAAACTGAGATATCCTAGTAAAAGTGTTCTGGTACAGGTAAAGACAGGCAACCTGAACCTAGAGCTCGGCTGAAGACACTTGTCACATGCATTTATTCGGCCCTCACAATGTAGCTGCTGGAGCTCGACATCTAAAATCTTAACTTGAAACTTAAATGCTCTGCACTATTTTTCCATTAAACATAATTCTAGACACACTTTAACCACGGAAAACTTAGTGTTCAAATTGACATGTGCTCTTAGAGTAAAATAAACACCAGATTTTGAAGGCAACTTATGAAAAAAAAAAAAAAGAATGTATAAGGCAAAAAAAGGTGAAATAGTTCTCATTAATATGTTTAATATGGATTCCATGTGGAAATGATAATGTTGTGCACATGTTAGGTTAAATAAAATACATTGTTAAATTAATATCACCTGTTTCTTTTTACTTTTCCTCAAAGTGGCTAGCATCAAATGTAAATGCACATATACTCTTTGCACTATATTTTCACTGGCAGAATTTCCAAAGGACAAAGTCGACAGAATTCCCTCTCTTTTGATGTCTGTCTTTACTTTTGGTAAAGTTTACTTTAAACTCCTGCCTCTCATCCCATCCTGAGCCTTCCATCTCTACATTTTCCTGACTTTGCTCCAGAGAGTGCTCAAGTTAAGAGTAAAGACCAAATTATGTTACTGCAAAGAGAGACCCTGATCCTACTGCCCCCCACTCCCCACCAAAAAAAGGTAGATGGAAGTTAATGTAGATCCCCTCATAGCAATGCATTTGTATGTGGAGATGGTGAGGGGTTAAGGCAGAAAGAAGATGGTTTCTGGACATGATGAATTTTATTAGAGACATTTCCCAACAAAATACCTTTTTAAAAATAAGGTTATGATATGAAGTTATTTTAGTACCAAATCTCATGTTTTACAAACATCATAGAATTTTTATTAATTGTTTAAGGGACTTAACTAAACCCTTACTATTATTTAACTGGGACTATACACTGAATTCTAACAAACCAATTACTAACAGTATTCTAGCATGACTAATAAAACCAATCTGTACTTTAATAAGTAATAATCTTTGAAGTTTTATTTTTTAATTTCTTCTAAATTAAGGTTAGATTTGGACTCTCTTGTTAGTATCAAAATTACACTTAAGGAAAGAGTATAACTATTTGGAATTAAATAGTAGATGTCTGAGACAATGTCGCATCATTGCATAATAGAAGATAACCCAACTCATGATTTTCAAATTGTGCTCCATACAGTCCTTTTGGATTCTCTCCAAAACGGCAAAAATGCCCCTCATGAGAAAAGGCCCTGGTCTGTATGCATCTCCTGATTCTCGGTGACAGCTTAATCTAGAGACGCTCCTCTACTGAAGAGAAACACAGACAGTGGTCGAAAATGTAGGCTTTTAAACCAAATAAATTTGAGTCTATATCCAGGCTTCGCCATTAGTGGATATAAGATCTAAGGCACTTTCCTCATAGGAAAAACGTGGATGATAATGTTTACCTCAGAGCGTTTGTGAGTGTTAGTTTAGACAACAAATACAAATGTGTATAAAGCACTTAACCCAGCAGCAGCCAAACGTTATCCACTCGGTCTAAAATAACCACTACGGGGTGCCTGGGTAGTTCTGTCGGTTAAGCGTCCGACTTCAGCTCAGGTCATGATCTCGAGGTTTGTGGGTTCGAGCCTCGTGTCGGGCTCTGTGCTGACGGCTCAGAGCCTGGAGCCTGCTTCAGATCGGTGTCTCCCTCTTTCTCTGTCCCTGCCCTGCTCCTGCCCTCTCTCTCTCTCGAAAATATACATTAAAAAAAAAAATTAAAATACTACGGCTCATCCATTTTGTAGATATAGATATTTGATTTCATGCAATTTTAAGAACTCTAAGATGAAATGTTTTATGACCTCTAATTTGAATCTTCTTTATCTTTATGTTAGATATGATGCTTGAGAAAAATTGCATGTTTAACATAGAAAGCCCAAAGAGAAATGTTAGAATTAAAAAGCATTCTTTCAACCGTGTTGGATGAGCGATAAGACCTGAGCAGTCTACAGGCCACGTGGCGGTAGTGTTTGTTCACATTTATTGTGAGACCACAACCTATCCCAACATTCCTAACCAACTCTACCGGTCAGCTCAGTGAAACTGCTCACTCCTTTCTTTGTCTGCCTCACTTGTGTTTCGTTCTCAAAGCTGGTAACAGGAAAAAAACTATAAATACTATCGCAAATATTAATTCAAGTATTTATGTTGGTAAATTCATCTGAGATTTCTAAAAGCAACTTGAGAACACAGAACGTTTACTCTCTTCTTGTACAAATCAGGTTTTTTTGCACCCAGACCATTATCCCATTACTTAATCATTACTCCTGCCCGAATCTTTGAAAATGCTGTGACTCTCACCTGAATAGTCCTTTTATTTATGTCCTATTTAAAAAAAAATTCCTCATTCTTCAAGAACTCTTCAACTTCTTCAAGACAACTTAAATCTTCTATTATCTATAAAGGCTTCTTTAGTGGCTAACCCTTTCTGTTCTATGAATGGTTTCAAAATTTGAGTCAATACTACCAATATTAAGCCTTAACTGTTTTCTCCTTGTTTCATACAAATCCGTTTTGCCTCCCAACTGGGTTGCAAATTCCTTAAGAACTCCATTATAAAGCATACTAGATATAGGACAAAAGCTTGTCAATTGATTTCTCAGCAAGGCTTCAAGCCAACCTTTAATTTAAGGAACGTTCAGCACCAGTGAAAGGCTCTTATACAAAACAGCTTAAAGATGTTATACTAGTGTGTACCCTGCAAAGCTCTATTTCAGAATCTTCTCAGACATAAACACAACAAAAAGCTTGTCATTTGCTTTTATAACCTCCCACTATCATATCTCTATCTTAAATTTTACCCCAGTTAGTTGCACTCAACCTAAAGATATATCGGGAAGATATTTCACCATAAAATATAAAACAGGGATACATTTTCCAAAAAACCTTTTTGTTCTTTGGTGTCTGTTTTAATCTCAATACATGGACCAGCTCATGATGCCAAACAACGGGACAATAGAAATAGTGCTAATAGCTGTCTTTGCCACCCTCATTCTTACTTCCTGGTAACTGGTAAAACAGTTCTATCACCAGCTTAGATCAACTTACTGACAAGAATCTTTTGGAGTTATGGCTTGCCAATTCTAAAGAAACAATAAAAAATCCTCTGTAATCATCCCTGTCCCCGAAGTTTTCTAGGGAGTAAAGTTCCATTTTCCATCTGCCATTAGGGTACGACCCTTCTTTTCTGCTTTTGGCTTTGCCCCAGGGTGCCCCATGCTGGACCTGCTGTGCTCCAATGGCCAAAAAGCAGAAGGCTCCATAAATCTCTGAGATTCTACTGAGATCACAAGTTGGAACTCTGTTTTCTGCAATGTTCGTGATATTCCTGTTGAAATAACTGCATTAATAGTAAAATTAAGTGAATCACCTCAGGTTTAAGTTATAGTCATTAAAGATGGTATCTTTGGTTTTGAATAAACCCATAAAGAGGAAAAAGTAACTTCAAAGGGTTTAGAGGGGAAGGAATAAGTGAAGTAATACTTAGGCCTAAGCAGAGTAGAAGAAATCTTTGGTATTTAGCAGGGTCTCATCTAGGGGCTAAAAACAAACACCAAGTATAACACACTTGGCTCACAATTGCCTATTTGGTGAAGTCTATAAATGGGGCTGGGATGAGGGAAGTGATACCTCTTTACCCTGAACTTACTCTGTTGTACAGTACATTCTCCCCAGTCCTTTTATTAGATCGTAAATTCCCTGAATGAAGGACTCTTTAGTTTTCATTACATTTGTGGAGTTCCTACTATGGGTCAGGAACTATCTCAACTCAATTGTATATCCTATATCAATTTACACATTTGAGTTCTCGGAGATAATTTATAGTTAAAATATTTCAGTGCTATAGGAGTGTCCTCTTGAATATCACTTATTTCATACTACAGGTACAGAGGTGATATAAGAAATCAGATGATCTCAGCAGGGAAAATAAAACAGACCCAATGAAATGATTTGATATTTACTTTCTAATGCCATCTATCCTTTCTCATAAAACTAGAGGGCAAAAGTTGCTTGTGTATTTACCATTTCACATTATTTGCATTCTGTATGGTAAAATGAACATTTTATGAGTATAAAACAACATACCTTCCTTTACTTGTGGAAAATATTTCCATTTTCAGTGCTTTTTATGTCCTTGTCAGTGTACTGCTTATAAAGCATAGCTATTCACTTAGATATGTTATTCTTTGATATCATAGAGTTTCTGCTTTTTAAGATCAGAACTGTTTCTTGCCTGAAGAGAGAGAATAAGTAATGCCTTGCTTAAATTGAAAATGAATAACAAACAACTTTTCTAAAGCAACAGGGGTTCATAGACACTGCTTAAGGAGCATGTTATAATAAAATGTGAATAATTATGAGAGGTTTCCCAGGAATCAGTGTGCAAGTCTTACTGGTGAATCTGATTCATTTGTAAGTCTTGGGACATCAAAGTGTCAAATGTTACGAGTGACAGCTTAAACTAAGATAAGACACCACATAAGATATATAATTATCTAGAGTTCTAATAGTATTTTCATGGGCAAGGAACAAATCTGAGATTGAATATTCCCTAAAAATCAGACATATCATTCTCCTATATTTTGCTATGCTTTTGTTTCACTATTGAAATTTCCTTCAGAAACTCTACTCAATGTTTAATTGAAGTATCAGATATAATCCTTTTGTCTTCTTATTAGGATAACTTCCAGAGAGTTCTTTGTGTGAAGTAGTATGACTTTTGTAGTCACTCATAAAACAATGTGAATTAGGTTAATCATCTTGATTTTCTCTACAGCTAGGAGACCATACCATTTTTCATACAAACTAGGAAAAACTTAGGGTCAAAAAGGAGTTATTAATAGTTATTAGAGAATTATAGAATGCTGTTGTCCAACTGGGACTATTCAAGGAAAAGTAGGATATATAATTATTTTACCATAGTTCTGCTAAGCAAAATTGAATTAAGAAAAGTTTTTTTGGTGAAATGAAACCCAAGTAACATTAGAAACTAACATAATTGAGGGACCCACAGCCCTTTCTTAGCATTAGAGGTAAAAATCTGAGACTCATGACTGTGTAGCAGTCCTGGGAATAAAGGGCTTTGAGAAACAAGGTATGGAGAGGTTAAAGCAAAACAAAAACAGACAAATAAACAAAAACAAAAAAGGAAGAGGGTGAAAAACTGAAAGACAAGAACCAGAGTGAGATTATAATTGTATGAGATGGCAATGAAGCCAAGGAGAAAAAGGATAATGGGAGCTACCTCAAACCCTAGCAACCCAACCCGTGAAGTTCTTAAAGAATATTTTGCCAAGGAAAGTGTAGCAGCATTTTATCTTTTTCCAAATGTGCCCTTGAAAACCAAATGCACACCTTCCAGGTAACCTGTACTGAATCACAGGGCAGGGTTCTTGCCTAAATTTCTTTCAAAAAAATGTTCATGCAAATGACAAGTGTAACCAGCCCTCTCCACCAGAACCCACAGAAGCAGAGAGAGGGACAAAGTGAACAAAGGAGAGGTCCCCTACCTGCCCACCAATACTGGTGGTGCATAGAAGGGCAGAACCATCTAGCACACAGTCACAGTAGTGACCACAGTTCTATCTGCCCTACCAGACAAGTAAAAGCAAGGAGAGGACAACCAAGCCTGCCTTGGGTTTGCTTACAGTTAAGCAGCATGAGAAGAAAACAAAATTCAGAGAAGCAAGCCCTGGATGGGAGAGTTTCCATGTTCATGACATTTTAATACACAATATCTTCACTGTACGATACAAATGAACTTGTTCATTTATTTAGCTAAATTGGCATTTCCCACTTCACTCTTTGTTCAGTCAATAATATAATCATTCATAATGAACGCAGCAGCAAAGTAAGTTATGCAAATTATTTCTCCATAATTCAACATTTGTCTTGTGCAACTAGTGAGCTAGTAGTATATGCACATTATAAATACATACACATTTAAAACATCTTCTTTTATAAACCAAAAAAGAGGTTTATGTTCATAAAGTAGTTTTCCAAGGTCAAGAATGTAAAAGATGGTGACACTGGAACTCAAGATACATCATTGACTATAACGGCATACCCTTCCCACATTTCCAAATGCCATTTTATATATAACCTATTACTAGAATAGACAGAACTGAAAATAGGTTGGAACCAGAAGTAAGGCATTCTGTTTTAAAATTATTGGATAGTTAATTTAAATATATTAAGCTTGCACTCTCTAACTTGTCTCTCTGTATCTCTTTATGTTTCTCTTTGTGTTTCTGTGGTGTGTGTGTAAAAGTAAGGGTAAGAAATTCCTGTAGTCATTGCCAAGCAAGTAATTCTGTTTAATGAAAATACCATGATGTTTCATTTATCTATATCCTTTCTCTTTAAAAAAAATCAATGTTGTCTCCCTTATATTTGCCAATTATACTTTAATTTTCGTAAATGAGATGTAGTTATGACCGATCTCTCAAGTGTATGGCAATTTAGTTCCTTGAAACTTCACTATTTATTTATACTATTCATAAAGTTTCTTTAAGCCTGGTCACTTGAAAATTCAATTTTTATTACTGGTTATATTTTGGAATGCAAACACAATGGAAGATGTGCTATAATGTAAGGAAGGAGTCTTATAGGAAAAGTTGACTTAGAGAAGTTTAGCTTAGGGCCTTCCTTTTTCCAACAAAGTAACTGAGTGATATGGTTTTCCCAAGTAAAGCTCTTTATCTATAAAAAATATTACTATTAAATAATTTACCTCAATAACATTACATGATGTTATCTAACTATGAGTTTTATTGCGTCCTAGATAAAAGAACAAGTAGATAATTTTCTTGGAAGAGACGAAAAAACCCCAGATAAGTCTACAGATGATAAAGATTTAGATATATACAATGCTCACATTTTATATTATTTAAGATTCCAATATTATTCATTCTTTTTATACTAATCTAAATTTGTCCAATTTAGATAATTCTGAGTCTTTTGATATATGTTTAAATGAAAATCACTATAACTTGTACTTTATAGAACTGGAAAACAGGATTTTAAAAGTTTCTTTTAAAAGAGAAATAAAAACCTTTTATTAAGTTGGTCAGGTTCAAAAGTCCTTCTTCTCCCCCTTGTCTCTAATGCTGGCTTACCATTAGTCTGTTCAGGAAGGTCCAGCAAGCATAGAATTCTCCCCACAGAAGTTTATCAGTGCCTCATGCTGGACAAGTGTTTGTGCTCTGATGGCCATGGGCCAAAGCCCCTGTTGGAGTCTGTCATAGCTCTCATTTTACATTACATTACTGCTGTAACTACCAAAGAAGAAAAATTACGTCACAGCAAGCTTAGAAAACAGAGAAGGGAGACACTTATTTTTCCACCTAAACAAATTTCTTCCTTTTTCTCATCCAGATTGTTTCATCAACCCACTTCACATATTTGTGATAATAAAGAATACATTAGTTATGGCCTATGTACTAGTGTCTGACCATTGGAAGTAGGAATTGGTACGGGATGTGCCAGCAATTATCTTTGAACATCTCGGTCCATGCTGATAATGAGTTGACCTTTAGTAAATATATAATCTCTTTCTATGTCTCAGAGACATAAAAATCTATTCTCATGCTATAGGAAATGGACCAATTATTCTTTCTTTCCCTCTCTGCGTCATCACCACTGTGAAAACTTTAATTTACTTTGCGCGCTTTTAAAAGAACCTGGTCTAATCTTTAGGACTGAGACCTAAAATCTAGGACATGAATAATATTTTACTGCGTACAAATGTATTTGAAGGCAAACAAAGTGGGTTTTCAGAAAGCTGTGACATTTAGTACAAATTGTGCTGCCATGCTTTCCCAGAAAAAAAAAAATGTTGACCCTTCCACATAGGAGATCACAATGGAAATATCAAATAGGTCCATTGTTCTCTTTTTTTTATTTGAATATTTTTATTTTACTGGCATCAATAGAGCCATAGAGACACACTCCAGATCTAAAAAGCCAACAGAAAATAACACACAACAAAAGAATGGTGCACTTAGGTAGTAGCAATATGCAGAGTGGTATTTATTATATTTAGTGGAAAAACATCTGGTCCGTATCTTACACAAAAACACATCTTCGTCTCACAAATAGGTCTGTGAATAGGGTGTAAATAGAAAGCAATGTCTTAGCCTTTATTTTTGAATGATAAATACCTACATTCTGTCATCTCCCTATTACATAGTTAATGTGACTAGATTGTTATGCTATATCTTGACTTGCATCCCTTGCAGGCTCATGTTTTATTAGCAATCTATTCAATTGCCTCCTATGTGCCAGGTACCTTACTAGGTGGTTGGAGCACAATGGTAAACATAGGCCCCTGCATCTGTAGACCACTCTTTTGAATGAGGAAAGGCAAACAATAAAGAATACACCCAATAAATACAGATGCTAGAAGGAGATGAGTGATATGGAAAAACACATACAGCAGAGAGGAAGGGGGATCAGGGATGCTGTGGGGATGAGGGTTTGCGGTATTGAATAGGATGAGTTGGGTAGCTTCTAGGCAGAAAGAACAGACAGAACAAAGGCTCTAAAGGAAATGTCTGATCCGCTAGGAAACAATAAGCAGAGCGAAGGAGAGAGTGGTAGGAGACAAAGTCAGGTCAGGGAGGCCTCCCACATAGGAGCGCGTGGACCACAATCAGGACATTGCTTTTAATCTCAGAGAACAGGAAGCAGTAAATTACTGGATTTAGCAAATATAGAGGAAGACACACATTTAAATATCAATTTCAGATAAACAATGAATATATTTTAGTAGAAGCATGTTCTTTGCTATATTGGGGACAAACATAATTAAAAATTATCTGAGGGGCACCTGGCTGGCTCAGTTGGTAGAGCATGTGACTCTTGATCTCAGGATTGTAAATTTGTGCCCGATGTTGGGTGTAGATTACTTAAAAATAAAATCTTAAAATAAATTATCTAAATAATTTTAGTATAAGTATGTTACACATAATATTTGGGACATACTTATTTCTAAAATTTTTTTTAAATCTGAAATCCCAAATTAACTCGGTGTTCTATATTTCACTTGGCATTCCTAAATCACGTGGGAGTCATATACAGGAATACGTGGCCTGACATTTAAAATGACTGCTTTACCTCAAAAATTATTTTAAATGATTTATTTAAATAATAACATATTTAAAATGATCACAGTTGCCTAGAGAATGGACTGCAGAAACAGGAAGACATGCAGGGTAGCTTTGACAGAGGTCCAGGTGAGGGGTCACGGTGCCTGGAACCAGGACGATAGACAGTGGTAGACAGAAAGTGATGAGAAAAGGTTTTAAAAAAAAAAAGAAAAGAAAAAAAAGAAAAAGAAAAAGCAAGACATTTTACTTATTAAGTGTTAGATAGATGATAGATAGATACAGTTGATATGTGTATGTTTCACTCAAACTAATTGGTTATATAATCATTTCTTTAGAATGAAAAATAAGGAAGGAAAGGAGGGAGGGAAGAAGGAGGGGAAGAAGGGAGGAAAGAAGGACGGACTTTTCATTGCAGTTTTCACTGCAGACTGAATAAGAAAGAAATGCAAAAGAGGACCTGTGGACCAGAAATCAAAACACACGTCTTTTGTTGCTTGTAAGTATCGGACTTCAGATAAATTACAACTTCTCAGAGCTCTAGTTTTCTCTTTTGTAAGTGAAAAAGAGTGGGCATTTCCATCTTCTTTACCTCACCAGATGGCTGTGAAGACCAGATGATTCTGGATACATTTGATTGTCTGTAATGTGTCATATAAGTACTAGTTGTTGTAACTACTGAGGTCACAAGTAAATCATATGGCTAAAACTATATATGTGTGAAACAATAAGATGAACAAACGCCCTGTTTCTAGTTTTGAGGGATAAGAACTAAAAAAACACATTTTCTTCTGGGTAAGAAATTAAAAAAAAAACATAAAATACCGAGAATCCATAATTGTCTTTGGAAAATCATGCACGTGTCTCAGTTTTATCTTTCTCCTTTCAACTCCATGTTTCTTCTTTTGACCGAAGCAAGCAAATAGCATATATTAATAGACATTCTTTTCAGTATAATAGGATTTTCCCCTGAGAGAAGAAAAGTAAATTTCAAGAACACTCAAATGCTTGTTACCTCAGAAATTATTTAGGAACCACAGTGAAATAGTCGAAAGTGATTAATGAGAAACAAATTAAAGATTCCACTATGGCCTCAAGAAAGACAGACTTGCCAGAGGGTGAGAATCAGCATGTGAAATAAGGGAGGAACTGAAAAGAAACAGCTAAAATCCATCTATTGACCCATACATCCGCTTACTTAATAATTACTTCTTGAGCACTCCTTATGTATAAAAGTCTATGGGATATTCGAAACTAAGTAAAATAGAACCTACTCTGAAACTAAATGTGTACCAATAACCAGAATATGAGGTAGAATGTGATAAGCACTATAGCAGAAATAAAGATAACATGCTATAGTGCTAGAGAGGAAAGAATGAGGACAGGCAGGGTTGGTCAGAAAAGGCTATAGATACAGCAGCGATTATCAGGTGGTGGCCCAGTCAGAATTCAGGTGGATTAAAGGATAGTTCACTGTGGTTACAATGTAAAGCAAATGGAAGGAAAGGAGAAAGCTAAGGTGTGCAAGAGAGGTTAATCCAACATTATGGAAAATGTTTAGTGTCAGATGAAAGTAGATGGTTTTATATGTTAGCTAAAGTAAGTTATGGAAAGCTTTTGAGCCAACAACATGACCAGAGCCAAAATTAAAAATAATCAATCTGGTAGCATGCACAGGAAGAACTAGTTACAGGGAGACAAACTAGAAAACTTACAATTGCCCAGCAGAAAGATGGCAATAAAATTATATATATATATTAATATATAGTATATATTTTATTAACCTATATAATATAGTTTATTTATATATTATATATATTATTTATATTTGTGAGGTATATACCAGTTAGGATTGAAGGTAAACTAGTAGTATAGGCGATCCCAAATAAGAGTGGCTTACACATGATGGAAGTTCATCTATTTTTCACTCAAAAGACCATTGGTAACACTCAATCTAGTATAGCTCATAGAGTCTCTAGACTAAATATCCTAATATTTAGTATTCTAAATATCTAATACCATAAGATTTCCATCCTCATGTTCCTCAAGACAGTGGTTGGATCCCCATCCTCACATTCTCACTGCAGGTCTAGACAGGAACGTGTAATAGCAAAGAAGGACCTCCTTCCTTCTAGAATCTACTCCCTTAAAGTAGCCTAAAACTTCTGCTGACATCTCCTGAGGTGTGAACTTAGTCTTATGGCCACACTTAGCTGCAGGGAGAGCTGGGAAATACAGTCCCGTGAATACAGGCAGAAACTAAGATTGAGTTTTTAATGTGTATCAGGCTATGTAATTAGTAATTCCTCCCACAAACTGAGACATATATAATTTGATGGCCAATATAATAGAGAAGGGAGGTTAAATAAAGCAAGAAAATTAGAAATGTCATCTAAGTTGTAAGACTGAGTACATTAATGTCTGTGACTGTAAGAAAAATAATAAAATCATTAGAAAGCTTACTTTGAAGAAGAAAGGATGGGAATTGGATCAGGTTAATAGATAGACAAGCATAAAATGATGTTCTTTGATGCAGATATTTTAAGACACTTGAATTTACCTTATTTTCATTACAACTTAAAAGAATCTGGCATAATGAATATCAGGTGGATGTGCTTATTTATTCGAAAGTTGTTTCCTATCTTGTGGGTGTTTTGTTTTTAGCGGGGGAAGTTTCTAGCTCTAAAGTACAATTCAGAAACGCTATGCTATTTTGAAAATAATTTTACCAACATTTTTGCTTTCCTATCATTACCAGTTTTGGAAACTCTCAGAAAACTGATGAATTTTACTTTAACCTGATTGTACATTATCGTAATTATAACAACGGACAATGAAGATATTAAATAATTTCATCCATTCATTCAACAAATATTTATGGCCACCTCTCATATGCCAGGCACTATTATATTAAGTGCTGAAGATAGGGTAGTGAGTAAAACACACAAGGTATTTTCCCTTAGAAGATTGTATTCTAGAAGGAGTATGGTAGGAATTTGGAGTGGTTCTACAATCAATAAATATACATACATGGAGAAAGCAGAAAAATGAGCTGAAAAATAGAGCACAGAAAGCTAGATAGGGAGACAAGATTGATGGGGGAAAGAGGGGAGATGAGCCACATAAACAGCTGGGCAAAAACCCTGCATGCAGAGAGGCAAGAGCAGATGCAAGGTAAAAAAAAAAAAAAAAAAAAAGGAAGAAAGAGAAACAGCAGCAGTAGTGAAATCATATAGTGACTTGTAATACATGCAAAGGACCTTATTTTATGATGTTTTAAATGAAACTTAAATCATTAAGTGAATGAATGGAAGGAGGCGTGGACAGAAGGAAAAAGAATGGTCAGATGGACTACAGAATCAGATTAAATAGTTCAAACTGGTTTCAAAAAATTATTGGTTTGTAGATAATGACTTTGCCTTAGGGAAGAAATCAACTCTCTTTTAAAATGTACTTACTTGAAATAACGTTAGAACTATTAAATTTGCTTGCTTTTGTTTTGTATTAATTTTGAATAGAGTTGACCAAAGGCATCAAATATCAGAACGAAATCTAAAGTGTGTGAATCTGTAATAGTTTGAGTGGGCATTGTCTAACATTTCCCTCCCTATAGGTTGAGCTTGTGATTTCTGTTATCTTCTTAGAGCTATTTTCTTCTGAAATGGAACACACAGGTTAAAGCCCTAAACCCGCGGTAGGTCTCCATGGTTACAAGAGGACAAGCTGCTTCTGTGTCTAGAAGAGCTGGAATTATTTTCACCTGAAAATGAATAGCACTCAGGCTACATTTTCAGAATGGTATACTCAGTAGTGAATAACACATTTTTCCTCAATATAAACAGAAAGGATTTAAATCACATTAAGAAAGAGACGAAGAGTATTAATTAAGGTGGGCACTTATTATTCCTCTCCACACTGACACATGTTCAAGAACATGAACTCAAGAGGTCAACTGTGCAATTGTGAATTCACTGAACAGACACTCAGAGTGAAAATATCTTTCTAGAATTAGAAAAAGAAGTAACCTCAGGGCGCCTTTGTGGCTCAGTCAGTTGAGCATCTGACTCTTGATTTCAGCTCAGATCACAGGGTTGCGAAGTCAAGCCCCGAGTCCAGCTCCACGCAGAGGGCAGAGCCTGCTTTAGATTCTTTCTCTCCCTCTGCCCCTCCCCCCTGCTCATGGTCTCTCTCTCTCTCTCTCTCTCTCTCTCTCTCTAATAAAAACAAACAAAAAAAAAAAAAATGAAGGAAGCTGAAATCAGCTAATAATTGATGGGACAAGTACCTATTTCCCTGAAATTTTATATATTTTATACATAATTTTATATGTAGCTTTAAAAATTTAAAAATTTTATATATAATCCAACATATTGGATTATATATTTTAATATATATTAATTATATAATTATATTTTATATATAAATTCTGTGTGTGTGTATATATGTGTGTGTGCATTTTCCATGTTTGGTTCTATTTCTTAAATATATTTATGAATTTTCCAAGTATGAAATTTTACACATATCCACTTTAAATGAATCTCTGTTGCATACTCTCAACATTAAATAATACTGCCTTAATTCAAAAAAGTTTCCTTTTCATTATCAAAAACATTACACTAAAATAATTTTGTCAGTTTTGAGTGCAGATACAATTTTGGAAACCCTTCACATTCCATGTAGTTTGGGATAGAACTGTTTCATCAATGCTCTGCTGAAGGATAGGCATCTGTGTCTGTCTTCAGACAGTGACTTACTGGAGCAAGTCAGTGCACAGAAGTAGGTTTGATCAATAGGTGTTTCCATATGTAAGGGAAAAGAAACCAATTAAGATGACAGGATAATGCATCGAATAATGAATAAATCACAGAATTTTAAGACTGCAGAAAAAGAACAACATTGAAGTGAAAGAAACAGCAGGCTTCAGCTTTCATTTCATAGTCTTAAAAAAAGACATTCTGATCATGGACATAATATAGTTATTAGCCAGACAGAAAATATAGGATATTTTTAAATGTTTTAGGTATATTTATAAATTTTTTAAAGGACAACAAAATGATAAATAAAATTCAGTGTTGTGCATACTTCTGAAAGGACAAAATAAGTATCAGAAAGGGAACCATATTGGTAGATGCAACTTATTCACAGAGTGAGGAGTTTATGGATGATAATTATAGTAGTATGGATCACAGTAGAAAATACAACAGATTATTAAAAGGAAACATTTCTAACAATGTGTATAGAGTTCTACACCACAACTAGTGGAATTTACCCAAGGTAGGTAAGCCTAATTCAACATTTGAAAGTCAATTAATATAATCCGTCACATCAACAGATGGAAAAGCAAAATGAACAAACAAAAAAACCCACAAAAAACAGAACAAGAAACATGATCATGTCATAAATGAAGAAGAATTTAACAAAACCTAATACCTATCATGATAAATCATCTCAGAAAACAATAGAGGGAACTTCAACTTGATAAAGGTAGTCTATAAAAAAACCTACAGCTAATATCATCCTTAATGGTAAGAAACTAGAAGCTTTCCCATTATGAGCAGGTATAAGGCAAGGATTGCCTCTCTCACCATTTCTTCTCAATATCTTAGTGGAAGTCGTTGCTAATGTAATGAGGCAAGAAAACGAAATAACAGGTCTCCAGATTTGGAAGGAAGTCTTTGTTTGCAGATACATGATGATCTATGTAGAATATCCAAAAGATTGACAAAAAAAATTCTAGAATAAGCAATTACAGCTTATTAAGCAGGATGCAAAGTTAATATATAAAAGTCAATTGTTTTCCAATATACCAAAAATGAACAAGTGGAATTTGAAATTAAAAACACGGTTGCTTTAGCATTATCACACATTCCCCCAAAATGAAATACTTAGGTATAAATCTAACTAAATGTGCATAATATCTAAATGAGGAAAACTACAAATCTCAGATGAACATAATCAAATAAGTAAATAAATGGAGGAATGTTCCCTGTTCATGGATAGAAAGACTCAATACTGTCAAAATGTCAATTCTTCCCAACCTAATCTATAGATTCAGTGCAATACCACTCAAAATCTCAACATTCTAATTTATGGATACTGAAAAACTGATTCTAAAGGCTATATGAAAAAGCAAATGATGAAAAATAAGCAACACATACTGAAAAGAATATCAAAGTTGGAGAACTGACACCATCCTACTTTAAGACTTAACATAGAGTTATAGTTATCAAGATAGTATGGTATTGGTGAATGAAATGAAAAATAGAACCATGAAACAAAATAGTGAGTCCAGAAATAAACTCCCATAAAAATAGTCAACTGATCTTTGACAAATAAGCAAAGGCAATAAAAAGGAGTGAAGATGTATGTTCTTTTCAACAATGGTGCTAGAACAACTGAACATGCACATTCAAAATAATAATAATCTAGATACAGACATTATGCACTTTACAAATATTAATTCAAAATGAATCAGAGACATACATGGAAAAAGCAAAAATATAAAATTCTTAGAACATAGGAGAAAAGGTTAGATGACCTTGGGTTTAATGATGCCTTACTAGATACACGCCAAAGACATGATCCATTAAAGAAATAATTAATATACTGGGTTTTGTTAAAATTTAAAACTTCTACTCTTCGAAAGACAATACCAAGAGATCAGAAAACAAGCCACAGACTAGGAGAAAAATATTTGCAAAAGATACATCTGACAAAGCACTGTAATCTGAATATAAAGAACAATCAAAACAATAAGAAAACAATTAGATTCAAAAATGGACCTCAATAAACATCTTGTCAGAGAAAATATGCAGATGACAAATAGCATACAAAAAGAAGCTTTACATCATATGTCATCAGGGAAATGCAAATTAAAACAACAAAAAGATACCACTACAGACCTATTAGAATGGTCAAAATCTGGAACACTGACAACACCAAATGTTGACAATCATGTGAAACAATGGAATTCTTATTCTTTGCTGGTGGGAATGCAAACAGTACACTTTGTTAGACATTTTGATATTTTTCAAATAAAACTAAACAGGTTTTTGCCACACCATATAATCTAGGAATTGTGTTCTTTGGTATTTACCCAAAGAACTTGAAAACTTAGATCCACACAAAAATCTGCATATTTTCATAGCCAGTTTACTCATAATTGTCAAGCTCAGAAAACCAGGATGTCCTTCAACAGATGAATAATAAACTGTGGTACAATATTATTCAGTGCTATAACAACATGAGCTTTCTAGACATGAAAAGGCAGGGAGGAACCTTAAATGCATATCCCCAAATGAAAGAAGCCAAGTTATAAGCTCTACATGCTATACAATTCCAAGTATATGATATTCTGGAAAAAGGCAAAACTATGGAGACAATAAAAACAGCAGTGTCAACCAAAGGTGGAGCAGGGAGTGCAATGAATAGGCAGAGCACAGAAAAATTTTACAGTGAAAATACTCTATATGCTATTATAATAATGAGTATATGTCATTATATTTTTTCAAAGCCATAGAATGTACACCACCATGTATAAACTCTTGGGTAAACTATGGACTTTGGGTGATTATGAGGTGTTGATGTAGCTTCATCCTTGATAAAACATGTAACATTCTGGTAAGTGATGTTAGTAATGAGAGAGGCTGTTAATATGGGGGGACATGGTGTGGAAAATCTTTGCACTTAGCTCTCAATTTTGTTGAAACCTAAAACTATTCTTAAAAAATTAAGTCTTAAGAAAACACTATAGCTAAATAACAGATGTAAACCCTACCTTATCAGTTATTATATGAAAATGAATTAAATACCATAATTAAAAGGCAGAAATAGGCCTAATGTATTTTTAATTACTCAACTACATGTTGTCTATAATATATAGATTCAAAACACTAATATAATGAAATTAAAAGGATGTAAAATCATATACCATGCAAACAGTACCCAAAAGAGAGCTGTAGTACCTATGGTGATATCGAACAGACTTTCAGACCAAACCAAAATTGATATTAGATAACAGAATGATTATTTCATAATGATAAAAGGTCAATTTGTCAAGAGGATTTAACAATTACAAATATATACATATACACGTATATATTATATATACATACACACATCTATGATAGAACTACAAAATATATAAAGCAAAACTCATAGAATTGAAGAGAGAAGCAAATCATTCAACAATAGCTGTTGGAGACTCCAATATACTATTTTCAGTAAGGATAGAACAATTAGATAGAAGACCAGAAAGAAAATAGAAGACTTGACATGAAATCCAACTAAACCTAACAGATATTGATAGAACACTTTACCCAATAATAGGGGCACCTCGATGGCTCAGTCAGTTAAGTGTCCAACTCTTGATTTTGGCACAGGTCATGATCTAAAGTCTTGTGAGTTCAAGTCTCATGTCAGGCTCTGCACTGGTGACGTGGGGGCTGCTTGAAATTCTGTCTCCCTCTCTCTGCCCCTCCTGTTGTTCATGCGCTCTCTCTCTCTCTCTCTCTCTCTCTCAAAATAAATAAATAAACTTAAAGTAAAAATGAACACTCTACCCAACAGTAGCCAAATACACATTATTTTCAATGGCACATATACAGTCTCTAGGGTAGACCATATGTTAGGCCATAAAACAAGTCATAATAAATTTAACCAGATATTGGGGCACCCGGATGGCTCAGCATAGAGTCTGCTTCAGATTCTTTGTCTCCCTCTCTCTTTGCCCTTCCTCTGCTCACATATGGTCTCTCTCAAAAATAAATAAACATTTAAAATAATTAAAAGGATGTAAATCACATAAAATATATTCTCCAACCAAATTTTAAAAAATAAGTAGGGGGGGGAATGCCTGGGTGGCTCAGCCAGTTAAGCATACAATGATTTTGGCTCAGATCATGATCTCACAGTTCATGAGACTGAGCCCCACATCAGGCTCTGTGCTGACAGCATGGAGCCTACTTGGGGATTTCTCTCCTTCTCTCTCAAAATAAATAAATACACTTTAAAAAATAATAACAATAACAGGGAAATTTGGTAAATTCAAAAATATTTAGAAATTAAACACTTTCCTCAATAACTGATCAAATAAGAAATCATGAGAGAAATTATAAAATACTTGGAGATGAATGAAAACACCATTTCAAAATGTTTGGGGCTAAAGCAGTGCTTAGAGAAAAACTTATAGCCAAAAATATCTATTTTTTAAAAGGTATCAAAATATCACAACAATATACTCAGCTAGGAAGAGGAGACCAAAATTCGACACAAGGAAAGCAAACATAAAGAAATAACAAACATTACGGTAAACACAAATGAAATAGAAAAGAACAGAAATAACCAATGAAACTAAAACTTGATTTATCAAAAAGAACAACAAAATTCACTAATCTTTAGTGAGTCTGACCAAGGAAATGCAAAGATTCAAATTACTAAAATCAAAAACAAGAGGGTAGTACTACCAATCTTACAGAAATAAAAAGTATTAAGAGCCGGTAGTATGAAAGACTGCAGGCCAACAAATGAGATAACCTAGACGAATTGGAAATATTTTTGGAAATAACCTACTATAGCTTTATTCATAAATGAAAAATATTAATGGTTCTATAAAAGTAGAGGAATTGAACTAATAATAAAAAATCTACCGACAAAGAAAAGCCCAAGTTCATATGGCTTCCCTACTAAATTCTACCAAATAGTTAAGGTGTTAATACTAATCTTTCACAAATTCACCACCCTCTCCCCCACCCCCCCCCAAAAAAAAACAAACGAAAAAAGAGTGAATACTTACCCATCTAACTCATTCCATAAGTCTAACATTACTAAAACCAGGCAAACACATGATCATAAATGAAAGCTTCAGACTAATAGCCATTATGAAATACAAAAATCCTCAACAAATACTACCAAATTTTGAGTGGCAGAATTCTGTCTCCTTAAAGATGTCCATGTCCTAATCGCTGGGATCTGTATATGTGACTTCAGGGAATTAAGGTAGCATTGGAATATGGTTATTAATCTGTTGAAGTTAAGACAAGGAGATTATCCTGAGTTAGCTGAGTGTGTACAATATAATCACAAGTTTCTTATAAGCAGAAGGGGAAGAGACAGGGGAGAAGTGTTAAGAGATATTTGAAGAATGCTATCTGTTAGCTGTGAAGATTAAGGAAGAGTCCAGGAGACAAGGAAGCCAGGCAGCCTCAAAAAGCTGGAAAGGCAAGAAACAGATCCCTCTCCTGCCACAACCTCTGGAAGGAATGTAATATGATCTTAAAATTGTAAGACACATTGTATGCTGTAGACATTCACAAAAGAAAGAAAATAAATTTGTGTTGTTTTAAGCAACTGTTTGTGGTAATTTTTTACAGCATCAGTAGGAAACTAATACACCAAACATATCCAGTACCATATAAAAGGGATATATACCATAACCAAGTAGAATTTATCCCAAGGATGCACAGTTGAATTAACATAGAAAATCCAATCAAAGCAATATACCATATGAAGAGAACAAAGGACAGAAAACAATTATCTCAATAAATAAAAAAATGTATGTGTGGTAAAATCTAACACCCTTTCATGACAAAAATAGTAAAAGCCTAGGAATATGAAGGAACTTCCTCAACTCAACTTAGTAAAGGGCAACTAGAAAAAATCCATAGGCGGCATCATAATTAATAGTAAGAAATTGAAGGCTTTCTTCTAAGATCAGGAATAAAACAAGGTTATCTCTTTTTATCACTTCTATTCAATACTGTATTGAAGTTTCTGCCAAGGTCAATTGTTTATGAAAAAGATAATAAAAGGCCTCGTAATAGGAGTTCAGAAATAAAACCATCTCTATTTGCAAATTACATGATCTTTTACACTACATAATCCATAATCAAACTATTAGGGTTAAAAAAACAAGTTCAGAAAGGTTGCAGAGTACATGATTACAGAATGCAAGATTAATACACAAAAATCAATTTTATTTCTATAGACTAGCAGTTAATTTGAAAATAAAATTAAGAAAAATCTATTTTAGGGGTACCTAGGTGGCTCAGTTGGTTAAAGATCCAACTTCGGCTCAGGTCATGATCTCATAGCTCCTGAGTTTGAGCCCCACATTGGCTCTGTGCTGACACCTCAGAGCCTGGAGCCTGCTTCAGATTCTGTGTCTCTGTCTCTTTCTGCCCCTCCTCCACTTGTGCTGCGTGTCTCTCAAAAATAAAATAAAAACTTTAAAAAATTTAAAAAAAAATCTGTTTTAAAAAGCATAAAATAAAAAAATAAAATAAAAAGCATAAAATATTTTAAGATAAATTTAACAAAACATTGTAAGACTTGTACACGAAAAATATCATTGAAATAAATTAAAGACCTAAGTAAATGAAAAGACATCCAGGGCTCATGGTTTGGAAGATTTAATATTAATAAGGCAATTATACCCAAATCGATCTACAGATGAAATACAATCCCATCAAAACCCAGTGGTTTTTCCTTGCAGATACTAACAAAAAGATCCTATAATCTATATGGAAATTCAAGAAACCCAAAAGAGCCAAAACAATCTTGTAAAAGAACAAATTTAGTAAAATCGCACTCCTCTATTTCAAAATAATATAGTAATCACAAACATATTGTACATAAGGACAGACCTATAAATCAATGGGGTAGAATTGAGAGTCCATAAATAAATCCATATTGTTATCAGTAAATGATTTTTGACAAGAAAAGCAAGACAACTCAATGGAGAAACACTAGTCTTTAAAATATATGGTTCTGGTACAATATCAAAAATCTGCATGAAAGAGATGAAACTACAAAACTCTTAAGAGAAAAATATGAAATGTCTTTCAGCCCTTGAACAATGGTTTCTCAGATATGATGACTAAATGTAAGCAACCAAAGGGAAAAAAAATCTATATAAATTCGACTACGAAAATTATTTCATATTAATTTTTTTAAGTTTATTTATTTATGTTGAGAGAAAGGGAGAGTGCACAAGCAGGGGAAAGGCAGAGAGAGAGAGGAAGAGAAAGAATCCCATGCAGGCTCCATGCTGTCAATGTGAGTCTAATATCCAGAATATACAAGGAACTATTATAAATCAATGATAAACATACAAATAACCAAAACAAAAAGTGAACAAAGAACTGAATGTACATTTTTCAAAAAAGATATAAATAGCCAATAAGTACATGAAAAGATGGTTGACATCATTAGTCATTAGAGAAATGCAAATCAAAACCACAAGGTGACAACACGAAGGATACCCACTAGTATGATTATATTAAAAATGCATGGGGGGTGCCTGGGTGGCTCAGTCGGTTGGGCGGCCGACTTCGGCTCAGGTCATGATCTTATGGTCTGTGAGTTCGAGCCCCACGTCGGGCTCTGTGCTGACGGCTCGGAGCCTGGAGCCGGCTTTGGATTCTGTGTCTCCCTCTCTCTCTGCCCCGTGCTCACTCTCTGTCTCTATGTCTCTCAAAAATAAAATAAAATAAAATCTTTAAAAAAAATGCATGGAAAAATATATGTGGAAACTAGTAAGTGTTGATAAGGATGTAGAGAAAGTAGAACCTTCAAACAATCCTGATCAAATTGTAACAAGGTGTAGGTGCTTTAAGAATCAGTTTCTCAGAAGAAAAACAACAAAAAAAAAAAATCACAGTTACCCAACAATTCCATTCCTAGGTATATCTCTAAGTGAATTGAAAGAATATATCCATAAAAAATTTTGTATATGAATTTTCATTTCAAAATTATTCATAACAGCCAAAAGTGAGAAAAAAACAAATATCCATCAACTAATGAGCAGATAGACAAATGTGGTATATCCTTACAATGAAATATCATTGAACCATAAAGTATTGATTCATACTACCACACAGATGAACCTTGAAAAAATTATGCTAAGTGAAAGACACCAGACACAAAAAGCCACATACTGTACAATTCTATTTATGTGAGATATCCACAATATGCAAATCTATGGAGACAGAGTAGATTAATGATTGCCAAGGGCTATGAGAAGAAGAAAATGTGGAGCAACATGTAATGGCTATGAGTTTTCTTGGTAAGGTCATTAAGTATTTTGGAGTTAGATACCAGGGATGATTAGACAACTTTGTGACTATACTAAAAAGCACTGAATTATACATTTTAGAAACATGAATATTATGTAAATTAACTCTCACTGAAAAAAATAAAAAGTGGGAGGAGGAGGAGTCATAATTACTATTGATATAACTGTTCCTTCTCATATATTAAGAATTGTTTTTAGCTAAGTTGTGTTGGTTAGTATAAAATTTCTTTGATTCATTACACATTTCAAACCAAAATAGACTTACTGCCTAGTTCTAATATTTTTAGTATGGATTTTGCTTTTCTTTCCTCCAGAAGAAAAATATAAATATTCTGCAGTAAAAAATCTCTCTCTCTCTGAGCCAAAATCTGTCTTATCTTTTCTATACCAATTTCCACGTTTAGATAATCTCAAACAGAATTTTAAGAATGTTCTATCAAGTTGCCATTTTTATTTAAATTGAGTTTTAAATGAATAAGAAATGCGAAATTTAGTTTGTAAAACAATACAAATGTTGGTGATGACCAATGGGGTCTATGTTTAAATGCAATGACAAGATATACCCTACTTTTCTATCAATACTATTCAAATACATCAACAAAAAAGTGCTACTAACATAATGTGAAATAAAAGTTAAACAAAAAAGATTAAATGTCAATTCTGTATTTGTCATAATGGACGAAAAAGGCTAATTTTAAATTGGTATTATTTAAAAGTAGGCGTATATATTTACATTGTATTTAAATCGACACAAAACTTGATAATCTACATACAGCATCTGTAAATATTGTTTTTACTATGTACTCCTTAAAAACATATTTGTTATATGTAAACTACCTTTGTTTAATACTTTCAAAATAAATTCTTTAAATAAGCAGAATTTTTTAGAACTATTAAGAAGTCAGTGCTCATTAATTAATTTCCTAAATCTACTAATATTGCCTTCATGGCTGCCTCTGAAATATAACAAGGTCAAAACATGCAAGCATTTAACTTTCAAAACACAAAAATACATTTACTTGCGATGGGAGCCATGTGAATTTTATTATTTTTTAGCTTGTCACTATAATCACTGAGAGTCTAATGCCAACGGGAAAGGGATACAATCAAATAAAAAGAGCCTACGATCAATATTAAATCAGGTGCTCCTTGAAAAAAAACAAAAGGCTATTTCAAGACTAGAACAGAAATTATACAAGATGAACCGAATACTTTACAGTGCTAGAAAGTAAGGGAGTGCCGGAACACACACACACACACACACACACACAGATACACACACACACCCTGTCCCTCACACACAATGATGAGGATATGTTAAGATGTCAAAAGCAGGGGCGCCTGGGTGGCTCAGTCAGTTAAGCGGCCGACTTCAGCTCAGGTCATGATTTCACGGTCTGTGGGTTCAGCCCTGCATTGGGCTCTGTGCTGATAGCTCGGAGCTCGGAGCCCGGAGCCTGCTTTGGATTCTGTGTCCCCCTCTCGCTCTCTGCTCTTCTGCTCATGCTCTGTCTCTCTGCCTCTCAAAAATAAATAAATGTTTAAAAAAAAAAAAAAAAAGATGTCAAAGGGGCACAGAAACTAAATGAGAAAGTTCCAAGTGGCCAAAGATGGAACAATTTAAATAAAATTTATTAAAATGATAGTTTTATTATAATCCAAAGTATTAAAAAATCCATGAGTCCAGCTAAATGTAAGTAAATTCCTGAATTCATATATAAATGGGAGAAAATGGACAAACCTCTACTGCAGAAGTCCAAGTAATTTATGTACATGCTCTGATTCAAAAAAGTAAAGCATAATTCTTCACCCCTGAAGTGTGGGCTCCATAACTGAATCAAGTATGGACTTCAGTTATAATGATGTATCAATATTGGTTTATTGTGACAAACATACCATATTATTGTCAGATGTTAGGTTAACAATAGAAGTAACTGGGTGTTGAACATATGGGAATTCAGTAGTGTCTTCACAACTTTTCTATACCTAAAGCTAATTTAAAACAGAGAATTTATATTTTAAAAAGAGAGTCTGTACAGGTTGGTATAAACTCAAGGAGTTAAGAATATGGGCGTCCAGGTGGCTCAGTCTGTTAAGTGTCCAACTTCCATTCAGGTCATGATCCTACAGTTCGTGGGTTCAAGCCCCATGTTGGTCTCTGGGCTGACAGCTCAGAGCCTGGAGCCTGCTTTGGATTCTGTGTTGCCTTCCTTCTCTGCCCCTCCCCAGCTCGCACTCTGTCTCTCTGCCTCTTTCTCTCTCTTAAAAATAAACTTGTAAAAAATAAAATAAAAAAAGAATAAAAGACAATAACATCTTTCTCCCACCACTTACAAAGTAATTGACATCTTTCAAGTTACCTGCAAGTGGATGGTGGTTTTTTTTTTTTTAAATATACTAGAGGGGAAAAAAATGAGGAAATTATTCAGACAAGAAACAGAAGGAAAAAAAATTCTAAGAAAATGAAGAGGCGGGTAGAATGATGCGATGAGTCATTCCAAACAAGAAACGCTTCAGCATCGAAAACTGTATATTATGATACCGTTTTCATAGTTATTAACATTATAAGCTAGTACATTGAAAACTGTGTACTCTATACTTCATAGAAAATTCAAAGAGTTTTCAAAGGCATTTTTTATTTGACAATTTCTCCTGATTCATTGAGTTTGAACTTTAGGCCAGTGACTCAAAATTTAGCATTCATGCAATTTTCTAGAAATAGGTCTTATATGGGGAGGATGTAGCTTCTTTAAAATTCAGCTTGAAGCCGCTCCCACCACTGATTTTTACTGTGTTCATCCCTGGTGTAATCGTGCTGGAAGATGGTCATGCTGTCTTCAGAGTTCAACTTGACAATCAGGAGTTTATTAAAATCTCCATGAAAACCTTATATGTCTTATGTCAAGAAAATGTAGTTCTGCTTTCCTGGAAATGGAGAAATAATGAGTAATGGGCTGGTATTAACCCCTTAACACATAATATTTGTCTCGTGTTTTTATTTAATTTGACGAAACACTGAAGCCAGTGAGACAGATATTTGAGAAAAGGAATTAGTCTTCCTTTTTAAATATATCACTGAGGGTCTGAAAATATAGCTATATAGTTCTTAGTCTAAAAAAATATTCAATTATAGAAGATAAGTTCTAGAGATCTGCTATACAACATTGTGCCTATAGTTAACAATTACTGTATTGTTACAAAAACTGTATTAAAAGTTTGTTAAAAGGGTGCACCTCATGTTAAGTGTTCTTATCAAAATAAAATAAAACCCTAAATAGGTCTTAAAAACAATCACCACTAATATAATCTTTGCTCTTTGAACCTAAAGTAGAAATCCGATGAGAAAGAGTGTATAGAATAGGAACTTACATAAACCTACAAATTATTTACTGTACAATACTGAGTAAGCTACTTAAACTCTTTGAGTTTCCCTTTTTTTAACATTTAATATGGAAATACTAGTACTTAAAGCATAGGGTCGTTCGGGTTATTCATTGAGATATGTGGAAAACGTCTGGTAGATTGTCAGGTGCAGAATACACCTGACCCACTCACTTATTCACTTATTGTACTACATTTAGAATAACCCTCATGGTTAAATTTTGTTAAAATGTTAAATGGCATGAACAAAGACATTTAAAAACGACCGTGGGCCATTACATTTCACAGATGTTGATACCGAATTTCAAAGAAGTTAGATAGGGTGCCCTAGGACATAGATTTTGTTGGCGTTGATTTTAAGCCACAACTAGAAACATAGATAGCCAGGCCAGTGAAATATACCCTATGGCATATCACCTGGGAATAATGTTTCTTACTATTTTGAAAAAAACCAAAGGTCTTTCTTAAACTGAAAAATCACATTTTGGTCAGTACAACTACTTAAATAACTTTTCAGAGAAATTAATACAGAAGGCAAGGAAGCTACATGTTTATGTCCATTTTTTGAAGGGCAGATTTCTTTTCTAGTTAATTGTTGTATTATAAGATTTTTTTCTTTTTTTTTTCCATTTTAGAATCTCTTGGGAATGCAAATTGACATTCAAATTATCATAAGTTTTACCCAAAACAGTAGGAGGTATAGCTAATCCTTACTAAAGCTGGTGAATATTCATTTTCCATATCCAGGATATTACAGTGAATCCAACTTGCTGAAATCCCCTTAGGATATGGTCATGATTATATTATTTGGCAGATTCAATAAACAGGAAGAATAATTGCTAAGCTCTCCAGGGAACTGGTTGGGAAAATTATCCCCCAGATGGCACCAGCAATTATTTACTTTGCTTGAAATATCTTCACTTTTGGACAGAATATTTTTAATATAATAAATATAAAAATATCTGAAGATTTGGGCATTATCTACAAAACAATTAAATAAAATTCAGCAATTGTGACAAAGTTTTTAACCCCCTTTGATTCAAATGTCAGCAGAAATTTCCCCTTACCTCCATAGGAGTTTCTTTCCCTATGATAATTGACCAAAGACCATAAGAAATGCAGATATTAAACTAATAAAGGAGAATGGGACAAAGGATTTCAGACAAATACGTTATACCAACTCTAGGGCAAGTAGCTGGATACAGAAGTAACGAGACTTATGACCTGTGGTCTCATCTCAACCCTCTGCCTTTGGGATCTAGTTCAATCATATGACTTTATTTTGTTTTAATCATATGACTTTAAGTATCATCTCGTCAGCATACTGATTACTCTCCAATTTGCATCTCCTCTCCTAACCTTTTCCCTGAGTTCCAGAATTATATATCAAACTGCTGATCCAATCTCATTTGAATATTTGATATTTCAAAATGAACCTGAAAAACCAATAAAGAGAAATCAAGAGAGTTCTAGGTTTTCTGAAACACACACACACACACACACACACACACACACACACACACACACACAAAACCACAACGACAATAACAACAGCAAACATCTATCCTTCCATAAGTCTTTCTCATCTCAGTAAATAGCTCCACCCTCTACTCATTTAAACCAAAATTCTGGCATGTAATTTTGAGCCCTCTCTTTCTCTCATACCCTGTATGCAATTCATTTTTTAATCTGTTCTAATTTTAAAATATATTCCTTATCCATCACTTTTTATCTTTTCTACTGGTAACTCCAGTCCAAGCTACCACCACTGTTAACCTGGAACCATATAATAGTCTCTGTATCCACCGTCCTCTTTTAAACTATTTGCAACATAACCAAATGATCCTTAGTTTCGGTATTTTCCTGTTTAGGAACCTCCTATAGCTTCATCTTATGGGTCTAATTCTCACTTTAATTTGCAAGGCTGATAAGAGGTCAGTGCCTGTCCCTACTGTCTTATCTCCACCATACTGGCCTTTTTTTTTTCCTTTTTTTTTTTTTTTTTTTTTTTTGAGAGAGAGAGAGAGAGAGATAGACCGAGCACAAGCAGGGGAGGGGCAGAGAGAGAGCGAAACACAGAATCCGAAGCAGACTCCAGGTTCAGAGCTATCAGCACAGATCCCAACACGGGGCTCCAAGTCATGAACCTTGAGCTCATGACCTGAGCTGAAGTCGGATGCTTAACCGACGGAGCCATCCAGGTGCCCCTGCCATACTGGAACCTTTGCACTTTCTGCTTCATCCGCCAGCATAACTGTACCCTCGGTTCACAATTCTGTTCTGTATCACTTATGTCTTGGCTTAAATACTACTTCCAGAGAGTGATTTATAGAATTAACGTCTAACTCTAAATGGAAGCTAAGAAAGAAAAGACTAGGGCCTAAGGAAGGAAAATGCAAGTTTCCTGGAAGTTCCTCCTCTCCTACTGATGGACAGAGAAAAAGAGGCTGTAGTGAGTTCTGTTGAAGTGTTTCTTCTCTGCTTTTCAAATTCCTTTCAGTGGAAGCTCCTCTAACCCCCCTGGCCTTATTCCCAGTGGAATTCAACTTTGCTGAATCCTCCTTGCTACATATTTTATAGAGATTGCTTCTGACCTGAAAATGAGTAGGTAAATCTGCCCACATCCCATTAGCTACAGATATACGCCATATCTTAATATCTACTTCATCTCTAGAAAGGGTTCTATTTTGGTCTATATTTGCCTTATGCCACTTTATACATTTTTAACGGCTTCGATCTTCAAAGAGAGAAGAATGGCACCTGTCAGAACCTCTTGAACTCCAAAAAAAGCATGTGCTCTTCTAGCACAGACAACTAGAATGAACTACAGCTGTCTGTGAGCTACAGTCTGAAATAAAGCCTTGCTCTGAGCTGGAACTGAGCACTTCCAGAAAAGGTCTCCTGGGGCATTTGGGTGTCTCAGGTGGTTAAGCGTTCAACTTCAGCCCAGGTCATGATCTTGGGGTTTGTGAGTTCAGCCCCACATCAGGCTCACTGTTGTCAGCGCAGAGCCCACTTGGGATCCTCTGTTCCTCTCTCTCTCTCTCTCTGCCCCTCTCCTACTCATGCTGTTTCAAAAAAAAAAATTAAAAAAAGGAAAGGAAAGGTCTTCTACATTCTAGTTACAGGAGTTAATAATGGCCACTTAGTTTAAGGAGTATTATATATGACTGCAACTTATAGCATATAGGAGGGTTCAGTACTTATTTGTTGAAGTAATGAACAAATGTGCTTTCTTTCCCTCTGGTAGCACAAGGTACAGGAGTCAACACCAGAGACACACAGTCTATTTGCCCCTAGAGATACAAGCCCAGGAGGAAAACATCCATATCCCCATGCAGGAAGAGCAGCCAAGGTGAAAAGGATGAAAGACTAATAATAACTGCTCCGTCAGACAAAATTTTCACACAATGAAGGCAGATGGATTCCTTCAGGAACAGAAACAGTACATACACCTGAGTAATTAAGAGGATGTCCACAGCAAACCAGCAGTGAAGAAGTATATGAAGACATGGGAAAAAAGGCAATTTGAGAGAGATCACCAGGAAATGAAAGATTTATTATTAGTATATCCTCCAAATCCAGAGAAATACTTCTCCAAATAGCATCCTTTTATGTCACTGCACCTGTTGGGTTATATTTTACTAATTCCTCTTTTTTTCTTGGCCTCCCTGAGATTGGAAGTAAAAATTACCCAGTAGTCTAAGAAATCTTTTCTTGAAATTTTATTTAAACTACACAAAATTAGTGAGTCTAAAAAAGGAGAAAATTAAAAGAACTGAAAGGGATTGTTCATATTTTTATCCAACTATTTAACTAGCTTCTTGTGTTAAGCAGTGATTGCATAGAAGTGGCAAACTCTTAGTTTGTTGAATTCCATAAGGACATTAAAAATTCTCATGACTCTTTCTGAGCAAATACTCTAGCCTCTTGGGAAAACCTTCTAATTCACGTCTGTTTAGCATCACATTATCATGGTTTGTTATCACAGTAGCCAGGATTATCTCTTTGAAGATCAATTTCCTAGTGAACAATCAGATCAAGGATAGTCAATCTAATTCAGTCAGCTTAATGACCCAGATAACTGGAATATAATTCGATTGTGCAAAACTGACATAGCTCAGTGCTTGGCTGGGATGTGAACACACATACAGGAACAAAAACCCCTCTGAGCCTGATCAAAGCACTTCAGTGGATCTAGTCCATAGCTGTCCCCTCTTGCTATTATATCATATGCCAAGGATCTATCACTTCACAGCTCTGCTGGAATAATAAACTGAATTTTCCATGTTCCTTACATGGCCTTATCTTAATGAAAAAATAAATTTCACCCTACCTCAACCATATAGAGTTTAGAGGTAGAGTTCAACAATAATATGACTAATGTAGTCAAAATCATTTATCACATTAATGGAAAAAGTTCCCTTTGTTTTCACAATAAACATAATGCCATATGATTTGCAATTTTGGAGAATATTTTAGGAAAAGGAAATCTGGAACACCCGTTGCTGTCAAGGCTCAGGAAAACTGCCAACAGCATTTTAAATGGTGCCTTTACCTGTTTCACACAACAGCTGAGTGTCACCATCTGCGCCAGGCTGAAATTTCCACGAGTTCAGCCAAATTGTCAGAATAGCTTCCTTTTGCTGGTCTTTCAAGCAATGGGTTGCTTGGGAAAACTAGAAATACATTTGACACCAGAATGCCATCTCCAAATGCATGAAGCCCAAGTGTCATAAAACGATGGAAAGAATATTAGGCTTATACACTCTATAATTATTTCTAGTATAGCACTGTATTAGAATTGGGGATTAAGCCAACAGAGCATGTTTGTTTAGAATAGTGATAATTGCCGGGTGCACAGCAGTATAAAATCATTCCTCCAAAAGGAACATTTCATTTTCCTAATGGACAACTAAGTAAATAAACATGTTGTGAATGTTTCAACAAGTCAGACAATAAATGGAACACTTCAGAGTAAAAACAACATATGCTCTCAGAGCACAAATTTTTTCTATGAAGTGCTTCAGACAATGCAAATGAAATTTAATTTCACTGACCATTTTACCCTTAGAGACTGTGGAGATTTTAACTTCGAAATTATTGATTTAAATGAAAATAAAAATCAGAAAACTGACCTGTAAAATGGAAAACAGTTTTTAATAAGGTGTAATTTACAGCGAAATGGCAGGATCTAAACGTAATATCTCCATGCATTTTGTAAGTGCATGCATCTGTGTACCCCACATAGATACTAAAGTAAAAACATCTCCATCAACTTTTGAAGTTTCCTCCTCATACTTTTCTTAATCTCCACTCCACTCTAGAGACTGCTACTGTTCTAATTTCTTACACCAAGCTTCTGCGTTATAAAATTCATATTTATGGAATTGTTGTGAAGAAAAATATTTTCTCTACCGTTCATGATTCTTTTGGCTGATCTAAGAAATTAGCTTGAAGAAAACATTAACAGAATAAAATCAAATTTAAGTACACACATAAGACAAAATCACATTAACAAGAGAGATTCCAAAGACAGTAAAACAAAATAGGGCACATATGTTACTGTGAACTAAGGAGAAAGGGTAAGAGGCTGGACTTCAAAGGGCAGGAAAGTAATTCATAGAAAGATGAAAAAGAGGATTGGGCACCTGGTTGGCTCAGCCAGTTAAGTGTCCAACTTTAACTCAGGTCATCATCTCCAGGTTTGTGAGTTTGAGCCCCACGCTGGGCTCTCTGCTGTCAGCATAGAGCCCACTTTGGATCCTCTGTCTCCCTCTCTGCCCCTCCCCCACTTGACCATGCTCTCTCTTTCTTTCAAAATAAATAAATCTTTAACAAAAAAAGAAAAAAGAGTGAATGGTAAACAAATGTTTGCTGGGTCATACAGAAACAATGGGACGTAGACAGGAATTTTATGCTAAGTGAAATAAGTTAGTCAGAGAAAGACAAATACCATATGACTTCACTCATATGTGGGATCTAAGAAATGTAAACAATGAGGGGAAGAGGGGAAAGGAAAAAAAGACAAAGAGAGGGAGGGAGATAAAACATAAGAGACTCTCAAAGACTAAGAACAATCTGAGGGTGAGGGAGGTGAGGGAGAGGGGAGAGGGGGTGATGGACATTAAAGAGGGCACATGTTGGGATGAACACTGGGTGTTATATGTAAACCAATCTGAAAATAAACTATTATAAAAAAATAAACAACGAGCAAAGGAAGAGAAATAAAAAACAGACTTAATTATAAACAACAAACTAATGGTGACCAGAGGGGAGGAGAGTGGGGGGTGGGTTAATTAGGATATAGGATTAAGAAGTTCACTTGTGGGGACACCTAGGTGGCTCAGTCGGTTGAACAACTCTTGATTTTGGCTCAGGTCATGATCTCAGAGGGACTTGGAGGCCTGCATCAGGCTCTGCACTGACAGTGAGGAGTCTGTTTGGGATTCTCTCTCCACATCGCTCTCTGCCCCTCCCCCAGTTATGAAGGTGCACATGCATGCTCTCTCAAAATAAATAAGTAAATAAATATTCTTTAAAAAAAATCAGCCTAAAATAATTCAAAGGCCAAAAACACACATTTTGGGGTGGCAAATTTTGCTCCCCTACAGAATTAGGCAGAATTGTACTTTCTTGGTCTATCTACACTTACTTTTTTAAGTTGTATGTATGTCATTGTATATGTAAGTATTATTTCATTATATAAATATAACACACTTAACATATATTTTTCTGGTGAAATGCATTTAGGTTATATCCAATTTGTGTCTTGTCTTCAATAAAATTGCTATGAGCATTACTGATAACTGTTTTTATGTATATATATTTGGGATTTTCTTGGGTAAATACCTAGTAGGGAATTTCTGGGTGTTACCAGAGGTATATACTTAACTTTATAAGCAAATGTCAAACTTTCTCAAAATGTCTGCACCATTTTACACTCCCACCAGCAGGGTATGAAATTCCTGGTTGTTCTACATTTTCATCAATATTTAATGCTTTCAGTCTTTTTAATTTTGACCATCCATATCAAATCTCGTGTAGCTTTAATTAGCATTTCCTAACTAACTGCTATTGGTGAGAACTATTCATATGCTTATTTGCCCTATGTAGATCTTCCTTCATGAAACGTCTCTTTAAATTTTTGGCTTTTTTTCTATGAGGTTTGTCTTTTTAATTATCAAATTGCAATAGTAAGTTTACATATTTTGAACACAATCCTCTGTCAGATATATACATTGCAAATATTTTCTTTCCATCAGATATTTACCTATTTATCTTTAATGGTATCTTTATGAGATGTTTTGATAAAAATCTTATTTGTAGTCTTTTATTTGTGATTTTTGATTCCGAAAGAATATTTACCTTTTCCAAGATCAGGAGGCTCTTTTATCCCTAAAAACCCCAGTTTGCTTCTTTTTTTCAATTTTTTTTTAAATCTTTATATTTTTGAGAGAGAGAGACAGAGCATGAGCAGGGAAGGGGCAGAGAGAGAGGGAGACACAGAATCTGAAGCAGGCTCCAGGCTCTGAGCTGTCAGCACAGAGCCCGATGCAGGACTCGAACTCACAGACCGTGAGATTAAACGACCTGAGTCAAAGTCAGAGGCTTAACCGACCTGAGCCGCCCAGGCGTCCCCTCCAGTTTGCTTTTACACAACACAGGTTTGAACTGTGTGGGTTTACTTATACGCCAGTTTTTTTCTTGATACAATATAGCACTGTAAATGTATTTGCCTTTCCTTATGAACGTCTTAACGTTTGATTTTTTCTAGCTTACTTTAAGAATATAGTATATAATACCTTTGACATACAAAATATTTATTAATCAAGTGTTTACATTATCAGTAAGGCTCTGGTTAACAGAGGTTGTTAGTAGTTAAACTTGTGGGGTGTTCAAAAGTTATACTGATTTTGACTGCATGGAAGGATCAGTACCCTATTCCCTGTTTGTTCCAGAGTCAACTGTAATTAGAGCTTTTATTATTAGTCATATGATTTATTTTGAATTAACTTCTGTGTATGGTACAAGGTAGGGTTTGAGGGTGTTTTGGTCTTTTCTTCCTTACATGTTTAATAGAATCCATGTGGCCCTGAAGGTTTCTTTGGGGAAATTTTAAATTATTGATATGATTACTTTTACAAATATGAAACTATTTTTTTTATTTCTTCTTGTTTCAATTTTATTTGTTCATTTCATCTGAATTGTCAAATTTATTGGCATAAATGGTTCATAATAATCCTTAAGTATTTTATATCTTTAATATCTCAGTTTTGCGTCCTTTTCAATTTCCAGTGCTTGTCTTTTATACAAGCTTTTTTTCCTTGATCATGCAATCAGGAATTTTATCAATTTTATTGATATTTTCAGAGAAATTATTTCAAATGTCATTCATTTTTCTCTATTGTTTCTTTTTCTAGTTCAGTGATCTCTACCTTTACCATTATTTTATTTTAGTTTTTATTCTTCTTTCTTCATCTTCTTAAAGTAGAAACTCAGATGACTGAGCCACCCAGGCACCCCAGATTATTTTATAAATACCCATTAAGAGGATCTTATGTCCTTACTGACTTTTTGGCCATATACCTATCAGTAAAGTTAAAATGTATCTCTTGTAATTAGTTCTTACTTTTAATCAAATTGAACATTGTGTATCTTTAAAGATTTAATCCATTTATATTTTCTATAATTTGATTTTATTTATTTCTACTGTGTTGCTGTTAGCTTTTGATTTGTCCAACAGGTTTTCTTCCTTCCTTGCCTTCTTTGCTTTAATCACACGTTCAAATATTTTTTGCCATAGCATTTTATTGCCACTATTTCTCATCACCTTTTATCCACTCCATTATAGGATCCACAACCCTAAATAATATATAGTGTCCAAACACATGATACTTGGTGCCAGATACATAAGATTGGCAAGAAGTTTCTTTAGTCACATACATTCACAGCCTCAGGGAAGGTAACCACTGTAAGTCCTGCAGTGCTACAGGGATTGCACTCAGGTGCAGAGTGAACCAGCATGGGCTGAGAGAGGCAGGCTTTGTAGTGACAAGAATGCGGTGACCCTTGGATCTTATGGGAAGATACACTTAGCTTGATTGAATAATTCTGTGGACTGGAAGAGAAAAACATATTAGGTTGAAGACCCACTAAGTTGCAAGAAGTCCAGCTGATGGAGGAACAAGGCAGGGAGGCGTTTCTGGGTGGGAGGCATTTTTAATGAGAGCAAGACAATCTAAGGCTAAGCCTTTGGGGCCTTGTGATACTCAAAGATGTCAAGGACGTCTATCAGGAATTAATATTATGCTAGGTTACATACAATTTAATAACCCTAAAATTGTATAGCTCATTTACCACTTATATTCTGTGCTAACTTAAGCATTTGTTTTCTGTCTACATGTATTCTGAACTTCATAATGTAATATTACTTTCTCATGCGTCTTTATCCTCTCAGGAATGATATCATGTACTGACTTCCATTCCACAGCAACAGTTGGGTCCCATCCTTTGTCTCTAAAAGTTACTGCGTGGTTAGGGCAAGCAAAAATTGTGGGCAGCAGTTTTAGTTCTTTACTTTGTATGCACTGAAGGTGCTGTGAGGTCATGGTTTTATATTGCTTGCAGCTTACACTATTTAGAGTAGGATTTCTTTAAGAAAAAGAATACAAAATATTAAATACACTGTCAGGCATGGATGTGAATATTTATCTAGAGAAAAGAAATTATTGCAAATCATAATGTTAAAAAATTATCAAATAACACAAGTATCACAAAAAAAAACCAGAAAATAATCTATTGATTTTATGAATTAACTTTCTATCTACCAATAATACTTTTTATTGTAAATTTTTAGACACTCTTTTGTATTTTAGCTTTACAACTTGAAACTGATGCTTTTATTAAGGTTTTTCAGGGTGTAGGCACATTTTGGAAAAAATCTTAAATGTTTTAATATGAGGTAGAATATTTCTCAGCATTTCAGATTTTCTTAGCTAGTGACATGCAATCAAAATAGCAAGAAATTTAAATTTTCTAATGTTTTTCCTAACACATGATTTACTCTCTGTCTAAATGCATAAATAATAAAAGAGCCCATTCATTACTGCTATTCAAGGTTTATCTCTCTTCCAATTAAATTGCTGTCCTTGGTATTATATGAGTATTTGTAACAATTTGTTTCTGCGATCGGAACAATTTCTAAGAATTCCACTCCTTGATTTTGTAATTCTTTACTGGATTTGACTAATTTTTACTTAATTACCTTAAAATTCTTTACCTAAAAAATGAAAATACAAAAGAACTTATATATACATCCATATCAGAAGACTATTCCTTTTTTTTTTTTTTTTTTTTTACAAAATTGTTCTAAAAATGTAGCTTGTAGTTTTAGGGGCACCTGGGTGGCTCAGTCGGTTAAGCCTCTGACTTCGGGGTTCAAGCCCCGCATTAGGCTCTGTGCTGACAGCTCAGAGCCTGGAGTCTGCTTTGGATTCTGTGTCTCCCTCTCTCTTTGCCCTTCCCCTGGTAATGCTCTGCTCTGTCTCTCTCTCAAAAATGAATAAATAATAAAAAATTTTAAAGTGTACCTCTGAGCGTTGTCAAATTTTTCAATATGGGACACCTGGGTGGCTCAGTCAGCTAAGTATCGAGTTTGGCTCAGGTTATGATCCCGGGGTTTGTGAGTTTGTGCCCTGCATTGGGTTCTACACAGATAGAGCCTCTCTCCCCCCCCCCTCTCAAAAATAAACATTTTTTCAGTAGTTTGCATTTCATTGATGTATAGGCTGCATCTATCATGTATGTGAAGGTATATTTCAGTCTTTAAAATGTTGTTGTAGCAATGTTCCAGAACTTGCACTGTTTTTAGAATAGGCAGATTATCTCAATAAAATTATTATCTTTATAGAAGGAGTAGGCATGTGTGTACAATACTTCAAGTGCAAAAGAAAAACTATTATAAAATACTAAAACTATCAATAACCTCAAAGACTTTGAATGCAGTCTTTTTCTCTGATGAGAAAGAGGTAATAAGAGCCTATTAGACATACGCTGCCTACTTGTTAATGGTCATAAGGAATGTACAGCTTTTGTCATCAACTTTTAGTCACGTGGCTGCCCACAACTATTGCTAAAGGACATTTTACGATCATCTGAAGCACATTTAATTTGTTGAAAAAAATTGCTAATAGATAATTTTCAGTTGGCAAGGAAGTTTAAAATTGCTCAGGGTTTTGTATTGTAATACTGTGCACAATAATTATCAACTAATAGTCACTGTTCATCACATTCAACAAAAACCTACAATAATATAATACTGTTTCATGACTGCTTTATTTGTTAGATTTACTGCTTCATTTTATCCACGTTTTTCACTGATTTTGTTAATGCTTCACAAACTCTTTTGGATAAATAAATCACTTTTATTTTCTTACCTTGGAATTTTTTAAGTGTTTGTACAAACTATTAATCATTATCATACTTTTTTCCATTACTTCAAAAATGTTCTTTTGAAACAATCCTATTTACAATTACACCAAAAAAATAATAAGATACCTAGGAATAAACCTAATCCAAGAGGTATAAGACCTGTACTCTGAAAACTATAAAACTCTGATGAAATAAATTAAAGATGACACAAAGAAATCAAAAGATAGTCCATGCTTATGGATTTGAAGAACAAATATTGCTAAAATGTTTATACTATCCGAAGCAATCTACACATTTAATGCAATCTCTATAAAAATAAACATTTTTCACAGAACTAGAACAAACAGTCCTAAAATTTGTATGGCATCAGGAAATACCCTGAATAACCAAAGAAATCATGAAAAAGAAAAGCAAAGCTGAATGAATTACAATTTCAGACTTTAAGTTATATTATGAAGCTGTCGTAATCAAGACATTGTGGTACTAGCACAAAAATAGACACATAGATCAATGGAACAGAATAGATAATCCAGAAATGAACTCACAACTCTATGATCAATTAATCTCTGACAAAGCAGGAAGGAATATACACTAGGAAAAAGACAGTCTTGTCAGCAAATACCATTGGGAAAACGTAACAGCAACACGCCAAGGAATGAAGCCGGACCACACCATACAGGAAAATAAATTTGAAATGGATTAAAAACCTAGTGTGAGACCTGAAGCCATAGAAATCCTAGAAGGGAACACAGGCAGACACTTCTCGTACATTAGCCACAGTCACTTTTTTCCAGATAGGTCTCCTGAGGCAAGGGAAACAAAAGCAAAAATAAACTATTGGGACTATATCAAAATAAAAAGCTTCTGCATAGCAAAGGAGACAATAAACAAAACTGAAAGCCAACCTATGGAATGGGAGAACATATTTACAAATGACTTATCTGATAAAGGGTTAATATCCAAATTACATAAGTAACTCATACGACTCAACACCAAAAAATACTATCTCAATCCTCGTTTGCTCCTTTTTCCTGAACTTCTGCCCAAGTAAGGGTATTTAGACAGAAGCCTTCTATAGTTAATTCCTGGGTAGGTCACCTCTCCGTGTGGGTAGGAATGTGCCTCAATTTGAAGAACTATCTCAAAGTTTCTCACTAATAAATATTCCTGTTCTACCTCTCTAATTCCCAGTTGCCTTCTCCCTTATAATCCTTAGTTCTTCGGCAAAGGGAGTGAGGAAAAAGTAATTATTGGTTAGATGCCTATGTTTTCAATACTATATTACTCAGCATTTATCAAAAAGAGTATACTAAACCTAAAGATGCAGTCACTGGGATTTGATTATAAGCAAAAATGAGAAGTCACAAATAACATGAAGACTGTTTTATTGAGTTTCATAGGTTTCTAAATGTTAACTGAAATGGCAATTTTTCAAAATAAGATTACGTGTGTGGATATCACTGCCACATATTAAAACGTTATAATGCCAAGATATTAAAATAAGTTGAGACTATTAAAAAATTGCAAGAAAACAAAAAACTCAGGTAAAGTTCTTATATGTGTCATAATTTAGCCTCCTCCACAATCACTCTTCAAATGAGAGGAGAAAGAAAATTTTATTCAACAAATAGTTTTTGTATATGACACTAGCTAATTGAGGAAAATAGTTTGAGCTTTATAATAACATATCCAATCAAATGTTAAATTAAAATGCTAATTGCAAAGAAATTAGCTTATATCAAGTGAATATTTATTGATTTCATATTTGGAAGGACTTACCAACAAAAAAAAAAATAGAAATATCAGGAAGTAGTTAAATTTTGATTACATGAAGATGAAAATCATTTTATGTTAACAATATCTGAGGAAAAATTCGAAGTTAAGTTAAAAAATAGGAAAGATTAACAGAGTCTATAACAGACAAGTTATTATCTTTAACACAGAATTGATATTAAGAGTCAATGGAAACAGAAATATAGTTTTTTAATGGGAAAATGTAAGAAATTTCATAGAAAAAAAAAAACAAGTTCTTATAAGACAAAAGGACTGTTGCACCTTCGATTACTAGTCATAGGGAAAAACCGGTTTAAGAGAAGTTACTCTTTTTGCATTTAAATTTGGTAAATTATTTCATGTCCTCATTTCTTCTATGGATATTTTTGGAGTGTCTGCTATGCTCTGGACACTGCTAGTACTAAAATATTTAAAAATAAAGTTTTCAGGACCTTTGTGGTTCCAATGAAATGCTCTATTAGATTCCAAATGAAAATTGAAATTGATACATTTATGGAAGGCAATATGGAAATATTTTTAATATTTATGTATGATTCAATTCAATAATTATGTATATGGGGAAAAAACCAATTGGAATATTGTGCAACTATATGCGCACATCAGTGTTTTTCTCAGTTTTGTGTACAATATGTAATGAATTAGTAATGATTAAGAATAGAGAATTAAGAGGCACCTGAGTGACTCAGTTGGTTAAGTGTCTGACTCTTGATTTCAGCTTAGGTCACAATCTCATGGTTGGTGGGATCAAACTCTGAGTTGGGCTTCTGCAAGGAGCATGGTGCCTGCTTGGGATTCTCTCTCTCCCTCTTTCTCTGCCTCTCTCTCTCTCTCTCTCAAAATAAATAAACATGTTTTTAATGTCAAGGAACCATTGGGAGAAACTGGGAGAAGGAACATAGAAGCTCACTGCACTATCTTCACAGTCTCCTGTGAATTTATAATTATTTCAAAATAAAAAGTTAAAACAATATAGCAAAATATATATAATCAGACATTTCTTATCAAAGACTATAACTTTGTTTTTCAGCTCCCTCTTCCACTCATCTCCCATTCCCAAAGGTAAGCACTGTTATGGTTTTGGTGTCCATCTTTCCATACCTCTTAAAGTAATTAAAAATACATTGAGATAGGTCAGATCACAAAAGTGATCTAGCTGTCACCATAGGTTGAATATGATGTCCCCTCAAAATTATTAAGGTAAAACCTAATCCCCACTGTGGTTGTGTTTGGAGATGGAACCTGTGAGTGCTGGAAGTCATGAGGGCAGAGGGTTCACGAATGGGATTAGTGATCTCCTAAAAGAGATATAAGAGAGACCTCTTGCCCCTTCCATTATGTGACAACATCGTGAGAAAATGGCCGTCTATGAATCACAAAGTTGGCTTTCACTAGACACACAACTGCAGGTGTTTTGATCTTGGACTTCCCACCCCCTTGCACTGTGAGAAATAAATTATTGTTGCTTATAAGCTACCCAGTCTGTGGTATATTGTTATATCATCCTAGAGATAGAAAAAAAAATGATACTAGGCTTAGATTGATTTTACTTCAATTTACTACAAATCAGAAAACAAATATGCAAAGACATGTATGGAGATCAAAGATATGAGAGCAAGTAAATATAGTCTCCTGATACATTCCAGATCCATCTGCAGGCAACACTCCTGGAAACCAAGAATTGTCCCACAAGTTTGAAATTTAGTTTTCAATGCAGACTCTTGGAAGTGATGATCCACTGACTGAGCACAGAAAAGAGATACTTGGGGAATTCAACAGAGCAGGCTAGAAGCAGCTGTGCCAGCATGTGTGCATCTTCTACCAGCTCCAGTATGGGAGGAAATCCTTCTGGACCACAATTACAAGGGTCATTGTTCTCTTTCGTATTTCATCAGTGGATCTTTATCATGCCTTTGTTTACCAAACCGTAATAAGTACACAGTGTGCTTTTTATGTTCATCTTTTTACTTAAATTATAAAGTTACGCCTTCCTATAATGAGTATTTACAAGTCAATTTCATTTTTAACTCAAAATATATGTTAAATAAATCATGTCATTAATGCCTATAGGTCTAGTTCATTCCTTTTAAGTGCTTTGTAGAATTCCAGGGTCGAAATATTCCTATCACTTAATCATTTCCTACAACAGGATTTTTAGTTCATATCTAATAATCTCGATTTGCAATTAAAAATGTCTTTATATAGTTTATTTTTTTTCCTTCTCTCCTTTGTTTGTCAAGGACATATACTTAGAAGGGAATTTACCTACCTGAGGTCATTGCATTTTTGTTTCAAATAATATTGGCAAATTGCTTTCTAAAATGCCTGTTTCAATTTACATTCCCTTTTTTGTGTGTGAGAAGCCCTTTTCCCACAAGTCCACAAGTGACTGCCTTTATCGACTGTTTACATTTTTCTAGGATTAAGGGAATTCCTGTTTTAATCTGCATTTCCCTAATTATCTTCGTTATTTGCTTCCTTATGCTTAAAATTTATTTAGATTTTAGTATTATATGGTATGAAGCATGAATTAATTTTATACTATTATATTTTTAATGTTTATTTTCTAAGTTTATTTTGAGAGAGAAATAGAGCATGAGCAGAGGAATGGCAGAGAAAGAGGGAGTCAGAATCCCAAGAAGACTCTGTGCTGTCTGTACAGAGCCCGATGTAGGGCTCAATTCCATAATTTGTGAGATCCTGACATGAGCTGAAATCAAGAGTCTGAGTCTCAATTGACTAAGCCACCCAGGCTCCCCAAGAAGGCTATTATTATAACATAAAAATATAACAGGATAGGGATGCCTGGGTGGTTCAGTGGGTTAAGCATCTGACTTTTAATTTCATTTCAGGTCAGGATCTCACAGTTTATGAGTTCAAGCCCAGCTTCAGGCTCTGCACTGACAGTGTGGATCCTGCTTAGAATTCTGTCTTTCACTCTGTCTGCCCCTCCCCTGCTCGTGCTCTCTATCTCTCTCTCTCATACAATAAATAAATAAACTTTTCAAAAAATTAATAGCCTTCTTGACATTTATTGAACTGTTTTCTTTCCCATTAGGTTTGGTATTTTTTCATTTGTGTGTGTGTGTGTGTGTGTGTGTGTGTGTGTGTGTATCTTCTACTTGAGCTTAATGAATAAATCATGAAAATATGAATAAAATTATGAATATAAAAATATATACGAAACATATACATATCTACATATACTCCTATCTGGACTTTTTATTCCATTATTTATTCACTCATAAGTCAAGATTCCACAGTATTAATTTCCACAGTTTTATGATCTACTGTTATGTGGTAGAACAACCACTCTTCTTTGCTCTTTTTAAAGAACATTCTTTAAAGTGTTCTCATTGCTAGTCTTCTGCTTCGATATTAATTTTTAAACCATTTGTTGAATCTTATAACAATCATAACTGAAACTACCACATAGATGAATTTAGGGAGAATGAGCATCTTGATCTTGACAATGTTGAGCTTCTCTTTTTGTAAACCTAGTAAAGATTTCCATTTATTCAGATCTTTTTGTGAGCCCTTTACTAACATCAGAAAACTTTCTCCATAATAGTACCCTGAAACTTCTAGGATTTTTAGTCTACCCATTTGGTGAATTTTAAAAATTTCCATTACCAATGTGAGAGAAATCCTTAAGTAATGCTCTCATTATTATTATAACATTTTCTAATTTGCTTGTTGCTATTCATGAGAAAAGTTACTGATTTTTGTTTTTGAACTTGTATCTGGCTACTTTGCTTGACCAACTAATTTTTGTTAAAATTAATTTCTATTTATGAGTCACTAATAGCATTTAATATTATCTTCCATTTTATAGTCCAAGAAAGAGAAATTGGAGATTATACCTTGCCAACTTCATAGAACCACCTACAGGAAATTCAGGCCCAGAATATTAAGTATTTTGAGGGTTGCAACATTTTATCCTGGGTATATTGGGAACAATCATTACAGAGTGGGAAATCAAAAAAACATTAGTTTCCAAATGGCATCTCACATACACAGATACGTCCTGGCTATTAACAGGATTAGATGAAAATAAAGTGAGGGGCACCTGGCTGGCTCAGTCAGTTATGTGTCAGACTTCATCTTGTGGTTTGTAAGTTCAAGCCCCATGTTGGGTTCTCTGCTGTCAGTGGAGAGCCCCCTTTGGATTCTCCTGTCTCTGTCTCCCTCTTTCTCTATTCCTTCCCTGTTCTCTCTCTCTCTCTCGAAAATAAACAAATAATAAAAAAAAAGATGAGAATTAAGTGAGATAATCTAAGTTAGTACACATAGAAGAATCTTGAAGCATGATGTAAAAGTGAGCTATTCTTAATCTTGTTATGTGAGAGGTATTATTATATCGTGCTTGCCGGACAAATGGCCTACGTTAAGTTCAGACTCCACCACTTACAGCAGAGGGATTTTAGAAGTTCACTTAACTTCTCCACATTTCGGTTCCTTCATATATAATATGGATAATAATAATAATACAAATGTCTAAGGCATATAATATTACATGAGTTAACAGATAAAGAATTTAAAACAGCATCTTTCACATTGAAAATACTAATGGTCACTAGCTAGAAATCTGTTTGTAGCCTCTAGAGCAGGGTCTTACATATAATAGAACTTAAACAAAAATGTTTAATTGAAATTCAGTTGGGGTGGGACACTAATACCCAGTTTAATTTCGAGGAAACAAGTAATATTCCCATATGGCTTTTCTATTTTTTTTTAAGTTTTTATTTTTATTTATTTTGAGAGAGATGGAGAGCAAGCAGGGGAGGGGGAGAGAGAATCTCAAGCAGGCTCCACACTGTCAGGGCAGAGCCTGTCACCAGCCTCCATCTCAGGAACCATGAGATCAGAACCTGAGCTGAAATCAAGAGTCCCATGCTTAACTGACTGAGCCACCCAGGTGACCCTGCTATATTGCCTTTCTTATTGAAGATAAATGCATTTTTCCTATAATATTGATTATAAACTCATTCTATTTAACAACTATTTGTCCATACCTCTATCACATAATTCAATATGGAAACATTATCATACTGCCTCAATCCATGTCCCTCACCCTGACCCTTCATGAAATCAATTTAAAAATATCTTTTGTCTACCTCCAAAATATATGCAGAAGATGTCTATTTTACTCTAAACTGCTATCCCTCTCCTCTTACCTGGTCAGTGAAATGGCCTCCTGTTTCATTTCACTATTTTCACCAGGTCCATTCAATCATTTTCCACACAGTAGGCCAAATGGTTTCTGAAAAATAAAAAGTAGCCCAAATCACTCTTTGTCTTAAAATTTTTCAGTGACATGCCCTCAGATTCTAAATAAAGACTCTTCACCATATCCTAAAATACTCTCCATGCTAGAGTCTTGTCCATTCTCAAACCTTAAATCATTTATAAATAGAGGAAAGAACAAATGCAAAATTTCTGAAGCAGAAACCTTGCTCAGCCTTATTCACTTTCTAGTCACCTGTTTCTCTACATCTTTAAATGGGGAGATTCTTATCTCATTAGACCCCAGGTAAAAACAAACAAACAAAACACAAAACACAAGCAACAACAACAAAACCTCAGAGACCATCCTTAACTGAGTCCTCTATTGAAAGCAATTTCCCAATATCTACCCCAATTGATTTCTGTCATTTATTCTATCCTATTTTAAGCATAACATTTATGACCTGAAATTACCTCATTTATTTGTCTGTCTCCATCCCACTAAATCTTTCAATCCAAAATTAGAATCACATTAAAATTACAGCAAGGACCTGTTTATCTCGTTCACCACTGTGCCTCCAGCATCTCAAAAACTACCTGCCATGTAATATATACCCAGTAAATATTTGCTAAATAGTATATGAACATAGTTATGATATTAAATAAGAAGCAGCCACCTCATTCTCCTCTTTCCAACAGATGTAACTTCAATGGGTATAGCCTCAGTATCTGGAATTTATTGGTTTTTGTTAGTATTTACTTTATAACAGTTTTCTCAGAAGATGGGAAGATATTTTATCACTATATGTTTATAGGCTCTGTCTGTCTTATAGGACTTTATTTCCAGGGGTGGAAACTGATTTAAGGTTCTAGAAGTGCTATTGTTGTAACTAAGCCACTTCCTAGAGTTTCTAGATTCATTTTCCTAGAAAATCTTTCCATACTTGTATTGCCCAAAGCACTAAATATTGTTATTCTGAATTCATTTTCTCACCTGACTCAATAAAATACTTCTATATAATTAAACAAAGATATATTTTAAATATCATCTTCAATTGATTGCGTATCTCCTTACTACTATAAAATTACAAAATTCTCAAAATCTGGTATAAATAGAAAACAAAATTCACAGAATAAATGAATGAGTAAATGATTAAGCTAAAGTTGCCTCTGCGAAAGTAAGCAAACATGATTCAAGAAGTGCCTCACTTTTTGGGTATTCTGCAAAGGCAAAGAAGGTTAAAAAATTAAAATGAAGGTCACAGATGGCAAATCATTCTGAGAATATTAATGAGCATTTATGCTCTGGGACCTACATTAACAAAAGAAGGGCTAAGTCAGGCAATTAACACTTGCATCTATTTATTTGTTTTTCCTCATTTGTTTCCTTCACCTAATTTCTGCTTTCACCCTATTTAGGCACACATTCACTTAGGCAACAGAACTTATTGCAGGTCTGCTATAACCCAGGTTCTAGGTTGGATGTTGAGGATATAATGGTATATAAAATCAGGGGTGCCTCGGTGGCTCAGTTGGTTGAGGGTCTGATTCTTGATTTCGCCTCAGACCGGTGATCCCAGGGTCTTGGGATTGAGCGCCATGTCAGGCTCTTTGCTTTTAATTTTCCACCCCTCTCCCTCTGTTCCTTTACCCAACTTGCACACACTCTCTCTAAAAATTAAAAAACTTGTTAAAAAAACAATAGCAATGGTATATAAAATCAAACAGGTTCCCTATATCTGTGGATCTTGGAGTTCAACCCACAAACTCAATAATTTCTGAATTCCTGCCTCTCCACCTCCCTTTTCTTTAGTGATAGGTAAAATTTCAAAGCGTAAATAACCTTTATTTTGAATAATAAACTCTATATAATCAACATGAGAAGAAACTATGCATAACCTGGAAGAAGAGGAAAACGATTTTTGAGTTACCAAAGTAGAGATCTCCCCACTTTACTACTCATCTCTGTTCCATGATGTTCTGATAAAGCCCAATTCCTAGTCTCTCAAATACTAATATCACACTTACTAAAATATTTGTGTAAATCGTCTGGCATGCCAGGGGAGGTCCTTTAGAAATCACTGATGGACTACACTGCATCGCTGGGTGCTTTGTATTCTTCCTTCCCTACACACTTTTTCCTTCAACTTCTCTGTCATCCTTTTCTGAGTATGGCTGGGTTTCTCTGCCTAGCTGCAGCTTCAAAGTCACCTATGGCTTCCAAAATTTGTACAGGGCATGACTTTCACAGCACTTTTTACTCCAAGGAAAGAAGTCATGATCAAAGGGGGGAGGGCGAATCTATGAACACTTTACTTTGGAGTGTAACTTTATTCTTATTTCCATAACCCTTACTTGTTCACTTTTCCTGTTTTTATATACTAATAAGCACCCCAGACAACACTTCATTCATTATGATATCCAGAAACTAAAATAGACAGGTCCTGCATGTAAAATAGGCATTAAACCACATTTTCATATTTTAAAAGCCAATAATTTTGTTAAATGTAGAGTTTAAGAATCCTTGGAGAAAATTACACTATACATAGATTTTAATACACTGCTGTCTTGGAAAGCAATATCCAATTAATTAAAGCTACTGGAATTCTTAAAAAATTATATAGATAATTTAAAAGATATAAAGAACAAGAGGAAGCAATATAGTGGGCCACCATATACTCATCAGCCAGCATCAATATCTGTCAAGTCAGGACTAATCTTGTTTCATCTATACTGGTGCCAGTCTCCACTCGCCCAATTGTGTTTTGAAACAAATATCATCTCATATTATTTCATCAGTAAATGTTCAGCATGTATCTTCCAAGCTGTGTAACATAATCACACTATTATACCTAAAATCATAAATATAATTACACTTAAAATCATTAAAACTAATTTCTTAGTATCATCGAATATACAGCACACTTCTGTTTCTTGCAGGTTTAATGGGGATCCAAACTACGGCTCATACATTGGAACTGCTAAATATCTCTTAATCTTCTTTTAATCTAGGTCTCCATCTTATTTTCCTTTACATTTTTATCTTTGTGGCTGAAGAATTCATGTCATTTGTCCTGTGGTGTTTCCCATGATGTTTGTTTTACTGATTATGCTCTTGAAACCTGTTTAACATTACCCTTGTTCATCTGATTCTCTAGTAATGTAATAGCTCTAGAAGCTAAATGAGAGTCTAGTCTATTCAAGAATTTTTTCCCATCACTCTATAAGTAACTAAAAAAAAAAAAAAACACCTGGAAACAAATCAAATATCCATCCTAGGGTACTAGTTGAATAAATTATGTATTACATACAAAGTGCAGTAATGTGTAGCTGAAAAAGAAATGAGGAATTCCTCTAAACATTGCTATGTGGTGATCTCTTTAAATATATTGTTATACAAAAAAGCAAAATACGAATGCATGCAATGTGCTAACATTCATCTTAAATAGGAAGGATACAACTGAAGAAGAACAATGTGCCAGTTAGTATTAAAAAATGCAAATAAATAAGCCATAAAATTTGTTTAAAGTGTTTACATACAATAAGAGAAAGAGAATAAAGTGAATGTGAAGACAGGAACTACCTTTCTTTGAATAAAAGTTTTTTCACAAATTTTATGTAATAAGAACGTAAATATTCCACTTAATCATAAAACAAAATGAAATTTAAGGCAGTCTCTGAAAACCAAAAATAATATGAAACAAATGAACCTGTATAAACAGTTAGTGGCATAAAGTACAAAGATAAAAACTATTCCAATTAATTTTAAGACATGGTAATTTGATTGTATATCTCTAGTGGGATATATCCTTTAGTAGGAACAGAAAACAATTGGAAAAATTAACTTGAGAAGTTCTTAGTAACTATATATTTGGTGGCAACATTGTTATTATACTACATGAATGTTGTTGGTGTAGGGTGGGAGAAAGCAAATGAGAATTTATATTTGTAACACTAAAAACACAGTCTTTTGTGGGGTGCTTGGGTGGGTCAGTGGGTTAAGTGTCCAACTTCAGCTCAGGCCATGGTCTCCTGGTTCATGAGTTGGAGCCCCGCTGTGCTAACAGCTCAGAGCCTGGAGCCTCCTTCAGATTCTGTGTGTCTCTTTCTCTCTGCCTCTCCCCTACTCATGCTCTGTCTCTCTTTCTCTCAAAATAAAATGTTAAAAAAAATTTTAAAACACAGTCTTTTGTCTTAGAAGAAATTAAATACAGTTTTTAAATAAGTTTAATAAAAATCATATTATCCTAAATCAGAAATCAGATTAGAAGTCATATAAATTCATAATGTTTTATTATATAAAGACTATATAATACATTATAAACCAGAAGATACACATATATGTATACAGACACACACACAGACACCACATATGTGTGTGTTTACTGAAAATGCCTAGAAACACAGCCACACAGTCACAATGAGTACTAGTATCCAGATTTCCATCACTAAGTATGATTTCTCACTAAAATTTAGAAACCAAATTTCCTAGAAGAAATGGCATCTGGTAAAGATATATACAAAATTAGTCTGGTAGATCTGATCATACCATAAATTAAGGAAGTCATCAAAGACTACTAGGATCTAGCAAAGGACCCACTAGGTCAGATAGAAACATTTGGGGACCAAGAAGATAATAAATGCAATGAGTTAAAACACATTAAATATATTTCATTACATTAGTTCATGATGGTATTAAAAAATACTTAGTAGCCAAATTCAAAAGATGTTAGGAAACCATATCATTATTGTGAAAACTAGAAAATGAAAGACAAAAAATCATTTATCCTGTCTTTCTCCTGGAAAAATAGGCAAGGATAATCAAAATTTGATGAGGGAAATTTTCTGTTTATAGAAAGTAACCCAACTAATAAACGAAGAAGGAATGATATAATTAGAATACCATGATTTTGCAGCACCTGATGAATTGACAAATCAAGGCAATGATCACTTGCTGCAAACATCACTAAGAGAACAATCTGGCATTACGTGCTGTCTGATAGAAGTTCCCAAGGCCATCTATGAAGTAGTCTTGCCAAAAAAAAAAAAAAAAAAAAAGGAAACCTTAACCACCATTTGATTTTTATAAAATGTTTAACCATTTTTGAGAGACAGAGAGAGACAGAGGAGGAGGAGGAAGAGCAGAGAGAGAGGGAGAGACAGAATGGAAAGCAGGCTCCAGGCTCTAAGCTGTCAGCACAGAGCCCTACATAGGGCTCAAACTAAAGAACAATGAGATCATGACCTGAGCCAATTGATCATGACCTCAGTCAACTGACTTAGCCACCCAGGCCCCCCAAAGCTTAACCATTTGAACACTTCTAATGACAATATTCAAAGCAGCTCAAACTTTATTAACATCTATAGGGCCTCATATATATATATATATGAGGGATATGACAATATCTGGCACCTTGTTGAGCCTCAAAGAAAACTGAATAAGTGAATAAATGTATTAAAGATACTCATGGATTTAGAAAAGTGTTTAAAATGCTCTCAAAACTCTCAGTAAAAAAATATTAATAAAAATGTGCTTTCTAACACATGATAATTAAGAGGAGAAAGACGAAGCTAATATTACTTAAGCATATAGTGTTTTTTCAAGATAAGACATCTCTCTTATATAAAAGGAATAGTAAGCTGTTACAATGCCTGCGATTCACTATTTAATTCAGCTTTGCCAGCTTCTCTCAAAAATAATCTAAATGAAAGGCATTTCCAAAGGGAATTTTTGCAGGTCAAGGTCTGAAAGTCAGCATGGGCCACACAACTCCATGCAGGGGAGAATGAATGTTCTGGGGAGGTGACAAGCTCTTTGTTCACAGGGGAGGAAGAAAAGCCGTGTCATGCATATCCTTGCAAAAGTCATCCTGCTGGGCAGTGGCTTGCAAGGATAAACCTGTTTGTCCATCCTCTTGGACTCATGGCTCTGATACACATAATGCGGTTCCCTATGCAGTCTGTTGGATTGATTTTTTGTGATGATATTACAAACTATGCCTCAGGTATTTTCTAAAAGGTTTTCCAAAGTATACAATCACACACACACACACACACACACACACACACACACACACACACACATACTATGTACACACACATGCAGACTTACACCCTCCCATTTTATACATAAGAAGCCACTGTATAAACCAGCTTTGTTAAGTTTGAAGCCAAAGCAAATGTATGATTCTACTTGTACAAAAGAGTCATATTTAAGAAAGGAATAACTGTGCTAAGGGAACCATATATTGCTTGTAAGTAATATTTATTAAGTGGTTTTAACCTAATAATGTTTAATTGCTTAATGATATTATCTAATCATTTGTATGATATAATTGCCTTACCATTAACTCAATAGTTTATGTGTTAAAGAACACAAAACATGCCAACAACTAAATTTGCATCCTAGGGAAAATCATTTAGCCTCTCTAAACTTCCATTTTATCTGCGGAATCCAAGAAAATTGAAGGAAATTATCTCCAAGATACTTTCAATTCTAGAAGGTTTTGAGTATATGATAACCTCTTAACATGCTATTTCCAACATCACAGGCAATGTTTACCATCACAGGCAATGTTACAGACAATGGAATGTGCCTAATTTTGGCTTTATTCATATGTATATTTAAGATCCTGACTATAGGGGTGCCTGGGTAGCTCAGTTAGTTAAGTACCTAGCTCTTGATTTTGGCTCAGGTCTTGATCTCACAGTTGTGAGATGAGCCCTGTGTTTGTCTCCATGCTGGGTGTGGAGCCTGCTTGAGATTCTCTCTCTCCCTCTCTCTGTCTCTTCCCTGCTTGTGTGCACTCTCTATTTATCGATAAAAGATCATAATTACGAACATGTTTTTAACACGTTTCTACACAAAGGCCATGCCTACTATTACTCACAGCATTAAAAAAAAATCAGAAAACACAGATCCTTCCCTGAAAGGTTCATAGAAGGGTGGTTACACAGAAAAAAGTAGAGAATGTTCAATGTTCTAATGCAGTATTGCTACCATACTGGTAAAGACAAAATATTCTATCACAACCAGGAAAACATTCATGTGGATGGTGACATTTGAACTGAAACTTTAAAGATGGACCATTCTGGTAGAATGCATCCTTTGTTTCCAAATAAGTGTCATAGTTCCTTAAGAGTGAGTGCTGTATCTTATTAGTTTTTATTTCCCAATATTGTTACTTATTGTAAGCTAAAATGTTATTTTTGCATTCAGTTGAGAACAGAGAAATTCTAAATCATAGAACAATATCTGAAAGAGGCAAAAATAACAGAACAATCTCTAGATGCTAATAAAATAATTTTAAACCCTCAAAAAAGGCTACTATAGCTTGAAAAAATTTCTCAAAATTCAAGAACCTTTCAACTTAAGCTGAAAATATCACCGGTAGTCAGTTCTGGTAATAAATCATCTTGTTAATCAGTATACTTTTGCTTATTAATTATAGCCTAATTAATTTCTTTAATAATGATTAAGTCTATTTCTTATCTGATTCATTATGGATATAGAGAAAAAAAAAAACTGACCACCTATGGATGACAATCTTTTATACAAACAGAATAACAAAAAAATTTTAAATGAATATATTGCTGGGTTTGGATGTCAGGCACAATCTCGAGAATACCGGAAATATATAATTCTTTCTTCTGTAACATATCTTAATTTCCAAGTGAGCTCCTATTCTCCTGATATATTAGGTAAAATTGCTACTTTTGTAATTAAAATACATTAAATGTTTTTAACTAATAAAACTTAATCATATTTATATAAAGTTTTCCCATTCAATTTGATATTTTCTCCACTCTTCTTCCTTCCAAAGTTCTTACAAAAAAAAAAAAAAAAAAGCAAAAAACAAACAAACAAACAAACAAAAAAAAACCCAGAAAGCTTGTCACAGCTCAATAGCCAGAGAGAATAGTTGCTTTCAAAAGTATTCCAAAACACTTAAAGAGCAGGGGTCCCCAGGTCGACAATAAATACTTTGCAAATTTTGGAAGTGTTTGAGTCATTTTTCCCAATTACTACCACCATATGATACTCAGTTATTCACAGTGTGAGGTAAGATTGAAAGTGCTTTTATTATTCCAGAGGGCCTGGCGATATCATATGGCAAAGGAGACCATAACTGAGCAGGAGCAGTTGAAGCCAGACCCCCTCTGCAAGGAGACTTTTGCCAGACAATGTGAGCATGACTGCAAGCTAGAAGCCACAGGAAAGGGCAGACGGTTCTGCCCCACCAGGCCCCCCTTTGCAGCCCACTGGCCAGATGACAGTGCTCTTCCTGTGTTGTGTTGTGAGGTTCTTGCAGCATTTAAAATGGGCAATTTACTTTCAATTCTTCTTAGTCTTTCTTTAGTGGGGAAAAAAAATCTTCTTTGAAACTATGGGCTTCAAAGTACTAAGTGACTCTCCCAAGGACTGACTGTAACTCTTTAAGTATCACATATGAAACCAGAAGGCAACAAACCGCACCCCCCGCCCCCACTCCCGGAACAACCAAAGTCTGTAATACTGAAAATTTCACAGAGCCTTTGTGACAGAGTTGATGATTAAATGAATAGAAGGGTTCATTATTTCTAGTATTGATAGAGCTGCTACGGGTCATGTCCATTATGCTGGCGCAAAAAAGAAAGTGGAAAAAATTTCCATTAAGCTTAGAATTTAGTTCATGGTTGTAATTTTGCCCATACGTTGATTTAATATCAAAGTTAACTGAATGTTTAAGCCATTTATTTTATTTCTGGTTTTCATATATGTTTTCAAATACAGAATTTTAAGCATAAGACAGAGAAAAGTTTCCGATTCACTGCAAATTTATTTCCTAATGTGTTGGATTATTTATCTGCATATTTGAATCTTGCTCAAGTTTATCCTCATATATATAGTATATATATATATACACACCTTGGAATAGACGGGCTATTATAACTTCACACAAGGGAAGCAATTTAATATTTAATAGCACAATCTATTTAATGGGACCTAAGTAAGATAGACCTGTTTCTTGATGCATTCTCCTCAGAAAATCAAAAGGTAGAAAGCTTCATGAGATGTACACATCTGTACCTATGCTAGCTGATGATTGAAATAACTACAACTGTGGTTCTCAAACTTTAGCACAATTCGGCGTCACTTGGACAAGCTTGTAACAACATGGATTCCTGGGCCTTACCTCCAATTAAGTAGGTCTATGGTACACTTGATAATTTGTATTTTCAACAAACCCCTGGTGATGGTAATCCTAATAACCCAGGGGCCATACTTTTGAGATGCACTTAATTAGAAGACAAGAAATATGTTGGTTGAAATTTCTATACAGAAATAATTAAATGTAGAGAATCTTGATAATTGTTGGCATAGAATGAGATAAAGAATCTCATCTGAACAAAGCGTAGCCTCAGAGGGAGCTAATGTTAACAAAAAAATTAAAATAAATAGATATGATTTAACCGATATAGGAGGTTTAGGAAATAGAACTGGTCAGCTGCTATCAATATGGTAATGTAGCATCAGCTATGTGTGACAGGAGCTGAAATACAATCAGAATAGGTACAATATCAGTGCACTGTGTCAAACCAGACATAGTTGGAAGCTATATATAATTTGCTGGTGTAAAATAAGTAAATCTCATTATTATAAGCAAACGCTCTATACATAACTCTCTGCAAATGTTGAATTTCAATGCACATTCCAGTTTTCATATAGGTTATCTGAGATCAGAAAAGTTATGTACAATAGCTGACTCATTAAGTGTATATTATACAATCCAGGAATGCTACCTATTACCTTGGTAATAACAAGCAGGTAAATGATGGTAACATCACTTTGTCGGCCTTTAGCAATACTTGATTCCTCAGAAGGGCAAATTCCCCATGCCTAGAAAAATAATTCCCAGAAGTGGAATTTTTGCTGTTCAACATGGTCTAATTAAAGTGGGTCAGATTACATACTTTTTTTTTTCCTTATTGGCAATTGACAAGAAAACCAGGACTATAGCTATAGCTTTGTCATTGAGAATTGGTTGCCCATTCAATACAGGTGGGTTTTCTCCCTTCTGTGCTTGTTTTAGGGGTTGGTAGGACTGATAAACATAATTCTTTTCCCTGTGAGAGTTTTGGACCAATTGAGACAGACAAAGATAAAGACAGAGATCAAAATGACAGTTTTCATTTTAAAAGAACTATTGGGGATCTTTATCTTTTCAGTAACAATGGATTTCCTATTACTGAAGACAAATTAGATTCCCAGCCACGAGTAGTGTTGGACCTCTACGGATTCTCCCCACCCCATTTGTCCCTACCAATGGGCAGGATTTTCCTTAAGACACCAATGAAAAAGAATTATTATATTACATCTGTAAATAATCCCTGATACCAACACACTTCCTGAGGTGAATGTATCTTTCTAGGATAAAAGCAGAAATTATATGTGATCAAAGTAGATACTAGGTGATATTTAATGCATGCCACATGACTCCTGCTTCTTCCACAAGCCTAGTGAACAAAAAGGTCTACATTTGAATGACTGACTTTTGTCAGAAATACTAAATAATGAGTTTTTACATACTCGGGCCAGTATGATCTTTTTAAATATCACTCACACAAACCCAAATGAGGTCATGCTTTTTGCAGTGAGGCATCAAATTCAGGGCTAGCGATAATATTGAATATCCCTTTTAAGCAGATTATCTTAGAAGCTTTAAAGAAATGGAAAATTGAGGACTTATAAGAAGATTCTTGTCTTAGCTTGGGCTGTCATGACAAAATATCAACCTGGATGGCTTAAACAAGAGAAATGTATTTCCTCACAGTTCTGGAGGCTGGAAGCTTGAGCTTGAGGTGACAGCGTGTTCAGATTCTGGTGCCAGCTTTCTTCTTGGCCTTCAGATAGCCACCTTCTCACTGTGTCCTCACATTGTAGGGATTGGGGGGGGGGTAGGAGGAGAGGGATATTTTTTAATGTTTATTTTTATTTTTGAGAGACATAGAGACAGAGCATAAGCAGGGGAAAGGCAGAGAGAGTGAGAGACACAGAATCCGAAGCAGGCTCCAGGCTCTGAGCCATCAGCACAGAGCCCAACGTAGGGCTCGAACTCACAGACCGCGAGATCATGACCTGAGCTGAAGTCGGCCGCTTAACCTACTGAGCCACCCAGGCACCCCTGGGATCTTCTTATAAGGCCACTCATCCATTCATGAGAGGCTCACCTGTATGATCTCATCTAAAACTAATTATCTCCCAAAGTCTCAGTCTCCAACATTTGGGGTTAGGGTTTGAACGCAGGAATTTGGAAGAGAACAAAATTCAGTTCATAGTAAGGCCCAAGAAGAAAAAAATCTATCTCTTGACTTTTTCTTGGTAGTTTTTACAACCAATGTTAGAACTGTCACAGGTCAGATATATAGCCCAATATAATTTATGACAAGTGGCACTAAAGATCATGTTTTAGAGGTACATAACTGTCCATTCTAATGTCAATCTCAAAACGTAGGGGCATCTTTCCTAAACATGGTGATTTTTCTTTATCACTCCTATCAGTTATATATCCAGGTAAAACCTCTACCCTGGACTCCAAACACATACCAAGTCCTCTATTTAACATATCCAAAACAGCTCTTAGTCTCTACTATTTTCCCCATCTTGGTTAATAAGCTCCATCTTTCTAGTTAGCCCACAACCTGGGTTTCATCCTTAATTCCCCTCATTCTTTTAAAATCTACACTGTATTAACAAATCTTGTTGATAATGACTTCCAAATAGATATGGAGTATGTCCATGTCTCACTACCATCACTACCACACTAATTCCAACCTGACATCTCCATATCCAATTAGGTTTCCTGCACTAGCCTCCCAAATGGTCTCCTGCTTTGGTGTTGCCCACATGCCCTTCAGCCTATTTTCACCTCTGCAGCCAGAATGAGGTTTTGTTTTGTTTTGTTTTGTTTTTTAAATATAAGTCAGATCAAGCCACTTTTCTTAAATTCCTCTACTTCACTCAGTGCACTAGTTACCTAAGGCTGTCGTAACAAATTACCCCAAACTGAGTAACTTGAAACAACAGAAACGTATTCTGTCACAGTTCTAGAGGCTAAAAGTCTGAAATCAAGTAATCAGGAGGGGCATTCTTTCTCTGAAGGCTCTGGAGGAAGATCATTCTTTGTTTTGTCCTAGTTTGTGGTGACTGCTGGCAATCCCTGGTGTTCTAGGTCATGCAACTGCATCATTCCAAACTCTGCCTCTATCTTTACATGGCTTTCTTTACTGTGTGTCTCTGTCCAAATTTACTTCTTTATAAGGACAGTAGTTATTAGATTAACACTTATCTTCTCCAATCTACTGTGACCTTACCTTAACATGATTATATTTGTAAAGATCCTATTTCCAGATTAAGTCATATACATAAGCAATGGAAGTTACCACCTCAATTTGTGTTGTCGATAGTGAAGGGGAGGGAGCACAATTCAAAGTAAATCCAAAGTCCTTACAATGGCACACGAGTCTCAATCTTTTGCTCTTCAAAGTGTGATCTACAGACCAAGAGTAACAGCATCATCTGAAAGGAAGTTGGTATGGAATGTAAACTTGCTACACGTCTTAAATCAGAATCTTCATTTTAATATGACACCCAGGTGATTTACATGCAAATTAAAATTTGAGAAGTACTACCCCTCAAAATGACCTACCTACTTTTCTGTTCTCTTCATCAACCAGTCTCCCCCACATCTTTCCTTTATTGTGCTTCAGTTATAATGGTCTTTTAGTTGTTTTCTGAAATGTCTAGGAAACTCCTCCTCCAGATGGTCCCATAAATTATACCTTCACCTGCTTCAGATCTTTATGCAAATATCACCTTGGTGTAACTTTACCTAGATACTCTATTTTCAATGAATATCCTCATCAACTCTGTCTTTCTTCTTGTTTTATTTTTTACCATAGAACTTCTAATCATTTTACTTACTTTATTTATTGATTCCTCTATCAACTCAAATGTAAGGCCCTTGAGCACAAGAATCTGAGTCTGTTATGTATGCTGTTGAACTTTAGACTCCTGGAATGGTCCAGGACACTCAATAGAGGCCACTCAATAAATATGTGTCAAATAAATTGGCCTAGAAGTTCCCTTATTTGCCTATGTTATTTACCTCTTGTTATTTGAAATCAACTGCATTATATATTTCATGTAATGCTTTTTAAAAAATATAGACTATCTATAATTATATTATATATATGTCTACAAATTAGAAGGTAAACAGTTATAATTTACCAAAATATTTGTGAATCAATTTGTTCTTATGCCTCACCAACTCTTACAGTAAAGCAAACTTTAGCCTTAATACACACTGTGAGAATAAAGGTTCTCATGCATCCTAAATTTATTCCTTTGGAGCTTCACAGGATGTTCCCTTGTTCTATAATACAGAAACATGGTGAACGAGGTACATGAGCATCATATCATGTCTTTCTGATAGTCTATCCTTTTACATTTTATTTCCAAATTAGTCTTTTCAAAATGCAGATTCCTAATTTCTTTAGTTGGTCCTAATACAATGGGCCTTCTGGGAACTAATTCTTTCCATAGTCATGTTCTTTTCTGTGTTTTAATGTATATTCATATCTCTATCTCTATATATGTATAATTAACAACATTATATTAGTTTTAGATACGTGACATAGTGGTTTAACAATTCATACGTTACTCAGTGCCCACCATAGTAAGTGTAGTCACCATCTGTTACCAAGCAATGTTATTACAGTATTTTTTACTATATTCCCTGTGCTAAGACTTTTCACCTCCAGGACTTATTTCATAAATAAAAGTTTGTACCTCTTATACCTCTTTATCTATTTTACCCATGCCCTCACCTACCTGCCCTTTGGCAACCACCAGTTTGTTCTCTGTATTTAAGAGTCTACTTTTTTAATTTATTTCTGTTTTCATTTGTTTTGCTTTTTAGATTCCACATATTAGTGCAATCATGTGTTATTTGTCTTTCTCTGACTTATTTCACTTATTTCATAATACCCTCTAGGTTCCTCCATGTTTGTTTCAAATACCAAGATCTCATTCTTTTTTATGGCTGAGTAATATTCGTGTGTGTGTGCACAAGTGTGTATCACACATTCTTTTAACTTGAACCTCACAAGTTTTCAAAGCATGGCCAAGAAGAATGTTTGACACCATCCGTCTTCACTTTCCATTGAAGATTGGTGCTCCATTAGGTTTGTGCTTATTTTTTTTTTTTCTAGAAAAGAAAACGGAGTCTCTACCCTCAAAACATGTATAACGAGTTGAGAAGATAGGACTTCAAAGTAGGACGTTTCTTAGTTTCAATTTTGATTATCTTACCTTTAGATATTTGAAAAGACAAAAATGCTGAATGCTTTTGGACTACAATGAGTTACGATTACAAAACAGAATAAATGAATATTAGTTAATAATTCCCTACTGAATGCTTAAAATGAGTACTAATATAAATTAACATAATAGTAATACAGCATTATAGTGTAATATAAATAGTATAAATAAAATACCATAATTAGTATAAACTAATATAAATTAAATAAATTAGTATACATTTTTAAAAGCAACTAAGCCAATAAAGTTTAGGTCCCTGCCTCTACTGATTAGATATGAGTAAGAAAAAATTAAATGAGAATTAATTCCTTATTGGTGACATAGCAATTTGTGACAGTATTGTTTTGGAAGGACCCAAGTAGAAGCTAAATGATTTAAGAGGACTAAGACCTTTTCAAGGTAGAGAGAATACCCTCCTTGTTCAGACAATGCTTTGAGATACAACCATCAATTTCTTCTCTCTTTTTGAACAAACTTCCCATTCGAGACCTTAAAAACCAAATGCCACAGAAAGAACTAGGTAACTCAATGTTTAAGCTTCAACTTTATGCTCTAAACAGTATTGGGCACATACACACACTATCTGATTTCTGAGCAATGCTATGAAATATAAGTCATACTATGATCTCAATTTTACAGATGAGAAAACCAAGTTGAATAATAGTAGGCTCAAATTCATAAAACTAATAATGAAGAATGCATCAATTTGATTCAGGATTTTTCACTTTTTTCTCTTCTTATGCTTTTTACTTTAAAATAGCTTGACTCATAAGAAGTTGCAAAAAATAGTAAAGACAATTACCATGTTATCTTCAACTAGCTTCCCCCAATAATCATACCTTAGTCACATGTTCATAACACATTGTCAAAACCAGGAAATTGACATTGGTACAATACCCTTAAGTCTGGTTTAGACTCTATTTAGATCTCAAAGCTTTTTGCATTTACATCAAGATATCTCACATGTAAGTGCTTGCGTGTGTGTGTGTGTGTGTGTGTGATATATAGTTCTATGAAGTATAGATCCATGTAACCATCACTGCAATCAGGATATAAAACTTTTCTATCACCACAAAGAAAGCATCACATATTCTCATATTATCCCTTAATAGTCAACCCTAGTCCTGGGTAACCACTGATCTGCTCTGCATATAGAATTGTTACCTATGAGTCAGGCCTTTTTGAAACCAAAGCCCAGGAGATTGTTAAATGAATAGAATTTTTTTTCCCTTAAGTATTATTTGCATTCTTTTCTGGTTTGCATTCTTCATAAGTGGTATACTGTGGCACATATTCAATGTACAAGTGAGCTAAAGACTGAATATGGATTTAAATGTTCACAAAAGAGAAAAATATTATATACTATCATTGTTATATCCCTATTTATAATTCCCTTCCAATACTGGAGGTAGTTTTTAATTTATTTTATTGAAAATAAAACTTTATACATATGCCTGAGTTTACATTCTGTTTTATAGTTTAAATGATGTTTTATAGTTTAAATGGTATTAAAGGAGTATTTTTACATTTAAACACATCTGAGAAAAGGTACAAGTGATCTCATAAATAAAATATAATCTGGGACTGTTGTTTTTCCATTTTGAACACCACCCACCATTAGTCTTTAAACGCACACTCCATGTAAAATAATGATTTCTCATGAGGCAGAAACAAAGACAGATACATTCTAAGCAAATTTTTACAAGTCGCAGTCCTTTTTGTCATTCTCTTTTCTTGTCTCAATCCCAAGTACTCTCTGCCACTCTGGGATGCTCTTCCCTGGGACACAACATCCCAGCGGGGCACAGTCAGTGTGCCTCTAACTGCTCCTCCCTAGAGATGCTAATAGATCTTGCCTCAGCTAAACTCTCTTCATGCCTGGTTTCCTATCAAATTTGCAAGTCCTCTTAGGTCCTTGAAGGGCAATGCATAATGCATTCCATGCTAATTATCTGATGAGGGGTCACCAGATTAATATTTTATCACACCAGGTAAAGTATTCTTAGACCTAATCATACAAAAATTTCCAATTATGTTACTCTTTTGTATTAAATTCTGGGGCTGTTTCGAAGACTACGTCACAGCAATGGAAATGTTAAGGACAGAATATGGTACTTGTTCCCAATTTTAATTAAACTGTCCCTAAGACCACACTGCCACTCATCATTTCGGAGTGTTTTTCAGGTTAAAAAATATATGCGTTATTAAAATAGAACCTTGCTATAACCCTATGTGACAAGCAGGACCAATGTTACATTCATAGTTTACAGATGAAGTAGTTAGGTTCAGTAGTATTAAAAGATTTGTCCCAGGTCACTGGTTTATTAAATGAAAGACTAAGATCAGAACCAAGTTTATACTTGTATAAGACTGTAAAGGGTGCTCAAACAAATGAATTCTAAAATTTTCTTATAATCTCAATAACTATAATGGACCATAATTTCTTTAGTATCAATCTGTTATGACTAGATGGATGTGAGAAAATCAACATTATCTATTGATTATATCTGGGTAATATTTGGGGATTTTTAAATGTTTTTTTGTTTTACCATTTTGCTACTTTAACTTTTGCCACAATAAAAAATACACTGATTTATGAGTTTTCTTGATAGGCTCGTTAAATGAAATACAGCAATTTCTTCCATATTATTAACTAAAGAAACACTTTTTTAATAGTTATCTTTATTACTATATAAATATCTCCTGGCTATGTACATTTTGGAAAGTGGGCAAAAAAAGTGGGATTTCTGGGCAATGGGATTACAAGAGTAAGCAAAAGACTGTCCCTATTCTCATGGCATTTATGTCATAGTGGAAGGGGGCAATGTATAATATACAAATAATTTGTGAATATCTGTGTAATATATCTGTCAGCAATAAGTACTGAGAAAAGAAATAAAGCTAGGTAAAAGGATAGAGAGTGATGGGAGATTGCCCATTTTAAGTGGAACGGTCAATGAAGACCTCTCTGAGGTGGTGACATTTGCACAGAGACCAGGATGAAATGAGAAACTAAACATGTGACTATCTGAATAAGATCTTTCAGACTTAAGCAACAACAAATTAAAAAAAAAAAAAGTGGGAACTAATGTTTGCTATGTTTGAGGAAGAACAAAAGAGGCCAATAAACAAGGATCAGAATAAACAACTGGAAGAGAGAGAGAAAATGAAGAAATAGAAATAGCCGAGTCTCACGTGTACTTACCTGTGGCATTGTGGGCATTAGGACTTTTCTCTAAGTGTGATGCGAATCCATTAGAAGAGCTGTGTGTGTTGAGAAGACAAGTAAGTTGTGATGTAGTTTAGACATTTTGAAGTTTTAAAGTGTTTTCCTCAGTATTTGAGTAGAGAATTGTATTCGTTTTCTGGGGTGACCAAAACAAAGTTCCATAGACTGGGTAGCTGAAAAAACAGAAATTAATTGTTTACAGTTCTGTAAGGTAGATCCAGGTATCTGCAGGGTATGTTTCTATTGAGGTTCTCTCCACATCTCATAAATGGCCGTCTCCTTGTGTCTTCATATCATTTTACTTCTGTACCTTCGGCGACCAAATTTTCTTTTAATATGAGGACATCAGTCAGGTTGAGTTAGGATCCACCCAAATGACTTCATTTTAACTTAATTACCTCTTTAAAGATCCTATCTCCAAATATAGTTATATTTCAAGGTACTAGAGGTCAGAGCTCCAACATATGAAATTTTGGAGAACACCATTCATCCCACAACAGGAATAAAATGCAATGAGGCAAGGGTGAAAACAGGGAGTCGTTTAGAAGGCTATTGCATTATCCAAAAGTAAAATGATGCTACTTGGACTATATAGAGGTCATAAGAATTGGTCATTATACAAATTATATAAAGAAAAGAATTTAGGGGCTCACCAAGATTATTTCACAAAATCCCTCTAATAACATTTTAGGCCTGCTACTGTTTCCCCTGTGTTGACTGTAATGCCTGCATAAAGTAACACAGCTAGCAATTCAGGAGCTAGAATTCAAATGTAGATATGTCTGATTCCAAAGATCATATTCTATCCTCTTTAGAATGCTTCATAAAGGTTGAATTTTATTCCCTCAAAAGAATTTATTAATATATGCATAGAAATTATCTTAATTGGAAGGTCTTTGAGCATAGAATTGAGTGGCAGATTACATATGTTTTCCTAAAGAGATAATGTATATTTACCTTGTTTTCGTACAAAACACACATTAGTCATAACTAGCCTTGAATGGAGACTTTTTATTCAATAGTCATTTATTTAGTCTCTATTACTTATTGGGTTCCATCGTAAATTCTCTGAGGAGTCAGGAGAAACGACTGTTTTGAAGGAATCTCCTATTATGTTGAGAAGAAAGATGATATGCATATAAAATATGATATTTTCTGGGTATCCATGACAAATAGTGCTAGAGGAATTCTAAAGAGGAAAATTACTCCAGACTTTGGAAGAGCAAAAATGGATGAGGCTTAACCTCCAAGAACCTGTAAAATTGCAATCAATAAATGTAATGTCTATGAAGTTCAAATTACAAAAGTAGATAATCTTATTCGGGTGCCTGGGTTTCTCAGTCGGTTAAGCATCCGACTCTGGATTTTGGCTCAGATCATGATATCATGGTCTCGTGACTTAGAGTCCCACGTGGGTTCTGCACTGACAGCATGGAGCTTTCTTAAGATTCTCCCTCTCTCTCTACCCCTCGCCCTCCCCCCCACGCATGCATGCACGCGTGGTCTCTCTCTCTCTAAAAATAAATACACGTTAAAAAAAAAAAAGTAGACAATCTTATTTTTTTCCACCCAAGTAAGGAAATATCTTTTTTTGGGAAGTCCTGTGTAAAAATTTACCCTAGAAATGCTTAGGCGACACGGATTGCTATTATCTACTCAAAGAGTATCCTGCGTTTTGCCTTTCTAACACTTCTCATCTTTCTGTCCTGTTGTTGCCGATGTTGAACACCCTGCATCATTGTTAATTGGCAAGCATTGTGAAAGCAGGACAGCTCATATTTCTTTTCATTCCCTTTATGCTTCCCCAGCACACTGAAAATATTGTGGGCAAGAAGTCAGTAGATAGACTGATAGTCAAAGACAAAGGTAGCAAGAACAGTAATCAAATAAGACATTTGTGCAAAATTTAAGAAGCTGGAGGCAGTTTTTTTCAAGCCATCTGAAAATGAAATATGGGCTGATATTGTACACACTGCTTTTTAAAACGTTTTTTAATGGCTTAACCAAAAATTACAAATGACTTCCCATATTAATAAATAACAGATATTAAATAATCATCATAATCATTCTACAAATACTTTATGGTGTAATTCTATCATAATTCATTTGATGAATTACCTCTTGTTAAACATATAGGCTCTGATTATTTCTTTCTACAAGAAATGCTACTTATACATTTTTGTATGCATTTTTAAGATATGTAATCTCTGGGTCAAAAGATGTGAATAAGTTTAGTATTTGATAAATACTGCCAGAATTCTTTCCAGAAAGTATACAGTAAAACGACCTTGCATTTCAGGAAACAAAAATAATATCCATTTTCTGAGACTTCCTCCACTTTCTAGTTTGCAGGATTTTTGTTATTGTTGTTTGGTTGGTTTGGGTTTTGTTTTTACTTTTTAAGTAGGTTGCAGTATTATTTGGTATTCGGTGGTCATAGATATTTGAAGAATAATTTCTCTCTTTGAAAGTATCCCTCCTACATCTATAAACAAATACCAGTGTGTTCTCTCTCTACAGGAAAATATAAAGCACAGAGAAATTAAGTGCTCCACAACTATGAAAATGTAACAATAGAGAAAACAAGTACAAAGTTTTTAAGCTAGCCAATGACTTCAGCAGCTGGTGGATCCTACCATGCCTATTTTTGCACAGAATGAAAAAAACACAGCAGGTTCCTTAGGAACATCAAACTGAGAAAATTGACTACAGCTTTAACAGCCTTAAAAGAATTTTTTGGCAGAATGCATAAGTATGCATAATTGAGAAAAGTACCCCTATCTGTAGGGAAAAAAAAAACAGATATAAAAAGAGACTAAACAAGAATGTCGCTGCCTGTTCTTTCCACAACAATCTTCCACCTTGTCCTTGACTGCAGGGTTTAGGGAACCAAGATTCAGAGCTATAAAAGAAGAGGAAGTTGGAGAGTTTAGGATAGAGCAGTCTAGGGCTGTGTAAAAACTACAAAGGACTTAGAGCCAGAAAACCTGAGTGACATGCAATAATGGGTGGCCTGTGAAGTCTGGAAGCCTGGTCTTAAATCCCAACTCAGTGACTTACTTATTCTGTGAGCCATGGCGAGTGATGCCTCTCCTTTCTGGCTCAGTCTCCACATTCTAAAGAGAACATCACATGAGTGCCTCGCTAACTAGAGCCTGGCTCATATAGCCTTTTAATTAACCATTATTTTATAATATAACTTGATGTGTGTGTGTGTGTGTATATATATATATATATATATATATATATATATATATATATATATATACATATATAAACTCAGATGACTCTGAGTGTTGTGGAGAAAAATAAAGAAGAGTGTGGGGGATCTGGGCAATCCGGGAATTTAGTTTATACAGGATGGTCAAGAAAGACCTCATTGTCAAGTAATATTACTCTGTCATTTATTTAGTTTATTAATATATAATATGATTATATATTAATATATATAATATATAATTATAAATACATTAAATTATATATTAATATAGTATATATTAATAAAGTAAATATATATGATATATTTACATATAATATATGTAATATGTAAATGGACACATGTGTCATCTGATATACCATATATATGTGTATACATGTATATATGCACATACATATGCTATCTCTTATATCATATAGTATACACTCAATAAAACTTTGTTGTATATTATTGGATATTTAATCAAATAATTTACTTGACCTTGATTTCTTCTTCAAATTACATGGCTTGGAAGTTCGAATTTCTCTTTCACACATCAGTTTCCTTTTAACTTCTATGTTTATAATCTATCAGCTCCAAACTTAATGAGTATACTCTCTGTCCAGGTCAATAATGAAAATTTTTCAGCAAAACTGGGGTAAGGGTCTATCATGGAACCTCTAGTTTGATCTTGATATGTGCAATAGGTTCTTGGATATCCAAAATATGTGACATCTTTTTAAAAAAACCGGACTTGAGGAGCACCTGGGTGGCTTAGTCACTTAAGTGTCCCACTTTAGTTCAGGTCATGATCTCATGGCTTGTGAGTTCAGGCCCCATGTTGGGCTCTGTTCTGACAGCTCAGAGGCTGGAACCTGCTTTGGATTCTGTCTCCCTCTCTCTCTCTGCCCCTCACCTCCTCACTCTTTCTCTTCCTCAAAAATAAATAAACGTTATGTATTTTTAATAATAAATTTTTTAAAAAGTGGTGGGAAAAATTAATGAGAATATGTGTGTGAATTATGAGCTCCAGGTATTATTTTCTGTTATACTATACACATTTGGACTTGGAAAATTAACATTTTATTATTAAACTTGAGTACGACAAAAACCACAATACTTAAAATTACAAAAATGTAATTTGCCAATATTTAGATCATATTGATTGCCTTCTCCATTAAAAATAAAATTAAGGTATAAAAAATTACATGTTGTGATTACCCAACCTAATTACTGGAAATAGAAAGTAATAAATAATACAGAGGATTTATTATATTCAGTTTACTTCAAGCCCTACACTCAAATAATTGACAAGATACTATGTATATCAATGGCTCCTCTATAATGCATTCTATTAAGTTTACATGCATAATAGTTTCTGTCTTAACCTTATAAAGTATACTTTACTTTTTAAAATTTTTTATTGTTTGTTTATTTTTGAGAGAGAGAGAGAGACAGAGCGTGAGCAGGGGAGGGGCAGAGAGAGAGGGAGACACAGAATCTGAAGGAGGCTCCAGGCTCTGAGCTATCAGCACAGAGCCCCAGGCACTCTGTATAAAATATACTTTAATATCCTAATTTTAGGAGTGTGAAAACTAAAACTGAGTAACTTTCTCAAAGTGACAGTTCCTGCTGAAGATGAGATTCAAACCTGTATCTATAAGAAATCAAAGTCCAGTTTAACCATGAGATTCTTCTACCCTCTAGTTTTTTCTTGCTCCTTGCTATTTGGGGCTTTTGTTTCTTGCCTTCAAGTACCTTCCATTTGGGCAACACCAGTTTGACTTGGGCTCTATTCTTGAGTTCTACCTTCCCTCTAGAAACAAATCAAAAGTTTCTCAACAGTCTGGCCATGGAACATTCCCAGTACAGATGTTCCTAAATAAAAAAAAAAAAAAAAAAAACCCACAATTTATGGGTCTTTTATTCAGCAATTCATAAATATGGCATCATAAAATCTAGCAGACAAAAAGGATATCTGGAGAACTCTACAAGGCTACAGATTTGTATAGACCAAGGTGAATAGTAACAAGGAAGTTATACTGGGCATTTGCTGATTGGTTACAGCAAGGTAACCTTCCTTATATGAAGCAAAGGGAAATCTTGGAGCCAGCTGAGCAGGCAAGCCCTGATTTGTTGACCCAAGTCTTTCCTTAGTTATGTTTTGGTTTCACTTAGCATGAGAGACTCCATCTTGAACCTAATCCGGTTACTTAATATCTATGACATGGCTTTGTCTCTCTATAACAATGACTCTTTTCAAGAAAAATATCTCTTTGTTACTCTAGTATAACATTGGACAAAACTTCTACAATGGATACTATATTAGTCTGTTAGCACCTGCCATAACAAAATTCGATTGAACAACTTGAAAACAGAAATGTACTTTCTCACAGTTCTTAGAGGTTAAAAGTCTAAAATCAGGGTGCTGACATGGTTGGGTTCCGGTAAGAGCTCTCTTCGTGGCTCTATAGATGGTCTGGCTGCCTTCTCCCTGTGTCCACACATGGTAGAGACAGAGCAACTTCTCTGGGATCTCTTCTTATAAGGATCCTAATCCTATCGGATCAAGACACCACCCCTATGACCTCATTTAACCTTAACCACGCCCAGAAAGTCTCTGTCTCCAAATACATGGGGGTTAGAGCTTTAACATATGAATTTTGGAGGGACACAATTCAGTCTACAGCCGATAAAGACATTTATTTATTCCTTATGACGATGTGTGTCAGATTTTCACTACATTTTCATTCATTTCCAAGTCAAACTTTCCAATGCAAGGAATGCTAGTAATTCTTAGTGAAAGACAATTAGAACAACCAGAATTGATAAAGGTAACACTACCTGCTCTAAAGGATAAAACTGTGGTCGCCCATCTTTAAGATCTTAAGTGGTCCACAGTGATCCCCACATTCTGTTATTCATACTCCTACATACTCTCCACCCGCACTGCACCAGGGTTCATCCGTCATACAGCACGTGGCAAATTGATGGTGTATGGCTTCTGAGATTAGATTATCAAAGACCATGGTTTCCTCCTTTCATTTTAAATTTTTTCAGTCTCTCTCTTTGCCTGTCTCTCTCCTTTCTTTTCCCCCTCCTGCCTCTTTCCATTATTATTCTTGTGAAACTCAGCGAGCATATAAGGAAGCTATTCAAGTAGCCTATGGAGGGGCCCTTGTGAGAAACAGAAGACTCCAGCAAACAGCCAGTAAGAAACTGAGCCATGTGAGTGAGAGCTCAGAAGGAGATTCTCTAGCTCTAGCTGAGTCGTGAAATGATGGCAGCCCCAGGTGACAACTGGATTGCAGTTTCATGATATCTGGAGTCAGCACCACTCAGCTAAGCTGCTCCCAAAGTCTTACTCTTAGAAACTACGTGATGAAAAACGTTTATTTTGAACTGCTACGTTGTGGGATAAATTTTTAATGCAGAAATAGATAACTAGCATAATCACAAACTCTCCAATTCTCAAAATAGGAGCTTACTTTACACTTACGAGATATCCTGAACAGATGTTATTAAGAAGCAGGCAGATCTTTCTTCCAAGTGCTGATTCAGTAATGAGGCAAATTCTCCATTGTGGACCCACCATCTTCACACGGCCTCCAGGTTCACTCTGCCCCTTTGTAGAAGGCGAGTGCAAAGGTAAAGACACGGAGAATTGCAAGTGGCAAATGTGTAATGTGCCAAACCTAAAAGTACTGTGTGTCACTCTCTCAAATTCCATTCCTGAAAAGTAAGACACAGAGGCTCACCTAAAAAGAGAGAATGAAGCCTACTTGTGTATCCAGTAAGAAGAAATACTGGCTTTGGTGATCAAGAGGCCATCTCCTATCAAACTGTGGCTCTAACATTGGCCTCTCTGTCGAAGCCCAGACCTGCATGTCAAACTGCCTGCTTACTGAACATGTCCACTTAGAGCACAGTCTCTGAACCTCAATTTCATTGACCTTTGGAACCAAAGGACTCTTTTTTGAGGAGATATTCTGTACATCATAGGACTTTTAGCAGCATCCCTGGCCCCTAGTCACTAGATAGATGCCACTAACCCTAAGCCCCCAGTTGTGACTAACAAAAATGTCAACAGACCTTGACAAATGTTGCCTGGGAGTGAAAATGATCAGTTTAATGTTCAGAGATATTGTGGACCCTTTCTAACAATGAAGTTATTATCTCTAACAACACACTCACTTTTCCTTCTGATCTCCCTAATCCAGGAGATGGTAGGAGATCAACCTATGTTGCAACACCAAATGGGCATTTATGTTTGATTCTGTTGTCTGTCTCAAGCCTGGTATGAAAACAATCATGAAATTCTTCCAGTTCTTCAACAGGTATCAAATTATTGCTATTTTTATTACCAATGCCAATATATTGGCCCATAACTCTGCTTATTAAAGGCCTTCAGACTAATCTTCCAGCCTTTGTTCTCCTCTTTCTCTACCCCTGATAATCAATTAGAGAGAACTTCTTTAAAATGAAAACCTAGGGTGGCTTTACAATAAATGATTTGAAACTCCAGCAATTTCAATTTCATTTTCTGCCAAAATCCCACCCAGGAAAACACACACACACACACACACACACACACACACACACACACACACACACACAAAATGGAGGGGAAAATAATATTTGATGAAATAAATGAACTAAAATTACAAATCATATAATACGAACAATAACTGCCAAAGATAGCAAAGTTTGTAAAATTTAAGCTTATAAAGTATAGGGCTCATATATCCCTATAAGACAAAGTGTTCAGGAGAAAGGTTATTCTAAAGCAAGAGAGTCTGCCTAACAGGTTCTAAATTTATTCAACCTGGGGGTGCCTGGGTGGTTAAGCGCTTAACTTCGGCGGCTCAGGTCATGATCTCAAGGTTCGTGGGTTTGAGCCCCACATTGAACTTTGTGCTAACAGTTTAGAGCCTGGACCTTGCTTCAGATTCTGTGTTTCCCTTTCTCTCTGCCTCTTCCCTGCTTGTACTGTGTCTCTTTCTCTTTCAAAAATAAATAAATATTAATAAACAAATAAATGAATGAATAAATAAATACATTTATTCAACTTGGAACTTGGAATTGATGAGAGAAGGTTAAGGATGAGGGAGCTTAAGGCAAGCTGAAAGACCGCAAACATCTCCCCACCCCTCCACGGTAGGATATGTGTGATATTCCTCAGGCACTCCTGGCTGCCCAAGAACAAAGGAAAGGAGTAAATGAAAGGTTAACTAATAGAGATCACAGTCCTGCAGGACCTAAATCTCCATCACCCCTCCATAGTGATGTGGGGAACAAAGGCAGAAGGAAATGGCAGATAAAGCTAAATTTCCTTATAACCTGCAGCCCATTGACAAATATTTGAGGCAGGCAGAATAAAACTTTTCTCTAGGAACTCCCTACTGTCTTAACGTTAATGCTTTGCTAGAGGGAAAAACAACCTTAGCTTGACAATAGCTAGGCCCCCAGTATCCTGTGAGTCTTCTTCAGCATATAAAAATCTCACTAGAAACTATGGACTTTACCTCTCCCAACCCCGTAATATATAACTAGTCTCTCCTCATGGTCCCAGGGCAGATCTTTCTGCCCACAGGTCCTGTCCCTGCACTTCAATAAAATCACCTTTTTGTACCAGACACATCTTCAAGAATTCTTTCTTGGTCATTGGCTCTGGACCTCATGAACCCACTGTCACCCCCAAAAAAAAACCTCATCAGTTAAAAGGCTATAGATAGAATTATATGTTTTAAAAAGAGACAAATAGGGACACCTGGATGGCTCAGTCAGTTAAGCATCAGACTTTGGCTCAGGTCCTGATTTCACGGATCAGGAGTTCTAGCCCCACATTAGGCTCTGTGCTGACAGCTCAGAGCCTGGAACCTGCTTCAGATTCTGTGTCTCCCTCTCTCTCTGCCCATATCCTGCTCACACTCTGTCTCTCTTGCTCTCAAAAATAAATGTTAAAAAATCTTTTAAAAAGACAAATAAAATATTAGATGTACAAACCACATCTCTTTACAGGTGGGCCACAGGAAAAGCTGGAGACATCTCTATCATTACCAGTTTTATATCACTGAATGTTCCAGGTAAACTGTCATTATATTCTAAAGGGATGGTCATTATTTCCCCTCTTCCTGCAAAGTTACAAACAGGACCTCAGGAAGAGCAGGGGTTTCTCTAGAAGTCTCCCTCTTATGGGTTCCCGGACCCAACTGCACTGTATAGGAGGGGGTGGTTCCACCCACATCAACAAGCAATGCTCTGGGCACCAGCTGCATGTCCTACATTTCAAATCAATTCTGACGGTACCCACCTGGAGATGCCATCAGATTCCACAGTGAAGAGAGCGGTTTTAAATTTTATGTCCAAATGGCAGCTCTGCCTTAGTTTAAAGCTAAGTTCTCTTTTTCTGTTAAACAATGGAAAGATACTGGGTTAAAGATAGTGTGCCCTGGCCTTCTGCGGATTGTGGACCTTTGATAAGAGATACAATTGCTGAGAATTCTGTTTTGCTTACTGTTTGCTGTAAACATTGTAAAACTTTTTCTGAGTCTAGTCTGACATGTATTAGTTTGAGTAACTGGCATTTCTCGCTTCTGTAATCTTGCTTGCTTAACACATTCTTCCCCTTCCCCCTTCCTGACATGTATTAGGTTGAGTAACTGGCTTTTATCACATTCTTCCCCTTCCCCCTTTCTGACATGTATTAGGTTGAGTAACTGGTTTTTCTCACATTCTTCCCTCTTCCCCTTCCTCCCGCCACAAGTACGGGCAAAACCTTCCCGCCAAACAGACAAAGGACGTCCTATCAGAGAACAACATATGTCCTTATTTTAAATATCAACCAATCAGTCACCTCATAACCTGAAACCCTCCTATGCTGTTTGTCTCTGTCTATAAAAACGCTGTGCCAACCCTGTTCGGGACCTCTTAGCGTCACCGGCAACGAGTGCTCGGAGGTCCGAGTTCAAACCTGTAATAAACGACCCTTGCCGCTTGGCTTTGACTTAGGACTCTGGTGGTCTTTTGTGGGAGGTTTCAAGAATTCGGGCATAACAACAGGTTAAGGGCTCAGCTCTACCAGTCTGCCTTCTTACCCTCACTTCAGATGTCAGTCATAATGCCTTATGACCAACTGTGTATAAATCAGAGGTTCCCACAATCCATTCCCTTTTAGTTCAATTAATTTGCTACGGTGGCTCACAAAACTCAAAAACATTTTATTTATGTTCACCAGATTATAAAGGATATAACTCAGGAGTAGCCAAATGAAAGAGAGGCAAAGTATTGGAAAAGCGCACCGAGCTTCTCTCCAGGCACGCCACCCTCTGAGCACCTCCACGTGTTCACAAACCCAAAAGTTCTGAAACCCCTGTCCTTTTGGGTTTTTATGGAGGCCATTATGTGAGCATGATTCATTAAACCATTGGCCATCGGAGACAGATCAAACCTTTAATTCCTCTCCCACAGGGGATATCAGGGGGTGGGACTGAAAGTCCCAAGCCTCTGATCTAGTGGTTGGTTCCCCTGGCAACCAGCGCATCCTTAGGAGCAGGCCAAAGTCACCTGATTAACATAACAAAAGACACCCAGTGAGTTTTCTCCACTTAGGAAATTCCTAGAGTTTTAGGGGCTGGGCTCAGGATATGAGGAAGACAGAGACCAAATATATATTTAGTCCCTGAACTAAGTTTAATATCATGGCATGGGAGAAAGACTGCACTGATTTTAGAAATTTGCCGTTGCACTAACCTTTGCCAGCAGGCTATCTTCGTGTAAGAAAGAGGAACAATTCTAAGTCAAAAGAAGCTCTATACTTGCCAATTTTTGTCATCTAAAGAGAAAGATATACCAGGGGACAGATGAAAAAGAAGGGAGGAAAAAAAGCAAAACCTTATATAGCTTCATTCTGAGTCAGTGGGACTTTCAACTTACAGGGAGTTGAATCAAGTCAAAAAGGGCAAAGAAGTGTTGATGAGCAAGTTACCACAGACCACAGAAGGAAGCTCAAGCTGTCTGTGAAAACTGCTCACTCTCCAGGCATATCTTGCATTATTTATAGAAGAATAAATTATCTGATCCCAGAAGGACAACCTCAATTCAAATATAAGTAGTAATTTAGACACATCTATGTGAAATTACCATACGAAAGAGAGAAAAATCACAAATCAAGGGCAGCTGAGGAGATGGAGAAAAAAATTGTATGTAACTAATGAAAATTGTGACTATTATTTTTAAACTAAAACATGACGTGGAAGAAAACAGGACATCTATAAAAATAATAATTTAAGGTTAATCTGCAAGATATCAACAAAGAAATTATACAACAGAAGGCCTTAAACAGTGAGCTAGTTATTCTGCAAGAAAAAAAATAGGTTGGGAGTAGGATAACTTACAAAAATAAAGGTAAAACATATATTTATAGATATTTCGGATTTACACGTGGCCTTTATAGCATGATGGTCTCACTTCTTCCATGTCTAGTGATTGTCGTGAAAAGAATGTCTGAAGACAACAAGCTAAAGCTGCATGCTCTCTTCCAGCCTACTCTTGACCATTAACATCATTTCCATTGCATACTACTGGTCAAGAGCAACACAGAAGTTACCCCAGATTCAAGGGGAGCAGTCAGAGACGGCAAGTTAGAAAGGTCATATTGTAGAAAAGCATGTGGCATGAGAGACTGTTACGGAAAACACAATCTGCTAGTGCAAGATACACAGAGGCCACTAAGAATTAAGTTTTCCCACACGTGGACGTCCATCAATTATGTTTTACAAAGAGAGCAGAAAAGTAATGCTTAAAACAAGTGACATTAGTGGAGGTCAGTTAGAAAAGCTTCTACTATAAATTCATCACTCCATTCTTCAGACCAAGGAAATTTCAATGGAAAATATTTAAAATTAGTGAGTAAAAGTGTTATAAGTATTTCCTTTAAGATATAAATACTACTATCAGTAGAGCTAGAAACAATAAGATCAGACAGTGAAGGTTAAGTAATAATAATAAAATCAGGTGGTTAAGATTGGGGAAGCTGGAAGGAAATAAAAGCACACACATTACTTTATTCTAGAGTGTGAAGTCAACAGGTAATCTCTAAAATGACTACATTAAAACCCATTATTCTCCATACCACACAAACTATGAAAGAAAATTCCCTGAAATATTGTAATGTCACACTTCTATCCACAGTTGTTTGTACCTAAAATATGAGATAAATTTATTTTTCATGCATTTAATATAAATTGAGACAAGTCCTTGAAACCGGCAGAGTGACCTCCCTCTAGTTCAGCTGCCTTGATGATGACAGTTTCCTGGCGGCAAAAGAGAATCTTACCTTAACATTACCCCAACTTCACAGATCCTGTAAGTCTACTTCCTTTATCTCAACTGCCCCAAGATATATGGCAATCTTACTTCAAGCTTATGGCTCCCTGATATACATCTGAGGGGGTCTCATAATTGAGGTTTTATTAAACAGTAATAAATAGCATTTCCCTAGCAACAGCTAGACCCTCAAGGTCCTGGAAACCTTCTTTCCAAAATACCTTAAAGACTTCCTCTCTTCCTGCCCCCCTGGTCAAGACCCCAGGACAGTTCTTCTTGCCCAAGGGTCCTGTCCTCATGCTTTAATAAAATCACCTTTTTGCACCAAAGATATATTCAAGAATTCTTTCATGGCTGTTGGTTCCGGACGCCACAAACCCCCATCATCCCAAAACTTCATTATAAATACTGAGAATATTACATATAAGAAGGTAAACCAGTTTTTTATACATATTTAGACTGTTTCAGGTTTTTTTTTCCCTTACTAATAATGGACATGATCAAAAAAGTTTGAGGATTACTGATAAATAGCTATGAAGATACCATTTGAAGATTATAAAACTTTACATAAAAAGAAGATGTAAGGTTAGGAGTCGCTGATGGATAAAAGTAAGACCGCCAAGGCAAAGTGAGGTCTGAGAGTACACTTTATTGCAAGCACCCTCGGGCGAGGTTCCGCGATTCGCAAGAGAGGAGTCGGGGAAGTCACCCCCGAGATTGGGGTTAGGAGTTTTTAAGGGGTTTGGGGGTGACGCTGAAGTTGGCTACATAATTTTTCCTTTTTTGGAGATTCTGTCTGCTTGCCAAGGTCCTATTGGTCCGTCAGAGTTTGGGGTGGGGGTTCAGGTCCCTGTCAGGTTCCGGATTCCTGAGAGTGACGTGTCCCTGCTTTGTGGTTGTGGCGGGAATGTCGGCCATCTTGGGTCCCTTCTTCAGGGTTGTGGCGGGAATGTCGGCCATCTTGGGTCGGTTTCCATTGTGTGGAGCCTTCGCTCTGCCCTAGCCCAACAGTAGACATATGCACATACATATATACCAAGTCAAAAAGAACAAAGACAGACATTTCTTAAAGGCATAATATGAAGAGAAAGTAGAAGACAAACTACAGGCATAAGTAAAACCTTTCTTATCATATCAACATGTAAAAAATTTCACTTATTAAACAAAAAATTCTCTAAAAATGGCTCAAAACAAAACCCAGGGATATAGTATATACAAGTGATACAAAAAAGTTTGAAATGAGAACCAAGGGTTAGTTACCAAGTAAAATTAATTCATACTAAATATCAGTACATTGATTATTTTAGTGTCCACTTAATAATTTAAAGGATTTAAGCCACAAAAATTATGCCATAAACCTTATGCATCAAAAATGAAAGCATGAAAGTTTATAAATCTTAAACTGCAAAGAATGCTAAAGATAAAAACATTATGAACCATTCAAAAATACCCCAAAGGAACTATTGCTGAAAACATTGTCAAATAATTTACAAAATGTCTAAAGCATTATTTTTTTAAAAAACTAACTATACTTATGGTATATAAAGTTGTAATCAAGAGGATAATATAATTAAGTAATTTACAAACAAAGAATAAAAATAAAAATGAGTTAAGTAAATTCAAAACTTGAAGAAAAACACTGCTAAATAAGCCAAGGGAAAGCAGAATGAAAGAAAGGGGAAAGCAGAAAGGAGAAATTAATACTTTTTAGATTATGAAAAAGCAAATAAATCCAAGGACTGATTTTTATGAGAAAAATCAATAAAATAAACTAGAATTTACTAAATGAGCATCAGAGAAACTAGTCAAGAAAAAAAGTTAAAATTCATAAAGCAGGGAAAAATCAGATATAAATCAATTTTATAATTAATTATTTAAATTAACCATTTGAAAATTTGAAAAGATGAAATTATTATTTTCCAGGTAATATGAATTAACTAGAGTTTACTTTGAGAATAACAATTCTCAAATTTTATTCTAGAGAATCTAGAAATTTGACAAGATCAATAGCTCTCCCTTAAACAAGCTCCAGTCTTAGTTACATAGTTTCTTTGTACTTTGAAGGGAGAGAAAAAATGTATTCTCTCTAAATTGATCCAGAACATAAAGAGAAGTCAGCCAACCAATCTATTATGAGGTCGGCATAATACCAATCCCAGCCTGACAAAGGTTACACTCTGAAAAAATAATCAGGCTATTTCACTATTAAAAAAAATAAATATTAAGGGTACCTGAATGGCTCAGTTGGTTAAGCATCCAACTTCAGCTCAGGTCATGATCTCACGGTCTGTGAGTTCGAGCCCCGCATCGGGCTCTGTGCTGATAGCTCGGAGCCTGGAGCCTGCTTCGGATTCTGTGTCTCCCACTCTCTTTGCCCCTCCCTCGATTGTGTTCTATCTTACTCTCTCTCTGTCAATAATAATCATTTAAAAAATAAATATTTAAAATCTTTAATGAAATATGAACAAATTGACTCAATACATAAAACATGGAGGCAAATAGTTCACTATTAATAATCAATTAATAGAATTTGCAATATTTGGTAAAAAATGAAAACCTTACATTCATCTCCCTAGATACCTTCATATGATGGTTAAATGTACACTGATAAGGGATTGATTACATAAATTATTATAAAGCCAAATGTGAGAAATCTCTTAAGTGGTTTGAGGAGGGGAGCTTGCTACAGAAGAACAAGTGTAGTATAATTACTACTAATATAAAATAGAAAACAAAAAAACGGCAATTTCGAAAAAGAGAAATAACCCCTTAACATGGAAAATTAGACTATGTAAAAATAAAATATTTATGTGCAGAAAAAAAATTACTATTAAGTAAAAAGAAAATCTGTGGAAAAATTTTAAAACACATGACAAAAAAAGTTTTCTAAATAGATAAAGAGTTCTCTCAAGCATTAAGAAGAAGTCAAAACTAATCAATTTTTCAATTGGGCAGGGTACATAAAGAGTGGCCACAGAAAAAAAAAATATATAAATATAAATATATATATATATATATGGTTTATAACCTGATGAAGAGGTTCACAACCTTCCTCAATATAAAAATGTGGAAAGACAAAAGAAGTCAGAATATTAGAGTTTAAATTCTTGATAATACACAAAGTTAGTGAAGGTGTAAAACATTCGGTAGTTGAATAAAACTGGTACAAGCTCTTGAAAGAGCAAATGAAAGAGTATTCAAAATTAAATATACAATCCTTTTAAAGTTTCATTTCTAGTAACACAGTTTACAGCAAAGCCAACATATGTGTGTGGAGGCATATGTTACTGGAAATATCTACCCAGAGTGGCCTTTGCTGACTGCACCAAAACTTGGTTCACCATCCCTACTATTAATTGCTCCATGTCTCCCTTAGCCTTCCTTATTATTCAGTTCTCTGTGTCACGTTTAATGGATTATCTCACCATATTTCCTTCTACTTTTAAATTACTTGAGGGCAAGAATTGTTTCTAAGTAATTGCACATCCTTTTGTAATGTCTAGCAAAAATTAAGAGCTTAAAATACTTCTTGAAAAAATATTGAATAAGAATAATGTGGGTAAAAAATTAATAAAATGTGTTACTAAGTCACTGGTAAGGAAACCTTATATGCCACCTCTAATATCAAAAAAATTATCATATTCTCGTCTGACTCTATTTTGGAATAAATACTATGCAGAGGCTGCATTTCAATTTCTGCATTTCTTCATTTATTTCCTTTTTTTGTTCACACATATCTGGTGAGAAAACAGCTCTCAAAAGCTAAAATGTATTGGGCTTGTCCTGCACAGAAATAACAACACTGGAAACACTCTCCTTGCTTCTTACTCCTGGTTGTTGTAATTTGTTTTTAACAGATGCCCTTTCTCCAAATTTCCATGTTATTTAACATTATGTAAGATTACACTCTGATTACTAAAAACCAAGGAAGAGGTTATAGTACAGAGGGCTATCTTCCCTAAGGGAGGGTTAAAGAGAAAATGTGGTAGGGTCCCCTCCCTAAGGAGAAAACAACAACAACAACAAAACCTCAAGGCAATCTGGTTATATGCTTACATGACAACATCCCTCATGACTTGTAACATGAGACCACTTAATAAGATTGCATATTTGTGTGTTACCATATATGGGAGACAAAGAATTAGAACATATGTGAAAAACAATGCCACGTGGTGTTCAGGGCTCTGTTCTTCTGGTAGGAACCCAACTGAGCAGTGCCCGCACAAATAAAGTTGCTTCCTGGAAAGAAAAGTCTCGGTGTCATGAATCTCTGTGCTAGAATCCTGCTACAAAAGTGCTCAGGAAGTGATTGCCTGAGGATAGAGGAAGCAGATGGTGACAGGCTTCAGGTGTAGGAATGCGACAGAATGAGACACCTGGGTGCACTCAGTGATGGTACTGAGTGATAGGAATTTGGGGAATAGATACATATATGCAAATCTGGAGATGGACACAAACTATAGGAGTTAATGGAAGAGTGAAAATGCCAAAATTAGTATTAGTGATAATTATTAGGATGGAATATCAGGTAGATCTAGCACTGATCATAGTATTTATAATCATATATATCTGATTAAAAAGTTACTTATCCAGGAAGGAAATAGATTCTCCCCTATTCTTGTCCAAAAAGCTTTAGGGCTAACTAACTGTGAAAGACTCAACCTTTATGTAATGGTTTTGTTCACTTTGTCCTTACAGTGGTCACTGTAATAGGTCAACTTAAATTACTAACCATCCCATCTCGCTTCTGTAACTTCGCCTTCTCGCTAAATAGATAACTTAGGTTGCAAAATACTCCCCCACCCCCTTCTACCAAGATCGGGCCTAGGCAAGACCGACATGTAAAAAGTCACATACTCACTGCCCCACAGTGTCTAGGTGTCTAACTATGATTGGTCATTTTAAACTGTCTTAAGACAAAGAATTTTTAAATTGATGGGTTCTCACCAAAACGAACGTCTGTGTGTCACAATATAATTGGCTACCATGAAATGCTGTAAATTGTAATTGATTAACTAAATGATGATGTACTCTGACTTGCTAAAATCCTTATAAGCCCACTGTTGCCTTTGGTTGGGGCCATTCTCTGCATTTTCTCCTTAAGATCAGGAGATCAGGTTTGGCCCAGCCGTAAATAAAATCTTGCCTAGCTTCTATTTGGCGTTTGGTGGTTTTTTTGACAACACCCTGCAATGGCCACAGCCAATTGCTTGAGCATCCCACAGATTTTCTTTGAATCTGTATGAGAAACCAAGCCCTTGGGAGGAAGAAACTTAGGAAGTCATTCAAATAGGTCAGCTTTATAACACTCATGAATGTCTCCATGAAAGAGGCTTACTAGTGAACAATCTTGTTCCCTTAGATCGACAGTATTTTGTGCCACTAAAAACTCCCCAAATACCCTGGCCAAAACTTTCAGTCTTTGTTAAATTTCCCATGATTCATAAAAAGTCATGGTTATGGTAAAAGGAGCAAGATTGTATTATCACTAATACATGTAAGACTAAGTTTAGGTAACATATTTTGAGTCTGGCCATGAGGCCTTAATATTCCCCTCAGCTTTACTTAACTTTAGACAAGTTTTTTTCCTGACCATACATAGGTCCCTGACATCTTTTCTTATAGCATTTACTCTGGAAAAATTATAATTCTGGGGGTGCCTGGGTGGTTCAGTCAGTTGAGTGTCCAACTCTTGATTTCAGCTCAGTTATGATCCCAGGGTTGCGGGATCAAGCCCACTCAGCACAGAGCCTGCTTGGGATTCTCTCTCTCCCTTCCCTCTGCCTTGCCCCTCTCCTAGCTTGTGGTTTCTCTCTCAAAAAAAAAAAAAAAAAAAAAAAAAAAATTACAATTGTGAATTATTTCTCTGCCCCTTTGAAAAAAAGGTTTGCAAATCTTTTCCTAGCCTCTTGCTAGTTTTAAGATCCAGAGAATATCTTTCTCAAGAACCTGGGACCCATCACTTTGAAATGTAAATATCAGAGGAAATAATACCCCTATTTTGGTCTCTGTGAAAGGGTAGGAGCCAAACTTCCATGGTGTCGACTAGCAAACACAGAGGGCCTAATCAAAGAAAAACATCTGTAGGTCAGGAATAACGAATTGGGCTGGCTATATCCCATTGATCAACCTCTACCCAAAAGTCCTCCAATATGTCTTCCACGAGCTCACCCCAGTACTTAAAGAACATCTCACTTTTTTTTTTTTTTGAGGGGAGTTGATTTCAGTCTCTCTCTCCTACTAAATATGGCAGTGTGAATGATACAGTTTTTCCCAAGTGTTGGTATCAAAATTATTTTACACCTCCAAAAAATTCAGAATTCATAAGTGATTCATTCATACAGCTTGTGGTAACCAGAAATAACTAATGGCATGACTCTGTAGATAGTATAACTAGAGCAACTGCTATGGAAAAGAGATGGAGTAGGATACTATGGAAACATGGACTGTGAAGATTTTGTATATCAACAGATGTCTACAAATAAGAATAAAAATATCGGCGAAAATCAGAAAGCTGCTTTTGGTCGGACTTGTAAAAAGTATGATATGTAAACTTAGAATTTAGACTACTTGGCAGCAAATTATAAACTAATATGCTGTACCTTATAGAAGAAAAATGCCCTAAAGTATAGAATAAAATAAGATTTAAAAAATAAGAATTTGAACTATCATCTTATCACTATTAATTTAAAAATGGAGTATTCTCAACATTTAAAATTTAAACTGGGATCCCTCTACCTATTCCCTTTTGCTTTTATTTTTTTAACTATCTGCAGCAATTTTTAGCATATATTCATTTTATTACTTATTTTGAAAATCAAGTAAATATATTTCTTGTTTCTTTTTCTGTTTTAGATTATTTTTAAATTTCAGTGTAGTTAATGTACACTGTTCTATTAGTTTCAGGTATACAATATAGTGATTCAACAGTTCAACTTTTTACACAGCGCTCATCAAGATAAGTGTACCTTTAATCCTCTTCACCTATTTCACCCATCCCCCACCCACCTCCCACTGATAACTGTTTGTTCTCTATAGTTAAGAGAGTGTACATAACACTTTTTTTTTTAATTTGTGCATTTGTTTTGTCTTTTAAATTCCACAAATGAATGACATCATATGGTATTTGTCTTTCTCTTACTGGCTTATTTTGCTTAATGTTATACTCTCTAGATCTATCCATGTTGTTGCAAATGGCAAGATTTCATTCTTTTTTATGGTTGAATAATATACCATTATATATTATTGTACAAATATACATATGTATCACCTCCTCTTTATCCATTCATTTATCAATGGACACTATTCCAATAGTTTGGCTACTGGAAATAATGTTACAATAAACATAGCGGTACATACATATATGCCTTGAATCAGTGTTTTCATACTCTTTGGGTAAATACACAGTAATGCAATTATTGGATCATAGGGTAGTTCTCTTTTTTTAATTTTTGAGGAGCCTGCATACTGCCTTCCACAATGGCTACACCAGTTTTCATTCCTACCAATGGTGTACAAGGCTTCCTTTTTCTCCACATCCTCAGCAACACTTGTTGTTTCTTGCATTTTTTATTTTAGCCATTCTGACAGGTGTGAGGTGATATGTCATTGTGATTTTGATTTTCATTTCCCTGATGGTAAGTCAGTGTTGAGCATCTTTACATGTGCCTGTTGGCCATCTGCATGTCTTCCTTAGAAACATGTCTGTTCATTTCTTCTGCCCATTTTTAAGTGGGATTATTCTTTTTTTTTTTCCCTTAGGTGTGGAGTTGTATAAATTCTTTACATATTTTGGATACTAACTCTTTAGCAGATATATAATTCATAAATATCTTCTCCCATTCAGTAGGTTGTCTTTTACTTTTGTTGTTTGTTTCTTTTCCTGTGCAAAAGCTTTTTATTTTGATGTAGTCCCAATGGTTTAGTTTTGCTTTTATTTCTCTTGCCTCAGGAGAATATCTAGAAGGATACTGCTATGACCAATGTCAAAGAAATTACTAGCCGTGCTTTCTTTTAGGATTCTTATGGTTTCAGGTCTCACATTTAAGTCTTTACAGTTTCTCTTTGTGTAAGGTGAAAGAAAGTGGTCCGGTTTCATCATTTTGCATGTTGTGTATTCTTGCTGCCTTTCTCAAAGATTTATTAGCTATATCCTTATGGGTTTATTTATGGGTGTTCTATTCTATTCCATTGATCTAAGTGTCCATTTTTTTTTTTTGCAAGTACCATACTGTTTTGATTACTACAGATTTGTAATATAACATGAAATCTAGAACTGTGATACCTCTACTTTTGTTTGTCTTTTTCAAGATTGATTTTGCTATTAAGAGTCTTTTGTGGTTCCACACACATTTTAGGATTGTTTGTTCTGGTTCTGTGAAAAATGCTTGTGGTATTTTGAGAGGGATTGTACTGAATATGTAGTTTGCTTTGGGTAGTAGAGACATTTTAGCAATATTTGTTCTTCCAATCCATGAGCATAGAATGTCTTTCCATTTCTTTGTATCATCATCAATTTCTTTCATTAATTTTTTACAGTTTTCAGACTACAGGTCTTTCACCTCTTTGGTTAAGTTTATTCCTAGGTATTTCATAATTTTGGGAGCAATTATAAATGGGATTGTTTTATCATTTTTTTCTTTCTTCTGCTTCATTATTAATATATATAAATGCAATAAATTTACATCAAAACCAGGAGCTTGTTTTTTGAAAAGATTAACTAGTAAACCTCTCACCAGACTAATCCAAAAAAAAGAAAGAAAGGAAAACTCAAATAAGGAGAAATGAAAGAGAAATGAAATTAACAACTGATACCACAGAAATACAAATTCCTGCAAGAGAATATAATGAAAAATTACATGCCAGCAAACTGGACAACCTAGAGGAAATGGATAACTTTCTAAAAAAAAAAAAAAGTATATAACGCGCAGAACTGAAGCTTAAGAAATAGAAAATTTGAACAGACTGATTATTAGCAATGACATTGCATCAGTAATCGAAACTCCCAACAGACAGAATTCTAGGACCAGACAGCTTCACAAGGGAATTCTACCACATATTTAATATGGAATATGTTATAAGCACTTACTTGTATCCTAAATCATAGCCTCCTTGATGGAAATAAAAGCTTGACTACTAGTTAAAGTAAACAATTTCTCATGTGCTGAAATATTTGTGATATTTCATAAATTCAAGCACCAAACAACATTGCCTCCCACAAAATACAAGAAAATATCTAGCATATAAAACCTAGAAGGTAAATAAAAGTTAAAAAAAACTTGCCACGTACATGAAGAAAAAACATCAGTTTTTTTCTCTTTCAAATAATACATGGCTTTATTTTATATAACATATCTTTCCTCATTGAAACTTTTAATAACTGTTACTACATGATGTTCTACTTGGCTTTTATGCCATACAATATTCAAATTAAATTTTGAATACTTTCAAGAACTTTATGAATCATGGACCTTTTGGTTTATTTCAGTTGGCTATTTTAATGTAATGCAAGCACTAGCTAGGACACAGTGGCAACTATTTTGGACTCTTTTAGAAAGGATTTTCTCCATGTTCAAGCAGGGTCAGTCTGACCATTTGAAGATAAGTATATACAGAGGTGAGTGGGTACACCTCTCCAAATAGCCTGCAACATCTGTTCAAATAATACATTTTCCACTTTTACTACTCCAGTCACACACTCTAATGGTGTGTTACAGATGCTGCAAGTTTTTTAGTTACACTATTTTGCTAACTTGTTTGAAAGTATCACTGTATAATGCATTGGTACTCTGAATGTTCACTTTGTTCTAAAAGCCATGGTTATCAGTATGTCTCCTGCTTGCTATCTTATTTTAGTGAAGAGAAGTTTTAAAATCGACTGGACATTACTTACAAATAGCATATTACATACTCTTGAAAGAACATATTCATATCATTTTACCTGAATGAAATAATCTTATCAAGTTCACATCTATATTTTATGTATATCCCATTGTTTTTTTCTTTGCTGTTATTTACCAAACCAAGAATTTATACAAAATACCTTTCAACTTGAATAGCTTTACATTATGATGATATTATAATGTATAAATATAATGGATCTCAGATAATCCATTATATCTTGATAAATGTGAGGTTTTAATTACCTAGGGTCTTGTGAATACATTAATAAAAGACAAACTGTCTAAAGCATCTGTTCTACATTTACTCACAACAATTGTTCTAACTCAGGTGCTTGCTCTGATCTCAGTCACTGAAAATAAAAAAAGTCAGTGTCCTTACAATAGGATAATTGGGCAAGTTGATGTGATGTTTAATTGGTCATATCCAAGCTGATGTGGACATGTGTCAATTACAGAAAAAGTGAAAGGAGAGAGGGAGTGGTAGTACAGAATGAGGATTGTTTAAAACCAATTATCGAAGACAAGATGAGAAGAAGAATCAGTATCACAGGCAGCTCATCTGTTGTTGAAGGAAAGATGGATGCGGAAAGTATAAAGTATAGAATTCAGCTCCAAAGGGCTATCAGAAGCCAGCACTGTCAGGTTTCTAGAAAACTGGGCTGTAATTCACCACAGGATTCCAGACTCCAAGCCAAACCCAAATAGTATAAAGAAGTAGACCTCAGACTTTTTCATGTTGATTTGGCCAAAGTGGTATAAAAAACAAGTGAGGAGACATTGTAACACTTAGTACTTAAGGGGATCTAGGGTGTACTCTATGATTACCAGCTCAATAACAGCACAATGAAATCCGGATCTCAGTTAAAAGGCTCAAACGATTTTCCAGTTGTGTCCAAAAGCTGGCTGAAAGCATCAGGACAGCCATTAAATGTGTATAGCTACTCCCAACTCTACTGTCAGGAACTTTATATGACAGGAATTTGAAATTGAGCATGCCAAGAGTAATTGTTGGAAACTGGCAAATACCACAAATCAGAACTCGTTAACCATTTACCAGTACACCACGTTACTTATGCATGTTTACCTCTCCCCGTCAGAATTAGCTCGAGACCCAACATTTACAATGAGCCTTCATCTGTGACTTCAGTGGAGAGGGGCTGAAACGACAGATGCAATATTTTATTTTCCCTTACTTCTCTTTTCTCACACCCAAGTCAACAAAGAAATCCACAAAATAATCACCTGAGTGCCACATGTGTAATAAAAACAAAGCAGTTATGGGACAATTAGAAAAAGAATTTAAATCTTGTTGGGTACCTGGGTGGCTCAGTTGGTTAAGCTTCCAACTTGAACTCAGGTCATGATCTTACAGTTCATGAGTTCGAGTCCCTCATTGGGCTCTGTGCTGACAGCTCGGAGACTGGAGCCTGCTTCAAATTCTGTATCCCTCTCTCTCTGCCCATCCCCTGCTTGTGCTTTCATGCTCTCAAAAATAAACATTAAAAATTAAAAAAATTAAATCTTGTTTATGTTACTGTTTGGTAATAATACCATGTATCTTGTTAAATTACTAGACAGTTTGTTTATAAATATAATCAAAGTAATTTCATTTACTGCATCTTAAAGATCAACAATTCAGGAGTCAAATTATGATTTTCTAAAAAAAATATATATTTGAAGAAAAAAACACAGTTAATAATTTTAAACCACTATTTCCAAAAGTTGTCAATGAAATGTGTCTTACTAGATTCTCTGAGATAAAAAAAAAAAACAAAAAACAAAAAAAGAGGTGTATGGTCAAATATATTTGGGAAATCATATGTATATGGTTTTAACTATCGGTACAGTTACAGACAATCTCAAAATCTCAAAACACAGTTACCAAAACAAGTGGATTTTCTTCTAATGTCAGTTCATTGCTAGTCAGTTACAGCTATCCTCCATGTCTTCATGGATACTTCAGATACTTTGGATTAGAGAGCAATCCCTATATGGGTCACATTGGGCTGGTCACAGAGTAAAAAGAAAAATATATGATGTCTTAAACTTTTGTTCATAAATATCACATGTCCACTCAATTTTTTTTTCACCAAAACCAGGTCAATGGAGTGGGAACCAAAGTCCTCTTAAAGGACTCACGCATATTTGGGATAATAATAACAATATAATTCATGTACTACACTATATTCTCCTCTTTGATAGTCACATTTTTTGTTGATTTTTTTCCAGAATTTTGAAGTAAAAAAAAAAAAAAAAAAACTAAAGCCTTTAAAATCAACTTCCAATTCCAGTCGAAGTATGCTGCCATTTATTGCAAGTTGCCACAGTTTCTAATGCATAATTATGATCCTAGATCATTATTATGTGCATACAGGATTAGAATTTCCATAGATACATAAATAATCCTGTTGCCCATCTCATTTGGGACACCCAATTTCTTTTCTTTTCATCATGGAAAAAAAGAGAAATCTTTTCAAAGAAGCCTGAAGTCAGCTAGTCCTACAAGGCCTCATTTCACTGTGACATTAAATTAACATCCCAAAATCTATTTCCTCTAGACTTTTTCTGGTCCCATAAACCTTGAGTTACACTGCTCTGTGCTCCCTTGGTTTTGATGCATTTTCTCATTGTTCCTCTCTCTTTCAAAACTTCCCCCCTGGCTGCTTTAGTACTTGTCTCACAATAACAAAACAAACCTCTCTCTTTAACTATTGACCCATATCCTTTGTGCCTCACCTTAATTCATTGTACTTATAGATACTTCTCCTCGATGTTGTCTGTTCACACTCCTTGATATTTCCACCTGCTAAGCTGTCCAATGTCAAGTATCATAAGGGATCGAAGCTAGGAAAATTATCTCCAGACTCCTTGTCAGTAAAGTTCTGGTTTAGATTCCTCTAATGAGAGATATTTATATAAGAATTGGAAGCTAGAAGAGCAGTCAATTGGCATTCAGATGACTGGATGATGGACATATCCAGTGGAATTGGTATTCCCTTCTGTTAAACCCCTAACTCGGGTCTGGAGACTGCTAAGATTATTAGCAGTGGTTTCCTCAATGTTTCCCTGTAGTCATTTCTTGAATGAACAGAGTAGCATCCCTATTTTTCTAAGCCTCTAACTCTGTATAAAATCCCTTCCTGGAAATATCTAGAGAGTCTCCTGCTTTCCTGGAGGGTTGATGATAGGCAAAATACTACTTCCCTTACAAAACTTCCCTAGTAAGGGCTATATTCTCATTCTCTCATATTCCACTTTGTTTTCTGTGTCCAGAAGGAAGGAAACTACAAGATAGTAATTCACTTCATGGCTCATTTGGACCATAACTGCTTCATTTTCCACCAATCCTCCTCTGCATCTATTTTACCTACCTCCCGATCACTCCAATTTATTCATCAAAGACCTTGGCTTCTACCTTAATGTTTTCCCTTTTACTCCAGTACCTACTACCATCTTCACTGAACTTAATGACCAGGCGACACAGTTACCTGACTTTTGAGCCATTCCTTATCTGGTTTTCCAGAATTCCAATTACTGCATGCATACTCCATTCTCCCAATCACTGTGATGTCATCAGGCTGGAATATGTTACCACCTACCAACTCTTCTGCTCCTGAAATCTTAAAGATCTCGTTCTGCTCAAAACACCATATCTATCTAGCTTATGTTTCTAGCACTGTCTTATTTCCATTAAAATTTAGCTCTAAACCAAAGAATTGATTATTTCACTGGCTAATCCATGTAAGGAACACAGTAATGAAAAACAGTCATCCAGACTACTGCAATGTCACAGTTGTCAACATTAACACAGGATAGCACTTTCTCCTCCTACCCTTAGTTTTTCTGGTATTTTTGTCCCATCTCTTCTTCTCTCTTGCCATTATTAACTGATAAAATTAATAGCTAAGTTGATACATTCTCCCAAACTGACATCTAAGAAGCCCTGGCCTCTGAATTCCAAAGCTGCCAAACACCACTATCACTTCTAAGTGCACCATAGGAAATAGTTCCACTTTATGTACACAGAAATCTGATGACTCTCAATTTTATATTTTAATTCCAAGAAGATATCCTGAGATTTTCAGTCAGTTTCTGCCAGTAAGTAGCAGATGGACTATTTTAAATATCTCTCAACATTAATTTCCTCTCCTATACAGTGAAAATGATGTTAGGGTTAGGTGGGGTTTTTTTCTATTAGGATGATTATTATTATTATTATTATGAATTCTAGCCAGCCCTGAGTTTATTTTAATCAATTATTATTCATGTGTACCAAGACTATATTTGTAGCAACAAATATTTTATAGTAATTATATTACATTAGCAGCATTTCTTTATTGTACAATTCAATAGCATAAAAATATAAATCAATGAAATATGCCACAGATTTTGTAGGTGGAAGAAAAATACTTTTCTGCTATTCACTAGGCTCAAAGAGTGTAGTTTCTTTTCCTACATGAATTTTTAAGTTACAGGAAAAATATCAGGGATTCCTTCACCAGAAATCTTCTCCAAAGACCCACTTGCCCAAGTTTCTTTGGTATAAAATCACAAGATATTTCCTCCTGGTCCCATGGGTTTATCTCTTCTATAATTTCTTTGAATTCCTTCTACATAACACAGACTCTCAGTCCTGCTTTCTACTTACCTTACATTTCTTTCTTTTTTTAAAAAAAGCTAATGTTGGTTTATTTTTGAAAGAGACACAAAGAGAGCGAGTCAGGGAGGGGCAGAGAGAGGGAGACAGAGGATCACAAGCAGACTCCCTGCTGAGAGCACGGAGCCTGCTGTGGGGCTCGAACTCACAAGTTTTGAGATCATGACCTGAGTCGAAACCAAGAGTCAGATGCTTAACTGAACCACCCAGGTGCCCCTATCTTATGATTCTTTCTAATGGATAATCTACTCCTATATTATTTGTAAGTTTCAGCAGAGAGAAATATAAATCCTTAACTGTTCTCTTTTATACCATTCTACTTAATATTTATTATCCTAGTGATTTCTTTTTATCATTTTTAGGGTATGAACATATTCATGGATTTTGTTCTTTTCCTGATATTCTTGTAGTATTCTTGAGAGCTTAAAGCAATTGCAACCTTATAGTCCACAATTAATTTAAGATTCACATCTGATAAGTTAAATATAACAAGAATCATTTGCTGAGAAAATGGCAGAACTAGAAAAGACATCTTTCCTAAGACTTTTACAGTGGCTCCCAGCCACGAATACTGCCACCTCTCCCCCTCCAGCCCATGCTCCACAGAGTAGACATTTGAATATGTATAGATTCATATTTGCTTATGACTAGGACTGGGACAGAGAGCTATTACTGGCATTTAGTGTTTGGAGGACAGAGATGCTAAACTTCCTAAAATGTTAAACACAGTCCTGCAAAATTAAGAATCATTTTGCTCAAAAATGTCGCTGTGAAAAGTAATGCCAAATATTTGTAGCAGTGGCCGGAGAAGTTAGGAAATTTAAGCCAATGAATAATGGGCAGGATTGAATAGCTTTACTAGTTCTCTGTGACTAGATCTTATATAATTTCATTACCTGTTTGAAGTGTGGTGAATTTTTCCAACATCGAACTCTTTGTGGTTGTATTCAAGCACGTTTGTAAAAACTCTTAGAATTCCAAGAATTCTTCCACTGAGGTAACAAACCAAACAACTGATATTTCTTAAATTCCAGGGCTGTCTACTCTTACTGCAAATAATTTACAGTTGGCTATTAATCCATATAACACTAGCCACAATTATGTTTCAGGGATCTTGTCAGCTGTTGTCAACCAAAACTCTAAATGCTGACACATCTCTGGTTACTAATTTTCAAGTGGTGTTTTATTATTTAAAGGGAGTCAACATACTAATGGATAATAAAGGTTCTTGAGATAAGACATTTCATCTGACCAAATGAATGCACATGTCAATGAGTGTTTGAACCTGGTACAGATGCCTGGAGACTGCAGTGATGACAAGACAGACAGTTTCTATGGCAACCATGTTGATGATCTGTGTAGAAGGGTCCACATTTCAAAGATAATGTTAATTCTGCTTAGGACCAGTAAGTCGATGATATTAACCACATTTTTGTCTCTCTTCAGCTAATTGCTTTGTGGCTTGCATTAATCATGGGTCTGTCAGTAAATATAATTACTTTGCATTAAGACCATAACTTAATTAGAATTTGAGAAAGATTAAAATGCAACAATAGGTTTACAAACCTGTGACTGAGGTCTCTCAAATGGGGACATTGAGATCAAACCTTGGAAGGGAGTATAAAGAGAGCTAATACAACCCTCAGGGTCTTCTCTCTGAACCCTGGCCAGCCAAGGGAGAGTCAATCATGAAGACTCTTCACATTTTTTTCCAGGTTGAATGTTATTAATATTGATAATATAGCAATTTTCTTAACAGTTAAGGCTGGAATTTGCATTTAATTAAAAGTATAAAGCTGAACAAGGTTGCTCTCTATCAAGTTTGGGAGCAAACTCTGTTACATGTAGGAAAGACGAGTTATGAGTACCAGTCATTCATTTGGGTATTTGGCACGTTTTCCTCCTATGCCCATAAAGAAAATGGGTGTTGAGATAAAGGCAAAAACTCAGCCTTCAAACTCTACTAATTTATAGCACACCCCAATATCCTTCAGCAACGCTGATCATTTCCTTCAATATGTAGTTCAGTTCCATAGTTTAGAATAAACAGATCTGGTTAGACTTGGTTTATAACCTATCTAAAGTAATCCTTTCAGCAATTTGTAATAATAAGATATGTCAAGTTTCTCTAGGCTCTTGCATGCCTTTTCACAAAGTTAAGCATAGGATTTATTAAGCCTCTTACTGAAGGGAAAGGGTGGGAAGAGGCAAAATGCTCTATCTGCAGCCAGCAAGCTCTGCTTAAGCAAGCCTTTTAGTGAGCGACTCTATATTTATTGGTGACATCCTCTGCAACTCACACTGGGATCAGAATATTGTAGTAAACAATCCAGGCACTTGTCCTCGTGGAGCTTACAGACCGAAAAGTAAGTATTCAGAACCCTTCACTTTTACAGCAATAATAACTCTATAAAAACAGATGATTTAGCTTTTTCACTAGTACTGGGAAAACTAATATGAAAAATGCCTATAAAACTTTCTATAGACTAGTACTCAGAATCTAGAATCTATGATAATGTTATGCCTGAACTACAAATACAAATACAGAAACCACAATCCTTTGTGGTTGAAAGAATCGTAGAGGTGTCAGGAAGCCCCTGTGGGCCATTTACAGGTAAACACAGGACTGCTTCTCAGCTGAGAACATCTCTATACAATGTCTTTCTTGCCTTTCCTCAGGTATTTAGGAACATAACCTTTTCTATCCTCCTGATATCGATATCACTCTTTAAGAATAGGAATCCGTTTCTTTAGCTTTCCTTTTTCTGCTTCTCTATGCAGGGTCATACTTGTTGCTAAAAGCTGTATTGCTATTTGTCACAAGGAAATAAAAGATAAGAATAATAAACATCAAGTAATTCACACAGCTTACAAAACATTATAAATTCTTATAGAAAGAATCCCAAGTGAATGTTTTATTTCCTTGCCATGATAGTGACAGAAAGCCTTTTCTGATTTCCATGTTCTACTTTTCTTCTGGAGTGAGCAGAAGGAGGGTGTTTCCTCCTCCTCCTCCACCATCGTAGTGTTTCTGACCTTGTCCAGAATTTAACACACAAGCTGAAATCAAAACAAGCTTTAATCATCCCTGTTGCTTCAGTTGGACAGTTTTATGATGCATTCATGTTTGAAAACTCATTCCTCTGTGCATGTAATTTACATAACCATATAAATTAGATTCCACAATTTTATGGTAAAATCCAAATTTCAAAATGGTACAGTAAAAGTTTGCCTATTGGAAATAGTATTATCATTATCACCAGACAATGAGTTGTTCCACAATATTCTGCATGTTTATTAATTTACAAATTTTGAGCAGCTGGGACTGAAATTTGTTTAGTGTCTGAAAAATATATTAAGGGATAGCTAGATTAGGACAGGTAGAAGACCTAGAGGGTATAAAAGTAAAAACAAAACACACATACACACATACAAATTGGGGTAGGATCTTGCTACAGATAGAATCATCCAATTAGTTAGGCGGGGTCAATCGTTTAGAGAATAAAGCCACAGATAACAAATAGTCATTAATATTGGCTAGTTTCAATAAAATGTTAAATGACAGACCTAGCAGATGAGTGACAAGGTGATTAATAAGGTGTCTAAGATGATAACAAAGACCAGGTAAAGAGCACTTAGCACATTCTAATTGCATAGCTAGACTCTAGTTAAAGAATGGCCACGAGAAACAGAACACTGGTTGTATGATGGGTAGGTAATGAAAGGGACTGAAAGTAGGAGAAATTAGATGATCATTCATAGAAGAAATTGGTGAGAATAAAGAAAATACATAATTTATAAAGGCCTGGAAAGCATGAATAAAAAAAAAAGGAGTGGATAGAAGTGTGAGGAATCAAAGGATTTTAGTCAAAGTGCCTCCCCAAAACATATATATTAATTACCAAAAAAATGACAAATTTTATGAAGCAATTAGCAGATGCTACTTTAACCAAGTGACCAACATTCGCATTAGCATTGAGATAAATCAGCATCATATGTATAGTACAAAATAACTAGCTTGTATCTTCAAAAATGTCAGGAAAAAGGAGGAACTAAAAAATTATATGAGATTAAAGGAGACTAAAGAGATATGACTGATGGAAACAATGTATGCTCCAGGACTTTTTTTTTTTTTTTTTTTTGGTATAAAGATCAGAATTGAGACAATTGACAATATCTACAATACTATCATTTGTCTGTGATAATCATGTTTTATTATTTGCCTCAATTATGCAAGATGATGCCCATATTTTGATTAAGAACACACGGAACATTTAGGGGTCAGGGCATCATGTATGCAACTTAGTCTCAAATTATACAAAAATAAGGTATTTACAGAGAAAGAGAAGGTTGGAGCAAACCTAGTAAAATGTTAAAATTTGGATGACCTGGGTATAAAAACATCTTTTGTACTGTTATAGAAAGTTTTGTAAGTCTGAAAATATGTCACAGTAGAAATTTTAAAAGATCTACAAGGCAATTTTTCAAACCAGGTACTCACTCATGGAAGGTAAGACAAGGTTTTACTTACCAAATTAGAAAGAAAGTCAAGTCTCAAGAACAAAGATATTTTTTTACTGATAGAAACATAACTAGAATTAATTCAAGCAAACAACAACAACAACAAAAGCTTTGGAGGGACACTAGAAAAAAAAAATCATGGAATCAATAGAAAGGTTGCAGAAACCAGGTATTTTCTGGTAATCTCAGTGCCTAAGCCCAGCAAATGTTTCTATAAATTCATTTCTCAAACTCACAACTTACCTCTGAGCATCTGTCACTTTTCTAAGAAAACTTCCTCCTTTCATTATATGTATTTATCCGAGAGACAAACACTGATTTAGTTAGCATTAGTCACTCATTGGACCAATCACTTTAGTTGAGAGAAAAGCATTATGGTTTATAATCTATGTCACTTCCAACCATGAGGGTGGCGTGCTGGAGGTACTACCACTATGCAGTATTGTGATTGGTAGCTCCACAAATCATATAGCTACACTGGGTGAAGGAACAGTTCCCTGAGAGTTGAGAGTGAGGTAAACATAATGTTACAATAAGCATTATGGTTTTGGTGAGAATTTATTCCAACCCCATATTTGAGAGTGGGCCCTAATTCAATGTAACTTAATCGTTCTTTAGATGCACTTGACCATTTAACCTAATGCATCAGATAGCATGCCTTGCAAAACAAAGAAACAAACAAAACAAAATGTGGTGAGGACTAACATGTCATACAATCAGAAACAATATAACAAAATGGAAATGCCTCTGAAGCTCCGAGGATTCTGGCAATACTCTCCTCCACTGAACTCGAACTTGAAAGATCATAATTGGAGCTGCTGCTTTTATCTTACCACCACATCCAGCCCAAGAGTAAAGCCCATGCACTGATGAGAAGTGAGCATGAGAGGAAGAAAAACTGGATCTTGATGAAGTTTGATCTACAAGAGACAACACTTGAAGTCAATTCTACCCCTAAAGGTTTTACTTGGAAGAGTAATAAACTTCTTCTTTGCTTATATCCATTTGGATCTGGTTTTCCATCAGTTGTGTCAGAAATATCCTGATACAAGTATATTACTAACAAAAGAAGAGGGGAAGACAAAAACAAATGCTTGGCATTCTCTCCCAACACACACACACACACACACACACACACACACACACACATGCATGCACATCAATGAAGGATTTTTATCACTAGAAATGAAAAACAAAGTCAAGTCAAAATCAAAAGTAAGCTTATCCTGATGGTGAATCAATGCAACTTAATCGTTCTTTATATTCACTTGACCGATCAAGATTGATCTTAAATGTTTTGGGTGGGGTCATTTTTATAACTGAGGGGAAAAAAGCAGAAAAGCTTTGAGAACAGGGAACCAAACATGTGACAGCAATCATTTCCACTTGATACCTGAATAATTACTACATTTGTAAATTTATAGGAACCAAATAAGCCTATGTAGAAGACTCTCAAGAAATGTATATTTTTCTTAACCTATTAGCACCCATAGATTAGTACAAGAATTCAAATCAGGTCTCAAGGAGCATACTGAGGGATAAAGTTCAAAATTTATCTTCTTTCATCTTAATACTATCCAAATTAATGATTTAAATAGTTATCAGATACTGGTTATTCACTGATTTCAAAGTGCAAAAATAAAATATTTGGGACACTAACCTATGTAAAACAATTATTAATAAAACTAAAGGGAGAAATAGACAGCAATACAATAATAGTATGGAACTGTAATACCCCACTTATATCTTTGGATATATCATTGAAACAGTAAATCGATAAGGAAACATTGGCCTTAAATGACACAATAGACCAGATGGACTTAAAAGATACCTATAGAACATTCTACCTGAAAGCAATGAATACATATTCTTTTCCAATGCACATGGAACATTCTCCAGGAGAGAGCATATGTTAGGCTATAAAACAAGTCTTAACAAATTTAAGAAGATTGAAATCATATCAACATCTTTTACAAACACAATGATATGAAACTAGAAATCAATCACAAAACAAACACTGGAAAATGTAAAAAAAAATGTGGAGATTAAATATCATGTAACTGAACAACCAGTCAACAAAGAGATCAAAAGAGAAAACATACTTTGACACAAATGAAAATACAGCATACTGAAATTTATGGAATGCAACAAAAGCAGTTCTAAGAGAGAAGTTCATAGTGATAAACGCCTGCCCTCAAGAAATAAGAAAAATCTCAAACAAATAAATAACTTCACACCTCAAGAAACTAGAAAATGAAGAACAAATCCTAAAGTTAATAGCAGGAAATAACAAAGATCAGAACACAAATTAAGGAAATAAAGACTAAAAAATTAATAGAAAAGATATTCCATATTAAAAAGCTGAAAGCTTTTTCTCTAATTCAGGAAGAAGACAAGGACACCCATTCTCCCCATTTTTATTCAACATAGTACTGCAAATCTCAGCCAGAGCAATTTAGTCAAGAAAAAGAAACAAATGTCCAAATTGGAAAAGAAAAAAAAAAACTGTTTCTATTTGTGGATGATGTGACTTATATATATATATATAAAGATCCCACCAAAAAAACTTGGAATACATGAATTCAGTAAATCTGCAGAATACAAAAGCAATATACAGAAATCTGTTGCATTTCTATATGCTAATGACAAACTATCAGAAAAAGCAATTTTTAAAAATCCCCTATACAATTACGTCAAAAGAATAAAATACATAGGAATAAATTTAATGGGTATGTGTGTGGGGGGTGGGTAACAAACCCATACACTGAAAACCAAGACACTGGTAAAAGGAATTGAAAATGACACAAATAAATGGAATGGTAATCCATGCTGATGGACTATGATGAATGTTCATACTACCCAAGGCAATCTAATGATGCAATACCTATCAAAATCCCAATGGCATTTTTCATAGAAATACAAAAAACAAACCTAAAATTTGTTTGGAATCATGAAGGACCCTGAATAGCCAATGCAATCTTTAGAAAGAGGAACAAAGCTGGAGGTATCATCCCTCCTAATTTCACACTAGATTATAAGGCTATAGTAATCAAACAGTATAGCATCAACACAAAAATAGACACATAGATAAATAGAACAGAATAGATAGCCTAGAAATAAACCCACATATATATGCTCAGTTATTAATGACAAGGAGCCAAGAATATATGATAAAGAAAGAACAGTCTCGTCAATATATGGTGTTGGGAAAACTAGACCATCATATATATGCAAAAGAATGAAAACTGGACTATTATCTTATACCATGCCCCAAATTTAACTCAAAATGAAATGAAAGCTTGAAAATAAGACATGAAACCATAAAACTCCTAGGAGAAAACATAGGCAGTAAGCTCCTTGACATTGGTCTTGGCAACAACTTTCTGGATTTGATACCAAAAGCAAAGGCCACAAGAGCAAAAATAAACAGGTGTGACTACATCAAACCAAAAAGCCTCTGCACAGTCCAGGAAACCATCAACAAAACGGAAGGGCAACCTACGTAATGGAATAATGCCAAATCATACATCTGATAAGGGGCAAATACCCAAAAATGTATAAAAACTCATATAACTCAATAGCCAAAACAAATTTTAAAAATGGGCAGAGAAATTGAATAGACATTTTTCCAAAGAAGATATATATGACCAATAGGTGCATGATAAGATGCTCAGCATCACTAATCATCAGGGAAATGCAAAACACAACCAAAAAAGGTATTACCTCACACCTGTTAGAATGGCTAGTATCAAAAAGAGAAGACAGAATAAGTGTTGGTGACAATATAGAGAAAAAGGCACTCTTGTGCAATGTTGGTGGAATTGTGAATTGGTCTATCCACTATAGAAAACCATATGGAGTTTCCTCAAAACTTAAAAATTGAACAAACGATCCAGAAATTGCAATTCTTGGTACTTATATTCATTCCCAATGTTCATTGCAGCTTTATTTACAATCATGAAGATATGGAAACGACATAAACATCCATTGACCATGAATAGGTAAAGAAAATGTAGCAGACACACAGGTAGGAATATTATTCAGCCATTAAAAAAATGAAACTGTACAATTTGTGACAACATGGTTGGACTTTGAGGGTATTATAGCAAGTGAAATAAGACAGAGAAATACAAATATCATACGATTTCACCAAAAGTGGAATCTAAAACGAACAAGCAAACCAAAACAAAACAAAACAAAAAACAAAAAACAAAAAACAACCCAAAAAACCAAGCTCCTAAATACAGAGAACAGATTGGTGGTTGCTAGAAGTGGGGTGGAAAGTGAGCAAAACGGGTGAAGAGAGTCAAAAGGTGCAAACTTCCAATTATAAAATAAATGTCATGGGGATGTGATGTGCATCCTGGTGACTGTTATCAATATGTACTGCATGTTCAAAAGTTGCTAAACAGTAAATCCAAAAGTTTTATCACAAGAAAAAATATGTGTTTATGGTGACAGACAGTAACTGGACTTAACTGTAGTAATGATCTCACACTATAATCCAATGTCAAGTCATTATGTTGTACACTTAAAACTAATAAATGTTGTATGTCAGTTATACTTAAATAAAAAAAGACTTGAAGACCGACATTTTTAAAATAATAATGATTTATTGAATTTCTCTAAGGTGGTTGCTTAATATCTCTATTTCTACTTCTATCTGCAAACAATGTTAATTATACTCTCCTAACTCCCATAAGAGCTACGATAATTACTGTTGGTAAGGCACTTGGGTTTCCATGGATAACGGAGATGGTGTAAGGGCAATGTATTATCATCATTATTATTGCCCGGAGCAGCTGTTCATTAATGACTGCATTTGAGTAAAAACCCATGAAAGGTTTAATTGATATGCGACAGAAGTTGGTCAACCTTAGCCCTATTCACTGCCGAGTTTGAGTCCAAAGAGAAAAACTTCTCTCTAATCAGATCATCTAAAATGTCATCACAAAAAAAGGAATATAATGGTTTTAAGGTGTCTTAACAGTTCGACATTCATTCATTTAACAAATACGTATTCAATATCTGTGGTGTGCCAGGCACTGTTCGGGTTTCTAAGAGAACAGTAAAGAAAAAATAATGCTTTTGTAGAACTTACATTCTAGTGTTTACAATTTGCTATTGCTTTTCTTCTGATCTAAATCCCATTATCTTCTAAGTTCCTTAAAATAACTCTGCCTCTAATGCCATGTTTTACAGCACATCCTAAACCATTTGTATTTTTTCCTTCTGTTGGAAAATATGTCCTAAATATTTATTTTTCTACATAATGGATTTCTCCCCCCTACATAAAACTTTCATGTCTGCATGCTATTTTTACCCCTAAATGCATTAGATGTTTCCAATTGTATAAGGCACCTAGCACAATACTGAATTCATAGTGTGCTCATAAGTAATTTCCTAATTACACATGTAATACCTATTAATATTTTTCTAATTTACTAACTAGTAAATGGAGACGCATATAATTCAGTGGGAGTTTAGAAATGATTCCCAGACACATATACCTAATTTGCTACATGGCTGAGCAAGACCAGTGTTTGACAAATTTAGAAATTTAGAAAAAAAATATATTTCCTGGCTCTGCTCCTTTATTGTCCACCTGTTATTGTAGGATTTCCCGTTTTGAGCAAGACATTCCCTGCCAAAATCCCTGCAGTCATCCTGCAGTGTGTTTTCTCGATATCATGACCATGTCAATTAGCAACCACGGGGCATTCGAGAATTATTTCTTCTACTTTAGCCCTTTCTAATACTGTCAGCTGTTAAGGCCCTGTCTCCAAAGCTACATGAAGTCCTTTCATTTCTTCTTAGGTCGAGCTTTGTATTTTTTTTTTTTTTCTACTAAGCACTCTCAGTGCTACTTCTGCTGGGCAGCTCTGAAGAAACATACTCTGGAGACATCAACAACAAAGAAATGTATAACTATATCCAACATTAGGTTTTCACACTCAGGTTGTGTGTCCAATAAAAAGAGAGAAAAAAAAAGAATGCATATTTCCTTTAAGAACATCAAGGGAATATTGATTTGAACTCCTAAATCTTAAGGACTTTTTAAGTAAAATATCTCCATCAGTTTCTAGACCTCTTGGTTGATTTTTCTTTTTCTTTCCTTTTTTTTTTCCCCCTACTTTCTCAACTCCTGTCTCTGTTCTCCATATGAGACCTTAGTGGCTTGATGAGAAACAGAGTTGATAAATAAATACCATAATGTGCACGGACTCAATTCTGACCTCTAAACATGTGTTTTAATTATTTTAGATACATGTGTATCTGATTATTTTAAGGTAGAACCATCTTATCAAAAGTTTTTCCATGCAAACAATTTTCTTGCATCATTTTCATTATCTAAACTGAAATGAGCACATTTTAGTCTCAGGCTGAATGGGACACAGACCTTAACACAATAATTTTTCAGTCCCTTATTTTAGGGTCAATGGACCAGAAAAGTACAAATTGTCACTCTACTCTGGTCACTTCACCACATTGATTTTTCAAATATTTGAAGACTGTAAAAAAGAAAGTAAATTCTAAAATTTAAATCTGTACTTTTAATTAATGGAAACTATAAAAAGGTCAATTCAAACTAGTTGCATGCTAACTAAAAAGGAAGTTGCAATTAAAATTATGTAAATTAGAAATAATGGTGGGTTTGGGGTGAAGAGAGTTGACATTAAAGGAATAAATGGTCAGTTATTTCTCTTGTCGTTTAAATCGTTGTATCCTCAGATTCTGCCCACACACTTTCTGAAAGCACTATCCTTAGGGACAGCCACAAAATGGGAATCTAATACCACTCGATAGCCCTACTGTGGTACTCTGTTAAAAGTGAAAACTAAATATGTTTTAGTTTTGGGATCTAAACAAATTCCTACTCTCCATCAAGTTTCACATTCTTTCCTTTCCCAAATCTGAATCCTGATGTCTTGCCACATCCACAGTTTACGTGGAGAAAAGAAGTCAAGAATAAAGAAGGAGCAGGATGGCTACTTCCAAGCTCAGCAATACCAACTTCAAGGACATATGAGTACTGGGCATTTTCTCACCTGTGGAATGGAAAAATAATCTCCATGTTATGCTGGAGTTGTGAGTAATGAATATGTTAATATAAAATACTTTAAACAATGGAAGATAAATACTAAACACCAAGTAAATATTAGTCATCATCATGATGATTATCAACATCACCACTATCGTCTCTTCATCATTATACATCAGGCTCTGGCCCCCTCTGTACATGCATAGATGAATGAAGAAAAAGAGAAGCCCGCTCTGAATGTTTTTGCCATTCAAGCAAAAGTGAGCAACCAAATCTCCCACTTCGGCATGGTATCCACACCTATGTGCCCCATCAACTGTTATGAACTTAAACTGACCAAACATGTGTCCTTTTCCTTTATTTCTTTGAAATATCTTAACAGAGAGCAGGCAAGAAGAGGAAGGGCAGAGAGAGAGAGAGGAAGAGAGAGAATCCCATGCCAGCTCTGCACTGTCAGCACAGAGACCAACACGGGGCTCAAACTCATGAACTGTAAGATCAATACCTAAGCTGATATCAAGAATTGGACGCTTATCCCACTGAGCCACCCAGGCACCCCTGTACTCCTCCTTTAAAGAAAATACACAACCTGGTTAAGCTCAGAGATGTCTGAGTTTGAAGTGGGACTAGGGAATAACCCTTGTCCATAAATCAGAGCTGTCATAAATGACATAGACACCTCAAAAATATTGAATCAGAAATTGGAAAGCCAAGTCAGGAAATCTGAAACAGAGATGCCTGGAGTGGCAGGCCACTGAATTTAATGTTCTTAAGCAGACAAGCTGGAGAGGCAAGACACATAGAGAGTGGAGGGTTAGAGCTAAGTACTAGTGAGGAGAGGAAATGGCAAGGCTATACTCAGGAATGAAAGATTCACTGTGAGAGTCACATATATCTTTGTATATGGGCAGGAGCTTAGCTGTGTTAAAGGATCCAATCCCTGCCTCCTCTGTCTGTATGTACATCCATTCATAGTGTGTGTGCCTGTGCTGTAAGGAATAAGAATACAGAGGGGCACTGAATGGCTCAGTCCAGTTAAGTGTCTCTTGATTTCGGCTCAGGTCATGATCTCATGGTTTGTGGGTTAAAGCCCCAGATAGAGCCCCATGCTGACAATGGAGCCCGCTTGAGATTCTCTCTCTGCCCCTCTCCCATTCTATCAATAAACTTTAAAAAAAAAAGGAATAAGAATATAAGAATATAGAGAAAAGAGTCTGATATGTCTAATGATCAATATTCAACACAGGCATTGACTAAATATTTGCAGGTCAACCTACAAATTGTTATTTTTAGCAATAAATTTTCAGGTTTTCAAAGGCCCCAATATTTCATAATCATTGTCAGATTTCATTGCTAAGCACATAGGACACTATTCCAAGGACTAAACTCATCATATCTGCACTGCTGTTCATCTCCCACAAGATTACACAGCCCGGTAGAAAATAAACTGAATAGTTTTTATTAATCAAAACAGAAAAATTGGGTATCCTCTTTCTTTTATAGAGATGCATCTCTGAGACAGGAAGGGCTGCTCTGCAGACTGAAACCATCTGTATTGTTGCTCATGTGAATAACAATGATGCCCAAGAACGTAACACAAAGTTTGCTCTGCTGGCGCTGCCCTGCAACCAGTGTTCCCAGTGAAGCAAAGTCAGATTAATCATCTGACACCCCTTTGAGGAGCCCTCAAAGGAACTGTGCCAAAGGCAATGTGCCAGCAGGATCATGGTGGGACATTCAAATTCTGTGTCCTTCCAGACAAGGCAAAACAGACTATCCAAGTAATAAAAGAACCCATCACCAAAGAGTAGACTTCTCTGAGAAACTGGCCACAAGTGACAAAAATGAAATTATTTCATTTCAATTTGAAAAATTATTTAATTATTTTTCATTTTTCAATTCCTTTGGAATTGTGATATTCCTTTGTGAAGTTCCTTTGGAATTTCCATTTGGAAGGGTGATTAAGTGGTGTATGTGTGTTTATTCCTAGGGAAAACATAACCAACCCATTTAGTGATTCATATTTTTTTTTGAGAGAGAGAGCACAAGCAAGGGGGATAAACAGAGTGAAAGAGAGAGAGAAAGAATCTTAAGTAGGATTCATACTCCGTGTGGAGCCCTATGTGGGGCTCAATCCCATGACCCTGGGATCATTACCTGAGCAGAAATCAAGAGTCAGACATTCAAACAACTGAGCCACCCAGGTGCTCCTAGTGACTTATATTTTTTAATGTGTATTTTGGAAAGAGAGAATGAAAGGGGAGGGGCAGGGACAGAGAGAGAGGAAGACACAGAATCCGACGCAGGCTCCAGGCTCAGAGCTGTCAGGACAGAGTCTGACGCAGGGCTCGAAATGGAGAATCAGGAGATCATGACCTGAGCTGTCATGATCACTCAACCAACTGAGCCACCCAGGCACCTGTAGTGACTTATATTTTGAAAGAGAACAATTTATTTTATTGTTTAACAGGAGGATGCCCCTTTTCTTTGGTTTCTGACCTCTGCCTTTGCCAGGTGAAATGTGATGTTTGGTCACACTGAGGCAGAACTATTTCTCACTATATTGTTGGGTAGCAGTTATATAGCTTAATCAACAGGCTAAAACATTTTTCTTAATATCCCATATGTTTTTTTTTAACATAGGTATTAGGAAATAAGACCTAAGAAAAAACATTCAGCAATACTTATCCTAGGAGATTACATATATATATTTTTAACTTTAGAGAGAGAGAGAGTGGGGGAGAGGGACAGAGGAAGAGAAAGAATCTCAAGCAGGCTCCATGCCCAGCACAGAGCCTGGCACAGGGCTGAGTCCCACAACCCTGGGATCATGACCTGAGCAGAGATCAAGAGTCAGATGCTCAACCTACTGAGCCACTTAGGCACCCCTGCAGAATATAAAATATTTAAGTATGTAGAGTATCACCAAGAACTGATATCTAGTAGGACAACAGAAACAAACTCTTATGATACTATCACAATCGATGGCTAAAGACTATTTTCTTCTTCTAGTATAAAATGCCAAAAACCTTTGATTATCAACCTGTTATTGAGACAACTTGATATCCTATACTTGATCTAGTAGAGCACTCTTCTTCAAAAATGTGTATGACATTCTTTTTTAAGGTAAAATTAAAGTTGGTTTCTTCAAATCATCTTTAAAGAATTTGAAAAGATCTTCAGGGAAAGAGACAATTAGGAAGACAGGGATGGTACTGAATTTCAAAAAAGAAAAAAAAAGGACAAGAAAAGGCAAAATATGTTTTTTTCCCCTCAAGCTTGCCAGTTTTTTTCAATGTTCACTCTCTTTTCCCTTACTTTCAGTATTTGGACTACAATCTTTTACTCTTAGAGAAACAGATAGTAACAATTATTTTAGCTACTTAACTATTCTTTCTTATAGGACTTTAACTCACATTAATGTGCTTTTTAGAATGATTTTAAAGGTCAGAAATGAAGACTAAAGCAAATGTAGAAGATCACATGTTTTGATTATCCCCTCATAGTATTTAGACAATTGCTAAGACAAATTAATGTACATATTGCATGTGGACTCAGATTATTATCGTCCTCATATTCTGCACCTGGGTAAAGTCCAGTTCATGGTAATTAGCCTTCCATGCAGATATGTTTTACTGCCCCATTCAGGTTATGGAATTAGTTTTATACATTTTGCTATAATCCTAGTAGTAGGTGACATGGTTTAGTGTACGTAATAGGTGACTGGTGGTAACCATGATAGAAAACTGCAAGATAAAAGTAGCTCAAAGTGCAATAAAATCTTGAATGAATAACAGCTATGGTCCATATAATTGCTGAGTGTCATAAAAGGTCACAAAAGGAACCCATGGGGGTGTGTATAGAAGGGACTCTTAAAATTTATAATAATCCAGCTTTCCTATAGTTTAGTTTTTAATGTACTAACTTCAGGATTTTGTCATATCTAAGAGAACTTACTAAATATGTATTAAATCAAATTATTTTTATTCTATCGTAAGTTTGGCTTTCAAAAGGAATTACTAAATTAATACCTTAAATGGAAAACATTAGTATTAGCAATACATACAAAGTAATCGAAGTAAATACAGTAAACATTAAGCAATGGTATTAATTTTTCCACTTTATTTACTTAAGTCAAGGTCCATCACTGATAATTACACTAATGTTATACTGTGTTGACTTCACATTGTAAAATTTGAGACATGTTTATATTGTCCCTGATTCTTAACTGTTAACCACTAGATATTCCCGATCAAGTTTCTCGATGAGCAATCCTTAGAAGTGCTTCTGAAACTTGCTTGGTTATATCTAAGTACTGACTGTTAACTACGATATGGCTGTTTCTCCTTTGGTAAAGCGATAGCATAGGTTCCCTAGTGACGTACTATGGACTAAATGTTTGTGTCTCCCCGCCAAATGTATTTGTTGAAGCCCTAATCTTTGTGAGGTCTCCATGATGTGATTAATAAGAAGCAGTAGCAGAGATCTGTCTCTTTATAGTCTGTACAGGAGACTGTCAGGCAATCAAACAGCTACCCTTAATTTTTCTCAGTGGATTTCCTTCTTACACCTTATTTATTATAATAAATATTTAATATTTATTATATTAAATTAAATATTAAATTATTTAATAAATAATATTATTTATTAAATATTATACTTATTTCACCTTATCTAACATTTGTTTAGGCAAATACATACCTGCCTCAAATAAGCAAGTTAATTTTTAATTATTAGAGGTACACATTATTCCCACCCACACTAAAGCTGCTATATGAAATCTATTCTACTCACTAGGGAATAGACATATTTTTCAAAGGAAATCTTTACATAAAGTATCTATGCAACTGAGTCACATATCTTTTATCTGAGGAAAACTTTAGAAGAGATAACAATTCTATCTTTTTTTTTGGGTATGCGTGGAAGAAAATGTAAGCAATAATTCTCAATACTGTATTATAACATTCATTTATTGAAAATGACACAGTAAACACTTCCTATATGTCAGGAAGTACACTCTGGGCAGAGGTCAGGTAATTGATTCACAATATTAAATGTTTAAGTGATGTTTTACCACACAGAGCAATGGAAGGATTCAATTGTTGTTTGTGGAAAATAGAGTATGTCACTTTTGTTTCACCTAAAGAGCCCACGTGTTATGCGTAAATATAAATAAATAAAATGCATCATTGGCAAAACCCCTCGGCACTGCTGTTATTTGTATAACATTTGTGAAGGGTTTACAGGGTCATGATTTTATTTAGTCCTTGCAGCAACCCAAGTGAAACGATGCAAGGTCTCACTTAATTTGCTGTAAGAAGTATCTTTTATTCCTAATTTTTAGCAGAAATAATAAAATCTCAATATACTTAGTTGGTAGGGAGTCAGCCTGAATTGAACCCAAGTTGCTTAACTTCAGTCTGGTCTTCTTTCTGTTACATTATAAACTCGACTCTTCTTGCAACATGATGTAACCATGAGCAAAAATTGGAGAAGGTGGGTGAGCCAAGTAACCCAAAAATCTCTCTTAACTGATGTCAGGTATGTCAATTGTGTCCACTGTGTAGGTGATCTATGAACTAGCAGCACCACTCACATAGGAAACGGGAGTCCTACCTATAAAGTAGTAGAAAGCTACCTGACACAATCTTGAAGGTTCTGTGTAAAGTAAACCAACATCATTCACACCATGTAATGCCTATAGAAACGATGTCCTAGATCACTCAATAAGAGCTCTGAACAAAACATGCTCACTCATCCCAAATGAGAACCATCCTTAGAATTGATTATTGAATATGGTTAGCGAAGATAAATCACCCAGAGCAGACTAGGCACAGAATATTTAGGAGACCAAAGACAAAAAAAAAAAAAAAATGCCAAGGAGCCAGTGCAGGAAGCATCTTCCCCATGACACACGATGGAATGAAACCTAGAGAGTACCTGTCTGTGGTCAATAGGACATAGTGACTCATGCACAGAAGGCCTGGGAATTAAAACAGACTCATAGGGACAGATGGGCCAACTCAAGAACAGGCCTTTAGGGATGGTTATAGTCTTGGAGTCCAATGCTGAGGATTAGATGAGGAAGTAGGACCTGGTGAGAGCTAAGACTTTTACCAAATTAAAAACTATTTGCTTAGTAACTACCTAGCACTAGGAGTTTATTTCTTTAGCCTTTAAACCGATTCAGAAATCTTCTAACTATCTCAGCAATACTCACATTGCATTCACAACTTTAGTGGCTTTACTCTTATTTTAGAATAATAAAAATATACAATTACTAAAACGTCAAAATTGGTATCCCTGTGAGAGGAAAATGACTCCAAAATAGTGACTCAATCATAATGAAGTTTTGGTTTTGCTCACATTAACAATCTAAAAAGTGTTCCTGGTAAACATTATTTTTAGCCATGAATTCAGGCTCCTCCCATTTAAAATTTGGTCATCTCCCAGGACCCCATCATTGTTTGCATTTAGCCAGTGAAGGGGAAAGAAAGTGAAGAGAAGGTACATTAGTTTCACAAAAGTCTTGAGCTGGAAATACATGCATCTCTTCTACTCATAATCTAATAGTTAGAAGCTAGTCACATGGTCACCTCACACTAAATGAGTTTGGGAAATATTACCTGTGTTCCCAGTGAGAAACAAAGATGACTGTGGGCTTAGGTGCATATGTAGAAATTTTGCCAAAGTATTTTTTTTTTAATTTTAATGTTTATTTAATTTGGAGAGAGAGAGAGAGAGCACAAGCAGGGGAGGGGCAGAGAAAGAGGAAGACAGAGTATCCAAAGCAGCCTCTGTGCTGACAGCAGAGAGCCCAATGTGGGGCTTGAACTCACAAACCGTGAGATCATGACCTGAGCTGAAGTTGAACCCTTAACCAACTGAGCCACCCAGGTGCCCCAAAGTATCTTTTTTTTTTTTTTTTTTTGCAGTTACCTTTATGAATGGCCAGTGAGCTCTAAAAGTTGTAGTAGCAATGACAAAATGTTGGAGTACATTTAAAACAAGGGACACCCAAACAAGCTTGAAATGTAATACACTAAGTAACAACTAATTCAATAGACGTAAGCAGTATGCTAATGCCTAAAAACCAGCCATAGCCTGAACTTTTTTTATTCTAATATATAAATATTTGTCCCTGTTCCCTTGTAAGCTGTTTCAACATCTACAGATAGAAACATTCATGGATAAATTTTCTTCCAGTCAATACACGACACCTTTCTCTAATTTGATATAAGGATAAAGACATCACAGCTTGAATACTGGAAAGACGTATGTCCAGAAATTAACTAGAACTATGCAGTTTTCCAGAATTAATAGACCGACACTGATGTCATAATTTGTCATGAGTCAAAAAGAAAGGAAGATTTAAATGACACCCACCAAGGACATACATCCCCAAATGGCAGGCAAGTAGTGAGGTGGGGAAGGTGGGTACATTTGCAGGATAGTTCCTCTTATCTTCTATAATAATTCTATGCCCATTGAGGTTGATATGGTGTTTGGATGGAACTAAATGTGAGGTCGTTGAAGTAAGTAGGATTTAATCTATGTAAAATTACAACTTTGAAGTAAGCTTGATTTGCAATTGACATTGTCATGACATTAGCAAACATCTGAAGGTAGTAAAATTTCCTAAAATTCTTCAAGGCAACTGATCTTTATCTTTATAAGGGCTTCAAAGCTGGAAAAGGAAACAGTGTCAACAATACATAAAATTTCCAAAATCCAGGGGTAAAATGCATGTTTAAAAAAATTTTAATGTTTATTTTTGAGACAGAAAGAGAGTATGAGTAGGAGAGTGGCAGAGAGGCAGAGCGGGAGACACAGACTCCGAAGCAGGCTCCAGGCTCTGTGCTGTTAGCACAGAGCCCCATTTGGGGCTCGAACTCACAAGCAGTGAGATCATGACCTGAGACAAAGGTGGCAGCTTAACAGACTGAGCCACCCAGGTGCCCCTAAAATGCATGTGGTTTAAGCAGAGAATGGAAAATTAGAGGTTAAGACTGCTGAGGATGACAGGCTCCCATTGCAATTACACACATTTGGTCACTGGTCTCTAGGCTGTACATCTCTCAAGTCGGGAAGGCTAGCCTAATACAGCCAGAGAAACAACCCAACCCCAAATTTAAGAATCTCACTTTCAACACAAAAAATGGCATTGAAGAGAGTGAGTCAGTAATGATACCACATCCTTTATTTGTACCCCTATTTCCTCTTTTGATAGAATTAAGACTGTGATAAAAAACATTTAGGTAGGTTGTTTTCATTTTAATATTCCCCTATTTCATCCTCAAATGTATATATTTTAAAAGTAAGAAATTTTGGGGCACCTGAGTAGTTCAATTAAGCATCTAACTCTTCATTTCAGCTCATGTCACGATTTCACAGTTCATAAGATCAAGCACCATGTCTGGCTCTGTGCTGTCAGCACAGAGCCTGCTTGGGCTTCTCTCTCCCTCTCTGCCCTTTCCCCTCTCACATGCTCTCAAAAATAACAAAAAAAAATTTTTTTTTAAGTAAGAAATTTTATGTACCTTGCATGGCATCAGACAATATAACTAGGGTGGTGGAGGGAGGTGATTGGACAATATTATATCATTCCTGGAAAACAGAGCCTCCTTGAGGTGTCCTCTTTGAAAATTTTGAGTTAGATATGAGTTAAGTTCATCAATGTGAGTTATTTTTCTCAGATTTTTCTCACCTTAATTTTTGTGTGGACTTTTCTAGACAGTTTTAGAGATATTGGACTTTGCCTGGATTACTCTCAGGAAATGGTACATAAGAGGAAGGTCTTCCTTCCCCTATCTAGATAATGAACTGGAGCACATATATGTGTACATAACAAACTGGAGTATATTGGCTCAAACAGTTATGTAATTTGAATCTAGATTATTTTATTCTAAAATATTCAAAAGAGGGGCACGTGGGTGGCTCAAGTCATGATCCCAAGGTTCTGGAATCGAGCCCCATGTCAGTATCTGTGCTGGGCATGAAGCCTGATTAATATTCTCCCTCTCTTTCTCTCAAAAATAATACATACATACATAAAAAATACTCAAAAGAATAAAAGGGACAAAGTATCAATCTAATAAAATTGGACTTAAGAACAATTGAATTTTTCCTATATTTAAAAAAAGATTAATATTATAAATATTCTGATTTTTTCAAAATATTTCTCTCATTTTTCTTTAATTTTTATTTTTACTTTCCTGGAAAATCTACTCACATGTAAAGCATGTAAATGAAAAGTCTCAAGAGTTTGACATTACATAACTGTAATATTTTAATAAAATTCACTGCTGCAAAACAATGGAGACTTCTGCATTCTTTAGCAAACAGTGAGCTTAATATTCTGAAATGTCGTTTTCATTCTTCATGTTTTAGGGCATTAACTATATACAGAGCTGTGTTGTGTAAGTTTTATGGGCACTACTGATAACTCCATTATGGGCAATATCTTCAGCCTTTTTTGTTCACATTACATAAAATAAATATTATAATCTTTCTATCTACTCTACTTTTTATAGCATAATTCTAGATTAAAGCAATAAAAATGTTACTTGCCTTTTGATTATTTAATCTTCTCTAAAAGCCTTAGGCTATTTGAAAGGGAAGTATAAATGATTTAAACGTAAGTAAGGAGAATTTGTTAACTAAAATATAAATTCAAGATGGTAAAACTGCAGGTCTTATAAGCAGATATTGACTGACAAATAAGCGAAAAAGTACAAAATGTCAATATGTTAAACACGTGGCTTAAATAGAAACTAAAAAAACAAACAAAAAACTTGGTTTTAAATTTTAAGTCAATTTCCACTTGGTTTAAATAGTATTTTATTGGTGAAAATTAAACTCTTGACTCTTAAGGATATTTTTATCATGTAGTAAAAAACATCAGTCCTTGAATAAAAGCTTGCATTAATATGTAACATTTTTATTCTTGACTTTCAACTCATTGGAGCATGAACATCCTTTTGGCTGTATAATTGGGTTTTTGTATGAAAAACAAAGTTTTTGAACTGGCACTAGTGTACAAATTTAATTAAAGACACAGTTCCTATAATGATCAGAACATCTGTGTCATGGCCAAAAATTTCTTATTGCTTACATTTCTAAGACCTTTATTTGAGAATTGACATAAGCTTCATTTAGCTCCTGATATTGGACAGCTATTTGCAATTTCGAAATCTACTGAAGCAATTTGGTGACTGACTAAACAGAGTCCATGTAAAGTTCATTATAAAGAAAAACTAGAAATTTTTAAAAGTCTATTTTAACAAGTTACAGATAATAAAAATTCAAGGCAGAGAAAATTTAGTTAAAATAACTTTCTTTAGAGAGGCTGTACATACTTAAAATTCAATGTCCCTCAAAATTATTACTGGAGAACCATCAAGTTTTATATTAAGATAATCTCTTCCTTCTTTAACCTTAATCATGGAAGAGGGAGAGAGAGAAGAAAGAAGTGTTAACATATGAATATAGACAGGAACACATATTTAATAAATGGAAAACATGCCTATATGCTCACAAAAAATTAAGTAATTGTTAAATTTTTTTCAGGAAAAAAAATAGGATTTTGCTTTGGATGCAAAAAAAGAAAAAAAAAAGATATGTTTAGAGGAGGGACATAGAGGTCCACCTAGGTGGCTCAGATGGTTAAGCATTCAACTTCGAATCAGGTCACGATCTCATGGTCTGTGACTTTGAGTCCCACATCGGGTTCTGTGCTGACAGCTCAGAGCCTAGAACCTGCTTCCGATTCTGTGTCTCCCTCTCTCTCTGCCCCTCCCCTGCTCACACACTCTCTGTCTCAAAATAAACAAACAAACAAACAAACATTTAAAAAATATATAACTTAGAGGAGGGCATAGAAAGATAGTCACCAAACTTCTGAGAAGAGAAATCAGCTAAATAACCAGGTATAATCTTATACACTCTGTATTTTAAAGTTTTTGCTGTGCCTGTAAATTCTGTTTTCAACGCAGATGAGAGCAGACATCTTTAGAAATAAAACCTACAAAGGCAGTCATTAAGTGGGTAACTGAGAAAGTGTAAGGACATGTAAGCATGACATATGTCTATCAACACTGTTGAACCATAACCTAAACAAATAGAGTGTAAAAAACTTGGCCAAGCTATAAGCTAAAACACATTCAAGTGTCTTCGTAGTAACTATGGATGAGAGAACCAAGCAGAAAAAATATCTATCCAGCTAGCACTGTCCAAGTCATAGAGACACTATAGAAAAGAATTCAATAAACAACATGAAATAAAAGAATTTGAAAATCTGAACCTTACTTCTGAAAATATTGACACTATGGGTCTTTTCTTTTCCCACTGCAGTGTAAATTTTATGAGGTCAGGAATTCCTATCTGCTTTCTACTTTGACATATTCTTAGCCCAGAAAAGAGCACCTGGTACTAAGGAGATGCTCAGTAAATATTCAAATGAACAAATGAATGAATTGGATACATAGTTGGGGCACAAAAAGCTCATTTGTCCTTAAGATGGCCAGGACAAAGTATTTCTCTTGATGTGCTATCTGCTCTTGATCTGATGCCATGTCCAAAGAACTTTCCATCGTGAGCCACACTCCCAGGCAAAAGTGGTACACTCAGTGTGGTCATTGGAAAGTTATATTCTCCATCACAACTTATATAGTTGTCATATTATTCAATTACTCAATAATTCAAAATATGTCCTTTCGAATCCCGAGGAAGCATCGCGGGTGTTGGTATTTGACCACTCCCTGAACATCAGCGAAGCCAAGATTTGTAAGCCAGAACCTCACTGAAGAGAAGAACTATGATAATCGGAGAATCTAAAGAGCTCATGTGAACTGACTGTCGTGGAAAACCCTGGAATATTTTTAATTTCACATTTTGTATCCAAATGAAATACTATAAGCATAATGTAAGTACTATAAATAAGCAATGGTCTTGCAAGTCTTCAAATACACCAGGTTCACCTTGCCTCAATGCTCCACATTTACTGTCTCTCCCAGGCCTAGAATACTTTTCCCATGCCCCCAGAGTTTCAATGGCTCTCACTCTTGCTTTCTACAAATGATAATTCTCTTAAGTCTGGTTCTGATTTCACCTGCTCATTGAAGATTTCCCATGACATCCTCCTTATAAAAGAAACAATACATCCTTTCTCCCTATTCAAATTGCCCTGTCATATTTTTCTCCACAGGTCTAATCACCATATACTTTATATTTTCATTATTTATTTTGTTTATTGTGTACCTCTCCCATTAGAATTTGTTTTCATGAGGACTGGGATTCTTGTCTACTTTGTATTTTGCTGAATCCTTAGTATCTAGAGACTAATACCTAGCATAGAGCAAGTACTCAGCAGTATTATTGAATGAATGAATGAGTGAATGAACGAGGGCTGTCCCTTAAGATCCTGATTGTCCCCAAATACAGTAACTGCATTCCTTCTCTAGATTTGTAAAGACAAGCCCAAAGCACTGGACTATAGAAAGACCCAAAGTTACTGTCCATTTGTGAAGCATATCTGGGATGCCAGTGGTCTTATGTGAATGTTTCTCAGTTTCTTAACTATAACTAATTATATGTAACTTACCTGGTTTCTATATTTAAGTTGGTTTTATATTTTTAAATTCTTATTTTTTTTTTGAGAGAGAGAGAGAGAGAGAAATAGTGAGTGGTGGACGGCCAGAGAGAAAAGGAAACACAGAATCCAAAGCAGGCTCCAGGTTCTGAGCTGTCAGCACAGAGCCCAACATGGGGCTTGAACTCGCGAACTGTAAGATCATGCATGATCTGAGTCGAAGTCAGAGGCTTAACCAACTGAGCTAAACAAATGCCCCTGTTTACATTGCTTTTAAAATGTTAGTTTGATGTTAGTCTTGATAAGTAATGAGAACATGGGTACATTTCTTAATGCTTGTGAATATTTATTTCCATATTTGAAAAATGTGATATAGGAAGTGTTTTTGAAGTTCAAGTAATGTAGACAAAAATATATCAAAATTATCATAAAATATAGCATTTGATATAGTTATTTTAACACATTTATTGGAATGAATTTTCATAAACTCTATTCAAATAATTCTCACATGCAATCATCCATTCATTTAATAAGTGTTTATTGCACCTTGCTACCTTTCAAAATATCCTGCAGATAGACCACTGAAGAAAACATATATCCCATGCTCTTTTAAGGTTTACAGTCTAGTGTGTATATATGGGAAATGAGGACACAGAAAAGAATAAAACATCCACCATATTTATTTGTTTTCTGTTGCTGCTATAACAAATGATCACAAATGTAGTGGCTTAAAACAACACAAATTCACTACTCTGTCATTCTTTAGGTTAAAAATTTCAACACTGATCTCCCAGGGCTAAGACTAAGGTGTTAGTTGAGCTGCATTCCTTTCTATAATTTCTAGGAATCAGTTTCTTTGTCTTTCCCTACTTCTAGAACCTTCTCACATGGACCCCTGCCTCTATATTCAAAGTCAACAATGTTCTGATCATCTTTTCATAGTCCTATCTCATTCTCAAAGAAAGGTTCTCTTTGCTTTTAAGGACCCATGGTATTAGACTGTTTACTGGATCCAACATAATCTCCCCAACTCAAGCCCCTTAACATAATCACATCTGCAAAGTCCCTTTTGCCATGTAAGGGAACATGCTCACGGAGTGTGCAGATTGGGACATGGACATCTTTAGGGACATGATTCCATCAACCTCATCTCATCAGCAAATGAAGAGGGCTATGAGGAAAAACAAAGTAAGGTTAAAACATGGGGCTATATTGGCTTTTTGTTTGTTTGTTTGATTTTTCTCTCATGGGAACATCTGAAATGCCAGACTAGCACTTTTGACATAATTTTAAATTTAACAGAAAATATGATGAAATGTTATCAAAATCTCAAGTGTAGACTTCTGGCAATCAGTGCCTGTGGTTCCATCACCTACCTTTAGTTAAAACCTGTGCCTTGTATTGTACACTCCCCATGGTGACCATGCTACCATGGAACTCCAACACACTTTTGTCCTTTTCAAGACATCACCACCTTTTCATCACAAAACAAACTCCTGCACACTTAAGGAGCAATCTTCTATAGTCACCATCTGCCAGAAGAACTAAGTCTCTGCCATAATTACTGGCCATTTACTCAGATCTTCTGCAAAACACAGCAACGAATGAGCACGAGGCATTGGTAAAACCCCTTGATTACTGTTGCTAGACATTACCATGATTCTCCCTATCTGCTTCATTGTTTGCTCTCTTATTTAGAATATTGTCATATGCCTTTGGTTTCTAATGATCTTTCACCTCTAAACCCAAGTACTCTACAGTTTCACTCTCTAATATAGTAAACCTGCTTACACTATTAATAGCTAGAGTTGTATTATATCACATATGATTGGCCACCATTAGGGAATTAAGAGGTATCACCATTGTAATTACCAAGATAGCTAAAGCTTAATTCCTCATGTACTAATGTTTTTAATCAATAGTTTAATTTAAAAGGTATAAAATTCATTACATATTTTCTGTAAATAGAAAATATTGAAAATAATAACTTTTTTTTTGATTTAAGAACATTATTGCAGCCATTAATTACTGCATTTGCTGGAATGGAATGGGATTCCTCCCTTCTCTGTAGTTTAACTTATTTGATGATAGATTATTACCTATCTGAGTTTTATACTCTGATTTCTAATCTAGCATCTGAATGAATATACAACCAAATGTATCAAATAGTTTGAAACCCACACGAAAATAAACAGAAAAACAGCCTTAGAGATCTTACAAACATAGTGTATGAACTTGAATATACCTAGCTTTCTACTGTGAAAAGTGGAGTTTGATTATTTTCTGTTACTTGTTAAAACGTACATTCTACATTCTAGCTTCTACATTTACTCCTCTTGCAATTTTAACCTGAACTGGTTATTTTGTGATTGGAATGCAAACTATGTGAATAAATGAACTCACCCACACTGCTTCTTTTGTACAGAGATGCAAAAATAGTCTCTGCCCAGAAGAAAAGCTCCCTCTATCAAAAAAGGGAGTTAGTCTCCACACCTGAAAAACATAATCCAGTGAAGAAGTGGGTGGAAGATATGAATAGTCACTTCTCCAAAGAAGACATCCAGATGGCTAACAGACACATAAAACAATGCTCAATGTCACTCATCATCAGGGAAACACAAATCAAAACCACACTGAGATACCACCTCACACCAGTGAGAGTGGCTAAAATGAACAAATCAGGAAACTATAGATGCTGGCGAGGATGTGGAGAAACAGGCACCCTCTTAAACTGTTGGTGGGAATGCAAACTTATGCAGCCACTCTGGAGAACTGTGTGGAGGTTCCTCAAAAAAATGAAAATAGAACTACCCTATGACCCAGCAATAGCACTACTAGGAATCTACCCAAGAGATACAGGAGTGTTGATGCATAGGGGCCCACATACCCCGATGTTTATAGCAGCGCTTTCGACAATAGCCAAATCATGGAAAGAGACTAAGTGTCCATCAACTGATGAATGGATAAAGAAGATGTGGTGTGTGTGTGTGTGTGTGTGTGTGTATGTATATATACATACATGAGAAAGAATGAAATCTGACCATGTGTGGCAACATGGATGGAACTGGAGGGTATTATGCTGAGTGAAATAAGTCAGTCAGAGAAAGACAGATACTATACGATTCCATGCATAGGTGAACTTTGCGAGACTTAACAGAAAACCAGGTGGGAAGGGAAGAGGGGAAAGAAAAAGACACAGAGAGGGAGGGAGACAAAACATAAGAGACTCTTGAATACTAAGAACAAACCGTGGGTTGAGGGGGGGGGAGGCGGGAGAGTGGGTGACAGGCATGGAGCAGGGCATAGGTTGGGATGAGCACTGGGTGTTGTATGGAAACCAATTTGACAATAAAGTTAAAAAAAAAAAAGGGAGTTAGTGGTCATGGGGTGGAGGGACTAAGGGATTTGCAGATTTGAGAAAGAACTGAAGAGCACAAACTGTGTGATAAGGACCAGTATGGAAAAACTAAACTGAATTTAACTGATCCTAAATTCTAAATGTTTGGATAGTTCTCCCTAAATTGTGTAATCATTTCAAGATCAGTTACAGCAATAATAGCAATTTAGAAGTTAAATTTTAAAAACTTTTTCAAAGGAAAAATGGCAAGCGACATGAAACTTCCTTCAAGCCTTTGCAATACAAAATGTGCCAAATTGGCAACGTGATTATGAGGTGTTGAGTGAGCTGCAGGATGTGGAAGTTCTGTGAACTACTCAAGCTTGGTGCTCTCTGGTACTCTGGGCCATCTTCCACTTAGCCCCTCTTTCTGGGATGCTTACTTCCTTTTTCTCAGTAACCGGCATAATCTCCACTCATGATTGCCCAAGTATACTTATAAGAAACCTCGCTGATTCATCACCCTGCTCTTATCACAATAATATGATCATCTGGCCATTTGTCTGTCTTCCCTTTTGGAACATGATCTCCATAAGGTCAGGCACAGTATCATTTCCTGATTGTTATAGAACGAATAAGCAGTCACTCAGCAACTGGCACCCCCTAAATTCTCAAACACAGTTTTTAACGTTTTTGTTTTTGTTTTAATTTATTTTTGAGAGACATAGAGACAGAGCGTGAGCAAGGAAAGGGCAGAGAGAGAGGGAGATACAGAATCCGAAGCAGGCTCCAGGCTCTGAGCCATCAGCACAGAGCCTGACGCCGGGCTCAAACTCACCTGAGCCAAAGTCGGCCGCGTAACCAACTGAGCCACCCAGGTGCCCCTCAAACACAGTTTTTGACAAGATGAACAGTGTGATAAATATCTATTCTCTTACTCAAAATTGGACTTGGCCTTAAGATGAACAACAGACCTCTCAACAAGAAAAGGAGATATGTTGAAAGCTGTGGTATCTGTTTTCAGAAGTCTCTCTGACCATGTTTCTAAGATTTTTATTCCTATCATAATTTGCAATGTCAAGAAAAATTGTGAGACTTTGAAATAGGTAAAACATGAGCTTTTTATCATCTCTGAGTTATTTTATAGATTTGTACATATTTTATATATATAATATATATTTATTGAATTTATATATTAAATATATATAATGCATAATATATAAAAAATATAAAATATATTTACGTATTTTAGTTGAGCTATCTAAATAAATTTTTAAATGCATTCAATATTCCTGAAGGCCTAGAATGTGTGTGTTATTTAAATTCCTTTGGACTGAGGTTCTGGTTCAAGAAGGCAATGTAGGAAGACCTTGAACTCACCTCCTCCACGGACACATCAAATTTTACCTATTTATAGAACAATTCCTCCCAAAGAACCAAGGGCTGATGGAATAGCTACCTAACAACAAAGATGGAGAAAACTGTAACAGCAAGACATAGAGACAGTAACCAAGGGAACACCCCGCAATGCTGAGAATGGCAGGGATGGCACTGAGGGACGGGGAATGGATCCCTCTGTCCTTGGGCACAGAAAAAGAGCCATGGTTTAAAAGAGCAACTAGCATAAGGGTGCCTGGCTTAGTCAGTTAAGCGTCTCACTTCGGCTCAGGTCATGATCTCATGGTTTGCAGGTTTAAGCCCTGTGTCTGGCTCTGTGCTGACGGCTCAGAGCCTGGAGCCTGCTTTGGATTCTGTGTCTCCCTCTTTCTCTGCCCCTCCCCCACTGACGCTCACTCTCTCTCTCTCAAAAATAAATAAACATTAAAAATTGTTTAATTGCCTTAAAAATTTAAATAAATAAATAAATAAATTATAAATAAATAAATAAATAAATGCAAGTAGCATATAAAAGAGACAGCACTAGTAACTGCCAAGCATTAAAGGAGCTGTGGGAAATCTCTCAGCTCAGAGGGACTGGAGAACCACGAGGTCTACTTTCCCACCCCATCCTAAAAGCCTAGGTCGGCTCAGGATCCTGTCATCTCAGTGAGCTCATGACGTCAGTGATCTCAGGATCCACAAGCCCACGCCAGCCCTGCTGGTGCTGCGGCACAGAAGAAGAAGTCAGGATTTCAAAGGGCCAAGGAGCTATAAAAACATTCTCCCCACCATCCACTGAAAAGCCCAAACAGGAACAGGATCTAGGTGCCATAAGGGGCAGGTTCTGAGGCCATAATTAGCAGGTTGTGGCGCCATAACTGGCGGGTCAGATAGTCACAGAAAGCTTGCGGCCTCAGAAAGGCCGAGGCCCACAATGCCGGCAAGGCCTCTCCACCTGGGACACAGAAGTAAAGCTCTGGTTTAAAAGGGCTGGGAAACTGTTGAACACTCTCCCCTTCTTCACCTTAAAAGTCCAAATGGGAAGAGGGTGTGCATACTTACGGGGCAGGTCCAGGAGCCATAACTGTTGGGTCCAGTTATCACAGGGAGCTTACAACCTCACCAAGCTCAGGATCCTCAAATATTCACCAGCCCAGGTCATGGTGGGCACAGAAGAAAAAAAAAAAAAAATGCAGTGGTTTAAATGGCTGAGGAACTACAGAGGTTTCTCTCCACTCTCCAGCTTAAAAGCCCAGAAGAGACCAGAGTCAGGCTCATAGCTAACATGCGACCTCAGCAAGCCCCAGATCCATAAGCCCATTCCACAACCATACAGTATTGGGTACGGAAAACAAGGCATGGTTTTGTGGGTTTCTTTTGCTTTTATTTTTATCACTTTTTAAAAAGTTTTTGCTTACATTCCACTTAGTTAACATGCAGTGTAATATTAGTTTCAGGTATACAATATAGTAATTTAACACTTCCATACCATACCCGAAGCTCATCACATAAAGTGCACTGTGAGTTTGTAACTTGGTTTGCCCCCCCCACCTCTTTTTTTCCATTTGCTCATTTGTTTTGTATCTTAAATTCCACATATGAGTAAAATCCTATGCTATTTATCTTTCTCTGACTGACTTACTTTGCTTACCATTATAAGCTCCAACCACGTCATTGCAAACAGCAAGATTTCATTCTTCTTTATGGCTGGGCAATATTTCATATATACATATATATGAACTCTTCTTTATCTATTCATCGGTTAATAGAGACTAGGGTTGTTTCCATAATTTGGCTAATTTAGATAATGTGGCTGTAAACATCAGGGCGCATGTATCCCTTTGAAATAGTATTTTTGTATTCTGTGGGCAAATTGTGGCATCATACATCGGTTCTATTTTTAACTTTCTGAGGAACCTCCATGCTGTTTTCCACAGTGGCTACAGCAGTTTACATTTCCACCAAGAGTCTAAGAGGGTTCCACTTTTCCCACATCCTTGTCAACACCTGTTGCTTCTTGTGTTCTTGATTGTAGCTATTCTGACAGGTGATAAGGTGATATTACATTGTAGTTTTGATTTGTATTTCCCTGATGAGTGATGAAGAACATCTTTTCACGGGTTTGTTGTCCATCTGTATGTCTTTGGAAAAATGTCTACTCATGTCTTCTGCACATTTTTAATTGAATTATTCATTATTCAGGTGTTGAATTGGATAAGTTCTTTATATATTTTGGATACTAACCCTTTCTCAGATATGTCATTTGCAAATATCTTATCCCATTCTGTAGGTTGTGTTTTAGTTTTGTTGGTTGTTTGCTGTGCAGAAGCTTTTTATTTTGATGATGTTCCAATGGTTTATTTTTCTCTGGTATCCCTTACCTTAGGAGACATAGAAAGAAGTTGCTACAGTGAATGCCAAAGAGGTTACTGCTGGCTTTTCCAGGATATTTATGGTTTCAGGTATCACATTTAAGTATTTAATCAATTTTGAATTTACTTTTGTGAATGGTGTAAAAAAGTGGTCCAGTTTCACTCTTCTGCATGTTGCAGTCCAGTTTTCTCAGCACCATTTGTTGCAAAGATTGTCTTTTTCTCATTAGATATTCTTTCCTGATTTGTCAAAGATTAATAGATCATATAGTTGTGTGTTCATTTCTGGGTTTTCTATCCTATTCTATTAACCTGTGTGTCTACTTTTGTACCAGTACCATACCGTTTGATCGCTATAGTTTTGTAATATTACTTGAAATGCAGAATTGTGATGCCTCTAGCTTTGCTTTTTCAAGATTGCTATGGCTGTTTGGGTCTTCTGTGGTTCATACACATTTAACGATTGTTTGTTCTAACTCTGAAAAGTTCTGCTGTTATTGTGATAGTGATTGCATTAAATGTGTGGTTTGTTTTGGATGGTATAGACATTTTAGCAATATTTATTCTTCCAATCCATGAACAAGGCATATCTTTCCATTTCTTTGTGTCAACTTCAATTTCTTTCATCAGTGATTTATAGTTTTCAGAGTACAAGTCTTTCACCTATTTGGTTTATTCCTAGGTAATTTTATTATTTTTAGAGCAATTTTAAATGGGATTGATTCATTGATTTCTCTTTCTGTTGTTTTATTATTGGTATATAGACATACACATCTGGACATTGATTTTGCCTCCTAAGACTGTACTGCCTTCATTTTACAGTTTTAGTAATTTTTGGTAAAGTCTTTTGGGTTTTCTATGCAGAGTATCATGTCATCTGCAAATAGTGAAAGTTTTACTTCTTCTTTGCTGATTTAGATGGTTTTTATTACTTTTTGTTGTCTCATTGTGGCAGTCAGGACTTCTAGTACTATGTTAAATAATAATATTTGGTATTTTATTTTCTATTTTTTAGAATAGTTTGAGAAGAATGTATATTAACTCCTTAAATGTTTGGTAGAATTCGCCTGTGAAGCCATCTGGCCCTGGACTCTTGTTTGTTGGGACTTTTTAGATTACTGATTCAATTTCTTTGTCAATTTCTTTTGGTCTGTTCCAGTTTTCTATTCCTTTTTGCTTCAGTTTTGTTGTTTATATGTTTCTAGGAATTTACACATTTCTTCGAGATTGCCTAATTTGTTGGCATATAACCTTTCATAACGTTCTCTTATAATTGTCTTGTGGTGATGGTTGTTATTTCTGCTCTCTCATTTGTGATTCATTTATTTGGATCCTTTGCCTTTGCTTTTTGATAAGACTGGCAAGAGGTTTATCAATTTGATTATTTTTTTCAAAGAACCAGCTTCTGGTTTCATTGATCTGTTTTAGTGTGTGATTTTGTTTGTTATTGTTGCTTTTCTTAGTTTCTATATATTTATTTCTGCTCTAATCTTTATACTGGGTTTAGGCTTAGCTTGTTGGGGTTTTTTTTTTTTTTTTCAAGATCCTTTAGGCATAAGGTTAGGTTGTTTGATATTTTTCTTACTTATTGAGTAGGCCTGCATTGCTATATACATCCCTCTTAGGACTGCTTTTGCTATATCCCAAAGGTTTTTTACCATTATATTTTCATTTTCATTTGCTTCCATGTTTTATTTTTCATTTCTTCTTTGATTTCCTGATTGACCCATTTATTGTTTAGTAGCATATTGTTTAACCTCCACATATTTGTGTTTTTTCCAGATTTTTCCTTGTGGTTGACTTCTAGTTTCATAGTTTTATGGTTAGAAAAGCTACATGGGAGGATTTCAGTCTTTTTGTATTTGTTAAGGCCTGTTTTGTCACCTAGTATATGATCTATTCTGGAGAATGTTCTATGTGCACTTGTGAAGAATGTGTAGTCTGCTGTTTAGGATGGAATGTTCTGAATATATCTTTTAAGTCCAACTGGTCTACCATGTCATTCAAAGCCATTGTTTCCTTGGTGATTTTTCTGTTTAGATGATCTGCCCATTAATGTAAGAGCAGTGTTGAAGTCTTCTACTATTACTGTGTTATTATCAATTAGTTCCTTTATGTTTGTTAATTGTTTTTATATATTTGAGTGCTCTCATGTTGGGTGCATAAATACTTACAATTGTTAGATATTCCTGTTGGATTGTCTCCTTTATGATTATATAATTCCCTTCATCTCTTGTTACAGTTTTTGTTTCTAGTCTAGTTTGTCTAATATAACTATTGCTACTCCAGCTTTTTTTGACATCCATTTGCATGAAAAATGTTTCGCTACCTCCTCACTTTCAATTTGCAGGTGACTTTAGATTTAAAAAGAGACTCTTGTAGGCAGCATACAGATGGGTCTGTTTTTGTTTGTTTGTTTTATCCATTCTGACACTCTATCTTTTGACTGGAGCATTTAGTCCATTTGCATCTGAAGTAATTATTGACAGATAGATATGTATTCACTGCCATATTATCACCTGTTTCATTGTTGTTTCTGGAGATTGTCTTTGATCCTTTCCTTCTAAGGTCAAGAACTGGACAAGGAGGCCCACTCTCACCATTTTTATTTAACAAAGGACTGGAAGTCCCAGCCACAGCAATCAGACAAGAAAAAGTTATGAGATTCAACTATATTGGCAAAGAAGTTTAGCTGTCATTATTTGGAGGTGACATGATACTATACATAGGAAAATGCTGAAGACTCAAAAAACTGTTAGAGGTGATAAATTCAGTAACATTGCAAGAGATAAAATTAGTACCCAGAAATTGGTAACAATTCTTAATACTAACAACCAAGTTGCAGAAAGAGAAATTTAAAAACCATACCACTTACAACTTTACCAAAAAGAATAAAATACCTAGGAATAAATTTAACCAAATAGGTGAAAGACCTATACTCTGAAAATGATAAGACACTGATGAAAGAAACTGAAGCTGACCTAAAAAAATGGAAAGATATTCTATGTTCATGGAATGGAGGAATTAATATTGTAAAAATGTCCACATTACCGAAAGCAAACTACAGATTCAATGCATTCACTATGAAAATAACAAAAGCAGTTTTCACAAAACTAGAATAGTAAAATTGTACGGAACCACAGAAGACCTGAATAGTCCAAGCAATCCTGAGAAAGAAGAACAAAGCTGGAGGTCTCACAACTCTATATTTCAAGGTATACTACAAAGTTATAGTAATCAAAATAGTACAGTATTGACACAAAAATAGACTCACAAATCAATGGAACAGAATACAAACCCCAGAAATAAACCCATATATATAGGGTCAATTAATCTATAACAAAGGAGGCAAGAATATAAAATGAAGGAAAAGAAAGTATTTTTGATAAATGGTATTGGGAAAACTGGACAGCTATATGTAAAAAAATGAAATTGGACTACTTTCTAATCTAATACATAAAAAATAAACTCAAAATGGATTAAAGACCTAAACATGAGACCTGAAACCATAAAAATCCTAGAAGAGAGCACAGGCAGTAATGTCCCTGACATTGGCCATAGCAAATTTTCTAGGTATGTTTCCTAAGGCAAGGGAAACAAAAGCAATTAATAAACTACTGGAACCTTATCAAAATAAAAAGTTTGGCAATGCAAAGGAAACAAGAAAGCAAAAAGAGAACCTACTGAAAGACAGAATATATTTGCTGATGATGTCTATTAAGAAGTTTATATTCAAAATAATAAAGAACTTATATAACTCAACACCAAGGGGCACCTGGGTGACTCAGTCAGTCAAGTGACTGACTCTTGATTTTGGCTCAGGTCATGATCTCAGTCATGAGATCAAGCCCCACATTGGGCTCCACACTGAGCATGGAGCCTGCCTAATATTCTCTCTCTCACTCTGCCTCTGCCCCTTCCCTACTTGCACTCTCTCTCAAAAATAAATAAATAATAATAAAAGAAAAAAGAAAAAAAGAAGACACCACAAAAAAACATACAATTTGACCCATAAATGGGCAGAGGAACTGAGAAAACATTTTTCAAATGAAGACATGCAGATTGCCAACAAACATATGCAAAGATGCTCAACATGACTCATCATCAAGGAAATGCAAATCAAAGCCACAATGAGATAGCACCTCACATCTGTCAAAATGGCTAAAATCAAGAAGACATAAAACAAGTGCTGGTGAGGATGTAAAGGAAAAGGAACTCTCATGCACTGTTTGTGGAATGTACATTGGTGTAGCCATTGTGGAAAACAGTATGGAAATTCCTCAAAATATTAAAAATATAAATATCATATGATCTAAAAGTTCCACTATTGGGTATTTACCTAGGTAAAATGAAAACACTAACTTGAAAAGACATATGTATCCCTATGTTTATTGCAGCATTATTTACAGTAGCCAAGACATGGAAGTAACCCTAGTGTCCATCAATAGACAAATATATAAAGAAGATGTAGTATGTATACACAAACACACTCTCCCACACAATCGACTATTACACAGTCATAAAAAGGATGAGATGGTGACATTTAAGACAACATGAATGGACCTAGAGGTTCTAGGTGAAATAAGTCAGACTGAGAAAGATAAATACCATATGATTCTGCTTGTAAAAGGAATCATAAATAAATAAATAGAATCAGGACTATAAATACAGAGAAATGATGGTTTCCATAGGGGAAGGAGATGGGCGGTTGGGCAAAATGAGTAAAGGGAAGAGGAAGATACAGGCCTTTAGTTATAAACTAAGTAAGTTCATGGGAATAAAAAGCAGAGTCTAAGGAATACAGTCAATGACACTGTAATAGCAATATAACAGGACAGATGGTAGCTACACTGTGGTGAACATGACATAGTGTATAAATATGTATAACATATCAATCACTAAGTTGTACACCTGAAACTAATGTAATATTATGTGTCAGTGATACTCAACACACACACACACACACACACACACACACACACACACACACAAATTCATTTCAATTACTAAGTCTCTCATTAATAAACTTGACATAATTATTTTATATTTATATGAGCTTGATGATTTCATTATTTAAAAATGTATCCCCCTTTTTTCCCAATGTGTTATAATATACATTTTATGACTGGAAATTTTTATATAAAAACTGCAATAAACATTTTGATTCTCTTTTAAAAGTATCTTGTAACACCTGTGAAGAAATAAACTTTCTAACTCTTTAAGAAAATCTGTTCAACTTCAACCAAATTATGGGCCAAAAAGCATAAATGTATCATAAAACACCTTTTTTTATGAATGTCACATAATGCTGATAAAAAAAAAAACAAAACAAAAACAAACAAAACACAAGCATGAAGCTGACAAAACAAGCCTCTCCTGTCATTCTCGGCATATTCCTCATTAACAGTGATATAATCACCTTCCTTAACTGACACCACTGGGAGAGGCACATGTTTCTAACGATAAAATGCTTTTTAATGTTTCATTTTTTAATATTTATTTATTTTGAGAGAGTGACAAAGTATGAGCAGAGGAAAGACAGAGAGACAGGGAGAGAGAGAATTCTAAGCAGGTTCCTCACTCATGACGATGAGATCATGACCTGTACCAAAATCAAGAGTTGGATGCTTAACCAACTGAGCCACCCAGGCTCCCCTAATGTTTCATTTTTAAAAGAAGCATTAATAACACAGTTTCATAAAAATAAATGAAAGTGAAAATGTATGGCAACATCAATTTACAACTTCCTTCTGTTTAATATTACTGCATATTTTAAATTGAAGTGTGTTTTACTCATTATCATGAAATGTTTAATTTATGTGAAATTCATTTAAAAGTACCTCAAGAGAAGCAACAATTTATTCTAGGCTACGTATACATATTTTGAATAAAGTATTCAGTTCACAGAGGACTTTGTTGCAACCATAATTCACAGTTGAGCTTAAAAGGATCCAGTCCTATTCTAAATAAATTACTTACATATACTTATCAGATAACACAAATGGAATTACTCCCAGCCTTTGATTGGTCTCCAATTCCTATCAATTCTATTTTCCTCTATTATTTGAATACACTTTCCTACTGATTTCCACTGGTCACACCCTATTCAAGGACCTCCTCGTCCTTTCTCAGATCACAGCAGTAATCTCTGATCTGGCCTCCCTCTCGTCTGTTCATCATGCTTAGCAATTCAACTGGAGAGGTCACTTCATTTGATTTGGCAGTTTACATTTTCTTATAATTCCTGACTTTTTTTCCTGTGCCTTTAGAAATCACAATTAGGCCATGTTAATACGCTACTTAAAATGTTCAAGTGACAACTCCCGTCACTTCACCCAACTTACCTTATAACCTACAGATTCTGTTTACATGGTTCTTTTTGCAGCTCTCTCAAGTTTTCACAAACTCCGTATTTACTCTGCAACACCACACATTCTTTCCTGCTCTGAGGAATTCCAATTCAGCTTCTTTGTGAAATCTCCTATGATAACTGTCTGATATAGATCCATTTTCTGACTTGCCAAAGAGTTTTTTATATATATATATATATATATATATATATATATATATATATGGCCCCTCACTATTGCATAAACTTGAAGAACTAGGGTGCTGTTTATTTCTAATATTATGATCCATTTATTTGGATATTACTAAAAAACAACAACTTAAAAATTCTTATGAATGTGCTTTTAGCAAATGTGAACTTGCTTTATTTTTGGTAGCAAAATTAAAGTTTCCAGTTGTTGTGGTTATCCACACACAAGAACACTGAATAAATACTTTAGGATTTTTTGGTAAATAAATACAAACGAAGTCAGAAGTAGAAAACAGGGAAAATGGTGATTTTATTCTTCCAAACATTTTATTATCCTAGAGGGAAATTTGGGAAAATTATGCCAAATCACTAAAATTATATTATATACAAGAAATATTTAATTCTTACCATCCATCAGAAATTCAGGGTACAAAGATCATTAAGATACCGCCCTGCCAATCAGTTTCCTTCCAAAATACTAAATTGAACCATATGAAACTATCATTTTAGCAGGTTTAAAATACTGGAGGGCTGACAATTTCATATGGTTCATCTAACTAATATTATGGAAAATAGGTACAGAACTTAAAATATCGAAAGTAGAATGACTCTAGTCCTTGAATAGAATAAGAAGTGCATTAAGAACAAAGAAAAAGAAAAACAATCCTAATTTAGGGTGAGAATTGGGAAAAGCCATAAATAACCAGGACTCAAGTTAGATCATGAAGCATTAGTACCATTTCAACATAAAATTTTGGAAAAGCATTTCAGTTACAGTGTACATTTGAACTCTTCTTTGTTTTAATGAAAACTGGCAAGTCTCACTAAGGCTATAGTGGATGAGAGAATGGAAATATATTTAAATTGCACAACAAAAGAAAGCTATGTCATTTCCCATACAGCCTCACAAAAATTCAAAGAAACAAAACACACCTGGATCTGATGGGAACTGGAACTATGAATTGAAATAGAGGCTTCTCTCTCCATATCTTGGCTATCTTCTGTTCCAGGGTAATCATTTCCTGAGTTCCCATCCCAGCTTACCTACTCCCTAGCTCTGTGATCTGAGTGAGGCAAACCAGTTACTTTCTTTGTCTGTCTTTCCTCATCTTAAAAACAGGGAGATGGGGTCTAGGTGGCTTAGTCGGCTAAACACAGACCCTTGATTTCAACCCAGGTCATGATCTCAGGGTTCATGAATTTAAGCCCCCAGTGTTGGGCTCTGTGCTGATGTTGCAGAGCCTGCTTGAGATTCTCTCTCTTTCTGTCCTTCCCCCACTGTTTCTAAATAAATACATACATAAATAAATACATACATAAGTAAGTAAATAAATACATCTTTGAAAAAAATGTGGAGATAGAGGGGTAAGGGTTAAATGATGTCAACATATGCAAAATATGTAGATAGTACCAGACATATAGTAAGTGCTACTGAAGGATTTACTAATATTATTCTTTCTAGGCTGCTCCATTTTGTTCCTTCCCCTACCCCACCCTCACTGACTAGACTATACCAACTCATCTTGCTTGTGACTCAACATGAAACCTCCTTACTCCTCTCTACAGCATGGAACTGCTTTCTCTGTCAAGATATTGTATTGTACTGTCAGGTCAGTCTTTCAGATCCTATTAGCCATGGATAGAAAAGAAATTATATCCTAGGAAATGAAGTGCTTAAAGAATAGCAAGTGAGTCAGAGGATGTGTTAGAGCCTAATAGAAATAGGCATATTTTAATTTCATAAAAGTACTGAAGGGCTGCCTGGGTGGCTTGGTCAGTTAATTGACTGGCTCTTAATTTCAGCTCAGGTCATGATCTCACAGTTCTGAGCATCTTGCCCCACATTGGGCTCTGGACAGATAGCACAGAGCCTGCTTGTGATTTTCTCTCTCCACCCCTCCTTTGCTTGTGCTCTCTCTCTCAAAATAAACAAACATGAAATAAATATTTTTAAAAAGTAAGATGATTATAGCTTTGGGACTAGCTCAGATCGGCTTATGAAGTGTGTGAAAATGAGTAGACAATTTAATGCTCAACTCTGACAACTATAACTATCGTGGTAAGGAATTTAGATTTCATTCCACGGGTGATAGGGAAGCTTCAAAGACTTTAAGGGGAAGACAGTGTGTTTTAAGAAGATAATTTTGCAAGAATGTGGAGATAGAAATAAATGGTGCAGAGATAGAAGGATACTAGAGGGAAGAACACCGGATATGAATCTAATGTGTGATTTGACCAACACAGTCTGCATAGGGAAGTCAGAAATCATGGGGGAACCAAGTTTAATCATTTCATTTCTGTGTAAACATGGGTTACCCATAAGTGAGTCTCAAAGATACTCCCCAGTTCTAAAAGGTATAAGAAAAAGATGTGTCCACTTCACCTGGGTTGCTATAAAGATCAAACTGGATCACATACATAAGAAATCTATTTATATGTCTATATTTTACTTACATACATATGTACATATATATGGATTTTGAAAACTCTAAAGTATAATATAACTTAAAGGCATTTATTACCATGTACTATCTAAAACTGACTTTCCAATAACATCAGTCCCCAAGGATAGTGTTTGTTCTGTGACATATCGAAACTAGTAGCAGCCCAACATCACTTGTATTTCTACACTTAAAACTTAGATCCAGGAGACTTGCTGCACAAGTACCAGCTGTAAACACATGTTCCCACTTCTCAACAAAACTTTTCACTTTCTATCTTCCGTCATAGTAGTAGTACATTTAGATTCTCAAAAACACAGATGATTGAGACTGGGAGTGTAAAAAGAAATATTTAACAGAAAGAGTTCTGTGTGATTCATTTATAAATCTTCACAGAGTTCAGCTTTTGATAAATCCAAAATATGCCCTGTTACATGCAGGATTTCTCCTCTTTCTGGGCATCTTTAAACTCCTCAAATAGGACGGGCTGAAAACTCACTTTAAGAAACATTCTAGTGACAATATTAAGTCATTCTATTTAGTTCTATTACTGAGTTTTCATGTCCTCACTTTATTCTTTCGATTCTTTGGCATTTTCTTGAAGACGGTACCTCCAAAATGAGTATCTTTTTTTTTTTCACATATTCTTCTTCTTTGTTAACAGCATTGTAATGCAAATTGCTCTAGAAAATATAAGCATTAAAAAAAAAAAAAACAACATTTCCTGGGGTGCCTGGATGGTTCAGTCAGTTGGGTGATCAACTTCAGCTCAGGTTATGATCTCATGGTTTGTGGGATGGAGCCCCATGGGCTGACATCACAGAGCCTTCTTTGGGTTCTCTGTCTCTCTCTGCCCCTCCCCTGGTTGTGCATGTGCATATGTTTTCTCTACCTCTCGCTTTCTCTCTCAAATATTAAAAAAAATTCCTAATATATTTTCTAAAAATTATGTTAACTTTAGTATGTGTCTGCTTGAATATTTTATAAAAGATTTGATCATTGGAAACCAGTGTTTGGGCAACCTGCTACTGATAATTAAATAACAGATATGGCCGCGGAAGACTAGCTGGCTTGAAAATGTTGGCAATGATAACTTACTCTTTTAGAGTAGACATTTTATTGGTGGTGCACCTGTCCTCTAGCTGCTATGAGTGATTGTTGGATGCTAATGGGACAGAGATGCTTGCTTCACTAGAAATTGCCCCCAGAGAGCAGCCTCAGAATGGGGATAATGCTTCACCTGTTACTCTCAAGGTGCCATATACCAAATGTCTGAGTGACACAAGTTATGGATGGCTGGCCATCTTTCCTAATGCGGAAGTAACTTGCCCCTTTGTAGGGCAGTTTATGATTCAGGAACATCTCTGTGGGTCAAGCCAAGGCTCCACTTCACGCAAGGCAATATCTTCTTACAGCCTTCTCCTCCCCTATCATCCTTTGCTTCTTTCACATATAGGTCTTTCATGAAGAACACAGTGCCAGTCAATCTCAAGCACAAAATCCCAGTCTCAGGCTCTGCTTTGAGGGAACTCAACCTGACTCTTACTAACAGAATACCTAAAGGATATCTCCTTAACATGTAAAAAGATACAAAGGTATATAAGAATTTATATTTCATTTGAAATCTCCTGAAAGTCATAAGCCTTTGTTAAAATTTCATTCAATAATTATTTATGAAACTACATAAAGTACATAGTGCTTAAAAGTAAAATCACCATTAATAATGCCATTACTCTGTTCCTAAATTCATCCCCTATCAAAATGAGAAGAAAACATTATTTCAGTGTTTAGCTTATACAGAAATACTAAACTAGAACAAGCATGAATTTATTGTTCATGGAACCCTAGGAGATCTCAACCTCACCATAATGCAAGTGATCTTAAAGGATTAGTAGTAATTTTAGGCCATGCAGCTATTATAAAATTCTGAGTTCAAATTAAAAATTTTACTACAACGAGTTCATGCATCTCAAGGTCAAGAGAATAGTGTAGTCAGACTTAAAGGTTATTCTTTTTATCAAGTCAAACCTATTATTCTCCCTAATCCTGGATATTTGACAGTAGTTGATAAATCATGGTTTCCAATCAGTAACTCATAAATGCACTACTGTCTAGTGGTTGAAGACTTTGAGATTCCCTAAAAACAACAGAAAAGCCTTATGGTTTTCTCCCTGAAAAAAAAAATAATGTTTACTTGATAAGTTTAATAAATAAGTGGTTTTAACACATTAACTTTAGAGCCCAATGCAGAATCTTTATCTTTAGACCTCAAAAAGACACTCACAACCTAGAGGGTACGTTGAAATTAGTGACCCAGTAAGACTGGCCACAAACCATATTCTTTGCTAAAGAGTGGAAATAAGTGGAAATATTTAATCTAAGGTAAAAAAAGAATCTGAGCATGAAGAATAATAACGATTATGTAACACATATTGCTCCAAATCCAATCTATTTTTGATTCTATGCTTCTTTTGATGCAGTCTAAAATTGATGTAGCCATTTTGGCAATATATATACACATATGTACACACACATAGGTTTACTCACCCATTTAATTCTTAAAACAATCCGATGTGGTAAATATTATCCTTATTACCTACTATTTTTTTTTCTTTTACAAAAATGGAAACTAAGGTATACAGCTAAGAAGTGGGAGAATTTAAACCAAGACACTCTGGTTCAGAGTATCTTTTACATTGTACTGTCTTTCACAGTAAAGTTGTTTAAAAGCTGAAGTTCTTTCATGTTAAAAGTGTAGTAGATTTTAATAAGAGAACAACATATGCCAGCTCGTCTTAGTTCTTTAACTAAACAGAACCTAACAAAAGAGGAACAGTGACCTATTGGGGCCAGCCTGTTTTTTGTCTGAGAAAGCAGATCAGTGATTTAGGGCAAGGTTCATCAACTTTCACACAATTGACATTTGGGACTGGATAATTCTTTGTTGTTGAGGCCCCTGTGCACTTCAAGCCATTTAGCAGCATCTCTGGCCTCTAGCTTCTCGATGCCAGTAGCAACTCTTTAGTTGTGTTAACCAAAAATAACATTTTCTGCAGGTCAAAAATCACCCTGGGCTGAGGACAAGGACAGAGAATTTTTTTCCCTCTATACAAGAGAAAAATTACCAGAATAGAAGAACTGAGGTCAAAGCAAAAGACTACAAAAGACAAAAACATACTGAAAAGGGAGAGGCAGTCTGTAGCCAGCAACCCAATAAGTAAAAAGTACCAAATGTAACTGATACACACCGGAAGCAAAAAAAAAAAAAAAAAGTTTTGAAAGGAAAGGCACCATCTCCAAGTCCAATGTCTCAATTCCCTCTTCCAGTCATCTCCACCTAAGAATGACAATGACCCAAACTATTTTTTCCAGTTTATTAAGGTATAATTGAAAAAAATTAAAATTGTATATATTAGAGTATATAATGTGATGATTTAATAATATACATGTACACTGTGAAAACTCCAAACAACTTTTAAGAGTAGAACCTGTCACAAAAAAATAAAGGATCCAAATGCCATACAACCATTTACAGAGCAAAATTAGGCTTATCCCACCATCTCCCTCATTCTCCACCAAGGACAGGAGATATATAAAAGTGCTGCTTCTCCATGCTGTGGGCATGACAGGTATCATTAGTTGATGGCAAAACTCTCCTGCCAAGTTTAGATACACCCTCAGATTCCCCCTCAACACTGTCTTCAAAGCAGAATCAATCACTAATCAGAGTTGACATGTGAGATAAAATCGATTTTTCATACCTTCTATAGAGACTGTATTTCCCTTAACAGACTAAGACAAACATAGCCATTTTGGCAATCACAGAAAACTTTTAACTCATGGTGAGTTTATCTTTTTACAAGATCTATAAACACTCTTTTATCTATATTGCTAAGAAGTCATAATGGGCATTATGGAATTTTATCTCACCAGAGAGGCTGTGTTTACTTGTATTTAAACCTATCAAGACATTTTTATCAGGTTCCCATGCAATACATTTCAGTCTCATTTCCAACACCAAGTCACCTACAAATTTGATTAGAATTATTTTTATCTCTTTATCAAATAATAAAAATTTTCAATGCAGCAGATTCTTGTGCTCTAGAAACTTCACAATTTTATAGTTAACCTACCTTCATATACCACTGACTCAGTATGTAATTAACAACCATCTGCTAAGAGGAACTCTTACCCGTTTTTCAAATGATTATTAACTATCCAAACATAGCTACCAGCCTATTATTTGATATCATAAATCCTTGTCGAAAGCATCACTGATGTCCAGATATATTGTGTCCCCTACATTTCCCTAATCTACTCTCAATGACAGAAGAAAGGTTAATATAACGTAACTCATTTTTAATAAGTATTTTTTTTTAATGAATCCAGTTCTTTACTTCTTCTCAGGGCTCTCAAACTCTATGTTTATAATCCAAAGAGGAATCATGGTATTAAAGCATGTCAAAAGGTATCTACCAGACCCTGAAATCTAAATAAAATGTCTCTGAAATTCCATTCTAATCCTAGCACAAGATAAAAGCCCCCCCTCCCCACCCTCTTTGGATTTCTGTAGGGCTAACATTATTGGGAGTTCCCTCTGATTTCTAGCTTTATGCATCAATATCATCAGTTTATGAAGTATCCAGCCACCCAATAAAGACTAATATAAACTAGAAATTGAGAATTCCAAGAGCCTCCTGTTGAAATGACCTATGACCTCCCTAACACCAGGGAAGTTTCTTGGATCAAACCACCCAATATTGTACTCCTACTGTGGTACCACAAAAGCCTTTAGAATTATCATCTCCCTCCTGTATTCCCCATCTTCCTCTTCCTCTCCTCTCTTCCTTCACAGAAAAACAATTTTTTCTCCCTCTTAAGTAAACTATAACTATTTGCTTTGGCTCTTGCCCTCAACATATCCATTATCTTCTTTAAAAAAATTAATGTTTATTCATTTTTGAGAGAGAGAGAGCATAAGCAGGAGAGGGGCAGAGAGAGAGAGGGAGACACAGAATCCGAAGCAGACTCCAGGCTCTGAGCTGTCAGCACAGAACCCAACGTGGAGCTCAAACCCACGAACCATGAGATCATGACCTGGGCCAAAGTGGAATGCTTAATGGACTGAGCCACCCAGGTTCCCCATACATATCCATTATCTTCTATAAAAGCATTTTTCTAAAATGCAAGAGGGTAAAAATACCAAGAAGAAGATAATGTGAATAAAATAAACTCGATGTCAATAAAAAGCAATCCAAGTCCAATGACATATAGCAACTGATACCTGCTTCAGTGTTAGGACGCTAAGAGGAACTGATTGGGACCACAGCAAGCTGAAAAGGGCATGCTTGGTCTAAGGGGACAGTTGTAATACTTAACTACAAAAAGTGTTTGACATACGGGTACACTGACCTGCCCTTTTGAGGAATCTGGAATCTAAAGTTTGAGTAAAATCTCCCAACTTTAAAATATTAGTTTCGATTCATACATATCATCCATGTTATTATATCTGCAGGCTGCCTGGGGCTAACCAGTGGGCAATCACTGTTCTAAAAACAATGTGTCCCCCTAAGTTAATTCTGGTCCCAGCTATTAGCAAATACAATTTTCATAAACACCTATATCATCTACATTTTAAATGCCAGGCCAAGCAGTTCAAGAGAAGTAGCTAATACTTTGTGTATTTCAAAGGTAACACATGAAGACAATATGAAAATGGCCAAAGAATTCCCAAATCATTTAATTCAGTTTATCTTATAGGAACGTAACTTTAAGTTTTCTTTGAAGAGACAGGTCAATTATTAGCATTGTTATCACAAAGATGCATTAGCCTAGACATGAAGCAATGAGGCAAACTGACGACTCCTTGACATTTTTCACTGTTACCTCTCTCAGTATTAAACGTTATTGTCCTCCATCTATTGCGGATTTTTGCCTGTCAGGATTGCAGCTTAAAAACTGAATGGCTTTTAACTGTAATGTTGTGCTTCGATAGCCTAATATGCAATTACCTGTTTCACTATCACATAGAAGTACAGCTTTTCAAATATACAAAGAAGACTAAAAGATGCTCTTCTATAGTACCTTTTAAAAGATCCTTTCAGGGGCACGTGGGTGGCTCAGTCGGTTAAGTGTCCGACTTCGGCTCAGGTTATGATCTTGCGGTCTGTGAGTTCGAGCCCCGCGTCGGGCTCTGTGCTAACAGCTCAGAAACTGGAGCCTGCTTTGGATTCTGTGTCTCCCTCTCTCTCTCTCTGACCCTCCCCCACTCATGCTTTGTCTCTCCTGCTCTCAAAAATAAATAAAAACATTTTAAAAATACTTTAAAAAAATTAAAAATAAATAAAAAAGATCCTTTTATCACTCCTTCTGTTCTGTGCTTTTCCACATGTCTCTTGCCTCTCAGCACTCAATCTGTCCAGTGTCTCCTCCCCTAGTTACTTATCATACGCTTTATGGCATGAAAGGAGTTAGCACTCACTTCATGATAGTTCTCTGAACGTTACTTTGATCTTTCTAGAAGAAAGTACTATATGACTTTAATAAATGGGCATATTACGTAACTGGAATGAACATTTTCTAAAACTTCTGTATAATTTATAACAGGTTCCCATCACAGGTCAAGCCAAAGCCAACGCTGAACAGCTCTTGATATCCCTCTATCTAAAAAAAATAAATAAATCACACTAAAGACGAACGTGTACAACCACCATTACTTTTTACCTGAGAGTGAAAATGGAAGAAACTTCAAATACATCTGAGTCCTCAGGAGAAAAATAAGAGCTTCATATTCTAAAACTCCTTCTAGACATACTATTTTTATCCTCTCTTCCTCCCTAAAATATCTTTTGCATTTTTAGTACACTGAATTTTTGTAGCTAATAATAATTATAATCATCATAATGACAAAAGTCTTAGGCAATAAATGAAAGATAAAATTAACTACTGAGCTTCTGGAAAGGGAGTTGATTATTGCTAGCTAAGGATTAAGGAAAGATTTGTTGTTAATAACAGTGTTTAACACAGCTGCGAACACTTTCATGCTTACCTTCACAGTACCAAGAGGAAAAGGCAAGCCATCCAGTAATGAGGCTAAATTTCATTAAAGTCTCTTTTATGTTTGTTTACATTTTGCCAGGTTTTCACAGAAATTTCTGTGGGTATGATAATATCAAATACATCACAGAAAAACATTTTAGTTTTCTCTTAGCTGAGTAATATGGTCATTAATTTAAAGAAGTGAAAACTAGGTATGGTGATTCTAAGTCAGCCTCACTCGGGGCCTTTAGAAATCCTATTTTCTGAGCCCCTTTGTCAAATACGTGTCCTAGTCGAACACCTGGGGATCCCATCTAGTGTCTGGGTCCTTATTTTGCATGGTACCAGGCGAGAGAATGAATTCTGATTGCTGTTGGACTACAAAAAGGAGCCCTCGTAGTTTCGGAGGTTCATGTGCCAGAGCAAAGCCCACAGCTACTTAAGCAGAAGTTATCAGTGCTGTAGTGTAATGGTCTGTCAGTATTTGTCTGGTCCTAGCCTCCATCCATCTGTTCAGAATGTACTTCCAACTACCTCTCCCAAAGACAATTAGAGGGAGATGGTCAGTATTCCAATAACTCTTCACCCTTAAACATAGTAGTTGTGGAGATGTGATTAAAAATAGCTGTTCTCCTTCCTTATCCAAGGACGGAATCCTTATTCGTGTGTTAAGACCCTTCTCTACTATCGAATTTCCCCGACATAGACAAATTTCCTGGAGTCTTATCTATTACGTGCTGCCAAATGCTTCTCCTGCCATAGTCCACAAGCCAGCCAAGAAAGCCACCTGTCTGTCTAGCTGTCCCTGGACTTTCTGTCTAGGTCCCTTGACCTATCTGCACTTCTCATCAAGAGGCCCTTGGTGGATCTGAATCCCAAGCTGGCTCAACTCACAACCAATAACAGAGTCTAGACATTACCACTTAAGAAAATTCTGGCATTAAGTTTCTAAGATGGATCTGAAAAGGCATGATGATTTAGAAGTCTTGCCTCTCAGACAAGACTAAATTTGTGTTTGGCTGACTTAGCAACAATTAAAGAAAGAGTCAGCTCTTAGTTCATAATTGATTTTTAAATGTATACACCTTGTTCATAATCTTATTATAAAGTAACAAGGCTTTCCTTATAAGGTAGTATGACTAGCATTTTGAGAAATGTTTACATCTATTTTGAATAAAAGACTGTCCATTAGGGTGGCTGTTCTGTTCTGATTTTTTTTTTACAGTCTATAAATGTTCTCACAAAATAAAAAATGCATGCATGAGTTCCATGAATACAATTAACAAATTGCAGAAGGTTTTGGAAACACACATACACAGGCATCCTGAAAATGTCAATATTGGGTCAGACAGGCAAAAAAATAAACTCTTGTCCTATACTGCCACCAGGTGGATCATATAATTAAGACCGTCTAACCACAGCAATTTTGATTCCTTATTAGACTGCTTCAAAATTTGGATGACTTTACATATCAGCGTGCCTGAAGACAAGCCAGTTTACATTCTTGTCATAGCATAACCAATAATAGAACCACTTTTTATTCTCAAAAGATCCCAACTTCAGATGATAATTCATCAATTGCAAAAATAGAGACTTATTCTAAAAGATACTATATCTAGTCCTCGTCAACTCATCTAATCTCCCTTGTTCATTATACTCCAGGCACACTGGCCTTTATAGTCCTCAAAGATGCCAAGCTTTACCCCCTCCTGTTCCCTCTTTTGGAACTCTTTCTCTTTTCTTCCAGAATGAAAGAAGGCTACTTCCACTTGTCATCCAAGTCTCAGCTCAAATATGTGGCTTTCCTCTCTAGACTCCAGCTCTGCTAATATCTGCCTTGAATGCAGCAAGACTAATCTCATTAGGCCCTTTAACCCTGTTCATGGCTGTCACTTCAAGAAGCCCTAGATTCCAGGGTACCCATCAACTCTCACACTCTAATCCTCATAAGGTGATTAGGGCTACTCTTCTACCATGAGTCCGAGTAGGCCTGAAATGGTTCCTATTTATGTCTATTGTCTTGGCATATGCATCAATGGAGCCCCTTATTCTTTAAAAAATACCTTTAGAAAAATAATTTATATATTCACCCTGCCTCTTCTATATCTTTCTCCTATCTCTACTCAACTCCAAAAACCTCCCATTGCATCCTCTGGGATACAAAGATCCTCTATATTAATTCTCAACATCCTCTCTCGATATTCCCTTTATATTCTCTCTGAAACTGAAATATGTTCTTTCCTAAGGACTGTGCTTTCCTATACCTCTTAGAATAACTCTTCCCACCCCCAATACATACAGCCTTTGTACTAGTGGGTTCGAAGGCTACATACTTGTCTTCCTTAGTTCTCATTCCTACTTTCAGAACATTCAGAACATTCTTGATCCCTTTAACCTAATAACATAAGAGTTTTGAATCACATCCCATCAGGTGATAGCTTAATGTTGCCGTGTTTACTACCCTAGATTTGTCAAATTTCTCAATAATAATAAATCCTAGCTACCAACCTTGTCCTAGAAATACTTTGACACTTTATCACCAGAAGAGTTCAGTAGCAGTGTTGCATGTTACCTCCAAAGAATATTTTGTGGGTTATTGTCTTTTGTCTGGCCTATTAAAATAGCTTCCATTTCTGTCTTCATAATTTCACCTCTGTTCACATAGAGTTTCTCCTCAACACCAAAGATGGAATACTCCTTGTAAAATAGAATTTAGATCATTTCCTTTGAACAAAATCATGCAACAGTTCCCATTTCCTAAGAAAAAGCAAATCCTTAAAGAAGTTTATGAAGCCCTTAGCCTTATTCGTTTTGCTCCAGCCACTGGCCTCATTCATGTCACAACAGTCCTCACGCAATCACAACCTATCTTCCCAAAATGCTCTTTCCTCAGTCAGAACGTACTTCCCAAACTGTCTGCATAACAACTCACTTTGAAGAACTGCCCAAATCAATTTTTCAATATGTTCTCCTCAATCACCCATTAAAAATTGTAACCAACAGGGTCACCTGGTGGCTCAGTCAGTTAAGCATCTGACTTGGCTCAGGTCATGATCTCACCATTCAGAGTTTAAGCCTTGGATCGGGCTCTGTGCTGACAGCTCGTAGCCTGGAGCCTGCTTTGGATTCTGTGTCTCCTTTTCTGCTCCTCCCCTGCTTGCACTCTATTTCTCTCTCAAAAAAAACAGATGTTAAAAAAATGTAACCAATCAATCCAATATAATCCCCATCAAAATACCAATGACATTTTCCACAGAACTAGAAAAAACAATCCTAAAACTTGTATGGAACCACAAAAAATCTCAAATAGCCAAAGCAATCTTGCAAAAGATCAGAGCTGGAGGTATTGGTCTCCTGGATTTCAAACTATGCTAAAAAGCTATAGTAACCAAGAAGTATTGTTTTGTCATGAAAATAGACACATACATCAATGGAATAGAATAGAGATTCCAGAATTAAGCCCATGCATAAATGTTCACCAAATCAAGCAAGAATATACAATGAAGAGGGGTGCCTGGGTGGCTCAGTCGGTTAAGCATCCGACCAAAGTCAGGTCATGATCTCACAGTTTGTGTGTTCGAGCCCCATGTTGGGCTCTCTGCTGACAGCCTGGAGCCTGCTTCGGATTCTGTGTCTCCCTTTCTCTCTGTCTTCCATTCATTGTCTCTCTCTCTCTCTCAGAAATATAATCAAATGTTAAAAGAAAAGAATATACAATGAAGAAAAGACATTCTCTTCAATAAAAGGTGTTGGGAAAACTGGACAGCTACATGCAAAAGAATGAAATTGGACCACTATCTTACACCATATACAAAAATCAATTCAAAAATAGATTAAAGAATTGAATTTTAATATTTATTTAATATTTTTGAGACAGGGAGAGACAGAGCATGAGCGGGGTAGGGACAGAGAGAGAGAGGGAGACACAGAATCTGAAGCAGGCTCCAGGCTCTGAGCTGTCAACACAGAGCCTGACACGGGGCTCAAACTCACAGACTGTGAGATCATGACCTGAGCAGAAGTTGGACGCTCAACCAACTGAGCCACCCAGGCACCCCTAAAGACTTGAATTTTAAAACTAAAACCATAAAACTCCTGGAAGAAAAAAATAGGCAGTAAATTCTTTGACGTTGGTCTTAGCACTATGTTTTTGGAACAGTCTTGTCAGGCAAGAGTGGTGAAAGCTAAAATAAACAATGAGACTCATCAAACTGAAAAGCTTTTGCACAGTAAGGAAACCAACAAATTGAAAAGGCAACCTACTGAATTCGAGATGTTTGAAAGTCATACGTCCAATAAGGGGTTAATATCCAAAATATAAGAACCAATGCGACTTAATGTCTAAAAAACAAGCAAACCAAATGAAAAATGGACAGGGGACTTAAATAGGCATTTTTCCAAAGATATATAGTTGGCTAATAGGTACATGCAAAAATGTTCAACATCACTCCTCATCAGAGAAATGTAAATCAAAACCATGATGAGATATCACCTCACATTCATTGAATTGGCTATTATCAAAAACATAAAAAATAATAAGTGTTGGTGAGGATGTGGAGAAAAGGGAGCCCATCCCTCTGTTGGTGGAAAAGCACAGGAGTGTGACCACTATAGGAAACAGCATAGAGCTTCCTCAAAAAATTAAAAATAGAAATACCATACACACACATACATATAATGAAATATTACATAGCATAAAAATTTGAAATTTTTCCATTTGCAACAATATAGTGGGTATTATGCTAAGTGAAAAAAAGTCATATGATTTCACTTACATGTGGAATCTAAAAACAAAAACACCAAAACAGAAACACACTCATAGATATAGAAAATAAACTTTGGTTACAAGGTGGACAGAAGGGGTGACAGATGAAGGTAACTAAGAGGTACAACTTCCAGTTATAAAATAACTAGGTCAAGACGGTGTAATATTAGCAAAGGGAATACAGTCAATAATATAATAACTTTGTGTGATGAGATGGTAACTAGTCTTATCATGGGGGTCATCTTTCAATGTATGAAAATATTGAATCACTATGATGTACGCCTGAAACAGGATACTGTATGTCAATTATACTTCAATAACAAATTTGCAATCACTACAAATATCTTCTATTTACCATTAACCTGTCTCCTTTTCTCTTTGCCATAGTACTTTTGAAAACCATTTCTGATATTTATTTCTTCACCTCGATAGAATGCAAACCCCATAAAAACAGAGATTTTCTTTTACCTTGCCACAGATGTATCCCAGAACAGAGCCCATGACACTGTAGGTATAAAATAATTACTTTTAAATAGTTAATATAAGAGTACTTAAGCTACCTTGTAGTTATTCATCCCTAACTACAAGGTAGCTTAAGAACTCTTATATTAAAATACATCCACAATTCAAAGATTTGTTAAATATCTTTTATCTTTTGAATATCATAATCGATCCTACCAATCAGAGATAGAAATGTAGTGGCATGGAGATCGAATTCTGAGGTCCTCAGCTGTGCCATGGTGGCCGGCACTGTGTTTTTTAGTTTTGTTTTTGAATGCCATTAAGTGACATTTTTAAACACAAGTCTCCAGCAACCCATCTTGTGTGTGTGTGCGTGTTTAAGTGTACTTGAGAGTGCGTACATGCATGAATGGGAAAGGGGCAGAGAGAAAGGGAAAGAATCCTAAGCAGGCTCCACACTGTCAGCAAGGAGCTTGATGTGGGGCTCAATCCCATGAACCATGAGACCACGACCTGACCCAAAATCAAGAGTCAGACACTCAACCAGTTGTGCCACCCAGGCGCTCTGCCCATCTTATCTTACACTCAGTTGACATCATTGATTTTTATATCTAATTGGGCTTATGTATATGATTTATATTCTTGACAGAGTGATGGAAGAATACACTGTTAGTGTTCTCCTTGATGTTTAACACATTATGTTGAAGGCTGCTGAAGGAGAGGTCATTTTTTATTCCATATATAGATAATTCTATAAATAAAGGGGAAGTTCATCAATATATCTTAGTTATGGCTTCTCAGCCTGCAAATTCATGGAGCATAAAGTCTATATCTTACTCAGTTCTTAAGACTTTACAAAATGGTAAAGGAAAATGGTACAGACGTAGGTGTGTCTTGCATGAGAACTATGCAGTCTTGTGCACCATTGTATATCCATTACCTAAACTGGCCTTGCATAGAAGAGGTACTTACTTGTTGAATAAAGAAAAGAATATTTATTCGATGAGCAATTTACGAGTGTACTCTGAAGAGAACTAAACACCCATTTCACTTTTCCCAAAAATTGCTCTTCTATCATCCTTTATAGGTTCCTAGAAATATTCTATAACATTTTATTGGAAAAGGAGTTCAGTGAGAATGTCACCTGATACCTAGAAGGACTATCTTATAAGCTATTTTTTTCTTATTAACACAAAAGTAAGGGGGTTCCTAGTTGGCTTATTTGGTAAAGTAACTGACTTTTGATTTCTGCTCCAGTCATGATCTTATGGTTTGTGAGATTGAGCCCCCGATGGGGCTCTGCACTGACAGCATAGAGCCTGTTTGGGATTCTCTCTCTTCCTCTCTCTCTTCCCCTCCCCTGCACATGTGTGCTATCTCTCAAAATAAATAAATATCATTTTTACAAAGGATGAGTTTATACAATTAATCACTGTCACAATTAATGTAGATAAAAGAGCTTTTATAGATCCACATCTGCTTTTGTTCCTTGCATATTCTAAAATAGATTTGCCTAAGGTCAACTAACAACTTCGTTTTAGTGATCATTTCTTGTCAAGAATCAAGGGACCACAGCAGCCTACTCTTCTAGACCTGGCATCTAATACATGGAGGATCTAACAACTGCTTTAAATGTAGTTAAATAAATCATTTAAATGTATTTTTTTAGTACATGTCATATAATCACTTTTATTAAATAATGCATTGAAAAGGGTCTCAGTCAGAATTTGAGAGGTTATCTGTAGAGTATTTAGAATGGTGCTGGGGACGTAGCAAGTTCTCAATAAGTCGTAGTTATTTATAGTGTTATATATATTTTTTCTACTTAAAAATCTTATTATATTGAATTTTCCATCAGGCTTCTGAATGAATCCCCATAAGTTTGTATGTATAAAGAAGGAAATGAAAGACTGTCTTTTCTTCTGTATGTTTTCTGACTTCACTTCACTTTTGTTTTACTATAGGACTCAGAGGAAATTAAACTGTTACAATTGCAATAAAGCATGTAAGATTCAAAGAACAAAAGTAAGGGGCTGCTTAGCCCCATTCTTCTAAAAGCAAACCAAATATCCATTATTAGGGATAAGCAAGAAGGATCTCCTTCCCTTAAAATACTTTAGAGTTTGCCAAAAGTTCCTCAAAACTCCACAGTCTGGCTACTCCAAAGAAATATACAAAGCAAAAATAATTAAATAGTATCACTTTCTATTAATCTAAGTTACATTCTGAATAATTTTTATTCTTTTTTAAATCAAATAAATATGTGCATATGGAAGATATTATACATAATTAGATCTTATACATAATTTCACAGAAACTCATATAAAATAGTTAATTTTGTTACCCAAATAAATTTTTATCAACCTGATCACTATTTTATAGGGAAAATTTTCAAGCATAAAGAATGATAATTGTTAGGTCATTTCACTTTAATTACATATATATGACAAACTATCAAGTTAGTTATTTAGTTTATGAATAATTAGGAATAATTTATAAATCAAAAATTTTTATAATTATGAATATATACAACTTGAAAGACATACTTTATTAAATACTCTCTTCTTTGTTCTTCTGATGATTTTGTCATAAAAGTATGGTGAGTATGCTGATATCAAAGAAGATATTACTAAGTATTCTATTCTCCTTAGGAGATAAATTTACTGATTTCATTAGCTTTTATTAGACATCTGTCCCAACATTTTACTACAATGATGAATCTAGAATTACTCAACAATCAACATCAAAAATCACTGTAATCTCACTTTCCTAAAAATACAACAGTTCCTTACTTTGGCAGAGGGGAAGGGGGAACAAAACTTTACTTAAGGAAAGTTGTATTTGTGTAGTGCTTGGCTGGCAAATCTAAAGATAGAGACGTATTTTAGAATTAAAAAGATTTTCTTGATTTTAGTGGTTTATTTCAGTGCTTGACACATCTTTGGTTAAATTTCAGCTTGTTTATGTGTCCCATGCTAGTATGCTGAATAAAGGCTACCATGCTCCTTGATGTAAAGAGTTAAGATTAAGACTAAGAGGACAGAAGAGATGAGAGAAACTTGAGCAAGAGGTGGAGCAAATGAGTGAACACTTATTAACTCTCTCCTCAAGTTCCCTTCTTCCTGTCCTTCACCCACAACCATTGGCAAGCACTCAGACATAACTTTATCTCTGTATTTTACTTGGCAGAATTACTTCTGCTTAGAGAAACACTTGGAATTTTCAAGATTAAAAAAAAAAATGTGTGTGTGAGGAGATATGAAGAGAGCTTTAAATGAGATGTTACAAGGAGCAAACTTTCTTAAAGTTCTTTTCACAGTTGTTAATGTTCCAGAACACACAGAGAGGATTTCTTCACAGATATTTTTTGAGCATCTAACGTGTTTTTGAAGATATAAGAAGACCAGTAAGAAAATTCTTGGAAGAGTGAGGTGATGAATGAGAAGAATCTAAACTAGAGAAATACCATAAAAAGGCAGGAAAAGAAGAAAATAAGGGGATTTCTGAAGTGAAATGAGATTTGTGGAATCACAAATGATTATTGGGAAATAATGCGATCTTTGAAATAGCAGAGAAAGGGAAATGCAGCACGACACCAAGAAGAGGAATCTAGGTCATCAGTGTTAGCATTAGCTAATAGAGGTGGTACCTAAGAAGGAGCGACTTGAAGGGAAAGAATAATCCCTTAGGTTTGGGACATACTCGTTTATAGGCTGATATCCAGGTATGGTGTTCTAATATGGAACTGCAAACACCAGCCCGGAGTCTATGAAAGAATTTGGGATGGTGGTCACCAGTCATCATGGCTGGAGTTAAATTTGAGGGAAATCCAAGATAGACACCTTCCACCTGAATTTCAGCTTAATAAAGGCTAAACAGAAGGGCTCTCTGAAAGTAAACCCATGCCAATTAGAAAGGCAACATCTTTCTATAATAAAACACCACCAAAAACAAACAAAATTACTTCAAAAGGATCATTATATATGAAATTCCAGTTATACATGAATCATATCTTACTAAAAATGGTTCTACATTTTAGAATATGAAATTGAAGTAGGTGTTGATTGTAGGATAGTGTGTCAGCTGTACTTCAACAACAACAAAAAAGAGATAGGATCTATATTGTTTGGTTTCATCCATTGTCATTATGATTTTAAATTTAAAATAAGTCATTTACTCTTGGGAATCTTTCCTTAAAGACTATTACACCTATAGGTTCTATTTTTCTTAATGTGGTCAAATCTTAATTTTTCCCTTTACAAATTTCTTTCACTGCCTTGATGTTTAAAAGGGCTTTCAACATTTTTTTAATTTATTTATTTTGAGAGAGAGAGACAGAGAGTGGGCAAGGGAGGGACAGAGAGAAAAGGAGAGAGAATCCCATGTCCGACTCCATGCTGACAGGGCTTGAACTCACGTACCACGAGATCATGACCGGAGCCAAAACCAAGAGTCTGACACTTAACTAAGCTACACAGATACCTTGGCTTTCACCAGTTTTAGATCAGAGATATTATCCTAAGATTTCTTAATTGTTTCATCAGTTTTTTTTTCTATTACATTTGTCTGAAGTAGACTTTTTAAAATGTATAAATAAAGATTTAATAACTACTCCAAGCTTCTTCATTCTGCTACCGAAATAATGACCAGTACTACTTACCAAATAGTCTTTCTTTCCCGATTTCATAATACAAAAAAAAAAAAAAAAAGGAAGAATATTTCTTCAACTATAAAAATGCTGAAAGCTTCCATCTATACAGGGCTCATATAAGTCAATAATATTAGGAATAGTAGAAATAAAAATGAGAAAACAGGCCACAATAGAACATACATAAGCAAAAATAAATGCAAAGGGAAAAATCAGTCTTTCTATGAAAATAAATGAAAAAAAAAAACACCCAATTCATGGATTGGGAAAATTGTTATTTTTAAAATGCCCATATTATTCAAAGTGATCTACAAATTCAATGCTATTCCCATCAAAACTCCAATTGTATACTTTACAGAAAGAGCAAAAACAATTTTAAATTCATATGGAATCACAAAAGACCTTGCATGGCCAAAGCAATGTTGAGAAAGATGAATCGAGTTGGAAATATCACATTCCCTGATTTCAAAATATATTACTAAGCTACAATAATCAAAATAGTACAGGGCTGGCATAAAAACAGACATAAAGACCGGTGGAACTGAATAGAGAGCCCAGAAATACAATCACACATATTCAGCAAACTAGTCTTTGATTAGTATCAAGAATACACAATGGAGAAAGATAGTCTCTTCAGTAAGTGGTGTTAGGAAAGTGCTATCTCACTCAAAATGGATTAAAGATTTAAATGTAAGAAACCATAAAGACTTAGAAGAAAAGCTTTTTGACACTTGTCTTGGCAACGATTTCTTGAATATAGTCTCAAAAAGCACAAGCAACGAAAGCAAAAATAGAAAAATGGGATTATATCAAACTAGAAAGTCTCTGCACAGCAATGACAACAACCAACAAAATTAAAACACAACCTAGAGAATGAAAGAAAATATTTACAAACCATGTATTTGTGATATGCAAAATATACAAGGCACACTTACAGCTGTATAGCAAAATGAATAACTCAATTAAAAAATCAGCAAAGGAACTGAACAGACATTTCTCCAAAGACAACGTACAAATACCAAATATATGAAAGAGTGCTCAACATAAATAACCATCAGGGTAATGCAAATCAAAACCCACAATATTACCTTAGACCTCCTAGGATGGCTTTTATAAAAAAAATTTTAATGAGTAAATGAAAGAAAGAAAGAAAGAAAGAAAGAAAGAAAGAAAGAAAGAAAGAAAGAAAGAAAGAAAGAAAGAAAGAAAGAAAGGTAGGTAAATGTTGGGAAAGAGGTAGAGAAATTCAAATTCTTGGAGACTGTTAGTGGGAACATAAATTGGTGCAAACACTATGGAAAACAGTGTAAAGTTCCAGAAAACACTAAAACGGAGCCACCATATGATCTAGCAACCCCACTTCTGAGTACTTATCCAAAAGAATGGAAATCAGAATCTCAAAGTAATATCACTCTTGTGTTCATTGTAGCCCTATTCACAATAGTGAAGATATAGAAACAACTAAATGTCCATTGACAAATGAATGGATAAGAAAATTTGATATATACAACAATGGAATGTTATTCAGTCATAAAAAGGAAACTCAGCCATTTGTGACAACATGGATATACCTGGAGGACATTATGCTAAGTGAGTGAAATAAGTCAGACACAGGAAGACGAATATCACTTATATGAGGACTCTAAAACCCAGAGAAGCAGAGTGGAATGGTGGTTGTCAGGTGCTGGGTATAGGATTAAATGGGAAGATATTAGAAATAAGTAGAAAGTTTTATTGATATAAAATGAAGTCCTACACACCTACTGTAGAACACAGCGCCTGCCTATAGTTAATAACAATGTGTTGTATACTTAAAATTTTGCTAAGAGGGTCAATCTTAAGTGTTATAACAAAATATTATAGTAATAATAAATAAGAAGGTGGGAGGAAAGTTTCACAGGTCATAACAGGATTATGACACAGACCATGTTGATGGCTTCATCAGTGTATACTTATTTCCAAACTCAAAGTTTTATACATCATACATAGCTTTTCCACAAAAAATTAATTAAAATTCAGTCTTTCTTTTAATCTAAGGAATTAAAATTTAAGCAAAGGATACATTTTGAAGACTATCATAATGGCAGAAAGTTTTAAAATAAGTGGCTTCTTCTGTGGAATATGTGAAAACACACAAAACACTGATAGAAACATAAATTTGTACATTATTTCTGGAGGGCAATTTGACAATATTTATCAAGAATGCTTGTTACTCTTAACCTATTACATTTAGCTATTACATTTCTAGAAATTGCCAGAAACAAACTGAATAAACACACAAACATTCATATACATAGAGATTTAGGATAGCATTACTTAAATTAGTAAGAAGTTGAAACTACTTTAATATTCAGCAATAGGTATTTCTGAGTAAGCTTTGTGTTTAGATAAAATTTGTTGAACATTTTACAGATATTAATATAGCACTAAGTAATATTTATTAATCAGAGAAATACTATAGATATTAGAAAGAGCTAAATACATTCATACATATTCTAAGTAATTTCAGTTTAGCTTAAATAGACCTATATATTTAGGACAAAAAAGAATTAAGATTGTAAATGCATGTTCCAAAATGTTAGCAATGTCTGTCTGTGGGTGGTAGGTAGCATCATGTGATTTTTCATTTAAAATGTTCTACTTTTCTACCTGATATCAGTGTTCTATAATATTAATATTTTATAATCATAAAAATATTAATTTTAAATTAATTTAAAAGCCTAAAAACAAAATGGCTTATATAACATAGAAAAGGAATACAACGAGAATTACTAACTCAACATGCCTACAAAATTATACCTCAAAGTTTTGTTTGGGAAAGGAACTAATTAAGGCTGCTGAAAGATATAGGCATTGGTGAATACAGGCTGGAGGTATTAAAGTGTGTTTTCTTTTTAGTTTTAAAGAAATGGAACAAATGCACGTATACACATAAAACTCCTAAGTAACAACAGGGTGTGAATTAAGGATATAGAAGCCTTTTATCTGCCCTTGGAACATATAATTCAAATAAAAATTACTCCATTTTAGTAAGTTAATTTTCCTAAAACAAAAGCTTTTAAAGCAAATATCCTGAATTACATTATATATACCTTTTACTATAAAAGAGTTGGAAATTAGCATAAAAATAACTACAGAAAAGTGCAAGAAACTTCCAGATAATGTATTGCCTGAGACATTTTATATACTTTTTTGCTACATGAAGTACCACTAATCTCTGCCCTGTTCAACACCTTGCCCCTAGCTTGAGTAACTTAAACTCACACTTCTGGCCTTGCTTTAGTTACCAGTCTCTTCTGTTACATGTAACCTCCAGGATGAGAATTCTTGCTACAGGCTGTCATAATAGCTAAGGATCTGTATTCCTTCCCCCAAATTGATTATAGGTATTATTTTTCTTTGTGTGTGTGTGTGTATTCTGGGACATGATATATACTCAATAACTATTTGTTGAATAGATAAAAATGAAGGAACCCATAACTGTGGTTTAGAGGTTACCCTACATGACTTACATGCTCTCTTCTGACTCTCATAACCCTATGAAGTTATCAGTAAAATATTAGCAACTCCAATTTATACATGAGTAAAACAAAGAGATTAAATGCTCACATGAAGCCATATGGATAGGGTATATGACAAAAATGCTCACATACAACTTGGATGTCTATTTCAATATGGTTTAATAATTAAACTATGCTGCCACATTCACTCCTTCCTTCACTGAAAAGTACTTGCCTTTACAAAATGCATTTTTCTTTCACCTATGATAAATACTACAACATATAACTAGAAATGTTTATACCTTAAACACAGTTTAGAGTTCACTTCTCCTCGACGCTAGCACTGTAGTGGATAATGAAGAGTTTAGCACATTCTTCTTCCCTAACACCCTTTACTGAGATTGGGGCTTCCCTTTTTATTCCTGTTCAAAAGCCTGAATCTCTTGGCCACTGGGCCTCCTTATCACCATCACAGCACAGCCACTGAAGCTCTGGATGCATGCTAGTGCTAAAAATAACTTGATTTGATTGTTCAAGCCAGGGCTTGAGGCTCTGAAGCTCACCTCTAGCTTTAATCCTAAGTAAAAACAGAAAGTTGTGTACAACACCAAGTGCACTGAAAGCCTGAATATGCTCTGACTCTTCTCATAATCCCAAACTTGAAGAACTATGAGGAACAGCGTTTTTAACAAGTTGTTCAGTTACAACTGCTTAGAGTCTGCTGTTGTTTCTCTTTTTGCTTGCTTACTTGCTTGCTTTTTAGGAGGATGGGCCATCTCTTGGTTTTTTGGGAACTTAGCAGCTTTTCTTGGCAATGGACTGTAAGAATGAAATAAAGTGCTTAGTGCTTTTACTGTTGATCAGATTTGTATCGTAAGTAATCAGATCCAAAAACCAATTAACAGTCCTACTGTGATGAGAGGAGGGAGTTCTGCCCGAAGAGTCTTAAGAGCAGTCTCTGAACAAGGACATCTAACTGTATAATGGAATAAAATAGAAATAAAGAAAAAATTTAATATGTCAACTTGATTTTTGCTTAATGCATCACATGACATTATTTTTAGCATTTTTTAATTATAATTATTCCACCCTGGAAAAAGAGGAGTTAACCTGAAGCCGTTTTTCACTTATCTGGCAAAAACGTGAAGCTACATGACAAATGCTACTGAAACTGTGGAAAATGTGCCGTGCTTATTTAATATTATTTGTGATAATGATTTATGGGGATATTCAGCAATATCTGATATAATTGAGACAATGGGTACCCTATCTATAATCCTCTATCTTTAATTTTCCATATACGTCCTTGAAACACACTGGCACCTGAACTTAATGAGTCATGTTCAAGGATGCTTATTGTGGCTTTCCTTGTAACAATAAAAATTGGAAATAACCTAAATGACAATAAAGAAGATACATATTATGAAATACAGTACAACAGATAAAACGAATGAGGTAGATCTTTATATTCTAGCATAGAAAGATCTTTCAAGATTTATCATTGAGTGTGATGGGGGCAAGCAAATTGCAAAACATTGTGTTTTGATGTCAAAAACAAAACAATATTCTATTTTTGGCAGTTCCATATATAATGCAACTCAAATATGAGAAAGAAAAAGACAAAAAAAAAAAAAAGATACACATGAGAAGTTATTTTCTATAGTTGCTTCTGGAGCAGGATGAAGAGGCCCAAGATTGCAGTCATAATAAAGGGGAGTTAGATTTATCTGGTACGTTTTAATTATTAATGAAGGCAATGCAATTAATGTGTTGCTTATGTAATTAATGTAACAGAGTTATTCTAAATATAATTTGAATTTGAATGTATCTCTTTGAATAAATGCCTCAGAGAAAATTTTGAGTTGGTCATAAATAATGACCCAATTCAATTTTCTTTCCTAAAATTTGTCTGCTAAACAATATAAAACACTTAATCTATCAATAGAACTCTGCTTCACTGAGTAGTTCTTGGAAGAAAATAAGAAAAGTCATTATCTAGAGTACTAATCCTGGGAGAGCAGTAAGGGTCCACAGATTCTTCTGTGTAGAAAAAGAGGGGCGGGCAGAGAAAGATGCAAACAAAAGTCAAGCACCAGTCAATCAGTGGGCAAAAGGGTCATTGGTTATCTCTGGCCATGCATACCCTGAAGGAAAATACCTGCTGGAGAGTTTCTTGCCACTGTACCAGAATGAGAAAACTGGATGAACAGACAACCTCTAACTTCCTCTTTCACCTTCTTTTCCTTCATCTCTCACTACACTGGAGAAATGGTCACTTTTGCTATAGTGACTATGGTTAATGTTGAAGAATGTGAAGAACTTGTGAGAGCAAGTTGGGAGAAGCTGAATCTTCTTACTTTCCTCTTGTTAACACAAATAAATCATTTAGGACAAGAATAACTATTAAAATATAGGTTTTTAAATTAGTTCTTTTTACGTTTTTACTTTTATATCAGAATCATCTCATTATAAAACCTTTTTCAGCATTGGAAGTAGTGGGATGCAATGGATATATTTAGGAGAACAACAACGTAACACCAAATCACTGCATAATATTTACTGGGAAGCTTAACATTGTCAGGTCACTAAGCTATTTTTAACTATTTTTCAAAAAAAAAGGGTGAGAGGTATTATTCTCATCTCATGATGATCTCAGTCTTTGGGAGAATAAAAGCATAAAAGAGCTTTAAAAATGTAAATTACTATACAACTTATAGAAAGTTAGGTCCAGCTGTATTTTAGAAATGTAAAAATTGAGAAAGAGTAATTAAAAATAGATACTAGGAATGCATTTTATTCCAAAGAGTAAAAGGGAAGACAGTCAATAAAATATATATTTAAGTCCATAAAATAAAAATACAGAGTTCAAACATATTTATTCCACTTAAACAAAAATTTTATGGAGTAACCATTTATTGCCTTTATATTTGTTGAGCAAGTACCTCATTAAGTGAAGCACAGTAGGGAAAAAAATGCTACCGTGTATGTAGAAATGACAGCGTTTAGTGTGTATAAAGATACCTGTTGAAGTAATATATCTGAAACTCCTATATTTATCCAATTGCTTGAGAGGGAAAGCAAAGAAATGCATCAAGAAAACTAATTTTAGATGAAAATTTCTAAAAGCATTTAACTTCTAAGTGATTTGAAGTCGCGATCTGAAACTGAAAGGAACTGATCCAAGACCACTAGGAGCAAAGGCCTCGTTTGAGTGTGACCTCACAGACAGAACTTTCCTCTGTCCAAAGAAATGAAGGAAGGGTGATGGCTTTTTGACTGTAAGCAGTGATGCGTAATCTTTTTAGCTTGACTTGATACAGCTGCCCCTTTCGGTCCATTGATTTCCAAAATACAAATTGTCCCTATATGCTAACTAGTTTTCATGACCAGAATATTTTATGTCTTATTTTCTATAGAAATGAAAAGAGTAAAAGCAATTGCCTCAACCCAAAAACATTTATAAATCTTGATAACCATAATATTAAAAAATTATATAATTTTTTGTGTTCCAGGTATTACTCGAAACACTTTATATTTAATCCTTATAACGACTCTCTGAAATATGTACTATTTTATATAGACACATATACCATAAATTCATATATAGACCAACATGAATATATACTTGCAAAATATACATGTATTATGGATATATATCATTTATATTTGCTTTATATCTTAAAAATAACTTTCTTTTCATCACTTAAATACTAGAGATAATCTTTTTGCAATTAGTAACATACTTAAACAACATAACTAAATTCAATGCCGCATCTTACTTAAAAATGGCATGGGTTCTTCATTTAAAGTTTTTAGCTTTCTTAATAAGCATATACTGTATAGATTCATTCTTTACATTATATTTTTGTTAATGTATAAAATAATTCACTCAGCTCAGGTAATAACTAGGAATGAGGCTGGAAAATTAGAAATTAGCAATTGGTCAAGTATCTCAAGCTTTTCAAAACATGCAAATATTTCTTTGTCAGCTTTTGGTTTCTAAACAATTTTGCCTTCTTTCAAAGAATATTTTTCTCCACCTGAATGAAAAGTGATTATAAAATCTCTGATTCTTTAGGTGTTTATTGTTAGTGTCTACAATGCATCAGTTTCTTTGCCAGGCACTTGAGGTAACTTAATGCACATCTTGAACACAAAGCTTGCAAAGTGGAGAGGAGACAAGTGTGTATAGTGAGCTGACAGAAAAAATAATGGAAGTACAAAGGGCCATAGGATGATAAATCAAGGACCCTGGATCCAGCCTCGTGGTCTCTCAGCCTCTGTCTTGTTCTTGGAGTGAGTGAGTGTGTGTGTGTGTGTGTGTGTGTGTGTGTGTGTGTGTGTGTAAAACTAATGTGTTATTCTAAAGGTAAGCAGGTGAGGGGGAAAAAGCAAGAGGGAATGTAACCAAATAGCATAGATTGGGCAAAATACTATCTGGTTCTCGGCACAGAACCCATTTTGCCCATACATAGGCAGCACTAACCCTGCAAAAGCTGAAGAAGTAAATAAAGAAAGTAATGTGAGGTGGTTCAGAAATGATAGAATCTGGGAAATCCAGGAACCACTGTGATAGAAGCAATAAAAATCCATATACACTTAAAAGCCAGAATCCTAAAAACTCAGCTTTCAATAATTAAAATTTTATTTTAAAATTCTTGGGGCATTGGCTAGCTCAGTAGGAAGAGCATGAGACTCTAGATCTTGCAGTCTGAATAAAGTAGTTCTTCTTATATAAGGGAACTCTGCTAAAACATTAAGATAACGAGTAAAATATATAGGGAACACTCTACCATAGATGCTGGATTATGGGTAAAAAAAAAATGATATAGAAAAGGTGTATGGTATGTGTCAGGATTTGCCTAGTCTCAATTATGTATGCCGGAAAGATTTTTTTTAAGACACAGAGAGAAGGAGTGCAGAGCTGAGAGGGGCAGAGGGTGAGAAAATCTCAAGCAGGCTCCACACCTGACACAGGGCTCAAGCCCATGACCCTGGGATCCTGATGACTCTAGTACCATGACACGAGCCGAAATCAAGAGTCTGACATTCAATCGACTGAGCCACCCAGGCACCCCTGTATGTTAATAAGATAAAACACTGAATCAAATAACATTTCTGCAATCTCATATCCTGAGCTTAAAATTTTAGATTCTTGGACCTCAAGCAACTATCACGTTTTAAATTTATATTAAAATAGAATGTATGAAGCAGCAGAAAAGATTTAAGTTGGGAAGATGCATACAAATAAATAGAAAAATAAAAATGTAGCAAACCTACTGATAACCCAGTCGCATTTGAAGAGAGTGGCCAGTTCAAAATAACTACTATGCAATGTCTAAAAACTCTACCTTTCTAAATGTGGTTAAATATATAAATTAGGAGTAGTATACCCCTCAATATGATACATGTTAATAAATGGAGATTATGGTATAAAATGAGAAGGCTGCTGGCATTTTCAAATATTTCTATTTCAGTTTCAGAGCAAACCCAGTAATTTTTAACCTAGCCCCTGTATCTAGCCTTACTTGCTCAAAATACAGATAAAGTCTGAATTATAAATTAACATATAAATGACTTTGTGTTGATTTAGAAAAACTAAGTTGACCTTCAGGTCCTTTAACCATCAGTGAAGACTAATGAAATAAAGAGCATTATAAGTTATGGGGAAAGTGTCACCAAGTTTTCATTGATTTATTCAATAAGTATTCATAGGGCATAGTCCTGGAGAATATAAATTCCCTGCACTGGATGTCCCTATCATGTACTTAAAGGTATTAAACTTACAATTATAAAATGCTAAGTAGCAATTGTATTTGTCAGGGTTCTCCAGAGAAACAGAACAATTAGGATACATAGAAACGTATATTGAGATTTTTTTTTTTTTTTTTAAATCTCGCAATTGTAGGAGGCCTTCAAGTCTGAAATTTGTAGGGGAGGGCAGCAGGGTAGAACTCGGGCAGTATTTCTGGATTACAATCTTAGAGGCAGAATTCATTCATTCTTCTTGGGGAAAACTTAGTTTTTGCTCTTAAGACCTTCAACTGACTGGATGGTGCCCACCCACATTACCAAGAGTATTTTCTATTACTTTAAAGTTTACTAATTATATGTTAATCATATCCAAATAGTTTCACAGCCAGATCTAGAGTAGTTTTTTGTTAGTTACACCAAACAACTGGGCACCGTAGCCTGGCTAAGTTGACCATAAAATTTAACCATCACAGAAGCTCAAGATAATAGACAAAATTCCTATTTCAGATATAGCATTTAATATTGCAGCTCTCCAATGAATTTTAGTCATATACAAATCCAAATAAGCCATTATGAAAACTAGAATATTAGGTCAATTGCTGTAGTCCTTCCCTCCAACCCCAGTTATTTGGGGTAGGGGTGGAAGAGGTGGTGACGATGTGCTTGACCATTTATTATAATGCAAATATTGTAGGAGCTGGGAAGAATGTTTTGAGTGATCTATAATAAAACTCTATCACTTCTTTTTTTTTTTTTTTTTGCTTTACTTTGTTATAGTTGGTAAGTTGGTTTTAAAACATGTCCTCACGTTCCTTAATTCTCTTACTATCAAGAGATGAAATCTAGTTTCCCTTGAATATATGCTAGTCTTAACGTACTTCTAAGGCAAGATTAAATAGAAAACAAGATACAGCTCCCTTCCAGCTCATACTCTTGGGAAGCTTGCCCTGGGAACCTGGCTACCATGCTGGAAGAACCCCAGACTACAACCAGAGACCACATGCAGGTGTTCTAGACAACTGCTTCTGCTGAGACTCTGGCTACCAGCCAGAATTAGGAGAGAAGCCTCTCAAGCCAACATCCAACAACAACTGTATGAGAAATCCTGAGCAGAAACCAACTAGCTAAAGTCCAGTCAATCCCTAGAGCAGTGACAAATAAGAATAAATTATTGCTGTTGCTTTAGACCACTATGTTTGGTAAAATTTACAATGAATCAAAAGATAATGGACATATTTTACTGGTAATCGAATATTTTTAGAAGGTAATAGGTTGAATTTATGTAATAATAGGTTGAATAATAGGCTTATTATCAAATACTTACTGTGCGCTGGAAACTGTTTTAAATACTTAATAATGTATAAAATCTCATTTAATTATCACAGTGAACCAACAGAGAGAGTTGCTGTTATTACCCAGTTTTACAGATGAGGAAGCAGAGGCACAGAGAGATGAAGTAACTTGCCCAAAGTCACACAAGGATTTGTGGAGCCAGGATTTGAACTTAGTCTGGCTCCAGAGTTCATGCTTTTTCTCTATAACATCATACATTTTCCGATGAAACACAGATGACAAGGGGATTTTATTTTATTTCATACACAGGACAAGTCCACAGAAGCACTAGCTATCATTAAAAGAAAAACAGAAAACCTTTACGACTGTTTAAATGACATATAATCGAATATTGTTACCATGGGGTATTGACACGTTTTTTGAGGCACAGGAAGACTATGAGAAGAGAAAGTGTCCTCTGTTACCGAGGCCTGGAAACTCTTAACAATTGCCAGAACTTTAAAGAATCAAGAATAACTTAATATAAAATAAATCAGGCTAGTGTGACTTGCAAACACTTAGATGTTTTTAATAATGCCATGATCTTCACGGCCCCTAGTGAGCTGAGATCTACTCCAGAGGAGACATTCAGAGCAAGGCAAGTGAACAAACCAACATTCCCTCAGCCTCCCAAGTGAACTGTATCCTTCACTCATCAATGTTTGCCGTGTGAGGTCTTCTCTCGGCTTCTCTATGTGAGGTCTCAGATGCTTGTGACATTCATCTTCTCACCTTGGCTTCCATGTTCCTTAAACACATCTAGCATCACCAAATCGAATTCTTAAATTATATAGACTCCACATAACAACTAGAGGTAAGGTGAAGGCAACATGTTCTAAGCTGAAAAGCACTGTGGATTATCACCAGCTGATTCTATTTAATAAAGCCCTGAAGGATGACGAAAGGAGGCTGTGACAAGTGACACATCTTGTATCACTATGAGAGAGAATTATTTACTAGAGAAGCATTGACCAGAGGACTCTCCTACTGAAGCACAGAGTCCAAAAGAGCTTCATTATTTCTGCCGAAATCTTCCTCACGGCATAGGCAAGATGATAAATGATAAAGGAGAACAATGGTTTTAAAAGAGACATCCTTATCTTTTAGAGATGGAAGGGAGATACAGAAAATAAAAGTGAGAAAAAGAAAGCTGTCTTTAGCATCGGATGTTGGCTTGGTACTATTAGCTGGACTCAGGTGTGACTAGGAGGTTACCTGATACATCCAGGCCCCAATGTTCTCCTATGAACATAAATAATTTTATAGAACATCAACATTAGACAAAGCCACTCAGTGTTTGTGATGAATCAAGACAAAAACAAGACTAATCCCTATATAGATTTGAATATAAACACTGTCCAAACCATAAAAATAGTCCAACATTCCCCCATCCTGGCTCATATGAGTACCTGTTGCTTCTTTATAAATTGCACCATTAGCCTTGCTCTGGTATTCTGTCCTTCTAGATAAGATCTATTAATATACGGAATCAGAGAATTACCCTCATTTCCTGAAAGTATTTGATTAAGAGAAAATCTTTAAACCCTATTCAATAAATCCTACAATAAATCCTTCCTACTATCTCATTACCAAGATATTACTCAGTACCCCAACGCATGCAGTCTCTCTCCTTACGAGAGAAATAAGCCCTACTTGTCCAACTACACATTCATTCCTGGTGATCTTTAGCAGAGGTGTAGACAAATGCAAGCAAGAAAGAGTTAAGCCTTACATGAATCAAAAATATGGTAAGTCTCGGGGTGCCTGGATGGCTCGGTCGCTTTCAGCACTGGACTCTGATTTTTGACTCCGGTCATGATCTCACGGTTCATGAGATCAAGCCCCATGTAGGGCTCTTACCTGTCAGTGCAGAACCGGCTTGGGATTCTCTCACTGTCCCTCCTATGTGTGCTTTCTCAAAAATAAACAAACTTAAAAATATATGGTAACTCTCTGGTAGATCAAAGAGAATAATCATGGTAATTACTTACTAATTCAGATGTCAACAACCACATAGATGATATGTAATAATACACAATATATAGAATCTTTACACAAATATTTGAAGTAATACTTAAGTATAAAACTGACTACTTCTTTAACTATAAAATGGCAGAGAATTTATTTTGGTACTAACTCATGAGAAAGTTGGCCACACAAATACAAGAGGGCAAACCAAGTTACCACTTTGGCATAAAGGTTGACAGACTAACTCTTTTGTAATTTCAGAACAGATATTCTGAGTATAACTCATTCTCAATATAGCCATTTGGAAATCATATTTTTCTTAAGCGCAGATATCCAGTTTGGGAATTTTGACACTGCAGACAACCATCTAAATATTTCTTCCTGGCTATCCTTATCACTGAGAGTACCCATATTTTGAGTGTAAAGTTTACTTCCAAAATAACTATAGTATTCAGAATGCATACTTAGTACATAACACTAATACAAGTAGGAAAAACTAAGCTCTCTATCAGTTTTTATAATACTTGGAACTATCTGTGTATACTATGTAGGCTGTCATGTATCAATGGAGGTTAAAAACAAATTGGTGTAGGGGTACCTGGGTGATTCAGTTGGTTAAGCTTCTGACTCCAGCTCAAGTCATAATCTCATGGTTCGGGGGTTCGAGTCTTGCATTGAGTTCTGCACTGACAGTGGGAAGGCTACTTATGATTCTCTCTCCCCTGTCTCTCTACCCCTGCCCTACTCACTTGTGCATGTGTGCACACTCTATCTCAGAATAAACTTAAAAAATTAAAATAACTAAATAAATAAACCAGTATACATGTGTGTATCTGAAGTATATGTCATCACAAGACCCGGAGCTCTGTGAAGCATCTTCTAGTTTGTATTCACCCCACTGCTCTGAGTCCTCAGGCTCTACCCAGAGAAATGTGGAAGCACTCAATGAGGAGCTATAGCCTGACAGGCAATATGCAGATTTTGCAAATGTACTCAGAATTAAAAAAAAAAAAATCAAACCTCAGTTATGGCAATTTTAATGATGATTTGTCATATGGTTTGAAAATATAAAGGTGACAAGGGAAGAGGCCTGGTTGTTACTGTGGATTGGCTCGAAGTCATAAGGACCAGATGGAGAAGCTCCAGGAAACCAAATGAGACATTCAGAGAGAATGACGTTTACCCAAAGGGAAGCACTTACTCATGAACGAGTCTGGGTGAAGGAGGAGTTGGGGGAAAACAGTGGTGAAAATTTCAGTCAGCTTTCTCCCCAGATGATTTCATAAACGTGCCTCGTATGTTAAAATTGTCCATAATAACTTAGGTTTAAACAATCATTGGAGAAGCAGTGATAGTGAGAAACCTATAAAAGTAACAAATGTAGAAAAATTCCCAGGATGTTCTTACTCAAAAGAACTCAATCAGAAGATGAATGTTATTAATTTATAAAATAATTTAATCTTTTAGCCAATGTCCAACTCTAAACATACTATGGAAATTTGTAATAAAAGAACACATTTGAGTATGAAGAAAGTAGGCAACTTCTAAACCACAGAATATGCTCAAGGAACATCAGAAAGTTCTTGAAGACTCAATACACATGCAGTGCAATCTCCCAGAGCACAAACCAACCCCAATCATAAGGACTCCTTCTGAATAGAAATTCTGTGCATGTGATCAATGTGGAAAACCCTTGGTTGCACTCTGTCTCTTCCTCATTTTCATTCTCACCATTTTTTCAGCTTCTGCAAGTTCATGCTTTTTCTCCTGTCTCTTCACCTTTCCCTCAGCTTTCCAGAGTCTCCCTTACCTTTGTACACTGACATACATTTGTATATACAATATCACTTCTCTTGTCCACATAAGTGCTGTATTTTTACTGCTCAGTATTACTTTCATTTGTTTTTCCTATTCTATCCCCATTTTTATGTTTTGGTGGAAAGGGAGGGGCATATATTTGTACTTCTCCCATTTTTTTTTACGTTTATCAACTCTTTATTTTATAAAGGAAGGACATTACAGTGACAACTACTATACGAAAGAAAGAAAGCGAGGTGCCTGGGTGGCTCAATCGGTTAAGCGTCTGACTTCAGCTCTGGAGAAGCAGTGATAGTGAGAAACCTATAAAAGTAACAAATGTCTGATGATCATGATGTCACCGTGTTTGAGTTGGAGCCCCAGGTCAGGCTCTGTGCTGTCAGCTCAGAGCCTGGAACCCGCTTCAGATTCTATGTCTCTCTCTCTTCCCCTTCCCCTCTTGTTCTCTGTCTCTATCTCTTGAGAGAGAGGAAGAGAGGAAGAGAGGAAGAGAGGGAGGAAGCAAGAGAGGGAGGGAGGGAGGAAGAGAGGGAGGGAGGGAGGGAGGAAGAGAGGGAGGGAGGAAGAGAAGGAGGGAGGGAGGGAGGAAGAGAGGGAGGGAGGGAGGAAGAAAAGACTTGCAACATTAGAATTAGGAAGAATAATCTCAGAATAGTTTCTTCCCAAGTTAGGACAGTTAGAAAATTAATGCCAACAACACCTACCACCACCTCATACTTGTATTTCCCACTTTGCCAAAGAATAAATACAACCTTCATATGGATAAAGTTATCTCTCAAGTGCCTTTTGGATTCTATGATTCTATTCATGTTTTATTATATTCTATTTGACATATTTTATATATACTTTTTCTATACAGTACTCCACTTTTAATTTACAATTGTCTGTCTCCTACACATGGATTACTGATACTAATTTTCACATCCCAAGCATGTTCTGCCTCACCTGATCTTTAATTGAAACTCTTATGTAAAATAGTTGTACATTCAAATGAAGTTCTCATGCAGTTCACATGTTGTTACAGAAAGTAATATAGAAGCCCCATAGTTACTTCCTTTATCCATTATGATATTTTGCAAAATACAAGAATATTGAATAGACACAATCCACACATCTTGTTCCAATTTACCTAGTTTTACCTGCATTCATTTGTGCGTGTGCAGGCGCGTGCGCGTGCATGAGTGTGGAGGGGTGTATTTAGTTCTATACACTATCATCACAATCGGAGGTTTGTGGATCCACCCCATTCAAGATGCCAAACAGTCCCATGATTATAAGAATTCTCTGTGTTGCCCTTTGATAACCATATCTGCCTCCTCCTACTAAGCCCCCATCCCTCCCCCTAGCAATTTTTCATTTCAAAAATGTTATATACATGGGATAATGTGATAGTTAACTTTTGGGATTTGTTTATTTCACTTAGAATATTCCCTTGAAAGTCATCCAAGTTGCTGTGTGCCTCGACCCTTTGTTCCATGTTGTTGTTGAGTAGTATTCCATGGTATGTCTATACCATGAATTGTTGGCCATTCATCTTTTGAAGAATGTCTGGGTTGATTCCATACTCTCGTTATTAAAAAACAAAACTGCTTTTGATATTTGTATAAAAAAAAAAAAACAGAAGCACAAAGCCTTTAATGGAACTTTTTCATCAAAGATAGACAGACCATTATTCACATGTCCTGGGTTTGTACAGCTCAATGTACTATTATCATTCTAGGCACTATTCAAAATGGTTGTAAATCATTTTACCTTCATAGCAATTTTAGGAATTAAATAGTGTTATATCCCCATGCTATGTGTGAGAAAATTGAGGCAGAGAATGGTTAAGTAATTTGCTCAAGGTCACATAATTGCAAGTATTTGAACAAAAATTTGAACCCAGGCAGTCACTCTATAGAACATTATTATAATCCTAGGTCAATACAAAAATCAGTAAAAGCACAGGAATCAACTGAAAAGTAAATTTATTTTTTTTCTTAGCTATTTATAACTATTTCCAAGCTTTAATGAATGTGATCATTGGAAAGTCATTTGACCTTACTAGAGCGGATATATTTATGAGTAAAATGTGGTGAATCTATTTCATTATGCATATGTGCTCTTCCAAAGATCATGTGCTATTTTTCACTAGGGTTAAAGGACTACATGCCTTTAGTCTAAGTGGGAGACTTTTAACTTTGAGAACTGGTGAAGCTCAATAATTTCAGGGCATTAGGATTTATATTTGAATACAAAGAAGCAGAGTACCAAATATTCCATATTTTATATTTACTTTAAGACAGATTATTTTAGAATGCACTTATCTGTGACAAATACATTTCCTTTGTAAGAAACATTTAGTTCTTACTTTAAGGCAAGAATTTTACAAATATTTATGCCAACATGTCCTGCGATGTCATTTCCAAAATTTTAAGAGCTTTTAAATTTATTGCAAAAAGGGAATCAGAATAAAATCTTCTCTTTTCCATTCTACCCAAATTGAGTTTTAAGACCAACAATGACAACTAAGCATATTTTTCATATAGTCTCTTGCATGCACATTATCCCCACACTGAAGTAATAAGACTAAGTGTCATTGTTTTCCCTCAGAACTTATGGTTTAAAGGCTTTTTAAAAATTCAAAGTTATTTCAATTGTACTATTAAACTAAGGTAGAATACGGTACAAATGATGCATATATTGAAATTTATCTACAACACAGTGGTAGGCATTTTTATCTATGTCAAATAAGAAGCATATTATAACCTTGGGGTAAAATGTTACATTTTAAAATTTAATGGATAAGTAAGATAATGTTCTAAAAGAGCACCAGTAAACTGTATCACAACCTGTACTTCATTTATACTTTCATCATTTTTCAGATATAAAAAGGGAATTTCCCTCTATCACAAAATAAAGCCTGAAATACATGTCTCCATAGAGAAGTTCATATGAGGTACTTCCAAGAGGAAGACTTTTCAAACAAAATTCACATTTATTCTATTCCTGGAGAATCTGATAAATCATTTGTCAGAAGACGAAGTCTTATATAAAAGTACTAAAACAAATGGACATCATTTTTCTAATAGTCAACAATTTGGCAAACACCATGTAGATGTTGGTCTCTCAAGTCTTTTATAAAGTCGTTACTAAAACAACACACATACATACATACATCATAGCAACTTTATGCTGTGTGATTGCAGATACATAACTTTTTTTTTCCCAAAGGAGACTTCTTATTAAATGCTATGCCTAACTAAGTTCAGTTAATTGTTCTGGTGCAAAATGAGTTGCTGTGGAGTTGTTTTCCCTGAGGCAGTAAGCAGCTCTCTGGTTTTGGATTAGAGAACAAACAGCTGAAAGCAACCAAACATCATTCAAGCTCCACCAGTTGTTTCTGAATATAGGATCATCTTGCCTCGATACCATTGGCTTTTAAGAGAGCAAAAGTGTTTATCTGGATGTGATGTGGGGTGTTTTTTCTACATGTATAAATGCTCTGCAGTACAGGTGTCTACAAGGCAGGGGGTCTTACCGGCTTACTGCACTCCTGTTTCTAATGGGCGGGGCGGGGCGACAATCTTTAACAAACTTCTCTTGAGTGCAAGGAGTGCAAAAATTTAAATATATGTTAATGATAAGTGTACTTAATTCTTGGTTCCTTTTTGAACACTAGCTTTTGTGTCAATTATAACAAATAGCAATGATGCTACATTGTTTTGTTTGTCTAAGAGAGTAAGACTCCAAAAACTTTTAAGTTATAGGTAGTGTTTGAAATGTTCTTAGTCACCTTAACTATAGTAATTAACATCACACGTCGTTGAACAAGGCATTCAAAGGACTCAAGATTGAAGACAACTGCACTTTTATTCTACCAGTGGTAAAAACCTAAAGAAAATTCCTCCTGACCATTAAATCTTTAACAATGCACAAGAGACCTCTTCCCACAAAATAACACACTACTGTACTATGCAGAAGGGCAGTGCACTTCCTCATAATCTCTACTGTACTATATATAAATTAGAATTTATATGATAAAAGCTATGTATTAATTTTATACATGATCTTTGTAAGGAATTATAAGTTAGTCATCATTCTTCAAAACATTCTGCTGATTTCTCACTTTATGTTCTAAGCCCAGCAGCTACTGGGACCCTACAGGAATAAATTGACATTCTTATTATAAAAAGGGACTCTCAGGTAATGCATATTTTCATAAAATTGTTAGTTTAAGACTATTTGGACTAGAATAACGTAGTGTGTCAACATACAACAAAATGGTATATAGATACAATAATAGATGTTTAAATTCAACATTGAATTTTATTTTTTTAATATTTGTTTATTTTTGAGAGAGAGAGAGAGAGAGAGAGAGAGAGAGAGAGAGACTGAACAGGGAAGGGGCAGAGAGAGAGAATCCCAAGCAGGCTCTACACTGTCAGTGCAGAGCCCAACACAGGGCTCAATCTTACGAACCATGAGATTAGAAGCTGAGCTGATATCAAGAGTCATATGCTTAACAGACTGAGCCACCCAGGTACTCCTTAACATTTAATTTTAAAGCTATATTGTCATGTAAAAATATTTAGAAAAATATTATCAAGCTGTCCCTTCCAGGAACTTCAACATTTCTTAATTTGTTTCTTTGTGCAGTGACCAGATGGAAGGGTGGGGAATTACAGAAGTCAGAATCTAAAACTAACATGAAGAAGTCAGAAGAAGGAGGGGCATTTGAGCCAACACAAGGCTTGCACACCTTAGTCAGGTGTGGAGGTAAGTGACACAGTCTCAAAGCCAAACTCTTAAGGAGTAATCAGAGGTCAAGGCATGGAGTCCAGGAGTTACACTCTCAGGCATGACTTAGGTGAGGATGCACATCGAAAGTTCTGATGGGTCCATGTTTTCATAGGAACTGTTTGGCAGCTAACTTAAACAGAGAGGGAGGCTTATTATAAACACACAAATGCTCCTCAGGAAAGTGAAGGACAGAATTTCACCTGAGGCCAAAGAAGGGTCTGGAGCCAATTATTGAAAAGCTACAGAAAAAAAAAATCACAAAATTCTCTGTCCTCTCTGCTGATCTGCTTTACTCTTCCCCCACTCTGAAAATGACTTTTATCTGCTTTATAGCATTCATGATAGAGAGCTATCATCACTAATAGCCCCCTGCACATTTTCTCCCTTACAAGTGATGCCAGACTGATTGGAACCACCTGGATTCGGTTTCAAAGTCCTCCTGGAAATGGCTCACTGGCTTAAATCAGCTGTTCAATTATCTGTGGTTATAGGTAGGGTAACAGGGATAGCTGAACAATGAAAAGTACCTGGAAATCAAACCTATAACTTCTGTATTTCTGTATAAAGGAGAACTTTACCAAAAGCATGCATCCCAGGACAGAGCTCCAGAATAAAGGGGGAGGGGGGAACTGGTAAAAATTAAGTGGGTCACTTAGTAGGTTTCTAAGTCTCTTCTTCCAGACAATTAAAATATTCAAAAAAGACAAACCTACCAAGGACAAACCTTCCGAGTTAAGCATCTTTTTCAAATCCAGAAGAAAAAAAAATCACATAACGTCATATTTCCTAAAAATTACTCTCTGAGCCTGTTGTAGTCCCTTAAAGACAGATTACACTTTTATTTTTGATATAACATAAATTTAAAATTATATGTAGTTAAATCTACCATTTTTCCATAAAGATGTCCTATATTGATTTTAAGCTAAAAAGTCCTCATTCATCCAGAGACATAAAAATACTTCGCAACTTTTTTTTTTTCTTTTTTCTTTTTTTAATCTGTTGTTGGATTTCTTTGAACTTCACTGCTAGGAGTCTCAGAATGAAATGTATCACTCACATTAAGCAACTGCATAGTCCAGGAAGCCTAGAAATCTATATATTTAGTTTCATCTCACTTTGGTGACCATTCAAATTCCTATTTTATTTTGTATTTCTATTATATATATTTCCTATAAGCCACTTCAAATCTTTTGTCAAAGAGGGGCACTTGGGCAGCTCACTTGGTTAAGCATCCTACCCGTGGTTTAGGCTCAGGTCATCCTGATTTCAAGCCTGCTGTTGGGCTCTGTGCTGGCAGCGTGAAGCCTGCTTAGGATTCTCACTCTCTCCCCCTCTCTCTACCCCTCCCCAACTTGTGTTTTGTTTCTCTCAAAATGAATAAATAAACTTAAGAAAAAAAGGAACGTAAAAAAATATTTTGTCGAAGAAAGGCAGTTTTGGCGGTGCCTGGGGAGCTCGGCGGGTTAAACATTGGACTCTTGATACAGGCTCAGGACATGATTTCCCAGTCATGAGATCGAGCCCACGTCAGGCTCTGTGCCTGCTTGGGATTCTTTCTCCTCCTCTCTCTCTGCCCCCATACATGTGCAAGCACACACGCACATTCTCTCAAAATAAATAAATAAAAACTAAAATAAAAAAAGTCAGGTTTTGAGTAAGTAGTTTCTTCTTTTCCTCTTTTAGGTTAAATCTCATATTTATCTTGACAGGCCTCAAGATATTATGCTTCAGGCAACTAAAGACAAAAATTTCCGAAACATTTTTGCACGACGTGGTGAGGAAAAGGGAAACCAGGCACAGTTTAGCACTCTCCCTGAGTTGAGCAGGTATTGCTGGAAGACAAGAAAGGCCATGGTGGCTATAGAGCTACCTAAGGAGCTGAAGAGATTCATGGACGCTCCCTCTAGAAACTTTAGCCAGGTTATTATCAGCTCGTGCATGTGAAGAAATTACCGAGGGCTGGGAAAAGGCATTAGAGGGAATACTTTCCAGTAGTCCAAGTACAGCTCCTGTTCCCAGCAGTCAAGGGAAAAACCTCAGAAGCAAGCAACATCAAATAGACTACTCAGAAAAGTTCTTACCGGTGTGGACAAATTAGGCCTAGACTAATGTTACATATCCCACCTAACTCAGCTTTAAAGCAAGACTCAACAGGAATCAAATCATTTCCAGGTAAATTAACTGTATCCTAGAACAAAGCTCAAAAAGACTTAGAGAATACATAAATATCCAGCACTCAGTAGTGTAAAACATTCACTCACTTTTGTTGAGTTTTACCTCCAGGAGCTCAACCAGGTTTCCACAGTGAAGAGCTGAGAAAAATCCCCTCATCCTTCTGGCTGAGAGAGAGGAAAAGGAGCCATTTTGAAATGCACCAAAACACTATTCTTAACAAGGCCTGCCCTCAGGCCTCAGTTCTCAGTAAGAACTAGTTAACAAAGTGGAAACAGATGTGTTTTTTCAGCGCCTACTTGACCTGAGGGATGGGACTTACCCAACTCCAGCCCACCTGAGCCTCCTTGTCCTTCCTAAGTGGGGGGAGGGGGAAATGAGAAACACTTGTGAAGTTCACACACCAGACGGCATAACCTCACTAATAATTCAAAGAGCTGTGTGACAATTTCAAATGGCCAAATATGCATGTAACTTCAGTCCCTAAAAATATGCATGCAACTTCAGTCCCTGAAAGGAGTAGTGAGGGTATGACGAAAATTATTTGAAGAAACTATTGCCAAAAATTTGTCCAAACTTGAATTAAAATACAGACCCATAGTTCCAAGATACCTTACAAACCCCAAGTACAAGAGATGTGAACAAAATAAAAACCAAGGCACACCATAATCAAATTGTTTGAAGTCAGTGATAAAGATAAACTCTTAAAAGAAGACAGAGAAAAAAGGGTAACAAAATAAGATTAACGATAGATTTCTTATTGGTATATAAGTAAGCCAGAAAACAAAGGAGCCACGCCTTTAGTGAAAAAAACCCCGTCAACTTATAACTCTACATCACTTAAAAACAAAGGTGGAAGAAAGGTTTTTTCAGACATAAGAGCTAAAAACTTTATTGCCAGCAAGTCTATATTGTAAGAAATATTAAAGAACTTCTGAGGACAATGCTATAAGATAAAAATCTAGATCAACACAGAAGAACGAAGAACACTGGGAGCTGACAATGTATGGGTAGATATAAAGACAGAAGACACTGATTTATTTTTAAAATTAAGTTTACAATTATAAACTCGCCCTCCCTCCCCTGGATACACATACACAACACTCAGTGTTCACATGGCTTCACAATTTACCAAACATTTAAGAAAACATCATTCCAATTCTGCAGAGTCTCTTTCAGAAAACAGAAGAGGAAACACTATATAATGCATCCTACGAAGCCAGCATTACTGTAATACTAAAACCTGACAAAGCTATTGCAGTAAAATTAAAATACAGTCTAATAACTCATAAAAATTAATGCAAGTATTATTAGCACAGTTTATCACATTAAATCCCCAAAATACAAAAATTACAATATATCATGATCAAATAAGGTTTATTCTAGGAATGTAAGACAGGTTTAATATTTGAAAATTCAATGTAATTCATCATATTAACAGAATGAAAAAGAAAAACCATATGATCATTTCAGTAGATGGAAGAAAAATATATGACAAAATGCATCATCTATTCCTTCTTAGGAACAAAAACTTTTAGTAATCTATAAATAAAAAGGGCTATTCTCACCCTCATAAAGGGAATCTATGAAAAACCTAAGAACAAATTTGTAAAACTAACACCACCCAACTTTATGGCTACTACAATGCTACAGTAGTCAAGATCGTGTAGTATTAGCAAAAGAATAGACAATTAGATCAATGAAACAAAATAGAGACCCCAGAAAGAGATCTACACAAACATAGTCAACTGATCTTTGACAAAGGAGCAAAGACAATATAATCAGGCAAAGACAGTCTTTGTAACAAATGGTTCTGAAAGAAGTAGGCATTCACATGCGAAAAAAAAATCTAGATACAGACCTTAAATCCTTCACAAAACTTAACTCAAAATGGATCATGGACCTAAATGTAAGATAAAAAACTATAAGACTCCTAGAAGAGGGGGCTAGGTGTCACAGTTGGTTAAGGGTTAAGCGTGTGACTCTTAGATTTCAGCTCAAACCATGATCTCATGGTTTGTGAGTTTGAGCCCTGCATTGGGCTCTGGGCTAACAGTGCAGAACCTGCTTGGGATTCTCTCTCTCCCTCTGTATGCCCCTCCCCTGCTGTGTGCTGTCTCTCTCTCGTTCAAAATATATAAATGAATAAACTTTAAAAAATACCTCCTAGAAGATAACATAGGAGAAACCTAGATGACCTTGGGTATGGCAATGACTTTTTAGATACAACATCAAAAGCACAATTCATGAAAGAAATAAGTGATAAGCTGGACTTCTCTAAAATCAAACACTTTTGCTCCACAAAAAGCAATGCCAAAAAAATGAGAAGCCAAGCCACATACTGGACATCCTGGGAGAAAATATTTGCAAAAGACATACTTAATAAAGGACTATTCTCCAAAATATACAAAAATTCTTCAAATCCAACAGTAAGAAAACAAAGAATCCAATTTAAACATGGGCCCAAAACTTTCAGACACTTCAACACACAAGATACACAGATGGCAAATAAACATATGAAAAGATGCTCAGATCACGTCATCTGGGAAATGCAAATTTAAACAACGATGAGCTGCCAGTGCACACCTATGAGCACGGCTCAGATCTGGAGCACTGGCAACACCAAATGCTGACACGGATGTGGAACAATAGGAGCACTCATTCATCGCTGATAGGAATGCAAAATGCTATAGCCACTTTCGAAGACAGTTTGAAGGCTTCTTATAAAACTAAACAAATTTGTACCATACGATCCAGCAATAGCACTCTTTGGTATTTACACAGGAAGGTAAAAGCTTACCTCCACTCAAAAACCTGCACGGGGATGTTTATCAAAACTTTATTTACAATTGCCAAATTTGAAAGTAACAAAGATGTCCTTTGGTAACTAAATGGATAAATAAATATAGAATAGTATTTAACACTAAAAAGAAATGAGCTATTAAGCCATGAAAAGACATGGAGGAAACTTAAAACCATATCAGCTAAGTGAAAGAAGCCAATATGAAGAGGCTACATACTATATGATTCCAACCAAATAACATTTTGAAATAGGGAAAACAACTTTGGAGACCGTAAAATGATCCGTGGTTGCCAGGGGTTGGGTCGAGGGAAGGATAAATAGGTTGCACATATATTTTTAAGGCAGTGAAAAGATTCCATATGATACCATAATGATGCATTATATGCCATTATATATGCATTTAAACACACAGAAGGCACAACACCAGTAGTGAATCCTAGCGTAAACTATATAGACATTGGGTGGTTGTGACGTATCAGTGTAGGTTCATCAGTTTTAACAAAAGGAACACTCTTCTAGGGAATGTTGAAAATGAGGAGGCTGTGGATGTGTGGAGGCAGGGGTATATGGGAACTCTCTGTACCTTCCTCTCAGTTTTGCTGTAAATATGAAAAGTGCTCTAAAAACTAAAATCTTAATAAAAAGTTAATTCCTAAAAAAATTGAAGGTCTACACTATCTGACATCAATTATAATAAAGCTACAATAGCCAAATCAGCATAGTATTGGTTTCAATATAGACTAAGAGCTCAAGAGAAAAGAATACAGTACAGAAAAGACTGATTTTTGAAAGAGATGCAAAGGCAAATTCTGTGGAGAAAGGCAAACATCACATATTTATATGTTAAAAAGGAAGAATTATTTCAATATAGAGCTCACACCATATACAAAAATGAACTCCCCATAGACGACACATATCACCATTTTAAAAATAATTATTATTTCAATCTACAGCTAATACCACACACAAAAATTAACTTTAATAAAACATAGGTCTAATAGTAAAAACTAAAACCATAAAACTTCCATAAGAAAACATAAGAGAAAATGTTTTTAATACTGAATTAGGCAAAGACTTTCCATATTGAAAAAAATTATATTGGTCATTATCAGAATGAATAACTTCTGTCTTTGAAGGATGCTAACAAAATAAAGACCAAAGACTAGAAGAAATTTTTTGCAAATCACATATTTGATAATAGATTTATATCCAGAATATGTAAAGAATCTTCAAACCTCAATAATAAGTAAATAAACAACAAAAATTTTTAATTTGGGCAAAATATTTGAATTAGACAATTAAGAAGATATACGGATGGACACATAGAAATAGGCACATGGAAAACTGCCCAAAACATTAGTCATAAATATATGCAAATTAAAACCTCGATGAGATACCATTCAAACCATTCAGATGTCCAGTATTTTAAAAGAATGACCATACTAAGTTTTAATAGTAATATTGACCAACCAGAACTCTCATATGTTGCTGGTAGAAATGGGAAATGATCAACAAATCTGAATAAGTTTGGCAATTTTTTTTTCTTCCTTTCTTTCCTTTTTTTTTTTTTTTTGGCACCAAAATTTTTATATACTTAGCTTCCTGCTCTTTTTTATTTTATTTTATTTTATTTTATTTTATCTTATCTTATTTTCAGAGAGAAATGGAAAGCATAAGCGAGGGAGAGAGTAGGAGGGAGAGAGAGAAAGAATCTCAAGCAGGCTCTACATGCAGCAGAGAGCCTGACATGAAGCTTGATCCCATAGCCTTGGGATCATGACCTGAGCCAAAATCAAGAGTCAGACACTCAACCAACTGAGCCACCCATTCACTTCCTTGCTGCTCTCTTTTAACATTATAAACATTATAAATACTATAAACCAAATGAATCTTTTCGATTCAGGGTAGGGATAGGGACCATCATGTAACAAAGTGTAGCAGATCTACGCCTGCTTTTATGGTTCTCTGGCCCTCTCGATTCCCTTGTCTTTTTTTTTTTTATTTTTTATTTTTTTGGCTGTCCCTTAACAGTATATTCTAACCTTTGTAAAATAAGGAAAGTATCTCATTTTCTGTGAAACCTCTTAAACAAGAAAATGCCCAGCACTAAACCAAGCTCTCAGGAGCACTCAAACTCCTAATAATTCCTCCCTGCCCTTTGATTATAGTTCATGCTCATCTGCCATGTGCTGAAGAAACAGTGAACTGGTAAACTAAGAACATAGGTATAAAGTCCATAGACCAAGGGAAGTCGTAGATGGTAAAATGCATGGGCTTTATGACCACCACTGCCGACCTCCAACCTAAGTAAGGACTGACTGAGTGAGCAATTCTAAAACCCTTGAGCTCATGGTTCCCTGTGGGTATCTCCTGTTCACATATATCACGACCAGGGCTTGAGGAGAGGCTTCTCAGTTCCTTCTGCCACACATAGAACAATATGAGGGATGCAGCAGAGGCTAAAGACTGGGTAACTAGCCTAGGAATTATGTAGGGGGGACAACAGGGAGCATTAACAAACCTATCTCAAAGCTGGTATCATTTGCTCTTGGAGAAGGGAGGTGGGACCTCAGCAAGGCCAGCAGCTCAAAGGCAAACAACAGGCTTGGTTTTCAGTGGTGGTAATGATCCTCAGTTCTGGTAATGATCAGGCTTGGAGGGGCCATAATGGGACATGGCCGGGTACTGGATCTGCTTCTCAGTCAGTTTGGTCAGCTTCCCATTCAGCTTACCAACTGGGCTTCAGCCACTGCTTCATCTAGCTTCCTGGGCAGCAAGTGGACCTTGACAGAGTACTTGTCTGGATGGGGGCACAGCTCTATCTGCACCAGCACCTGGTTGGTGAATGAGTTGCCCATCACAAAACTGGGGTGGTCCATTGCATAGCAAAGGTTGACCAACTGGCCCTCAGCCAGCAGGATGATATGGAGCCCATTGTTCAGTCAGTAGCGGTCCACCTAGGGTTTGATGTTCACTTTCTCCACAGCGTTTTCATTCAGCCACTTGACATCAATCTCTACATCAAAGTGTCCAGTGTCAGATACGATGGAATCATCGTTTGTCTGCTCAAAGTGTCAGCTGAGTATGATATAAATACAGCCTCTGGTGGTAACAAATACATTTCCCTCCTGACAGGCCTCATCCATAGTGGTCACCTGAAAGCCCTGCATGGCAGCCTGCAGTGCATTATGGGGTCAATCTCCGTGATGACAACACAGACCCAGAAACCCCACATGGCCTGGGCACAACCTTTGCCCACATCACCATAGCTTGTTATCACTGCCACCTTGCCTGTAATCATCACATCTGTGCCTTGCTTGATGCCGCTATAAGGGATTCTCGGCACCCATACAGGTTGTCAAACTTGTTCTTGGTGACAGAATCATTGACATTGATTGCAGGTACCTTCAGGATCCCATTGGCCGTCATTTTGTATAGACTGTGGACCCCATTGTCCACTCTTCAGAATGGACTCTTCAGAGAGTCTTTTCAGAAATGCCTTGGATGCCTGACAGGAGCTGCGGGTGTGAATAAGTTTGCTGAGGTCACTTCTGTCATCCAGAATCATGCTGAGGGAAAGACATCCTTGAAGTACAGCATCTGCTCAACGTACCAGAGGTACTCCTCGTCCATGTCACGCTTCCTGTTATACATAGGAATACCTGCCTTAGAATGGCAGCCGCTGCATGGCAACTGGGTAGAGAAGATGTTGCATCTAAACCACTGGACCTCAGCACCTAGGGCTCCAAGGGTCTCAGTGAGGACGGCTATCTCCATGGTCATGTGTAGGCAGGAAGTGACGTGGGCACCCTTCCATGGTTTGAAGACTGAGTACATCCCCTACGTGCACATCAGACCCAACATCTCATTCCCCATGATGTCCAGGGCCTTGCATCCCCTAGGAAGCCAGACTGATGTCAGCAACTTTGTTGGACAATTTGTCCAACATGCTAGTGGCACTTCCGCAGGGAATGATGAACATGGGCAAAACGGGCCAGCTGGGACAGGCACAGAGTAGACAGTGCTGGGCAGGGCAAGTTTGACGATTTCTTAAAAACATGTATCTAAATGTTCCATATCAACCAGCCGTTCCTTATTAAGCTATTTACCCAAAAAAATGAGGCCATATGTCCACACAAAGAATTGTGCACATAAACATAAACACTTTGCTCATAATCATAATCAAAAGTTGGAAACAACAAAAATGGCCATCCACACATGAATAGATGAACAAATTGCAATCCATACACTGCAATACTACACAGCAATTAAAACCAAATGAACTATTATTAATATATGCAACAAAATAGGTAAGTCTCAAAATAATTATGTTGTTGAATGAAAGAAACCATAAAAGAAAGAATGCTTACTAGAACTGTATAAAGTTCTTGGAAGTATAAACTAGAATACAGTGAGAGAAATATCAGCAGGTACGTGGGGCTGGGGAACTGGCTGGCAATAAGCAAGAGGAGGGATGACAAAAGAGAAGACTTTTGGGGATAGAGAATATGTTCATTATCTTGACCGTGGTGATGGTGTCACAGTATATACACATATCAAAACTTAACATATGTGTACACTTTATTATATTTCAATTATTCTTCAATAAAACTGTACAAGAAAGGAAGAAAAATGTATAGCATATAACAGGATAATTCATTATGATAAGAAAATGGAGTTTTAAAAAATATGGGATAGTTCCTTACCTGAAATTTAAGTATTTTTATTCCAAATGAGACTAAAAACTCCATGAAGTTGAGTATTATGTCATAGTCATTTCAATACTACATTTCATGTAGTATTGAGCGCCATGTGTGGCACACAGTAGTTACTTAATAAATATGGGTAAACTGAGTATGTTTACCATTTCATTTACAGAAGAAAGAACACTATGGAAGGAAGTATATTTAAAACTGACTAGTCGGTGATTGTTTAAACACCGTCTTCAAGCTGTCTCATTCCTAGGTCCTTAGAATAAATAAACAACATCTGTCTCTCTGTGCATTGTTGGTTGAAAGAACTTCAAGTTTAAGGAATATGATGTGCACTAACACACAAATTATTTTTCCATTTTGTAGAAGAAAGAAATTAAAAATTAAGAGTAAACTTATTGGAGTCAAGTCCTTTAAACATCTTAAAACACATGCATTCTTTTATTCTACTTCACTTCCCAACCCCACCACGGAGGAGAAAGTCAAACTTTTTTCTTCCCACCTATGACATAGTGGCTATCGTGAAAGACCTAAGCAGCAAGGCCTCCAAGCAATACTTTAACTCTTCCTATTAAAAACATCTATTTGTTCTGCCCATATTCATTGGATAAATCTCAATTTATGCCAATTCAATTGAGATACAGCTATTTGTAAATGTAAGTATATTTCTTTTATATTGCCTCAATTTCCTGGGTAAGTTAGGAAAAAGGTAAAATAAAGCAGACCTACATTTTTCAAATTCATTGCAAATTCCCCATACTCCAATTTACAGTAGGGCAGACTGAAGATATAATTCTTCATAAAATGTTTTTATTGTAAAAAGCATATATATCCATCATGCTTATGGATCCAAAACATGCCTTTATTAACTTTTCAGAAGCAATGTTTTGTGTACAAACAGAATATTGCATTTGAAGGAGTCATACTTTATCTTTAGATATGATGGATATTTCAACTTTAAGGGGAAAAAAAAGTCCCTTCCTTCAATTAGGCAAATATATTTAATGGAAGAGACAGAAAATTATGAAAACATTTTTGCAAGTGTAGTTTCATTATGAAATGAGATTTTCTTTTCTGCCAGAATTAACCTTATTGAGCTGTTTCCCTGTCTTGCCTTTCAACTGAAACTGTATGTCTTCGAGGAATATATTGGTCATGGGTTAAAAAAGAACTGTCAAGTTGGCTTTTTACACACGATGAAATGGAATATTTCAAATCCCTTAAATCATTTCCCAAATCAGAAGAACAGACGGTGCCTCAGAGCAGAGCCCCAGCCTGCCATTTCCCTGGGATTTAAACCAGTGCTTAACTGTGTGAGACAACAAGTGCCTCGTCCTGCCAGTGTGGAGTAGCTTGCTGGGGCTCACAGAGAACACCACCAGCAGTGTCTGGAACACAGAGTAGGAAGCTGTGCCCAGAAGATCCATGTTTTAAGAGTCCAGGTTTCAGTGGAGTTTTTGTTTGTTTATGTTTTCCCTCTTGACTCTGAAGATAACAATGTAGGAAGGAGGAAAGCAGATTAGGAGTTGGGGGCTAAAGCTTCATGTATGGTCCACCCCATTAATTAAGAATGTGACCTTTCCGGTGGAACACCTATTCCAAACATATTTGCCTATCATTAAGGCCTTTTGCATGTCTGTCAAATAAAACATGAAAAAAGTCTTTTCTTAAAAAATAAATAAATAGATAAATAAATGAATAAATACATAAATAGATTTCTTTCTTTTCCTCAGCCAACATTTTAATTATGTTTGCTGTTTACATTTTCTAGTGGCTATCAAAGCAAACAGAGTGAAGTTTGAAAATTCATAATTGGTTGTTATCTATTTGCATTTGGCATGACTTGAGAGATCTACAGTCTGGACTCTGGCTCCAGGGTCTTGCATGCTCCTGTCTCTGTACCTTTGTTGGAAAACTTTCTTTTCATTCCCCAAGCACACTACAATCTCTATCTCTCTCCCTCCTTCTCTCTCTCAGACTCTCTGTCTCTTCAGAGCCTCAGTAAGTAAAACTCCTTTTGTCTGAACATCTCTTCTCCACCCAAGGCTGTCTCTCCAGGACCTACCAGATCTCAAACATTCCCTTAGTGTAGGCTTTCCTGAAAACTGTACCTAAAGTTGGTTTTCCATCCTTCTCTCTTACTGACCTTATTCTGCCACTTTATAACACTGGTTACAAGAAATTTTTATTTCTATTTTTTTTCCTCTTTAGACTATAAGTTCAATTAAGGAAGAAAACACAATGATAAGTGTTATGGACTGAATGTTTATATCACACTCCCTCTCCAAATTCATATGTTGAAGCTCTAATCCTCAATATGATGGTAACTGGAGGTGGAGCCTATGGAAAGTAATTAGGGTGTACCCCCATGAGGGGATTAGTCTCCTTATAAGAAAAGAAAGAAAGGACAGAACTCACTCAACCATGTGAGGACACAATAATAAGGTAGCCATTTGCAAGCCAGAAAGTGAGCCACCAGAAGACCGGGAACCTGGGTTCTTATCCTAAATGTAATGCTGGATAAAGGTCTATTGGGGAAGAAAATCACAGTTTCCTCAAGCACTAGATTAGAGAGTTTAAGTAGATGACTTCTAAGTTTTTTCCCAGATTCATTCCCATTCATGCATAAATCTAAAAGAAATTAGGGAACAATGCAATAGCAATTATCAGATTAAAGAGAAAGGCATCTTCATAACAATCATATATATTTAGGTATAAAGATAATATAGATACATAAAGACACAAATATATAGAAAGTTATACAGATATAGAGAGGTATAAATATACATATTTCTCTAATAACCACATCAGGGTACCCTAGAGATAGTCATGTCCAGAAAACAGAAAAATAAAAGAAAAGAATTTAGTCTTCAAAAGGAAGAGAGGGGACATGTAAATAATGAAAAATAATATAACTTATATATATATATATTTATATTTACAGATATAAATATCTATTATATTATCTATGGCTATTATTGGATTTTGTTGCCTTCAAAGAAAAAGAATCTTTAAGATACAGCCACTTTTACTAATGACGCTATCATTGCTTAAAAGCTTTTTTGAAAATTCTCCTTGGAATTGCTTTTAGAATCAGTTTAAGAACAATGTAGATAAATCACAGTCATTACTTATATTTTTGACTGCAAATTTTATTGCTTAAAGTGGTCATCTAACTTATTTACCTCATGGCTTTTAGATTATTCCTGAAGTTAAATTTACCCTGAAATAAAAATATGCTATAAATGAAACTACTTATTCAGCCAACCAGTCATCTTTCATTCCATAAACTTACATAGAAAGTCTATAAAAAATATTATGCTGCTAGGACTGAAAATTATTTCAAAATAGAAATTGCTTTGTGGTAAATTGAGATTTTTGTTATATTTCTTGAACCTGGGTCTACTCTCTTTCCCTCATGCCTCACACTCAATGCATAAAGAAGCCTCTTAGCTTTAATATTGAATATATCCTGAATATGAACCATCTTGCCATGCCATTGCCAGCATCTCAGACCAATCTACCATCATGTATTGCCGGTACAACTGCAATAGCCTCTTAGCTGATCATAGATTTGATAGATATTAAAATCAAGATTTAAACACTATCTGGTCTGTATTCTTTTTAATTTTTGTTTTAATTTATATTCAGAGAGAGAGAGAGAACAAGCAGGAGAGAGGCACAGAGAGAGGGAGACACAGAATCCGAAGCAGACTCCAGGCTCTGAGCTGTCAGCACAGAACCAGACCAGGGACTCAAACTCATGAGCTTAACCAACTGAGCACCCAGGCACCCCTGCTCTGTATTCTTTAAAAATGTCAAAATCGGGGCACCTGGGTGGCTCAGTCAGTTAAGCCTAACTTTGGCTTAGGTCACGATCTTGTGGTTCGTGATTTTGAGCCCACCATCGGGCTCTGTGCTGACAGCTCAGATTCGGGAGCCTACTTTGGATTCTGTGTCTCCCTCTCTCTCTCTGCCCCTCCCCTGCTCATGCTCTGTCTCTCTCTCTCTCTCTCTCAAAAATAAACATTTTTTAAAACAAATAAATAAATGTAAATAAAAATGTCAGTCATTGTGTTAGTCATCTCAGACTGCCATAACAAAATACCACACACTGAATGACTTAAGCAGCAGAAATTTATTTTCTTACAGTTCTGGAGACTAGAAGTCCATGATCACGGTGTCCGCAGGGTTGGTTTCTAGTGAGAGTTTTCTGCCTGGCTTGCACATGGCCTTTCCTCTGTAGGTATGGAGAACAAAATAGAGAAAGCTCTCTAGCGTCTCTTCTGGCAAGAACACTAATCCTATTGGATCACAGCCCCACTCTTTGATTTCACTTAACCTTAATTACTTCCTTAGAGGATCCATCTCCAAATACAACCACCTGGGTGTTAGCGCTTCAACGTATGAATTTTGGGAGAACACGAACATTCAGTCCATAACAGTAAAAAAAGAAAAAAAAAATATATATATGAAGATTTAGCCTGTATTAAAAGAGACTAAAGAGACATGGCAACTAAATTAACACACCGTCCTAGATGGGATATTATTGGAACAACTGGCAAAACTTGAATAAGGCCTAAAGATTAAATATTAGTACTGAATCAATGTTAATTTCCTGATTTTGACAACTGCACTGTGGTTTATAAAGAGAATATCCTGTTTCAGGAAATAAATATTGAAGTATGTAGTTCTAAAAGGGTATCATGCATACAATTTACAAATGGTTCTAAAATACAAACACACATGGGGTCCTCGGGGGGGCTCAGTCTGTTGAGCCTCCAATTTGGGTTCAGCTCACATTATGATCTCATGGTTTGTGAGTTCAAGCCCCGCATGAGGCTTGCTGGTTTGCTGCTGTCATCACGGAGCCCTTGGAATCCTCTGTTTCCCTCTCTCTGTCTGCCCCTCTCCCCGCCAGCACTCAGTCTCAAAAAATAAATAAACATTTAAAAGATAATAATAATAAATAAAACAAACTACAAACATACACATAAACAATAAAATAAAATAAAAAATACATGGAAAGAACACAAATCAATGAAATGTTAACATTTGAGTAATCTGGGTGAAGTTATGTGAAATACTTTGTATAAGTTTTGCAGTTTTTCTTTAATTCTTAAATTATTTCAAAATAAAAAGTTTGCAAAAAATTTAATTCCATAGGTCTTCTTAAGTTAGAGAAAACTACTTGATTTTTCACAGCAGGAGTGGTGAGTTGCTGCAGATAAAAAAGGCATTTGCTAGTGTGTGGGTGAATTCAGAAAATTAGCTCAGCTGGGTTTGTAGAGTTTTTACTTTTGGAACTCTTAAATAACAAAAATTCAACAGGGTAAATTATAAAGACCTAATTGGCTTTATTAAATGATTCATGAATCAGGCAGCATTCAATCTAGCAAGTAGAGGAGTGCTCTGCGGTGTACAAATATGGAAGATTTTTATAGAAAGAGGGTGGGTCAAGAAACTTACTAGCAAAAGAAAAGCTTTGTTTCAGCCAAGACTTTCCCTTAGGGTGAAAAGCAAGGTGTCTTACCTGCCAGTTTACCTTCTGGGGGTGGAGAGGGCCCCTGTGGCAGACTCTAGAGTTGACCGAAAAATTCCTGACTGATCAGTTAAGATTACCTTTCTGGGGGAGGTTGAAACTGCATTTGTAGTTTCAAGCCCAAATTTGAGAACTCAGTCTAAGTGACACCATTCTGGGCCTATGCTTTTCTCTTTAAAATAACATAACTCCATATGGAACATATACATATTTTAAAAAAACCTTTTAAAGGTTATGTTCAATAAATGGTAGGTCATTTGATGTTTTAATTATAAAAAAGTATAATATAGTCCCTGAGGATATGGTAAACAGTAGAATGATTTGAAATAAAGGAATAATTATGTTTTATTTCAGTGGTCCTCAGCCACGGGAAAATTTTGTTCCCCAAGAGATAGTCAACAATATCTCGAGATTTTTTTTTTTTTTTTTTTGTCATCACCCTAGGTGGGGAGGGATACTGCTTGCATATAGTAGATAGAGGCCAGGGATGCTGCTTAACACTCTAGAATGCACAGGGCAGCCACCCCCAACAAATACTTACCTGACCCAAATGTCAACAGTACCAGGTTGAAAAACCCTGCTCATTCAAGGATCACTAACTGGTTTCTTTCAAATCTGCCCTAGTGAATTTGCAACGAAATCTTAAGTACTATGTCTTTAGATATGTAAGCCTTGGAACTGCTGCCATAATCCACCACTTCTATTCAAAACTGACAAAAAGAAATCATCTTTATTATGCTGTTTGTCAGACCTATGAGTTTAGTTTAGCCTTTTAATGTAAATTGCAGCTTTCAATGGATCATTTACACCACTAGTTTGAATTCATGACTTAGTCTTGTGTCAAGTTAAGCACAAGTCATTATCTTCCCCTGATGATTCAAAGCTCTAAGGGAGAAGGGACCATAATGTTTATTTTGCTTTATAAAAAACAAGCGTCACATATGGATACAAGATTTAAAAATAAGTTTTTTAAATGAGTTTTCTGTCTCCCCACTCTGTTTTTCCTCCCATTATTCTAATCCACCAGAATGCCCTCATCCATCCACCTGTGTTCCTTCTCAAGCTCTTGCTCATTATTCAATTGAATCTTAAGTCCCACCTCTTCCAAGAAGTTTCTGGAATTATTCCAATCTGAATTAATGTCTCCCTTATTAATGTATCAAAAGCACAGATATGGAAAATTCTATTACGACACATTGCACAGAATTATTTTGGATGCTAATTTTCCCCCCTACTATGTCAAAAATCCTAGAGGACAGTGACAATGTGATTCATTTTCCTATTCTACATATCACCCAGTAGAGTGTTTCAGACACTGTATGTGCCTGGTCAATATTCTTTATTAATTACTTTGAATACTGATGACGATGATATTCAAAGCAGCATGTCAATAAATGATGCAGATTTGGAAAATCAGTAAGACAAAAAGATAAACATGATAATAGAAATGGGTAGGTGATATTAATAAGAAATCATAGAAGAAATATGAATGGTTAAAAAAAACGTTTTTGACTTCAATGGCAATTTATTACAATGAAAGCAATCATCATAGCAAACTTCTTATTCTATGCCAGGAACCGCACTAAGTACTTAACACATGTGAACTCAGGGCACCTGGATGGCTCAGTTGGTTAAGTGGCTGACTGGATTTTGGTTCAGGTCATGATCTCATTGCTTTTGAGACGGAGCCCTACATTGGGTTCTGCACTGACAGCATAGAGTCTGCTTGGGATTCTCTCTCTCCCTCTCTCTGCCCCTTTCCTGCTCACATGTAAGTATATACATGCACTGTTTCTCTCTCAAATTGAACAAATAAACTTAAGAAAAAAAACATATGGACTCATCTAATCCTCACAACTTCATGTAGCACACATATATTACCCTCCTTTTACAGAGGAGGGAACTGTGGCACAGAAAGAACAAGTAATTTCCCCAAAGTCTTGTGGAAGTGACAAAACTGGTATGCAAACCAGGTAGTCTTGCTCCAAAGTTCAAATACTTAACCAGATTATGCCATTCTGTACATATATTTGATAAATATCTATTCAATTATAAAATATATTTTAAAAACCTAAATATATGTTTTTACATTAGATAAAATTGTTAGATGTTAAATGCCAGGGGAAAGAATCAGATAAAAGTCATATAAAAACCTTCAAAGCCCAAGCAACTTGTTTTTCATATGTTGAAGTGGAATAGGGATCAGTTTTGATTGAATTAATTCAATCACATTAATCTCACTTAGAATCCTTATGTCTTATAGTGCCCCGACTATCTGATTTAGACTGTAAGTATCTACATCCAAGCGTACTGAGAAGGAAAGTAACAGGAAAGAGAAAGATAACTCTCAACCAAAGAATACAAATAACCATTAAAAAAAAAAGAAAAATTTGTTATTCAGTTTAATTTTGTGTTTATGTGAAAGGTTAAAATAAATCCGCAAAATCAATTGCTTTTCAGGTTTGGGAGAATTCTTAGGTATACGCCATACACATAAAGACCAGTTATCACGTTAACCAGGACATTCACTCTCTCTGGGATAGTTTGATATATTTAAAGGTTGAGTAACAACTTTGGACTTGACTATATAGCGATGTTTCACACACAAAAATGCTCCTTATATTTCTGGGGGTGGGGGATTGATTTGTCTTGTTTTTAATTTTGAAGTACAATTGCTATTTTTACTTCAAAACCATAAAGTGAATCACAACCAATAAAATTGACATTAGATTTTTCTCTTACTTTTAGAAAACTTTGTCCTTCCTAGATACATTAATCGTTATCTGCTTTGTCTGACCCTTTACTTGAGAGTCATTATCTGACATTTAGTTCTCCTATACAGTGTCCAAAAGAAAGTACTAAATAAAAAGGTTAACTTATATAACTTGATTAGATAATCTGAAAGATTAATGAAGTGAACATTCCATACTCTCCCCACAGAAAAGGCAACTAAAAGAACTATTTTACATTATTTTAACCAACATAAATTGTGATTATGTAGGACAAAGTACAAATATAAATCACTTTCTTTTTCCTTGCCAAAAGTGTGTAATTCTGGTACCAAGGTAATTTGTCTTCACTATTTCCTGCGAAGTAGAAAAACCAGACAAGCCACACCTCACTGACCTTGGATATTTCTAACTAAAAAATAAATTGCCAAGAAATTAATAGCAAAGTGAGGAGCTATCACATTGGGCTTTTGAGAGAGAATAGCCCATGGTCAAGACAGAAAACTTGGGTTTTAGTCTTTGAGGTGCAAACCCATTTTCTCTGAAATCTTACCCAACTCATGTAACCTAGCAGTATCTACTTCATCCATAAGATTAGATGACTGGACTCTGCCAAAATTTCCAGAACCTGTAACACAAATAAGTACTTACATAGCAGAGAACAGTCTATACTTCTTTTGTTTATTCTTAAACGTATGCAAATATATGACCAAGAGCTCTTTCTGTATGTTTGAGAAAAAACTTTAGTGTTTGTTTGTTGAGCACTCTGTTAGTTAGTTTTAATCCTTTCAACAATTCAGGAGAACTTGAGCAAGCCACTTGACCTTTCTGTGCCTTAAATTATTTCTCTATAATGATATTTGTGTAAATGATAATTGTACCTCCACATAAGGTCGTTGTCAGAATTGAATGTGTTAATGAATATAAACCTTTAAAACTAATGCTTTACGTAAACAAAAGTGCTCAATTAATATTAGCTCTTATTTGTATTAATCCTATCTTATAGATAAGAAAACTGAAGTTTACAAATGTTAATGAACATGTCCAAGGTCACACAGTTTGAAAACAGTAGAAGTAGGTCTTGAACCTATGAATTGCTGCATCTACACACTGCTCTATTCTGTCTCCCTACGAACATCCTGAACTAAGGACGAAAAACTGTTCTGTTTTGCAGATTTGTTGACAGAATGCAGAGAAAATATATAAAAAGCTACAAATTATTTTAGTAGATAATATGTTAACAGAAAATAAGAGACCCCTAAATTTGTTATATAGAATGGAGGCTGAGAAAACACATCCCTACAGTAAATGCTGTAGTTACAGGATTTTCCTTGTTACTAGTGGAGAAACATTCAGAAATGTGAAGACTGCCATAAATCGATGCTGAATTATCAATCCAAACCATGAAACAAATGCCAACAAGCCCTAAATGAATTTTTCTGCAAAGATTCAATAAATGCAGTTTCATAAATACTGTGCAATGTAAGGTATAAATTATGCTGATTTCTCTCAAAAATTAGTTTAAGTGCAAGCTAGAAGGATTCTCTGTGCTTAGGCTGATATAAAATTCAGTAAATACAGAAACTTTAAAAGAATATAATAATAAAGACTTCTAAAGATAATGTGAATACTGTAATTATCTGTGTATAAATGAAAGCGTTTTATCTTTCTGTGCCTAAAAAGGAAAGTAAATACCAATAAAATGTGTCCCCATAGGAAAATTATTTCCAAAACCACTTTAAGAAATGACAGCATTTCCCATATATAAGTATTTTGACTCTTAAGTTTAAATTTTGAATGTATACCATTGGTTTTGACATATACATTTTAGTATCTTTCTTTAAAAATCTTTTAGATTTCAGGTATAAAATTATACATAACTTATACGATAAATAGAATGTAGTTCTGCAAAGCTGGTTTAAATAGAAGCTCTACTTTCATCAGTGATAGAAAACAAGATTTATATGGAGACAATTAGGGAATAATATATAATTAAGAGTTAAAAATGGTACTCGGTAGTTAGAATAAAGGCTAATAGCAGATTGAACTTAATCAGACTGGGATATAAATTCCTGCTCTATTTCTTGCTACTAGCTATATGACCTTAGGCAAGCTGTTTAACACTCTTCATGAGAAAAATCAGAATGACAACAAAATCCACCTTACAGATTTAGGAGAATTAAATACAGTAATATTTATAAAGAACCGAGAACACCACCTCTTATATATAGTAATATATTCAATAAATATCAGTTAATACTACTATTTAGTGGTAACATTAATGCCAAAATTAAAAATGCCACAGGTATAGATGAGGTCAAAAGATTTCAGGAGCAGGCAGATTACAAAGTTGTTCTGGAATGGTCACCTAGTATCAGATAAAACAGAGCCATCACTGTAATGGTGATCACTGGAACTCATTGAATTACAGAAACCCCAGCTCTACAGACATGCCCTTTGGGCCCAGTCCTTACTGTTGGGCTTGGCTCCCTAGAAATCTGCAGCTCATTTTTAAATATAAAGCTATACAATTACCTAAAAGATATCAAATGGAATATATTATTAAGACCAATGTGTACAAACACTTACTGAAATAATTCTTACCATGGAAAACAAGCTGAATTGTACAAAGGGATGAATCTATTTGAAAAAATAATTAAAGTCATAAATATCTAAACCCCAGGAGGAATTTGGAATCACAGATATCTCGGTGAGCTGCATAAAAGCAAATTGGACTCTACTTTTTGCAAATGAATATCAAGGGATATTCTGAGGAAAACACAGCCTGATAATACAAAAGGATATGTTAATTTTCTCCTTCTGTCTTCCTATCTTTGGAGATGATCTACAATCCCTTGTACAAACCAGGCATTCAATAAACGTTTGTTAAATAAATGATTCCATTAAGGATCTGTATTAGGTTGCTAAGGGTACAAAACAAAAAACATAGCATAACAATTTCAGCTGGAAGAAATAAAGATCATTTAAGTGTAATTTGCATGCTTAACATATTAGATTTAGACAGGTAAAGAGAATTATTCAGGGCCACTCAGCTAATTAATGACAGTCCCGCAACCAGAAATCAAGCCTTAACTCCAAATTTAACTGGGAGACAGATGTGATTCAAATTAAAGTTGAAATTGTAAACATATGTGTTGTACTACAACCTATCAAGGATTTGTCAGTAGGGTCACATCAAGTAAAGGTTATAAAATAAAAGTAGTGCTTCTATAAAGTTCTAGAAACAGTGGAAAGATTTCTGAAGGAGGCATATAGGGATCTTCTAGTACTGATTCTGTGGTATAGGTCTACGTGATTCTCAATAAAGGGATTGACATGAGTAACTCAAACCAATCCTCCCAAAAATATATTACATACCCACTATATCTCATGCACTGAGCTGGCAGCTGAGAATACAAGGAGAAATAAAATCCAGGTCATGCTGTGATGGACCAATGTATAGTAAGGGGTAAACACATAGACTGTTGAGCCAAACTGTGTGTTCTACTCCTGACTCTACTGTTTACAAGTTACATGACCTTGAGTGCTTATTTAATCTCTCGGCTTCAGTTTCTTACTCCATAAATTGGTAATGATGATAGGAACATACCTTATTTATATAGTTATGGAGACTATTATTATGTATATAGCACTTAGTATAATGCCTGTCACAGTTTTACAAATATTAGTCATTATTATTACCCACAAGAAATCTATAATCTGACAGGGGAAATAAAACTATATATGTAACTACCATAAGCTACTATAATGTTAAATTACTACATTAAAGCACAAAACTTTATCATAAGAGTTTTAGAAATCATTTCATTTCCTACAAAAACAAAAAAAGGTAGGAATTAATGGGAACATCCTTTTCCTCTGAAGGGTGTGATGATTGCAAAAAGAAATGGTGAGGAGAAAGGCCAGAAAAATTACTGAGGAGAGTTATGAAAAGTGACTGCTGTGTTTATAAATATGATGGTGTGTAAAGGTCACTTTCAGCCTGTTGAGAAATTTGTGCCCATCAAAGGGACAGGCAAATTATAAAAAGGTTGTAAAGAGAAAAAAAGTGAGAAAATATGAACAGTAAATATGAGCAACATTTTCAAATTTATTTATTGGGGTACCTGGGTAGCTCAGTGGGTTAAGTGTCCAACTCAATTTTGGCTCAGGTCATGATTTCAAGGTTTGTGGGGCAAACTGTCTGTGGCAGCACAGAGCCTGCTTGGGATTCTTTCTCTCCCTCTCTCTGCCCCTCCCCCACTCACACGTGCTTGCTCTGTCTCAAAACAAATAAACATTTAAAAAATTTATTTATTGACCCACTCGCTCCTAGTTAAATACGACAAATACCAGGGCCTACGACACAGGATATTCCCAGCATGGTGGCCGATGTCTACCTCGGAGGTAGACAGCCATATGATCCCTGTCTTTCTAGATCTCAGCATGTAGAAGAGGGTCCTCAGGAGAGAGAATAACAATTGTGAAGTACCTGAGAAGTCTAGTATTAATGTAAATAAAAAGATAAAACCATGCCTTAAAGCCCACTATCTATAAGTATAAGTTCTCGTAAGAGAAGTAGGTGCTGGGGTTCGGTTAACTTCAAGAGATGGAGGAAGTATATCAGAAAAGGAAATTTGGTGATGTTAAATATGCGTTCCTATGAAACATGGTAGAAGGAAAGAAAAGGAAGGGAGAAAGGGACTGGTTTTGTTTAAATACAGTGGGGTACAGTTGAAGATAATAAATACTAGCGGGGAGGAAGTTGTGAGGGCAGGAATGAAAAGGGGAACACAAGTAATCAAGATCTACCTGAGCTTAACAGTATCAGAACAAGTAGGTGACTGCCAGTGAATAGAATTCTCTTAGGTAACCCCTGAAATCTGTTCCAGTTCTTTGATCCTATGATACCCTCAAAGAAGAACAGCAATAGCACATCTTAGAATGTACAATGTATGTTTCAATGGGTGTAACTAATGAGCAATCCTCTTCTTTGTTTTTTTTTAATTTTTTTAACGTTTATTTATTTTTGAGAGACATAGAGACAGAGCATGAGCAGGGGAAGGGCAGAGAGAGAGGGAGACACAGAATCTGAAGCAGGCTCCAGGCTCTGAGCCGGCAGCACAGAGCCCCACGCGGGGCTCGAACTCACAGACTGCGAGATCATGACCTAAGCCGAAGTCAGCCGCTCAACCGACGGAGCCACCCAGGCGCCCCAGCAATACTCTTCTTAAGGTGTGGCCTTAGTGACTCATTTGGATTTATAAGTTTCTGGTTTCTGTAACTAACATAGTTGCTTAACCTTAGTTGTCAAACCAAAAGCTGCCGGAGACTTCTAATTAGCATACCTGTTGAAAATCATTGGGAGTTAAGACGAGTATGTGCCACTAATTTCTAAGACTGATTTCATCATTGGAGCCCTAGTGAGTAAATTTACTTTTGAGCCCTAGTAAATAAATTTAGTTTTCAAGAATAAATTTAGTAAGAAGATAATCAAATTTAAAAAAAATATGTCCTAAAAGCATATCCTGACATTATGATAATAAAGTATCTTGTTTGTGACTGTGATGCTGCATCACTTACCGGGTCCCCAGGCTGGAAAAGCTGTTCAATATTTGTTGCATTCCCAGTCAGGTTGGTCTCATTACAATCAAGCACCATGATTTAACACTGATGGTCATTAGAGTTACAAGGAGCAGAATACATTAATCTCGTGTCAGGGGACCATATGCTCTGTATGACGTACAAGCCTTGCAAAGGGAACTTCTGCAAGGGCTAAAGAAAGTCCTCAGACTTATAGATAAGGGCTGTAACCATATCAGCAAGGAAATCTAAGATTTTATTTTCCAAAGTAAGAAAGAATAAGGAAAAAATACACGTTACAGAAAAGCACGCATTCACAAAACTCGATTCATTAGACTATACATACGAGAAAACCAGAGAATCTTTTTTAGAGAATTGTAAAGATTATAGTACCCCCTTTTTTTTCTTTCATGAGATAATGAACTATATAGACTTCTAGTTTCAATTAGGATGTAACAATAGATTCCATGGAAGACTCTGCTCCCACTGCAAGCATCAAAGCTGTAGAAAAGAGAATTAACTGAAACATCAGGTACCAGAAACAGGAGAGCCTCTATGAGGCAGAAAATCTATTACCAAACATTTTTCTTCTGTAGTAGGGTTGCCAAAAACCCTAGTCTGTGAGGACATTTGCCAATTCTGAGTTCTAGCTGATGATGACTTGGCCCACAAAGTGGTACTCTACTGAGAGAAAGAGAAATCAGAAAAACTTTTGATGGTCACGCAGCACTAGAATTATTCAATAATTTGGGAATGCCATCAACCCTAAACATGCAATTAGATTTTCCCCATGATACATTTATTATCTTTCAGAGAGGAGATAGTGACTTGCCAGGCTCTCAGTAAAAACCGTAGACAGGACTCAAGAGAGGAAAGAAAGTTCAAAGGTAGAGTTTCAACAAACTTTCAATCCATCCCTGATCCAACCAAGCCCAAGCTAGATTGAGTAATAAGCCCCTCACCCTACCTGCTTAATAAATGAAAGCAAAGTCTTTTAGGTAAAAGATAATGTCATTCGGAGCTTCAACACAATATCTCTTTAAACCACAAAGCACATAATACAACTGAACAGTACTAAACATGCAAAGAGGCAGAAAGTGTGACTGATAATCAAGAGAAAAAGAACAAAAGCAAACTCAGAGACTGTAGTACCCAGCTACCAAGATAGTCCCCAGTGGTGTCTGCCTCCTGGTATTTCACTGTTGTGTAGTGCCCTCCCACACCGATTAGTGCTGATTTTGTAACCAACAGAATTTGGCTGAAATGACAAGTGTGACCTTCACGATTAAGTCTAAAAGCCTTGATAGCTTCTGTCATATCGCCTTATTCGTTCCAGGGTCAGTCAGATGTCACGTCATGCAGATTCCCAAACAGCTCTGTGGCAATCCATGTAATGCCTCTTGCCATAAGCCAGCAAGGGACCAAATGGTTCTACTATCTGCTATGTGAGAGCACCATCTTGGAAATAGATCCTCCAGTTCTAGGCAAAGCTCCAGATGACTGCAGAACTGGCTACTAGCTTGACTGCAATTGAACAAAAGCTATCAAAGTTAGAAGCATTCAGCTAAGCAGCTCCAAAATTCCTCACCGCCACTACTGTGTAAGATATAAAAAGTTAACTACTATTTCAAGCTACTACGTTCTGGAGTAATTTATTATATGGCAACAGATAAACAGATTTTGGTATCTTGAAGTAGAATCTCTCCATGACCCAAAAAAAAAAAAGAAAAAAAAATAGGAGTGTCTTTGGAAAGAAAGGAGTGCACAGGTAGTGGGAAGAAGCTGGAAGGATTTTGAAAAGAATGTTAATTACATCTACAAAGCTTTAAAGAACTAGGGAGTAGAAACATAACGACTTTTCAGAAACTGTCAATGGGGAGAATATAACCCAACTTTCTACAATTGATACTAACCTGGATAAAGAGTCCTGCAGAAGGATACGCAACTGTCAAGGATTGGCCCTAACTCCCAGGTAACTTTACAGAAATACTAATGAATGTACTATTTTCCTTTGCACACAGACTATTTGATCATCCCTGGGAAAAAATATGTGCAAATCATTTATCTGATAAGGAGTCACTATCCAAAACATATAGAGAACTCCTATAACTCACCCCAGTACTTCCTATCACATGGGTCCACTGTCAGAACCGTGCAGCAGCATCCAAATCAGAGAAAACATGTTACATCATAGCTTTGCCTAAAACAGTGATTTTCAATGGAGCAGGGGATGGAGGGGAGTTTTTGCCCCTCAGGACACATTTGATCTTGTCTGGAGACAGTTTTGGTTGTTACAACTAGAGCAGTGCTGGCATCTAGTGAGTAGAGGGCAGAGATGTCACTAAACATGCTACAATGCACAAGACAGCCCCTACAACAAAGCACCATCTAGTCCCAAATGTCAATAATGAAAAGTTGAGAAAACCTGGTCTAGAAAAATCTGTAATTATCCATTTAGAATTATAGCGTATTCATGTCGCGCCTTTGTAACATTTTATAGTTTATTTGCCGGCAGAGACCCAGTGTAAGGACATTTGCACTCTCACTTGCCCTAAAGAAGAAAACTTCAATTCTAAAGTCCCCACACAGAAGCCACTAAAGGGGCTGCCAAATAACACCTGTTTATAAACAGAATTTCATATACAATGAAACATGGGCTCAGAAAGCTCTTCTACATTGACTTGCATTTTTCCTAAGTTAAAACATGGCAAAGTCTTTGAAATAAGTATAGTTCATTCTGGGCACTTGTAAAAGTACATTATGGTTAAAAAAAAATCTTGAGAATTTTTTTATCAAAATATTATCTGAAAAGTATTGTTTCTTTGGTATTAGCTGATTTGTATTTAAAAGACACTGTGGTTGCCTAGTTCATCTTATGCACCTAGTGATGAATAATAAATATACTACTCAAGGATTCACTCAAGCCCAATAAATGGACACTAATGGAAGAAAAGTATACACGGTCATTTTCCTGTTGTCATCTAAAATGAGCTCATTTTTAGCTGTTAATTAGGGACATTAAGAAGTTTATGTTTCTTGGGACACTTGGGTGCCTCAGTTGGTTGAGTGTTTGACTTTGGCTCAGATCATGATCTCACAGCTTTGACCCCTGTGTCAGGGTTTCCACTGGTGTCTCGGAACCTGCTTGAGATTCTCTCTGCCTCTCTTGCTTTCTACCCGCCCCCAACTCGCGCTCTCTTTCAAAATAAATAAATAAACTTAAAAAAATGTTTCCAAAGTGTAAGCAGAATTTAACAGGATATACAGTGCTAATTATACTACACGATCATCTTATTAGCGATAGCTATACAAATGATATTTGATTTGGCCTCTATAAATATAAAGTGTTAAAAAGCTTTATTTTTTTCTTTCCCGGTAGCCAATTTTATATCCATTAAGAGAGAAAAGACCATATAACAGCAGTGTGAACTTTTGAGATGCGATTACGGTAAAGACATTTGGATTTAGTGAATTTAAAATACAGCAGGATAAGTTTCTGTTTCAAAGCAAAATATACCAATCTCTTGCTTTTATAACTGATTGAATCCAAGTGAGTTCTGCCTGCTTCACAATAGGCCAGTAAGTTGAGAAACAAGATGTCGAGGTAAGGAAAACTACTTTCTTTGGAAAGCCAGCAAACTGAAGAGATGGTCGACTGTTGTCCTAAAGCACCATCCTCCACCCACCACCTCCTCCATGAAATTCCAGCTTCTTTTATATTAGGGAAAAGGGGAAGCAGAAGGGGATTGGAGTCAAAAGCGTGACAGACAATCCGTAGACATTCAGGTGCCTGCAAGGGTCAGAAGAAGGTTGTGAAACTCTTCTGTCCTTAGTTGACCTTTGCAAACAGGAATTTAGTCATGTCATTTCTGTAAATCTTAAATACAGCATTGTTATTTCTGTAAGTACTTCCTTATCTTCTAAGGTAGATTTGGGTAAAGGGCATTTTTTGCAAATCTTAATTGTAACATGCCTATGTGCAGGGCTAAGCAGAAGTTTCTAAGGTATATGTCACAGTTGCAAGAGAAATAAAAGCAACATGGAGTCAGACATGCTAAGATATTTTGCCTTACGTGTTGTTACCTTATACTTCCTAAGAGACTCAAACAATAAGGTAAAGAGAAATCGGGAATAAAGAGGAATATTCTCGATGGAAACATTTGTAAAGTGATCCTACATAAATGCACAGAAATTATTTCCTTTAAAAAATTAATCAAATATTGCGTGTCATTAAAGAATCACAGATATGTAAGGGATGAGAATTCATCTTGCACTTCATCATACAAGTGATGAAATGAATTTGAAAGAAATTACTTGACTCCAGTTCTGAAATTCAAGCAGAGACAGAATTATATTAACTTACATTTCCCAATACTCAGTTCATTAGTATCTTCATATTAGGATAGAATTCTTGGGAAATTTAATTTGGAGACTAAGTTTATTCAAAATTCTGACAAATTTTGGGAGGACTTTAGATAACTTTCAAGGTAATATGGAAGATAGTGAAAGAGAAAAACAGTTGGTTCTCTGAATGATCCCAGCAGAGTACCTGAGGAAGTCTAGGAATCAGCTCTCTGGGCTGGGAGGTTGTAAATGGCAAAGCCTTCTGTTAAACCCAATACCAATATTCAAACAGACATCAGAGAACAGTAAGTTTCCTACCAGCAAGGATGAAACCTAGATTATTAAGCTCAAAGTGTTCCAGTTAGGATGATCCCTGCCCTCCTCCAATATGAGAAGCAGCAGGAAAGCCAGATTCTCTTCTAGACCAAACCTATGGAGTATAGAGCCCCTCCTTACCCAAGAGAGAAAAGTGCGTTACCAGCCCTGCACCTATAAATTTCTCTGAGCCTAACCATGTTTCAACAGAAACACAAAGAAGGTTAAAGAAGTCTAATAATGAAATACTAGACTATGAGATATAAAGAATTTAATATACATGTAGTTGCTCATGTAGCCACTTACATATAGAAATATGTCTCTAGGGGCGCCTGGGTGGCTCAGTCGGTTGAGCGGCCGACTTCGGCTCAGGTCATGATCTCGCGGTCTGTGAGTTCGAGCCCCGCGTCGGGCTCTGTGCTGACGGCTCAGAGCCTGGAGCCTGTTTCGGATTCTGTGTCTCCCTCTCTCTCTGCCCCTCCCCCACTCATGCTCTGTCTCTCTCTGTCTCAAAAATAAACAAACAATAAAAAAAATTATTAAAAAAAAATTAAAAAAAAAAGAAAAAAATAAAAAAAAAAGAAATATGTCTCTAGGACACACCCAGGAGCAATATGTTTCAGTCCTACCTTAGGGATATAATGTAGTTTGTCTATTTCATATAACAATTACCTGTTTTGATGGTTAATCTTATGTGTCAACTTTTTTTATATATAATTTGTTGTCAAATGAGTTTTCATACAACACCCAATGCTCATCCCGACAAGTGTTATGTGTCAACTTGACTGGGCTAAGAAATGCCCAGATAACTGGTAAACCATTATTTTTGGGTGCATCCAGGAAAGTGTTCCTGGAAGAGAATAGCATTTGAATTAGAAGACCGAGTAAAGGTCCACCCTCACCAATGTAGATAATTATCCAATCTGTTGAAGGTTTGAAGTAAAACAAACAAACAAACAAAAACACAACAAAACAGAAGAGTAAATTCTCTCTTCTTGAGCTAGGACATCCATCTTCTTCTGTCCTTGGATATCATAGCTCCTGGTTCTCTGACCTTTGAACTCTAGGACTTACATTAATGATGCTTCAGACTCAGACTGAATTATATTACCAATTTTTCTGGTTCTCCAGTTTGCAGAAGGAGACACTGGGATTCCTCAGTCTCCATAATCATGTAAGCCAATTCCTATAACAAATCTCTTCTTATATATATACACTTAAATATATATCTTCTTGGTTCTGTTTCTCCGAAGAACTAATATACCCATGAATGCACCTGCTACAGTTTAAAAGAAAATATATAGAAATCTGAGGTGGGAATGTGGCATATAAAACAATGCAACAATTAAACAGAAACTGTCATGACGAAACTTTCAAGAAGCATTCAAATATAAGTTGTTTTCTTATTAAAATACAGGAGTATATATGTAATTTTTGTTCCCAGTCATTATAGTTTAGAGAGACAAGAGGATCTCATATGACTTCAACAGACAATTTTGGCAAGTACACATTGGAGTGGAATAAATGTCCATGGATCTGGGTCTTAGCAAACACAAATAGCCAAAGTAAAAGAAAGGCAGGTGAGAAAGTATGTATATTAGAGAAAAACTAAAATTGTATTTTACCGACCCTGATATAATAAATAACTAATCTAGCAGGATGATCATCACAGTCCATAGAGCCACTCTGGGGAACAAAAAGATATAGAAGAATAACAAGTAAAGTAAGGGCAGAAGATCAAATAAGAGAAAGACTAATTATACTGATATGCTTTAGTTCATTCTGAATTAAAACTTTTTGCGGCCTTTACAAGTCCAGATGAGTTTAATATTGATTAATATTAAATTCTCATTCCATTCTCCAATTTTAGGACATTTTAAGCACCGACTGAAATCTTGCATGCACATGAAAACTCATGCCCATTAGCAGTGGTTCCCCATCCTAACTCATTCCTAGACAACCGCTCATCTATTTCTGTCTCTAAGTATTTGCCTAAACTAGACATTTTACATAAATGAGATCATACCATATGTGGTCTTTTGTGACTGGCTTCTTTCACTTAGCATAAGGTTTCAAGGTCCATCCATGTTGTAGCATGTATCAGTACATCATTTTTATTACCCAGTAACGTTGCATTCCATATATGTATATATATAGTTTAGCCATTCTTCAGTTGATGGGGATTTTGGTTCCTTCCACAGTTTGGCTAATAGGAATAATTATGCTATGAATATCCATCTACAAGTTTAAGTGTGGCAAATGTTTCAATTCCTTGGATATACAGAATTGCTGTATCACAGGATAATTCTGTGTTCAACATTTGAGAAACTGCCAAACTTTTTTCCAAAGTAGCTGAACTATTTTACAATCCCACTAGCAATGAATGAGGGTACCTATGTTCCTGCCAATACTTGTTTTCATCTATCTTTTACTCATTTTGTGGGTGTGAAGAGGTATCTGATTTTGGTTTTGATCTGCATTTACCTAATAATTAACAATTTTAAGCATTTTTTCATAAGCATATTAGCAATCTATATGTGTTATGTGGGTAAATGTCTACTCAAAATGGATTGACCAAGTGTTACTCGAATTGTCCTTTTATTGTTGATTTGTAAGAGGTATTTTATATATTCTGGATACAGGTCCTTATCAGGTATATAATTTGCAAATACTTTCTCCCATTCTATGTTTTTTTTTTAACTTTCTTAATGGTACCCTTTGAGTTACATTTTTTTTTTTTACTTTTGACAAAGCCCATTTATTTGTATTTTCAATGACTTGTTTCTAAGAAACAATACCCTACCAAAGATCATGAAGATTTACTTTTTTTTTTTAACATTTATTCATTTTTAAGAGACAGAGCATGAGTGGGGGAGGGGCAGAGAGAGAGAGATCCAGAATCCGAAGGAGGCTCCAGGCTCTGAGTTGTCAACCCAGAGCCCAACATGGGGCTCAAACCCACTGACCATGAGATAACGATCTGAGCTGAAGTCAGACACTTAACCAACTGAGCCACCCAGATCCCCCTGAAGATTTACTTCTGTTTTCTTCTAAGATTTTCAGAATTGTAGCTCTTATATTTAGGTCAATAATACTTCATAGTTAATATTTGTATATGATATAGGTAGCAGTCAAATTCATTCTTTACTCTGATGTATAATGTTTTTCATCAAGTTTTGGAAATTTCAGCCATTATTTCTTCAAATATTCTCCCCCTGCCCCCTTTTTCTCTCTCCTTTCCTTCTGAGACAACCATAATGTATACATTGGTGTATCAGATGGTGTTCCAGAGGTCTCCAATTCTCTGTTCTTTTTTCTTCCTTCATTCTTTTATTCATAAAAAACGATCTTCAGCCTATATACTCTCAATTGACTCATCCACAAGTCAGATGATTCTTTCTATTAGCTGCTCAAACTGACTTTGATCTCTTCTAGAGAAAATTTCATTTATTATTTTCCTGGGCTAATTCTGTAAAGTCTGTAATCTTCTCATGTGTGGCCACCAAAGTCTCTGCTTGGTTTGCTTAATGGTCTGCTAATGATTGACAGGGATTTCTTTAAATGTCTTAAACCAATAACTATCTCAGTCTTTGCTCTTAGGGAAAGCCTTTACCTTTCAGTATTTTACTACTTGACTTAATCTTTACTTCCTGCTTGTACAGAGTCTCAAGGTAAGTCAGAGATGAGAGATTTGGACCAATCATATATTCCTTAAGCATGCACATGGCTCTGTATAAGAACAGTTTACTAGATCCCTTATAAATATGTCAAAGCTTTGTAAAGTCTCCTATGTACATCTAATTCCCCAGATTTTTTTGTTTTGTTTTATTTTGTTTTGTTTTTGTTTTTGCTTTCTTGTCAGTCCCTAGTTATAACCAACTAGTATCACAGCTTAGGCAACTGTAATGTTAAATAATGCCACCAATTGTTTTTAACCCACCCACCTGAGGATAGAGTTTTCTGAAGTGAGTGCTGCATTAGGTCAAATAAAGTCAAGTCCTATGAATGGAATTTTCCCAGAGTGCTCCCAGACAAGTCAAATAATGATACATTTCTAGGAATGGGACTTTTGGAGAGCTCCAAAACTGTCTGCCTCCTCCAGGGACTGCTAGGCTCCTGGTTTTCAAAGATACTGTGACTGTGAGATTGCTGTTTTCAAGGCCTCCATAGATCTAGGGAGAGGAGGATGGAACGAGCAAATTAAAATGCTACAAAGCTTGCCATTCATACCAAGAGTCATACATTAAAAAAACAAATAAATGCTTCCTCAGATTGTTATAGGTTTTTGCTTCATTTCCAGAGAGAATTCTGAAATGGTTGATTTGGGGATTTTTTTGCCATTATTCTCATTTCTCTTATGGAGGTATGGGTTTTATGAAGTTATTGCTCCAACAGATCAGAAATGCGTATGTAATCACCTTTGAGGACACTGCCTGGGAACTACTTTCTAAAGAAAGATTTTTCAAGTGAAATTAAAGATCAAAGTGATTATTAAATACTCCAATGTGACCTAAGTGGAATAAACACAAAAGCATCAAGGCAAGTGCCCCCTGCTGTCTTTCTATTTTGCACTTTCTTTGTCCCACAACTGTGGAAAACAAGCAGCCCTTACCAAAAAATCCGGAGCCATTAGGCTTTCACTCTAGCTCTCAGAAGCAAATTTACTCTTCCTATTCATTTTCTGTTTCTGTTTCTTTGGCAGTAATTGGTTTGTGAGATTTTAACTGCAATGGTAAGTTATATGAAATGGTTTATTTTACTCAAGAGTAGGGTTCAAGCCTTGGCAAAAACAGATCTCTGCATGACCTTAGGTAAACATGGGATTTGTATCCAAGCTCCATTAAGGAGTAGGTATTGGTTTACCTTCTGTTGCCTCCTTCCTGAAACATCTGCTTTTGAGAAGAATGATATCTTAGACAACAAGGCTTGTTCATTTATGGATAGATGAAGAACTTTCTCATGGAAGGCTTTCTTAAACACAGATTCCTGATATTTAATAGCATCCTGATAGCTATCACCCTTGCTGAATTCATTGTTCGTCAGAGCCTTTATCACCATGACACATCACTTGTTTGCTTGTTTATTGCCAATCTTTCTCCAACAGAATGTAACATTCATATGCAGAAAGACTTTGTTTTCCTCATTGTTTTTACAGTGACTAGGAGAGTGCACACAGTTGGCCCTTTCATACATACTAATGGAATAAATGTTATAAAGAGCATTTATTTAGCAGACATGACTGAATTATGGATACTCTTAAAAGCAAATCTTTTATATTTAGCATGGGGAGAAATTTACCAAATCTGTAGGAAAAAAGAAACATGTATTTATTAAAAAGAATTGAGAAGACCTTATAAGACCTTGACATTTTATGAAATGTTACATATTATTGAATTTATCCAACTCACAAATGTAATTTGAAAAAAAAACTGTATATGTGTGTGAATATATGTACAGATGTATGTAATGTCTGTGCTTGCGGTATAACTGTTTTTTATTTTATTTTATTATTGACTTTATCTAAAACTCACAGATGTAATCTGAAAAAAAACTGTATATGTGTATGAATATATGTACAGATGTATGTAATGTCTGTGCTTGCAGGTATAACTGTTTTTTATTTTCCTCTTAAGCCTTTTAGTATAGTATGTTATATGGTACCTATAAAATAGAAATCTATTTAGAGATATTTATTTCTCATCTCATTCCTTTTCCAATATTTATAATCAAGAAAAATTAGATCAACAAAAACTAAAGTTTATCATCAGCCTCTGGTGTGTGGATTCCATGATTGATTTAACTAATGTGTGAATTCAGGGAAATAAATAGTAAGAGTTGCTGTAAATTATGTTAAGGGGTGACATTTCTTTTGAACAAAGAAGGAGATCATTTATAAAAAAAAGATCTGTCATTGCTTCTCCTTCAGAGCAAAGGCAGGCAGGCTTTATTTAATTTCCTCATATACTAGTGACTAGGAAGCAGCAAGGATGAAAAAGAGTTATAGGAAAGAATTATTTTTAAGGGCTGCTTTGCCATTTACCATCTTATGCTCAGATAAAATAGTATGGGACAACTCCAGGTAGCTAGTGGTTGAGCCTGTCTACAGAGATAAGGCTAATGAGTCCTCCTTTATTACTGTTGGCTGTTTTGTTGTTGATAAGACCCCTATGGTTTTTGGAGATCAAAAATGAAGCTGCTTCTGATGAAAGCCTTCATTCTGGCTATTGAAACAATATGCCAAAAAATTAAAATACAATCTTCTGTCAGTTTTTTTTTTTTCAAATAACTCAAGCCATATCTACTAGCGTCTCTTGATTCCTTTAAGTCCAGTGCCTGAATACATATTTTCCCTGGAGAAAAGCAATATATAGTAGTTAAGGACATACGTTTGGAAGTCTCAAATACCTAGATTAAAATTCCAACTTTGTCACTGATTAGATGTCAAATTATTTAACCTCAGTAAATTCTAGGGTCCTTAAGTTGTTGATAGGACACCGAGGACAAAATCTACAGCAGAATGAATTTAAGAAACCACTTTTAAAAGCAGTGCCCAGAGCAGGGCATGGGTTGAGATGAGCACTGGGTGTTGTATGAAAACCAATTTGACAATAAAAAAATTAAAATAAATAAATAAATAAAAATAAATAAAAGCAGTGCCCAGCACACTATAAAGGCTCAGTAAATGTCCTTGCTCTGTCCTTAGTCCTTGTTTTGCATTCTCTGAGCTAGTACATTAGATAAAGCTCTTCTGTGCTACCTCATGAACAGGGAATAACCTCCTACCTAGTATTCTTATCTTTACTTTTTCTCCGCTGTCCACTTTCTTCTTTACATTTACATTCTGTAAGAGCATAATTATAGGAAGAACACAGAGAAAGCAAGAAACAGAATCATAGATCAGAAAGAGACAAAAACAGATAAAAAATAACACATAAGTTTATAAATATAATTCTCACTACAGCCCAATGAGATAGATATCAATTTTATCCCTCAGTTGAGGAAACTGACACACCGATGAATTAAGTAACTTATCCAGGATCATACAGGTGGTCAAAAGCGAAATTACAAATATATAATGGCTACGTGGGCACTAACAATCAAAACAGAGAGAGAAAGAACCATCATGATGTGTATCGGTCAAGTCTCAGCCCTGAGCTAATAAATGGTAGAGCTGGACTCAAACTCATGAACCCTAGATTCAGCACCCATGCTCTCAAGCATGCTACTAGAAATGAGAACATCGCTGACAAGAAAAATGATCCTGTAGTTAAAGGGATAGTTAAGTTTGTGTTTCGTGATAAGAACCTAATTAGGTAGATATTTTGAAACATCACATAGTGAGGACACAAAAGAGGGGATTCTTAATTTTTTTTTTTTTTGGAAAACTACTATGTCTATAGTGAAAATACCATGCACCTCTAAATAAGCAATTTCCAACCACACATGAACATATGAATCTGTTTTTTTTTTATTTAAATAGTTTATTTTCAAATTGGTTTTGAATCTGGTTTTTAAGAGTTTCTTACAGTTTTTACAGAAATGAAAAAAAGATGAAAAAAACACCTTGTAATTTAATATTGTTAGCATCAAGATAACATAACTTGATGTGGAAAGAGTTTTCTGGAACATGGACAGTCTGATTTTTTTGTTTTGCTTTTGTCAATCAGAAATGAATAAACACAGATTAAAGGTATAATTAAAAAGATACCACTTTGCTATTATTACCATTTTTGTACTACCCAGAATATAGTGTAGTTATAGTTCTATAACACTCATAGAAAAAAGTCTCTTAAGAAGTTATACAATGGTCAAGTGTAGAATTAGAGATTTATTACTTTGGACATATGTTTTTTCTAAAAAGTAAGGCATTTAAAATAGGATACCCAACAATTATGCACACACTCATACATATAAATTTCATATAAACTCAAATTAAACCAAAGTTAAATAGGACTAGCACATATGCTTAAATAAAGTATCTTATTTGTTAAACTTTTGAGACTGGCTAGAGGAAGATTAGAAAGTGATTAAGAGCAGAAAGCACTGGTGAAAAACCATTGTGAGTATGTTAGAACAATCCGCCAGGTCCTAGAAACCAACCATTGCCAGCTAATCCATTATCTTAGAGGTTACCAATATCGAGGTTGGCAAGTATTTGTCAACATTTATTTAACCAAAGATATACAAATGACCAACAGGCATATGAAAAGATGCTCAATGTCACTAATTTAGGTAAATGCAAATCAAAACCACAATGCAATATCACTTCATGCCAGTTGAGTGTAACAAATGTTAGCAAGGATGTAGAGAAATTGGAACTCTGGAATGCTGCTGGTGAGAATGCAAAATGATGCAGCCACTATGGAAAATAGTACCAATTTTCCTGAAAAAATTAAAAATAGAACTACCATATGATCTGGCAATCCAAATGAGTTTTATCTAAAAGAACCGAAACCAGGCTCTTGAAGAGATATTAGCACTCCCACATTCACAGCAGCCCTACTGACAACAGCGGGGATATGAAAACAACACAAAGGTCCATCAATGGATGAATGGGTAAAGAAAATGCGGTTTATACAACAATAGAATAATATTCAGTCTTCAGAAAGAAAGCATTCTGAAATATGCAACAACTTGGATGAACCTTGAGGGCATAAGCCAGTCATAGGACAAATACTGAATGATTCCACTTATACGTGATATCTAAAAGAGTCAAATCATAGAAGCAGAGAGTAGAATTGTGATTTCCAGGGCCTGGGAGGGAGAGGGAAATAGAAAGTTGCTAATAAACAGGTATAAAGTTTTATGTAAGATAAATAAGTTCTAGAGGTTTGTTGTATGAAATTATGCCTATAGTTACCAATACTGTATTGTACACTTAAGGATCTTTTAAGAGGGTACATCTCATGTTAAGTGTGTTTACTACAACAGAATAAAAAATAAAAATAAAAGTGAAAAAAAAAAAAAGCAAAGCAGGAGTGGGGATGACAAGCTTAGGGAATCAGGAAGACGCTCAGATGTGGAGACACTTTATATTCAGTGGCACTATCATCAACAAACTACTTATCCTTTGCTCTCCTTGTCTCAACCTTCCAGTCAGAACTTCCAAATACCAGGTCACAGAAAAATCCAATTGTAGAACTAAGATTTCCAGAGGTAGTTGATAAGGTAACACTTGAGCTTTTTCTTAGGAGAAACTGCTATTGTCCTCGAATATTCAGTAGTTTAATTAACTTTAATTCTTGGTATATATGATTCAGACTTTAAAAGTATCATCATTATCACCATCATTAATATTATTAATTCATGCATAACCCTTAGAAAAATTTAACATGCTATTATAAACATAATTTTATCTAAATACTAACCACTGTGAAGTAGAATTATTTTTGATTTAACAGACGAGGATGAAGAAGCTAATATAAACTACACAATTTGGCCAAAGATAAAACCAGACCTAAAGATGTTTTAGGATGAATTTTAAGCTCTTTCCACAAATTCAGGTTGTCTTCTGTCAGGGTCCTTCCTTATATCCATTCCCACCAGACTCCTCTCTTCCTACCAACAATTCAATGTCTTTCTGTTATTCCCTCCCTCCCAAGGATGTCCTTGGGCCCTCTGTTTGAACCATGGAGTTCTGCCCTCCAGGTTTTCCTCTATTTTTGCTCCAAATAGCATTGTTTCTTGTACCCTACTCATGAGATCACTGTTGTCTGTTACCTAAAAGAATGATATAAGAAAGTATTCAAGAGTTACAAGAGGATGTACTCTTAGGTATTATTCATTCCAGAGTTCACATGGGCATTTTAAGAATTTTCTATGAGCAGAAAGACTTATACAGAAGTAATTTAACTTTTAAAATTCAGATAAATGTTTGAGTTACAACAGTGCTTCTTAATCCTAGATGAACTTTCAAGTTATTAGGAATGCCATTTTTTCATGTATTTATTCATGATAATAGATCATAATAATCCCAGGATTCAAAGAATATAAAATTTTCGTGATTGGCTTTTTGATGCTAAATCATTTTGTTACATGACACACATAAGGAAGAGCCATATTGATTCGAATGTACTTCTTAGAAGGCTTCCCATTTTATGTCTGGGTCTACATCACAGCCTCTCTTCCCCAAAGAGTCTTACTGTAGTCAGCACCAGCACAGAAAAATGATATTCAAGATTGTTGTGTCACAGACTACTGAGTACGATGACTCCATGTACATCAATCACAAGTGGAGAAGGAAAGAAGTAAGATGAAAACAAGTTCAGAGGTATCCATAGAGGAAGAAAAGAATGAAAATCAGGAAAGACATTTTTGTAACTTTATATTTTTCTCATGGAAGAAAGAAATGGGCTCTGAAGACTATTCAAATAAAAAATGATCTGAGTAATGTTTACCTTTCTCAGATGAAGTTTATATCTTCCTCAAATTATAAAAGTTGTAAAATCTTAGAGTTTTGAAGTTGGAGAATGCCTTAGTATGCATACTGTCTAACCTCCCATTCAATATAAGAATCTGTAATGTCTGCAATTTGTGATCGTTCAGAGTCTACTCAAGCCCACAGTTGATTTTATTGGATTTGACTTTCTAAGATACCCACCAATATCCCTTAGTTCTGACATCTGAAGCTAAATGGATAAACATAATCCGTTAATCACATATCACCATTTGAAATGAATCAAGGCAATTGCCTATGTCCTCTTACCAAGCTAAAGTTGATCATTTTCCTTCCACCATTACATTCTACAGTTATTTCCACCATTTGCATATATAAACTTCAGAATATTTATTTGAAAGCAAAACAACAAAAACTCCTTTCTCTACACTCAGTCATGGTAAATCCTTTAAGTTTCCTAATGAGAGAAATCAATAAAGAGAGCTCTTGATAACTGTAGTTTGTTTAACATAGAAAGACTTGACTTTATGGATTGAGATTCAATTCCTCAATCTGTTCAGGGCTATAACCTTGAGAATTAACTACATTTTGGGAAAGATACAAAGGATCAAAGAGCCAGAAAATTCTAAGTAAAGATTGGTTCACACATTTTAATAACAGTTATGTCTTGTAATATTAGGTGCAATGTGAAATTGCTAGCAGTGAAGAAATAACTCTAAAAAAGGGGGAGAAAGAAAAGAAAGGTTTTCACTTTTCAACACACACACAAAAAGAAGCCGGTTGATTTCTAACTTGACCTTGCCACAGGGAACTTCACAACTGCACAAGAGTTGCCAACTGAATAATTTCTGCAAGTATAAGTAAAAAGGCAAATTTTTTTCTGGTCAAATTTTTGTTACTGTGGAAGAAGAAAAACTTTTTACAATCTCTCTTAGTTATGAAAATGTAAATATAATCAATGTAGGCAGCTTATGCCCTGAGGAGAGTATATAACAGAATGTTTTTCTCTGATGGCTTCTCACATGTTGATCTTGAAAAATCCCTCTGAGTGCAGAGACGGGGGAACAGTATCTGTTTGCCAAAAGGTCCTAGGTGCTCTCTGGGTTATACTTTCTGTTTTATCATCATCTTAGCCACTTTAGAGGAGGGCGTTAGAGAATGTGCTCCCCTTGCGTGCTGAGTGGCCTCACCAGCTGCCTCTTGCAGGATAGAATTTCAGTCTCTTGTCTCTCTTGATCCACATTGGCCTGACTGTGCTTTTGTCAGTGCGTTCTTGATGATTTAAAGACTCACAAGTGGTTTAAGCACTTCAACACGAATATATATGACACAATAGTTTTAACAGGTATTCCATGAGGATGATGAGACCTCCCTGTAACTCCTATTCATTGGTTCTTACTTAGTGCTCAGAATTCTTTATTGTAAAGTGGACATAGTATCCTAGTGAAATACTTATAACAATAAATAAAGTATTATATAGAAACATTCTCTAGTTCTTATGTTCTGTAAAGGTCGCTGCGTCTATTGGCACATGAAGAAAATATTAACATAAGAATTAATTGAAAAGCTAGATAATGGCACGTTAGCCTCATCTTTTAAAGTTGCAATTATTGCAACTCCAACTATTTTATTTATTTTTTTAATTTTTTAACGTTTATTTATTTTTGAGAGACAGAGCGTGAGCAGGAGAAGGGCAGAGAGAGAGGCAGACACAGAATCCAAGGCAGGCTCTAGGCTCTGAGCCATCAGCACAGAGCCTGATGTGGAGCTCAAACTCACAGACCATAAGATCATGACCTGAGCCGAAGTCGGCCGTTTAACCAACTGAGCCACCCGGGCACCCCGACCTCTGACTATTTTAAACCATAAGCAGTTTCTTCCTGACCTATTTATTTTATCTGATACATAAAAGTCAAAATTTCACCTCTGAAAACAGGAATGATCCTGAGTTATATAAATCTAGGACTGATTAATATTGCAGTATGTTGCTCAGGTAAGTAACTCTACCATATGAGGAAGTGGCTACAGAGATGAACATAAAGAAGGCAAATAGACCTTCAAAGGTAACATTTTAAAAATACACAGATTAAGAGACTACAATGTATAAGGTATTATATGCTTAATAAGCATTTTTCCAGATTAGTTTATAGGAAAAATTCTAGGTAGAGAGAATTTAATTAATTTATGAGTTCCAATAAACAAAGTTATACTAATTTCAGATATTAATTTTTGAACTCTACTTTGTGGACAAATAAGCCTAAAAAGTAGTCTCCCAGTAGCTACCAGCTCTGCAGCTTTGGTGGGAATTTGGACATAAGTGACCACTTTTAAAAGGCCAAGCTTGCCTATCCATGAGGACTTCAAAGTCTTACATCATATGAAAACCCTAGAACATCTTCATCTAATTTGAAAAGTTGACTCTTCTTTCTTTCAACAATGTTTTTACAAAAGTAGTGATTTCTGGTGTTACTGGGATTCTTTAAATATTTTAGTGAACTGACCAATCCCATGAAAAAAAAAATATTATTCAGTCTCAATATATTTTTAAAGACTGTCATTTTTTTAATTTACTTTTGAGAGAGAGAGAGAGAGAGAGAGAGGCAGAGAGAAAGAGAGAGAGAGAATCCAAGTAGGCTCTGTGCTGTCAACGTAGAGCTGCATACAGGGCTGCAACCTACTAACCCGTGAGATTGTGACCTGAGCCAAAATCAAGAGTCAGATGCTTACCACTTGAGCCATCCAAGCACCCCTCAGTATCAATATTAAAGTGACTTTAGGCTTTTTAAAAAGTGATTCATAATGAAGCATTTTAGATCATTTGAAATGGCAGTTTATAATTTTAAGTTATATTTAAAACAGAAAAAGGAATTGTTATTTTATATTCTAACAGCCAATTCCAATTTTCTTTTTGTTAAGTTTTAATTTATTTGTTTTTAAAGGTTAATTTATTTCTTAGAGAGAAAGAGAGAGAGAGAGAGAGAGAGAGAGAGAGAGACATGGAGAGTGAGCACGAGACGGGGAGGGGCAGAGAGAGAGGTAGACAGAGGATCTGAAGCGGGCTCTGTGCAACAGCAGAGAACCCGACATGGGGCTTGAACTCAGAATTTTGAGATCATGACATAAGCCTAAGTCAGATGCTTAACTGACTGAGCCACCCAGGTGCCCCTGTAAAGTTTTTTTTTTCTTTCTAATTCCAGTTAGTTAACACTGAAATATTAGTTTCAAGCGTATAATATTGTGATTCAACACCTCCTTACAACGCTTGGTGCTCATTGTAGCAAGTGCCCTCCTTAATCCCCGTCACCTATTTAACCCATCCCCTCACCCACCTCCAATTTGACTAATTTTAATTTGACTCGATTGTTTCAAATAACAGATTTTTTTTAATGTTTATGTTCTTCCAAATTTAAGAAAACATCTGGCATTATCTGGTACTAATTTCTTACCTGGGATTTTAAAGCTTGAATATTAGGGGAGAAATTGAATTTTAATCCTACTGATTAATGGTTCATCTGATAATTTTTTAAAAATCTATATTTGAAACTTGAGTCTCCTGGATAATTATGACCATAGATATATAGAAATAGATACTAATAGATTTTATCTAAAGACTTAAGATAGTATGAATGGCTGATAAAAACGACAAAATCACAGATAAGGAAAGAAAAAAGTCACATGTTGCTACATTGAAGATATACCAGGATCTATTTCTGTGTATTATTATTGTGACATCTATAAATTGGTCATTGAGATTCAACATCAATACTGGATAACCAAAATGCTAGTTGTATAGCATAAAGTTCAAGCTTCTCGTTCTTCTATAACCTAGTGACACTACTTTTTACTTTGTTTATTCTTCCTATTAAATCTACCCTAAACTACAGCCAAAATGCAATCCATCGTCCTTGCAAACATTCCCTGTGCTCTGCTATTTCTATACCCAGGCTAATGTTTTCCCTCTGCATGGAATTCCTGTCAAATCTGCTTAACCTTCAAGAAGTTTGACCAACTATCCCAACTTGCTCAGGACTCTTTGGACACGTTTAGCACTGAAAGTCCTATGTCCCTGGAAAACTCTTTGTCTCAAGAAAACTAAGGTAATTCACTCTGTACCTTCAAGAGCAAGCCTAATGACGTTCACTCTTCCTCTTCTTTATCACTCACTTCCCACTCTTCAAACTGCTTCACCCTTGAATGATTAAAATCCATTCTATCTCCGTTTTAAAAAGTACCATAATTTTTACACTTCCTTACACTAAAAGAAATCTCATACTCCACATAAATCTAAAATCTGGTTTTTCTAACCTGGTCTCTGTCCCAGGAGACTCATTGAGGTACTTTCTCAACCAGTATACCTTGCAGTTCTGGTTTTTGGAGAGGTACAGCCAATGAGACATGGTATCAGAGAGTGGGAGGAGAGCAAGGTTGAAGAATTTATTCTCCTGTCTCCTTGTACTACCAAAGGCCACATTCCATTTTCAATGACCTCCTCTAATGACAAAATTCTCATTATCCTCTCTATCTTTCAACCTCTCCCTCTCTCTCATTGTTCCCCCACCACCTCCCACCTCTATTCCCTTCCTTCTATAACCATTCGGACTTAGAGGAGATAAGAGCTCCCTGCTATTGACAGTCTTTGGGAGCTTTACCATGCTTTTTTGGATGCCCAAATGTTATGATAAAAACTCTTACCTCTTTTAAGAATACGATCTATTTTCTACTAGCATCTGGTTGATACATACATTTTATCCAAACCTATAAATCCTGTTAGTTGTACTTCATTCTAAACCCAATTAAATTTGAGAATTCATTATTTCAGTCGCTTTCTCACCAACATCCTTAAACATCTCACCTCCTAGTCCTTCCAGTTGTGCCCATTCAACAATTTCTCTAAACTTATATCAAATCAATCATATTGTTCCTTTTTTATTGTTACCTTATTGGTAACACAGCAGGTGAAAAACACACCTTTAAGCAGATTAGTAACTCTTCAAGTAAAGAGGTGAATAAACTCTTCAAATAAAAAGAAGTCACTGGGCTGGAGGCCTAAGGAGGTCAGTGGAACAGGCAGAATAGCTTCTCCCCTGCCCCCACTTTTCCACCTTAAAACCCCAACAAACAAATTCATGCATAGGGAACCATCCTGAAGCCCATGTACTAAAATCATGTACAGTATCATGGATAGTCTACCAGAAAAAACAATTCAATAATAAGCCGTTAAACATTAAGCTATGGTTGCTTAAATATCACTTACCCGTGGTCAGGAGTATCCTAGAGCATGAAGTATTGCTGATCATTTAGGTGGGATTTGATGGTGCAAAGAATAGGGGGTAGGAAGAGAAAGGAAAAAGTAGCAGATAGAGAATGGGTGAATTAATCACAATCTGACATCAACTTCTAACCCTAGATCATTTTTGTATTCTTAAATAACTGATAAATCAAGAAGACAGAAACAAAAACAGATACTACTTGGTGACACTAAATTTAACATATTTCAAAAAGAGCTTGCCATTATTTTCAAAAAAGAACTAGAGAAAAAATATTCACTCTCAAATCATAATAATCAAACCATGAGCAGTTTCCACTGGAAAGCACAAGTGGGTAGTCAAGAGGCTATGTATGTGGAGGGCGGGAAGAGCAATTTTACTAGCTAACTTTTTCTTTTGAAATTATGTAGATAGTCTTTAGGTTTAAGATAAAACAGAAGAGCAAAAATGACCATTCCTCATGTTAGATTTTTCTTCAAGGAAAATAAGTAGTTCAGTAATAAATATATTTCCCATTTAAAAATATCTAGAAAGAGGAATGAGTAATTTTCCTAATATTTGTTACTTTATATAACTAAGAAAATTGAAGGCAATGAATAAATTAGATTTGCAGTTCTCTGATTGGGACTTAAAATAATTGAAGCTTTAAGGGATGAATCTCCATTTCCATTTCCGTAATTAAGCGTTGGAGGAGAGGTGCTATTTACAAGAAGTTTTGTATCTGATAGACAGGTGTTAGGGACTAGAAATGTAAGAGAAGGGGAAATTGCAATTAGCTGAAAGATTCCCTTTCAGGGAATAGATTGTTCTGATGTACATTTAGATGATGCCTGGAGCCGCACCTTCAACCCTCTTGACTTTCCTCTTAAGAATGAGAGCAAAGCACAACACACAGGGACCCTATGCAACCAAGTCACATCCCATATTTGCCAGCCATATATTTCCTGAAGAAGAAGCTTCCCATAGAGGAAGATAGACCTCCTTTAAAGCCAAGAATGGGGGGTTCAAGGATGGATTAATAGTACATTTACTTTTCTTTTTTTTTTTTTTTAAATAGGCCTCTTTATTTTTCTGCTATGTGATTTTAAGATTGCTTAATTCAGTGGAAATAAGCAGGTGTATTAGAAAGTGTTGAATCAAGCTGTTAAAAATAAGCCAGTATAGAAGTTATCTGCAACAGTTTACAAATACATTTCTCTCCTCTGAAAATCTCTGCCCTAGAGGTAAATTATTTTTCCAGATTTTTTAAATACTACGTACACACGCGTGCGCGCACACACACACACACACACACACACTCCAGAAAATGCCCAATAACTATTATTTCATAGGCAAGTGTCTGAAAGAGAAGGAAATAACATACAACTCTTTTTGGCAAGGCAACAAGAAAGTTGGCTCCTGGTGCAACCAGGAGTAGATACCATAGGTTGCCATTTTTTAAGGCACCAAAACTCGCTGTAGGCTGAACTATTTGTTGTGACATTCATAGAAGAGCTGAGGCTTGATATTTTTACTGCAGAGATCATTTTTGTATGCTGTATTCTGCAGACTTGTTTCTCAGAAGCAGACACAGAGAAGGAGTCTGGCATGCAGGATGGCTGTTAGAACACATGGAAAGGGAAGGAAGCAGGATTGGGCACAGCAAGTCACTGAACAGCACTGTAGTCCTAGCAAAGCTTTGGCTAACCCTGTGCAGAGCTCTAGAGTACATGTGATCCACTCCTTGGGGGACCAAAACTGCAGGGCCTGTATACCCCACCATCAGTCATTTGATGTGGACCACTCTATGAAAGCTATCCCTTCAGTGAGGCTGCTCTTCACAGCTGAGACAAACACTGAAGGAGCTAACAGATGGAGGCTGTCTACTGACAGCTGGAACAAGTTCTGCCTTGAGGGAGATCTGGCCAGTGCATTTCCATTTCACCACTGTCCTTCTATTTATTTTTAAAAAATTAAATATTTTTATTCATTTTTGAGAGACAAGGAAGAGACAGAGTGCTAGTGGGGGAGGGGCATAGAGAGAGAGACATACACACACAAAATCTGAAGCAGGCTCCAGACTCTGATCTGTCAGCACAGAGCCTGACGTGGAGCTTGAACCAATGAACTGTGAGATCATGACCTGAGCCAAAGTTGGCCCCTTAACCAACTCTGCCACCCAGGTGTCCCTGTCCTTCTATTTATTTATTGCATTTCTTGTTCAGTAGGAATTAAAATTCAGTGGGAGACACTTCTAGCTATTTTTTTACCTTCAAAAAAATCATTTAATTTATTGGATCCAAATGAAAAATAAGGATATCTACTCTCACAATCTATGGGTTGTTCAAATTCCAGTGTTATTCCCCCTTATAATTTGTATAAATAAATTAACTGATCTATTATTAAATTCCAACCAAATGAGGTGCTTTTAAGTGTAACTATGACATTTGGAAACAAGTTTAGTTTTACTATATAGCTTCTCTGAACCAACTCGTGGCTTCATATGTTTTCACTGAATCAACACTTGGCTTTGAAGCCTAGATTTGATTTATCAGGCCTGTCAAGTCCAAGAAATATCTCTCTTTTTAAAAATGGTTCCATCTTGAACAATGTGTGGATCATGATAATGTTATCAACCACAGCCATTGTTGACGCTAACTCTGAAGAATCCTGTGTACTGAAGGTTAGGCAGATTTCACTTATCCGCTTCAAAATTCTGGTAGAAAATAGAGTCTATGCTCACTGGTTCTCAGTAATTGTGAAACCAACAGTGGACCATAAGGTCACCCAAAGAAAAGAGCCAGAGCTCTTGGATACCATTTTTTAATAGCCTTTTTATCAGAATGTATTTTGATCAAGTGGCTTCAACATAAAATGGGTTTGCATGTGAGTTTAACAAGATGGCTATGTCTTCTCCCTCATGAAGTTTTTATACCGGCCTAAAAAATTAGACTGTTTTGGTCATTGTTTCCATCTTTTTTTTTTATTCAGAATACTCTACTGCGAAACCTATCCATTGGAGGGGAAGTTATTTTCAACTTTTCCAAACATCTTTCAGTGCACAGCAATACTGTGCCAGTTGTGATTCTGTGCATTTTATTACTGTATTTTTAATTTTGGCACATCCATATTAATTATCCCTACCTGATTAGATCTTGAAAAATTGACACTGTTATAACCCAGGATCTAATTTATACACTATTGATTACAGTATGACTACTCTTGGGATTTCTCCAACATCTCTAGTATCTTCGTAACAATGTGATGCTTTATTTAAAAAATGAATATTCTTTATACAATTCCTTCTCTAAAATATCTGGCCCAATTTAGTCTTTGCAGTTTGGATATAAAATGCTTGAGGGCATTTGAAGGCTGGTAGATGGCACCATTTTTCAATCAAATCTAAGACGTCATTGATTGTAACAGGAAAACTAATTTCAGAGATGTTACTAAGTGAAAAACTGATGAAATGTAGTATTATGATACACTTTGCCCCCGGAGAATAACCTTTTCCTCAATAGGTTTTAATTAATGAAGTTCTTTCAAGAAATTTTATATGCACAATCTTTGATTTATTGCTGCATATAGCAAACTCTTACAAGGTTAGAGTAAAATATGAGCAGCCTTGTGATGACAAATGTATGAGCAAATACACTATGACTAGTCATAAGAGCAGTATTTCAGTAAATTGCAAAGTCAGCAAACCTAGAGTAATAATGGTTATTAGACCATAGTTATATGGGGCACCTGGGTGACTCAGTTGGTTGAGCATCCAACTTCGGCTCAGGTCATGATCTCACATTCACGGGTTCGAGCCCTACATTGGGCTTTCTGCCGTCAGGGCTCTCTCTCTGCCATTGGGTCTATCAGCACAAAGATGACTTTGGATTCTCTGTCTCCCTCTCTCTCTGCCCCTCCCTGGCTTACACTCATTCTCTCTCTCTCTCTCTCTCTCTCTCTTTCTCTCTCTCTCTCTCAAAAATAAACGTTTAAAAAAAGAATTCAAATTATAGGGCAACACTAAAACAAATTTTGGGGTCATCAGTCAAATATAAAGCAAGTATATTGATTCTGGTGACAAAAACAGAGTATAGCTAGACAAAACATAGGGCCAAACGCTTAAACGTCCAAAGGTTTCAGGAAAGGAGTACTGATTGTTTAATACTAAGGAGAGTTCCAAAGAAGTTATTGGTTTCATTAAAAAAAAAAAAAATCAGCTCGCTCTCTGAAAACAGAAAGGAGGAGGAGGAGAAGAGAGAGAGAGAGAGAGAGAGAGAGAGAGAGGCTCTTTATACTTTTTACAAACCAACATTATAAACCATGATGTTTGTAATGACCTATAACTATTTTCAGTAAAACAGCCTTCTAGGGAGCAGAAATGTCTCCTCTTTTTCCACCCTGGAGTACTTGGTATAAATGTCTAGTAAGAAACTCACATATGTCTATAGGACTTCTTTCATGAAACTCAAGGTTCTCAGCAACTTCATTGGACTGGACTCTGAAAAGGAATGGTCCTGGCTTCTTAGAAGAATGCCCTGTCTCTTCAATACCAGAGCCCTCGTAACAAGTAAGTTATCTTCAGGAACAGGGCCATATGTCAGTGTTTAAGGCTTATTATTGAGTCAGTCAATAGTTTAGAACCATGAACAAATGTATAAGAAAAGAAGTATTTATCATAATACCAGGAGTGAGAGTCAGAGATATAGCTGTGTATTTAAAAGTTGGGGGCCATCTAAGCAATGATTGTGCATCTAGGGAAAAATTACTTGACCTCATGACAATTTAAAGAAAGTCAGAATTCTGTGATAACAAAGTAGATAATTTATCACAATCAGTTATATTTACCTACCACCATCTAATGAAAGGGAAGTGTTTAAGGTAAATTTCATAAACTATGTTATTTTGCTTTAAATAAATTGGAAAAAGAAAAACATAAGTATCAACATAATATTTGAGAGAAAAATAGGCCACAGTTTAAGACAGATAAGAGGTTAAACCATCTGTCATGAAAAACTGAAATCTTTTTTATTGTTCTTTTATAAAGATGTGCCTAATAATCATTCTGGAAAGCACTGAAGAGAAGTTAGAGCAAAATCATGGATGCTAAATGAAAGGAATAAACAATCACGTTGGAGAATCACTTTTTGTGACCTTTGTTTGTGTTTTCAGTTATCATCTTGGTTCGTGTTTCAATACTACCGTCTAGAAGTATCATGCCATGGAATTGAATAAAGATGTACCAAAAAAAACCAAAAAAACAAAAAAAAACAAAAACCAAAAAACAGTCTTTAAAAAGAAGAACGAAAAAAAGAAAAGAAAATAGACACTTTTTAAAAATGTATCCCTTCTCACAGAAACCACCTTCTGTTTGATTTGTTTTCCAATATTCCCATATAAATAGGAAAAGTGAGTTATATTTTTCTATTATACTACTGTTTCCATCAATTTCTTCTGTATAGTATTTACTGCTTTGATATTGTTGTTTTATCTCTGAGCATACAAAGGAGCAAATAAAACATGGCAATACAATATTTTAAAGCCAGCACTTAAAGGGTTTTAAATGGAGCACATCTCTTGTGGCAAAGGGGAAAGAATTGCAATAAGACAGTTTACATCTACTTTGCTTATTTTCTGTCCTAATTAATGCCTGAAAATCTTTGTAAAATAAGTTAAAATACTCATAAGATTTTTATAATAAACCATCTTCATTATTTAACATATTTTATTTGTGCTAAACTGATGCCTGGTTTGACAAGTTGATGCACTTTCCAAAGTTACTGAAAGAAAATTAGATCCAGTAGGCTTTAAATCTTCATATGACATGGATTCTATCTAATCTAAGCCAATATTTAAACCAATATATCCTTCTCTCTATTAGAGCTTATCAATATATAGTAAACACAAAGGTTTACAGAGATGGAAATATTGGTCAATCATAATGATGATGACAACAATGTCTTCATTAAAAAAGAGCACAGCTACTTTATTTATATTTAGCAATTTTCTAAATAAGGCTATTATATTTAAGATATTGTGAATAATTTGATGTGTTGTCTCTTCCTTCCTATTCCTGAACCTATTTACATCAAATCTAAAGAATCCTGTATACCAGTTACCCTTGCTAACCCATCTAAATCATTATTCATAAACACAAGCAAACAACTATCATTAGAGATGATTTATGCTAAAAAATAAATCCCCATATGCACAAACACAATAACACACTCTAAACCAAAAGAAATCATTTGGAGGATAAAATCAAACTTTCAAAAAAATTAAGTGAATTACTTACCTCGAACCTTAGCTTGATGGCATGGTAATCAGGACTGTGTGACTGTTTATCTCTTAACCAATAGCTACATGCATACATTAATCTCTATCACATTAGCCAGCCTGGTGCTAGGACAAGCAATTGACTGGGAGCACTACTGCCTGGACCATGTCATCTAACCAAGTTACAAGACTATTGCAGCTTAGGGGAAGTGACTCCTTTACCACTTTCAGTTAGATATGTTATAGGAAGCTTGCTTGCAAAGTATTGTTTGTATACCTAAAGTCCAGATTTACTGATGGAAGTTTGTACTGACACTTAACCACTGGCTCCTCCACCCTAAGCAGCACATCACTGGCAAAGAAAATTCTGCCAGTAACTATATCCAAAAGCACTGTACCATTGGCAGGAAAATCACTGACTTATCCTGGGACAGGTTTCACAATTTAGCCAATGAGTCATAGGTCTTTAAAAAATTCTTGGTTATTCACATTTTTGTTGGGTAAACAGACTCTGGGTTTAACTCTCACTTCTGGCAAGTGTCTGTTGAATAAATAAGTCGAGGTTCACATTCTCCATTTCCTTAGGTCCCACAGCTGTAACTAAATTCCATGTCCCTATGATTCCATCCTCACCACACATACCACCCTGGGGATGCATGTATTATACATATCATCAGTATTGAGTGCCCAATGTACGCTAATCGTAACACTCTTATTAGATAGATAGTCCTCCATAACTGTCTTTCTCAAATTTGAAAATGACTTGAATGTATGTAAACCTTCCAGAATTCTGGACCAATATTGAATGTTATCCTTGTACCCCATTCCCTCTAGTCACATAAGCCTCAGTCATCTCTGCTTAAAAGGCTCATGATTAATTGCTTTCTGTGGCAAAGGTTTGCAGAGCCAGTGAACCAAATGATGTAATATCACCCTCACCATGATAATTACATAAAAAGGACATGAAATGTAACTCTTGCCATGTTGAGTTTTACGGTATTGTAGTTCCCCAAAATGTTTATTCTGCCCTTTCCACCATCAAAAGAAGTATATCATACAGTTTGTAGATTGATACACCACTGGCTACCAGGTTACTAGTAGTAACCAGATTGATACTGTGATTCTTGGAGGAGATTTGGCCAAGGCACAGCCAATGCTAAGGACTAGACCCACTTGGATCATACCCAGTGTATTCTAATCATGTCTTCAAATATGAGTAATGGATTGGAGGAGAGTGTGCTGGGCAACTAACAACATCGCTACCCCAGAGAAAGATAATGAGGAATGTGCTATATATATGCTTACCCTTCCTTAGAACTTTAGTTTCCATACTGATACACAATAGAACTATTTAGTTAGGTTGTCTTCATCTGTGATAAGGTCTGATTTTTCCATGTGTACCTGAAAAACTTTTATATCATATCTCTGAAATTTAAATTTTTGTAAGAAACATAATTAGCAATCTTGGTGCTATTCAAGCAGATACTGAAATCTGAAACTAAAGGAGGCCTAATAAAAAAGTAGAAGAAAAGAAAATGATTTTTTGTATATTAGAAATATGATAACAAATTTAAAATTTTTCTAGAAGTTAAAAAAATGATAAAGTAAACATAAATGAAGCAAAATTACTGTTCTCTAATTGCAGAGGAAATCACTCAGAAAACCTAAACTAGGTGTATCAGACTCTATAATGTAAGGACAAGGATTTTTGCCTGCTTCCTATTGTATTCGCAGAGCTTAGAGCTCAATATTTACTTATTCAATAAACATTTACTAACATATTAATATATTGATAATTATAAAGCAAAAAGGAAAACATAATGTAAATTGTTAAAGTAAGGAGAAAGGAGAATCAATATAGGAAAGACGACATCTGTCTAAGAAGAATTCTAGAAATTAGGATATAAATGGGAAAAGAAAAAAAAAAGTTTTCAAATATGCATTTCCAAGCTGAAGAAAAATATAATCTCCAGAATGAAAGACTATACTTTGTTCCAAATATATGAATGAAGGGGCACCTGGCTGACTCAGTTGGTTGGTGTCCAGTCAGCTCAGGTCATGATCCCAGCCAGGGTCCTCGTATGGGGTTCCAGGCTCACTATGGAGCCTGCTTAGGATTCTCTCTCTCTCTGTTCCTCTGCCCCTCTTCCCTACTCACACACTCACTCTCAAATAAAACAAAAGCCATCAAACAAATAAAAAACAGGAAGTCAGAAGGTTCTGGAAAAAAATTCCTTAAAGAGAAGATGGATCCCACTAAATAATCTGTATATTAAGATCTTGAAGATTTTACCAATGTTACTAAACTTATGGGGCATTTTGCTGCCAGGAAGAACAAAATAAAATGGAATTAGAACCATAAGCTATATAAGAAACCCAGAGATCACATACTGAACACACTAAAATGTAATATGATTTTGAGCACTAAGACCTTGGAATGTTGCCTTTCACTTGGCACAGTTTCGGTTATGTAGGATTACATCCACTTTTTCAATGGGCCCGTAACAGCACTTGAATTGCAATAGTATTTATATGTTTTAAGAATATAATAAATTATTTAAATAATATTTATGCATAATATCAATCACACTTACATAATGTTAATATTTCATGACGTTGACATGATTTCAATTTTCTAATTTTTTTGTACTGTTTATTTATTTTTGAGAGAGAAAGACAGAGCATTAATTGGGGAGGGGCAGAGAGACCAGGAGACATAGAATCCAAAGCAAGCTCCAGGCTCTGAACTGTCAGCACAGAGCCCAATGTGGGGCTTGAACTCACACACTATGAGATCATGACCTGGTTCAAAGTCAGAAGCTTAACTGACTGAGCCACCCAGGCGCCACTATTTTCAATTTTTAAAATCAACCTATGGCGAAAACACAGGCAATAACATGAAACTTGAAAGAATGAAACAAAATGAGTTGGAAAATCAAACAAGGATATGTGACAGAATGAAGAAAACACAAAGGCACAGAGGATTAAGAAAAATGTAAGTATACTACTTTATCATATGTGATATGAGGACAATAAGTACTTGTAAATTACATGACTCAAGGAATATTTGTTGAAGAATATTACTTAAAGTGAGAGATACAATATTAGAGAAATTATAAATAATGTAAATAATAATTTGGTACTAGAAAGAGGAAAAGTGGAAGTTAAAGTGATAATCTAAACCTTGTAGATACTGCCTGAAGTTAACAAATCAAGAAATAGAAATAAAAACATATAATTTAGAGAAGCAGTGATAACCACACATGAACTGAAAACATTTTTTAAAGTACTCACAACTGCAGATTGCAGCTAGAAGTAAAGACAGATGAAGGAAGAAACTTTCATTTTATAATTTCCTTTCAAACCATCTTAAGATATATATATATTATATATATGTGTGCATATATGGAGAGAGTGTTCAAACTATCTTAAGATATGTGTGTGTGTGTGTGTGTGTGTGTGCATATATGGAGAGAGTGTTTCCTCTTATTGTTTCTTTTCTACAAGAAAACATGATTTTTTTTAATCTCTCCACCCACATCATCAACCAGTTCTTCTCTATCGACCAAATTAATTAGAAAAGCAATTCCTCTTAGTTTTATCCTCTAAGTATTATCTTACCTTGTATTTTACAGCATTCTCAAAGTTTCAATGTACATTCTCTCAGTATGTCTATTAAGTTATTAAACCCATCCTACAATTGCTGAAACTTTGTTTCAGATCAATTAAATAAGTTCCTCCAATCATTCAATTTTTCAAAAACCGTGTGCCAGAAACTGTGATAGGCACAGGGAATCCAATGGTCTGGGACATAGACAGTTGAATGGGAGTGGCCAATGTTAATGACACAAATTAATATACAATTAAAAAAGGAGATAAGTGATCCAAAATCCAAAGGAAAGCAATATGGTTTCAAGAAACCCACAGAAATTAATCTGTTTTCAGGGAGATGAGTAGAAGTTAAAAAGCAAGTAAAGGAGAGGTGCTTTAGAGAGAAAGACAGAATGGACAACAGTCCTGAGAGAGGAAGCACTGTCTAGTAAATGAACTACAGCTGCAGTGCCTAGAGGAAATAAGAGGAACAGTAACAGAAGATGAAATTAGAGAAATAAGAGCACCAGACTATGTAGGATCTGTAGGCCACGTTAAAGACTGCTGTCTTTATCCTAAGGACAATGAGAAAACATTTAAAGGCCAAGGAGACATAATATCATCAGTTTTGAATTCAAAACTAAAGATTCTGGCTACATTATGGAGGGCTGGAGGGCAAGGGTCTCTGTGTAGATATTCATTCTCCAAATCCAGTGCTCTTTCTAATAGAACCATCTCTTGAGAGATATCTTCCTATTAAACAAATAAATCACTTATTTGGATATTTTTCTGTTAGCACAACTTCCAGAAAATTTTGAAGAGTTCAACACCATTATCATTGTTAAATATTGCCTGGAACACTACCTTACACGCAAAAGATCAAAAATGCTAGGTAAATATATGGATATATTGCTTCTATATAATTTTTAATGTTTATTTTTGAGAGAGCAAGAGAGAAAGGGAGAGAGACAGGGAGTGGAGGAGGGGCAGAGAGAGAGGGAGACACAGAATCCGAAGCAGGCTCCAGGCTCTGAGCTGTCAGTACAGAGCCTGATGCGGGGCTTGAACTCAGGAACCATGAGATCATGAGCCAAAGTCAGATGCGTAACCCACTAAACTGCCCAGGTGCCCGCTTCTATATAATTTTTTAAAAAATCACTATGCAAAAGATGCAATCCATATATCTATTTAACTTATATTTCCCTTCCATGGAATATCAATTATTTTTCTTTGCCTTTCTCCTCTCCTACATAACTTAGATATTGTCAACCCACAATAGTGAAGAGATTTCTATAAAATACAGAGGAATAGTTTAGGAAAATGGGAGGAAAAGAAAGGAATTCTGAATTCTCAGCCATTTAATCTAAAAAGGACTTATGTGATTCAAAGGGTTATGTGAACTCCATATGTGGGGTGATGAGGTGAAAGAAAAAGAAGCAAACTACTATGGGTATGAGGAAGTAGTAACTAGGGAGCATGGAGTGAAATAAGTTAACAAGAAAGACATGTAAAGAGACACAAAAAACACAGGGATACATCCAAGGCCCACACAGATAATAAAATATGCAAAGAAGTATGCACATGTTTGCATGTTCAAAAGTATTTGTACAAATATGTACATACACAAACCCTGATATCGGCAGTCAGAACACAGTTACTACATGTGTGAAACATCCAAGCACCTTGCTGGGTGCAGAAGAAAGCTGATATTCCCGACAAAAGTTCATATGTATACCTGTTGGTGCCTGAGTATTTTAGGTCTCTATCAATATTTACGGCAAAACGCAACATAAACGAATGACGGGGGCATTATTTTCCACTTAGAATACACTGAAATCCCATCTTCAAGTGAAATATGGTCCAGTAGCCTTTGCCATGTTAGCCCCTGATTCATCATGTTGCATGTGATTAATTTAGCTGACTTAGATAACAATTAATCATTTCACTAAAAAAAAAAAATCTCAACACATTAATTTGGAGGGAAAATGTTTAGAAACCACCTTACATAAATACTCTTATATTTGCTTCTTGGCTGATGTCTTGACCACCCACACACACTTAACAATGTGCCAGAAACTATTATCCTTGTTTTTACCTACCCACGCATAATTCTATCCCTTCTTCCCCTAAGCTTGTTTTTCAGGTTGTAAAAAGATTGGAACACAATGTCTATTTCTATTAGCTTTGAAGACTAAACTAATAAGATATACTTCCAGCTGAGAAAATGTATTTTAGAAGTTGGTGTTCATGGTTTATAATAATGAAAGCAAGAAGAGCAGATCATTTGAAATGAATTTACATTAAAGAAAAAAATTTTACAAAGCAAATATCTAGTATGTGGGAATCTTTCAGCACATGAGACATTCATAAATTTACCAATATTATTATTATATCAATAGTATATAAAAGTGAGACATATTTTGACTTTTATATGTACAGGATTAAACCATGAATCTAAAATGTTAACTAAATCTATGTGAACAATTTCTCTATGAACAGAACTCCTATTAGTAATAAGCCCAGATTTGTAAGGAATGTAGTCTTTCAGTACTGAGCCTGTGATAGTAGGACCTGATAAAATAGAGGCAGAAGGTGACTCTAGGGCAGGTTTCCAAATTCCCTTTCAGGGATCACATGTCTCCCTGAGCAAAATGATTCAGTTGCCTGAGATACCAAGCAACTACCAGAAAAAAAAGGCTTTCTGATTTTTTTTATCCACATAACACACACATGCATTTTATCCTTGGACATGTGTGTGTTCAGGCGTACCCATTAGGACTTTCTGATGATGAAGAAAGACACCAACACTGATTTACCTAAGAACACAGAAAATTCTGGAAGAACTGAACACCCAGAATATGAAAAAAGCAAGAACCAGGAGAAGCAAGAGAAATTTATAGACAATTTTCCTATGTACTAGTTGGATGATTTAGACAGATGATCTTTTGAATCTGTATATTTCCAGGCAGGGATAATATTGCTGGGAGTGATACATGCTTGTCCTTGGGTAGGTCACCTTCTTCCTTTGGAAACCTACAGGGAAGTGAGTTCAGGGAGTAGGTTCCTACAGAATCCAGAAGAGGTATCTCTCCATAGGAAGGGAGAGAACCATCAAAACAGAGGCTAGAGACAGAAACATGCTGTGCACACAAGTCGGCCTCCAAAAATGCCCCTAATAAACCTCATACCTTTGAATAGTCTCCTGCGTGTGGATGAGAACTGATCTCTGAGACAGGGAGAATACACCAGAAGTGAAGAAGGTTTGTGACTTCAAAGTCAAGGCCACAAAAGTCATTGGAACTTCTGTACTGATCCCTTAGATTATTTACTCTAGAAAATAAAAAAAAAAAAAAAAAAAAGCTTCTGTGTCAGAAGAACACTCAAGTAGAGAGACCTGTGGAATGGAGAGCCCCATGTGAAGAGGGACTAAGATCTCCCTTCGACAGTCAGCACCAACTTGGATCCTTGGAAATGGACCCTCCAGGTTCGGTCAAGGCTTCATATGACTTCCACCCCAGTTAACTTGTGACTGCAGTCCAGTGAGAGGCCTGAATCAGAACCTGCCTGGTCAGACAGTTCCAAATTCCTGACCCACAAAAATGGCGAGAGATAACAAATAATTATTATTGCTTTAAGCCACTAGAATTTGAGGTAATTAATCACAGAGTGATAGATAGCTAATAAAGTGACTTTCAGTCACTAAAGAGAAACATAAATTTAAGAGGTTTATGAACAAGTCAAACCAGCAGAAGTCAGAGCACAGACTTAATCAATTAGTATTTATTAATTATCTATAAAGTAGTGAGGAGATATTATATAATAATTGATGGGATGATCTTTGAAACTACACTACCTATGTTAGTATCCTAACTGCTCCACTATGTAACCTTCAGGAAATTACTGACCTCTTTGAGAAATAATATCATTTTCTCTAATTTATAGGATGGATATGATAAAAATGATATTTAATTCAAAGGCTGATTGTGAATATAATACATGATCCAATAAAAGACCTAGAACTTTGAGTGGTAAGCATACAATAACTTCTAGGTTATGTAACATATATATACGTTATGTATATATATATATATATATATATATATATATATACACCTTCATATATATTACATATATATCTGTATACATGTATATAACACACACAAGCATATAGGCACTGACATACATTCATATAATCTCTAAATTCTTTAGGCAACCTTATGAAATATGTATTACTATATTATCCACTTTACAGAGAAAGAAACTAAATAAAGCAGACGATACAGTGTAGAGCCTTGCTTGAAATCCATAGTTTGTTACCAGAGTTTGCACTCTTAACTATTATGATATAAAACTTCTAATTAATTAGGATGTGCTCCACAAATACTTGATATTATTGAGAAACTGTGATAGTTTATGTTGGAAGTAATATATCTATCATCTTTTTTTTTTCTTAAGGAGGTGACATTTTAGATGAGAAAATGAGGTAACAAGAAAATCAAATATTTGTTAGGAATATTTTGTTTTATAGAAAAAGTAATATGTTTCATTATGAGAATTAATATTTATTTATTTTTAATTTTTTAACGTTTATTTATTTTTTGAGAGACATAGAGACAGAGTATGAGCAGGGGAAGAGCACAGAGAGAGGGAGATACAGAATCTGAAGCAGGCTCTAGGCTCTGAGCTGTCATCACAGAGCCTGACGCGGGGCTCGAACTCACAGACCGTGAGATCATGACCTGAGCCGAAGTCGGCCGCTTAACCAACTGAGCCACCCAGGTGCCCTAGAATTAATATTTATAAAATGGATAATTTTAAGAATTCTAAGAATTAGTAATGGGACAAAACCTTCATATAAACACCTTCTTGATAGAATAATTATATATATACATTTGAGGGCTCTGATAAAATGTACACAAAACATCCTAAGTGTGTTTTAGAGTTTTTGACCTTTCCTTCTTTGTTAGATTGTCAGCCAGCATTTCTCATTGCTTTCCATGTACAGTCTCAGAAGTTCTCTTAATCTGCCTATCTGTACTCCTAACTGGCTTTGAATTGAGAAAATAAATGGCTACTGATAGTATAGTAAGTTGAACAGTATACTCAAAAATCCATAGCTACCCAGACCTCAGAATGTAATCTTATTTGGAAATAAGGTCTCTGTAAATGGAATTAGTGAAGGTAAAATGGCATCATACAGGACTAGGGGGCACCCTAAATCCAATAACTGGCGATCTTGTAAGAAGAGGAGGAACACACAGAGACGTGCAGAAAAGGCCATGTAAAGACAGAGGCAAAAACTGGAGTGATGAAGCTACAAGCTAAGGAAAGTCAAGACTTCTGCGAGCCATCAGGCAGAAAGAGCAAGAAAAGATGTTTCTCTACAGCATTCCTAGAGAGCACGGCACTGCCAGCACCAGGATATCGGACTTCTAGACTTCAGAACTGAGAAAACAAATGTGTTATTTGAAGTCAGGAGACACAGAATGACAGCGCGTGCCGGAGCTCCCCGCCTTCCAGCGCCCGCCAGCCCGAGGGGCCCTCCACCCACATCCACAACCTACTAGTAGGCGGAAGGCACCTGTCAGGACGCGGCCATCCTGGGCTAGGTGGACTCGCCCTCCGTCCAGGTCGCCGTCCAGGGAAAACCTTCGTCAACATCATGCCAGCTGAGTTTGGTGTCCTTGTTGGCAAAGACCCGTAAAATTGTTTGTTTGTTTGTTTGTTTCCGTGAATGGGCGGACTCTTGGGGCCCAGAAATGTTTTTTTCATGCGGGACTCACTGCTACAGGACGGGGGATTTACCGTGGATCTTCGTATCAAGAGCACCCGCGGAGCTCCCACTTTCAACGTCACTGTCAGCAAGACTGCCAAGATGCCAGTACCGCTGATGGGCAAAGGAGGCGTCCACGACGGTATGATCAACACGGAACGTCATGAGTGGCCTCCCACCTGCAGCGTTCCCAGTACTGACCTCCTCCGTCTCTTTTCCCCACTATTCCCCATTGCTTTTGCACACCTCTCCTTCCCATACACATACATAACATCATTTTTATTTTGGGCCATTACCCCACACCTCTCATTGCTGCCAAAACCACATGGGCTGGGAGCTGGGATTGGATGGACAGGCACCTCTCCCTACCCATACCTGTGTGTCATTGGAAAACTGTGTGTGTGTGTGGGGGGGGGCAGGTTCTGAATTTAAAAAAAATCCTACTAAAAAATAAAGTTATCAAATTAAGTGGTTACTTATTAAGACAGTCCTAGGAAACTGATATGCCAACATTATAGCAAATGTATTAAAAAGGGGTTATTAAAATGCAGGAGGGTACTTCGCTCTCTCTCAATGAGGGTATAAGAATCCTTCTTAGGCAAAGCATGTATGTCTGGGGGTTTGGTGAAATATTTCAGGAGCACCCCAGCCTCGATTTATTCTGGGTTCCAACTCAGAAGCAAATTATCGGGAGAGCAAGAGAGACCTAGAAACCAAGGTACCCGCTTTGACGGGTAATAATATAACTAGTCCCTGAGATCTCTTAAATTCTAGGGGAAAATAAATGTGTGATTCCACCTGAGAATCTCATTACTTGAACCAAATACAGGTGATAATCCAAGGTCAGAGGCACAGCAGAGAAAATAGATTAGCCTCAGTTGGGGGGAAGGGTGTCTCAAAACATTATGCATCACACATGAGTCAAAGGTCCATGGACCTCCCACCTCTCTTCACTGGTGAATTGTGTTTATCAGCAACAGCAGGTTAGATTATAGAAGTTAGTGGTGTGCTCTTGGTAACCGAAGAGAAAAGGACACTCCACAATTGAATGTATTTGGAACAAGCTGTTCCAAATCCTATTATTTGCACCTCACTGCTTATTATTGGAAACTTACAGAGAAGAAAAAAAGTCATTTCTATGGAGTTTGGATGTAATTTGACTTCTTTTTATAAAAATAACTAATGTTTCTTATTTCCTGAAATTCTTCAGTTGGCTTTTGATGATTCACAGAATACAGTGTAACATGAGAACAAGAGTTTATTCCCCAGGCTTTGAGCAGAGAAAATCAGAGGAAGATGGCTATTGTTCAAATGATATAACTTATGCAAGGTGCCAGGAATATAGTGTAAGTACTCACTAAAAATTAGTTCCTTCCAGTCACCTTAAAACTCCTCCTTTTTTGATTTTTCAATTTTCTTTTTTAGTGTAACGATTAGAGAGAAATTGCCTTGGCAATTCTAGAGTCTCACAGCTACATATTAAAAAAAAAAATTCCAAAGTTCCTGTCCATTTCCCTTTGAATCGTGATTAGGAGCGCTAGTTATAACAACTAAGATACATCATATACTTTAAGGCAATTAGTGTTCCCTCACTTTTTTTTCTGCCAGACATAAAGCCTTATCCTTTTAGAATTTCTTCATTAGGGGCTTATTGTTTTATAATTTTTCTTGTTCTTCACTAGAGGCACTTTAAAATTTTCACTTTTTTATAAGACTTCAAAAAGGAAAACAAAACAAAACAAAAATGTACAACGTGGGTGGTATATATATCAAAGAGACACAGGAGTTAACTGAAAGAGCTCCCAGTGGTCAAAGCTGGAACAATCTGAGCAACAAAGTAAATAAAGTAGTATTGGATTATAACACAAAGTATAAAAAAAGTATCTCTGAGTTCATACTGATATTACTTAATAAATAAATGGGTAAGAAAAGACTAATCTTCCACCTAGAAGAATTTAAAATAACTTACAGATAACTGTGCCCTCAAGGAGTTGTGCCTTTGCCCCTCTCCTGAAGTGTAGGCTACGCATAGTGACTTTCTTTCAAAGAATACAATATGGAAAGAGGCAGAAAAGTAACTTAGCAGAGAAACCCAACAAACACTATCTAGCCAGGTGATCAAGGTTAGCATTAATTACAATAAACATGTTGACAGTATATACCCTAGATATGATGTGATATCTGTGGTCTTCCTCCCAAACCCCATAACCCCAGTCTCAGTATTTAGAGAAAGATGAGGCTAACTCAGATTGAGGGACATCCTAGAAAATACCTAACAAGTGTTCCTCAAAACTGTCAAGGTCATCAAAAGCAAGAAAAATTTGAAAAACCATCACAGTTTAGAGAAGCCTAAAGAGACAGGATAATTAAGTGTTATATGGTATCTTGTATATAATCCTGGAACAGAAAAAAATATCATCAGATATTAATAATAGAGGAAAGTGGATGTGCGGTATATGGGGACTCTACTATCTTTGCATTCTTTCTGTGGATCTAAAACTACTCTCAAAATTTTTATTTTTATATAGTTTATAAATTTTTATATATGCTTGGTCTCTATTCTTGGCTTCCTAGCTATAGCTAGTTAGCTCCCTCAGGAAGCTCACTCAGCTTAGCACCTAATGAAACCCCACAAAAATCCCTACAAGATAGATTATATCATTTTTACAGGTAACAAACTGGAAAAACTTAAATAGCTTACCAAAAGACCTGTCCAAAACATGGCAGTGCTAGAAATGGAATCCAGCCCAGTTCTAGAACTTACATGCTTAACCACTATCCTGTACTATCCCATCATGTGACAGTACATATAGAAAATATAAAACACTGTAGATGTACATTTTTAGAACTCATAAATTATTTTAGGAAGTTATTGATTACATGGTCAACGTGCAATAACCTATTGTATTTCTATAAATTTCCACAAGAAATTATTACAAAATAAAAGTATTAAAGAACATACTGTTTGTGGTAGCATCCAAATTATGAGGTATAGAAAATCAAATAGCAGATGTGTAAGACCTCTACATAAAAAATAAATAAATAAAACACGGGTGCCTGGGTAGCTCAGTCAGTTAAGCATCTGACTCTGGATTTTGGCTTAGGTCATGACCTTATGGGCATTTAGATGGAGCCCCATGTCAGGCCCTGCACTGACAGTGTGGAGCCTGCTTAGGATTCTCTCTCTCTCTCTCTCTCTCTCTCTCTCTCTCCTATGCTCATGTGCTCTCTCTATTCCTCTCTCCCTATCTCTCTCAAAAGAAATAAATAAACTTAAAAAAATACAAAGAAACATTATTGAGATAAAGAATATCTATATAAATGTACCTATATAACATGTTTTTTCATGATATTACAAAGATAATTTGATATTATGAAGATTAATTCTTCTCAAACTTCTAAGGAATCAATACAATGATAACAGAGTGGGTGTATATATAACTCTATCAATTATCCTAACATTTAAATTGAATGCAGTGGACTTATAATAGTCAAGATACTATTCAAGATAGAAGAAGAAGGGGGAAATATTTGTTTTAACACTTGATATATTTATTTTAAAGCAACATTTAATTAATACAGTGTGATATTAATTCCTAAATACACAAACAACTGAGATTGATTTAAAAAGAGCCCAGAAAGGGATCTATGCATATATGGACAATTAATTTAAAATAAATGTAGCATTGCAAAAGAATGCAAGAAAGGCAGCCTCTTCAATACATAGCTCTGAAAAAACTGGATAAAATATGGGGGAAAATATATATATATATATACACTTCTATTTCATATCACATATAATCAAAATTTACTGACATTTAGATGTAAAAGGCAAAACCATGAATTTTCAAAATGTAATATAAAATAATTTATCTTCATGACCTTGGAATAGGAAAAACTTTCTTAAACAGGACACCAAAGTGCTATACATAAGAAAGAGATTTAAAAACTGTGCTACATAAAAATTAAGAACTTTTATTTTTTGAAAGATATCATCAAGTGTGCCCAGGTGGCTTGGTTGATTAAGCATCCAACGTTGGCTCAGGTCATGATCTCCTTGTTCATGAGTTCGAGCCCCACATTGAGCTCTGTGCTGACAGCACAGAACCTGAAGTTTGCTTTGGATTCTGTGTCTCTGTGTCTCCCTCTCTCTCTGCCCCTCCCCTACTCGTGCTCTCTCTAAAATGAATAATCATTAAAAAAAAAAAAGCAGATATCATCAAGAGAGTCAAAAGCAAGCCAATGTACCGAAGGAGATGTAGAACACATATTGGAATATGCAAAGAACTTCTACAAATCAAAAAGTGAAAGCTAACCAATCAAAAGGGAAAATAAGCAAGGATGGAATAGGTACTTCTAGGAGAAGACAGCCTCATGGCCAATACATATACGAAAATGTTTTCAGTCTTAGAAGAAATCAGGAAATGCAAATTAAAATCACAAAGAGATACTACCAGAAACCCACGAATAACTAAAATTAAGATCTTACAACCATGTGCTAGCAAGAATGTAGAGCAACAGGAACTAACATACATTGCTGGTGAGATAATAAACTGGGACAACCACTTTGGAGACAGTTTGGAATCAGATGCTAAAATTCAACATATGCACATACTATAATAGGAATTTCACTGCAAGGTATGTATCCAAGAAAAATGTGTGCACGTGTGCAGTAAAAGACATCTACAAATATGCATATTGGTTATAAATACATCAAACTGGAAAGAGCCCAAATATCTATCAGGCATTAAAATAAATAACACATTCTAGAACACTCAAACAATGAAAATGAACCAACTCTATGTACATCAACAACAGGAGTGTGTCTCACAAGCAGAACACTGAGCAAAAGAAGCTAGAAAAAATTAAATATTCATTGCATGGTTTGATTTATATGAAGTTCTATAACAGGTAAAACTATAGTATAATGGTTAGAGATTTGTGCTCCAATGGAAAAATTACAAAGAAAAGAAAGCATATATCATGAAAGTCAAGGAGAGCTTTCTCTGGGGGCAAGGATGCAGGTCCGGGCTTTAGCGATTGGTAGTGGACATGATTTTCTGGTTCTTCATTTTGTACTTTATAATATTCCATTAAATTGTATATTTTTGTTTTATGTATTACTCAACAAAATATTTTTAAATATAAATTATTTTATTTTTTCATTTCAGATGGCCAATAGACACTTGAAACGATGTTCAATGTCACTCATCATCAGGGAAATACAAATCAAAACCACACTGCGATACCACCTCACACCAGTCAGAGTGGCTAAAATGAACAAATCAGGAAACTATAGATGCTGGCGAGGATGTGGAGAAGTAGGCACCCTCCTACAGTGTTGGTGGGAATGCAAACTGGTGCAGCCACTCTGGAGAACGGTGTGGAGGTTCCTCAAAAAAATGAAAATAGAGCTACCCTATGATCCAGCAATAGCCCTGCTAGGAATCTACCCAAGAGACACAGGAATGCTGATGCATAGGAGCACGTGTACCCCAATGTTCATAGCAGCACTTTCGACAATAGCCAAATCATGGAAAGAGACCAAGTGCCCATCAACTGACGAGTGGATAAAGAAGATGTGGTACATATATACAATGGACTACTATGTGGCAATGAGAAAAAATGAAATCTGGCCATGTGTAGCAACATGGATGGAACTGGAGGGTATTATGTTAAGTGAAATAAGTCAATCAGAAAAAGACAGATACCATATGTTTCCACGAATAGGTGGACTTTGTGAGACTAAGCAAAAACCAGGGGGAGGGGAAGAGGGGAAAGAAAAAAAAGACACAGAGAGGGAGGGAGATAAAACATAAGAGACTCTCAAAGACTAAGAACTAACTGAGGGTGAGGGGGATGGGGGGGAGAGGGGGTGATGGGCATTAAAAAAGGGCACATGTTGGGATGAACACTGGGTGTTTTATGTAAACCAATTTGAAAATAAACTATTATAAATGAAAAAAAATAAAAAAAATAAATAAAAATAAATAAATAAATATATTTTATTTCTTAATTTAAGAATTTTTTGAGAATAAGGCATACTATAGTGTTGTTATTTTCACATTCCTGTCACAGGCTACACAACATGAGACCTTTGGGTTCCCATCCCCAGATATACCTAACTTGTAAAATATTGAATCAAAATGAAAGTAAACTAGAATTTTATATTAGAAAAAAGATTTACCAAAGATGACTAGAACTTTAATTACAAATTGCACATGATTTCCAATAAAATCTTCCCCAAAAAGCCAAGACTATAATCACTCTCACTACTATATCGTGTCCCCATTGTGCTGTTAGACAGGATGGTAATTAACATGGTCACGACTATAACTGTCAAGCATGGAAGCAATGCTGAATGTGTTTCTCACCCAGCTGCTATCAGCATGGGGTAGAAGAATTGAAAGTATTGCCAAGAAATCAATCTCTTCCATCAAAATTGAGCTGACTCTGAGCAGTAGTTCAGTAGTTTCATAAGAACAAATAAAATCTCAACTAACTAATCACTGCCCAGAAAATTAATACAGAAGACTCTATTTCATACTTTACCTATGGTTTATGTGCAGGTGTTCTAAATGCCTGCCAAGAAAGTATGTAAGATGTTTCATGAAGCAAAAAAGAGATAAATGGCATCTTCCTGAGTATATGAAAGGAATACGTTAACTGACAAAACTGGTTACAATTACGACCATCCCTTTACTTGCAAGACTTTTTTATATTACATAAGGCTTCTCATTTCTAGAAATTAAGAATGAAATTACTGCAACACCAAGTGGGCAGTAGTGAGTTAGCAATATGGGAGAAGAAATCAGATGGCAGCATCCTCCAGTATAATTGTGAGTGTAGAAGAAGACTAGCCAAGAAGTGGACTGAATTGGGTCAATTCGGCTAGTGGTTGACGTTAGGGTATGCAGAGCCCCAAACAAACAATTTTTTGTAGTATCCCTTTCAATAAAAATAATTTAATTAAAAATATATTATAAAATTCCATGGATCTGTGAAAGAGAGGCAGGACTAGATACGGGAAGAATTTTAACTGCAAAGCAAGCCTGAATAAGCCTGGTCCAACCTAGTGGTGAATTCCAGACGTAGTATTGACTATCGCGGTGTTCTACATCAGGCCAAAGTGGCCAGATAGATCTTAGGTAATTCACTTACCCAGTCACCAGTGTGACCTAGGGTGGAACGACTTTGGGCAACTGAGGCAAGTCCTGAAGGAACTGAGAGCTGGAGGCTGTCTGCTGACTGCAATGCACAGAGCTGAGCAGCAAGTTCTTCTCTGAAGGGACATCTTCATAACACATCTCTATGTCACCACTGCCCATCCTGGCACTACTCATACAAACTTCATAAATATTCAGAACATAGCCCTTCTACAATTGCTGAAGGCCTCTCTTCCTGAAGGAAAACTTAGAAGAGGGAGGCTATGTAAGTTAGCCTTAGGAAGGCACCCAATGCTTATTGTCTATCTCCTTTGTTATACATTCTAGGGTCCCCTTACCCTGAGCTACCAACTCTGTTGACCTTGATGGCTGCCATAGTCAGCTTGAGCTGCTATAATGAAGTGCCAGCAAAGTGGCTTAAACAACAGACATTAATCTCTCATGGTTCTGGAGGCTGTTAAGTCCAAGATCAAGGTGCCAGGCAATTCAGTTCCTGGTAGGGGCTCTCTTCCTGCTTGCAGATGATTGCCTTCTTGCTATGCCCTCACATGGCAGAGAGAGCTCTGGCATCTCTCCCTCTTTTAATAAAGGCACTATTCGCAATATGAAGGCCCCATCCTCATGACTTCAACTAAATCTAATTATCTCTCAAAGGCCTAATCTCCAACTACCATAATATCAGGGGGTAGGTTTTCAGCATGCAAATTTGGGGAGGAGAGGGGGACACAATTTGACCCATAGCAGTGGCTTGCCTGATGTTATAAAGCACATAGTCATCTCTGATGTGTCTGAACCATGGTCATTATGCCCAGGCTGAGGTTGCTTTAATTTCATTTGTAGTCATAACAAGGCAAGAAAGAACCAAGAGGCACTCAAATAGGTCACTCGATTTTATATTTTACCATCTAACCAGAGAACAGGGGAAAAATGCTGGTACCAGTACTGGTGGGTGCCATGGGTGCCTGGACTTCCTAATTATGCAGTTTTGTGTGTGTCTTCTGAATCTGTTTGTTCTCAGTTCTGGGTGTAACTCTTAATTGATCTTATGATGGATTATTATTGGTTTACCTGACTTTATGATTTGGTGAGAATTACAGGACCTAACTCATGATAATTAGTTCTGTCCACACGGTCACTTACAGTACTATAGTCAGGCCTACTAGTTTGCCAAGAATTATTATTCAAAAGATATACAAATCCCTGATGCAAATGTTATAGCTTTTTATTTAGAACCACGGGAGCCTATATTATAATTCTACTTCTGGTACTTGACACAAAATCAACCTGGTACGTTTACGTACCACTGATACCTCCAACACACTGGTTCTGACAGATTGCATTGTCCCCAAAGCAAGGTTTGTACCACAAAAATGAGGCTTGACCTGCTAGGCTTTTCACTGCACTGGCTGCATATACAGGTAGCACACGCGTGCACACACACACACACACACACACACAATTGTCAGTCAGTATATGACCTGAGTGTGAAATATGCTAATTCCAGAATATGAAGAGACCCATCAAGCATTGTGCTTTCTTATTCCTGGTAGAAGAAGCAATATTTAATAATTTATCTTTTACTTTGAAAGAGAATATACTGGCAGGCCCTTAACCACTGAACCTCTGAAATTTTACTCAGGTGGCTAAGCCTCCTGAATCTTCTCAGGGTTTATATCCTACCTCTGGAGAAAATTTATCTTATCAGGCCTGTAACAAAGCTGGCTACCTCTTGCTCATCCAGTCAGATAAACACAATACTATTGATATAATGAATCAATATAATCCCAGAATATCAAAAATGGTCCAGACGTCTTCAGACTGCATCATGACAGAGAGCAACAGAGTTATCCATGGAGCCTAACTATGCAGATAAAAGCTGTATTATTCTCCCCTAGGAAAGACACTATGGCATGGTGACTGTGATTAGAGCGACAATTTATTTGACTTGCAGTAATGTATGGTCATCCTACAGTACCCATGTAGTTTCTATAATGGCCAAACTGGTGAATGAATAGGAATACTTTGAGATCCTTAATAATAGCTCCAACCTCCTCTATCCACACTCCATTTCCTGTAATGCCTTTATTGTTTTTGATTTACCATCTTGGCTGGAGAGGGGTATTTCATTTGGCCATTACTCCACATATGAAAGACTCAGTATATGATAGTGTCAAATGCCAAGCACATCGAATCTAATTATATATTCAGGGAATGGATAAATGACCATTAGGTGGGTTTGGAGACTTGGTTGTCCCATCGTAAGCTGGACCTTGGCCAGAATTCCATTTTTCACCTGATCTTATATGTCCCCGATGTAATAGGGGGCCATAGTGACAAGAGTATCAAGATAACTCAGACCCCATATCCAAGAGTTCTCAAACACTTGGATATCCCCCCTTTGTCTTGGTATCATTGTTTGAGTAAATGGTCATAGGTAAGATTGAAAAAGAACTGGAGGAATAAGTATAATATGTATTCGTGTCAGTATTGTGGCACATTTCTTTCTGGAGTTTTGCTGACTTCTTCAGTCAGTAAATTCCAGATCTGAAAACCGGAAAATTTTTGTACAGTGACTATCTCAGCCCCCTCCTTATTCATTCTTATTTTGTTTTGATTATATATATTTATCAGTATCTTTACTGGATGCCCATATGTATTTCCCTTTGTGACACTGAACTCAAGTAACCATTTGTAACTCTTTGTGTGTCAAGCTCCCTGGGTTGCCATTCCAGTGACTATAATAAATTGAGACTCTGACATCTAGTGGCTAAGCACCCCCACCTGCCCTTCATTGCTTCAGAGTCCTCTCATCCCCATGGTCGTTCAGGAGCCAAGTTGTTAATGCTTTTTCCACATTAAGCCCGGGCTACAAGGGAGAACCACCACTAAACATTTTTAGGGATACTAATACATTCAGCACATTCTTTGTCTGAGTAAATGTTGTGTCTTTTGAACTTTCCTATGGAATGTAATCATCTAGAGAGTTTTCTGGCCATACATAATAGGTCCATTCTAGTATTTGCACTTCCCTGAGACATTTAATCTCTTTCTCCACCATCTGCCATGGCATTTCAACTTCACTCAGCATAGGCCATCACTTTTTTTCATACTTCTGGAAGCCATCCAATAGGAAAGTTCTCATCATCCTGAGCCCTTTGCCAGTGTTGAATCCTGTATTTTTGGAAAGCATTCCCAAATCAGTAAATTCTTCTTTATCTAATTTTATGTTAAGGACCTCCTCAGTAAAACAATCTCAGAATCCACACACCCATGCAGACTCCCCCAGATCCTGCCAATTTATCAATTCCAGAAAACATCTGCTAAAGGTATGCTATCACTTAACCCTAGCTATAGCTATGAAAGAAATGTTCAATAAATGAGAGAATATCCTGAGGGGGGCACATGTTCCCTTATTTACTGTTTTGTAACAGTCAGAGTCCTAAAAGAAAGAAGTGGACCCCAGCTCCAGCCTCAGTATGTTGACAGGAGTCTGGGAAAACAAACCCTCTAGGAAAATCCACCCAGATCTCTCATTCCTTTTTGTCAGGGCCCCAAGTTTTCCTAATCAGTGTCCTTATTTTGATATAACAAGATCAACTTGGTTAAGTTTTTAATCAAGTATAAAGTATAGTCATTGGTTCTCTGTTTTCTTTACTTTCTGTGTAGAAGAGTTGAAGACTTTTGTGTCTGCAACAGAAGAGGACCTTTGGCTTGACATCTAGCTTTCAATCACCTATTATTTGCTCTCATATCTTTACTGTCTTTCTGATGAGCAACAGTAGAATCTAGCAATAACTATCCAATCCCATTATCTTTATAGCTACTATTTTCTCTATATCTCAAACTCCTCATACATTTCCTTTCGTTCATGATCACCATACATTTCCTTCCCAGTTAATCACCAGTTAAAATGTAAACAATTGTACTTCCACTTATAATCAGTGATGAGAACCTCAATCAGTCAACCTCCAAAGATCAAGCTCCAAGTGATAAGATCAAGTTTTAAAACTTCATCTTATCACTGGTTTTCTTAGAACATTACTGGTCCAACTGTTAGAAGTTCAGTTCCTTGGAAGTAGACCATTGGATATAGTCTGGGACTTCAAGATATTTATTAGGGATCAACACCTAGGAAGGGAATGAGATGGAAAAAGGACTAGATAGAAAGCAAAGTAAAAACACAATACATCTGACAAAGCTTTGGCTGGTACAGCAAAGAGCTCTGGAGCAAAAACTGTCTGTTACAGCTTCTCACATGGAGCCAAAAATGCATATACCTAAGGAATGCTTGACCTTAGTGGAGTTTCCTCCCTTCAGTTGAGCCCAACCCTGAAGAAAGTGAGCTGTCAATGCTCTTGGCTGATTGCATTGCAGACAGCTGAGCAACGTGTCCTGCCTTGAAGTGGGATTAAGGTGGCACACCTTCTTTGTCTACAAGGACAGATTAAAATTTAGATTTAAGAGTAAATGAGTCCCTAATGTTCAGAACACAATAATCAAGTAAGGAAGGATAAAATTACTTTAAAAACTAGGAAGACAAGGCGACTTCCTGAGTCTGATAAAGGATATCGACGAACAACGCATAGCTAACATCATATTTAGAGATTAAAGTCTGAAAGCATGCCACATAAGATCAGGAACAAGACAAGTATGTTCATTCTTAACACTTCTTTTGATTTTTTTAAAAAATATTTATTCATTTATTTTGAGAGAGAATGAGAGAGAAAGGGAGAAAGAGACTCTCCGTGAGCAGGGGAGCAGCAGAGAGAGAGGGAGAGGGAGAGCTTCCCAGGCAGGTTCTGTATTGCCAGCACAGAGTCCGATGCAGGGCTTGAATTCAATGAACCATGAGATTGTGACCTGAGCTGAAACCAAGAGTCAGACACTTAACTGAATGAGCTACCCAGGCAACCCCCATCATTAATACTTCTATTAAACATTGTACCCAAGGTTCTTTCCAGGCAAATTAGGCAAGAAAAACAGATAACTGCCACCCAGATTAAAAAAAAAAAAAAGAAATAAAACTGTCTTGTTTCATGGATAATACTCACTTATTACAGAAAATCCTAAGGAATCTACCAAAACCCTGTTAAAACTAATAAATGGCTAAACTAATAAAGCATGGCTGCTTTACACATTTATTTATGAACATCAGTTTTAATTACACACATTAGCAATAAACAAACTGAAAATAATTCATAAAATAATAACATCAAAAAAGAATAAAATAGCTAGAAGTAAATCTTATAAAAGAAGTACAAGACTTGTACATCGATAAATACAAAACATTGTTGAAAGAAATAAAAGAATGCCTAAATAAATGGAAAGACATTCCATGTCCATGGATCAGAAGACTCAGTGTTGTTAAGATGGTATCATTCTTGAAATTAATTTAAAGATTCAGTGCCATCCCTATCAAAATTACAATGTCTTTTTTTTTATTTAAACTTAAACATAGATTTCATTAGGTTATAACCAAGCCAAATATGGGATATCTATAAACACAGTAAATTAATAAATCCCACAATTTTATGTTAAATGAAAGATACAGATAGAAAACAATTTGTGCTGTATGATTTATTTAAATGAACCCCAAGATCAGACAAAACTAATTTAGGGCAGTAAAAACCAGACAGCAATTACTACTTGACTAGAAGTTACTGTGAGGTAACATTTTTGACTAATGAAAAATTCTTTTTGTTTTTTTTTGTTATTTTTAAGAGAGTGTGAAAGCTTGTGTGCATGCACAGAAGCCAGGTAAGGGCAGAGAGAAAAAGGGACAAAGAGAATCCTAAATAGGCTCCATGCTCAGCACAGAAACTGACATGGGGCTCAATTCCATGACCCTGAGATCATGACCTGAGTAGAAATCAAGAGTCAGATGCTTAACTGACTGAGCCACCCAGGTGCCCTGGACTGATGAAAATATTCTATAATTTGATCATGGTGTCAGATACATGTCTGCTAACATTTGTCAAAATTTATCAATGTATATTTAAGATCTGTGCATTTCACCGTATGTAAATTATACCCCGATTTTGTAAAAAGGATCAAGCTAATTCACCCAATGATCAATTTCCTGAATGCCAACTCTTTAGTTATGGTCATACCTTTTTCTCTGCTTTTCTGACTCTATGCTATTTCATAGGCAAATAAATGGACTTCCATTAAGAAAGTAGCTATCCCTCATTTTTTTTTCACACCTCTGTTTGCACATGCCCCTCAGAAGCTCAGGTTTCAGACAGTTTGTGGCAGCTGTTTCACACTAAACTATAGAAAGAGGAGTAAACGTAGAACAAGACATGAGGACAGGAGATAAGAGATGACAGTAAACTCCCCTTAAATGAAAACTCTAGCTGTCACATATAAAACATCTGCACAGAAAAAGAAAAGGCAAAGGAAGTGCAGCAGCAGAAGATGGCATCAGACAATGTAAGAGGAAAACTACCCCTTCAAAAAGTTGTTAGAAAAAAGTTTCAAAAAATGCTTCTTCATCTAAAATCAAAAGAGGACTCCTTATAACTTCTGTGTTTCCATGTGAGCATAGGAAAAATATCGTCTTTAAAAAAACTCCTTTTTTTAGTTTTTACTATATTAAGACTTTAGGAACTCTTGGTGATTTTTAAAAATCCCCTTTCTAGATTCCCCCATCTCTTTTTTTATCAAGTAAATTGGCAAGATTGATGCTTTTAAAATGTCTCAAGCTTTTATAGCTTAATATAATATGTATGGTTTACATTATAACACTATGTATCTTTTTATATCTGACTAGTTTTTCTTGTGATGAAAGGGATTGCATTTCTATTGAGGTTTACTTTTACATCTAATTGGCAAATATATATCATACTTCATTTAGTCTTGTATGAAATGCAGCAAGGCTTTTTTTTTCAGAGTTTTTTTCTTTTACTTTTTGAAACGTATTTTTAGTATCCCTGCCCTGAAGAGACGTTATCTTTCGGAAATTCACACAGACAACTAACAGATGCGCTACATCCGCATATTAATAATTAATATACTGCAACTTGGATGTTTGGGGTTTTCTTGGATGGCTAAGCAACAAAGAAAAGCAAATTTACTGGGGCACCTGGGTGGCCAGTCAGTTGTGTCCATTTCTTGATTTTGGCTCAGGTCATGATCTTAGGGTCGTGGGATGGAGCCCTGTGTCGGGCTCTACACTGAGTGTGAAGCCTGCTTAAGACACTCTCTCTCCCTCTGCCCATCTCCCCCACTTGCACTCTCTCTCTCAAAAAAAAAAAAAAATTAACGAAAAGTAGATTTACTACTTTGAGTTTTGTGTTCAGGAAAGTAAACATATTTCACACTATAAAAACAGTATTTTGCTACAGCAAAGTCATAATCGGCCATCATTTTCTTCATTTTTTTTATGACAGGCTTTGAAACTCATAAGCTTTAATCATGTAATCTAGGGATTGCTTAATTTATTACTGTTAATTATTAGTAAGCCCTTTAATAATTTAAATGCTTCCTGATTTTTAAAAAAAATTGGCATTTAAATAGCAACATTAAAATTTCCATACTTCTGCTTTTGTTGGTGTGTTGTGCAATTTCAAGCACCATAAAATTAAAAAGCAATAACTTGTGGAAAATAATTGCAGTAAATATAACAAACCAGCAACGTATCTTCCTAACAAATGTGCAGAGTTTATTCAATTTATAAGAGGAGAATGGAAAATGATCAATAAGCATATGGAAGAAATGTTCCCTTTGAAACCAAATGTATTTTAAAGTAGTATAAACACCATTTTTGCCTAACAATTTGACAAAGATTATAAAAAGGGTGATATAGATTGTTCAACAGGATGCAATAAACTAGCTGGGGGAAATTTAAATTGGAATAAGCTCTAGTCAGTAATTTGGCTACATATATCAAGAGCCTTAAAATTAGTCATACTCTGTGAAATAGCAATTCCACCTTTAGTTACTTAGCCTAAAGAATAATTGGACAACAAGAACAGAAGATAAGCATACAAATCTTGTAGCAACCTAAATGCCCAAAAGTGGATATTAAAGTAAATTTAAAAGGTATGATTTTGATGAAATGCCATATAATCCAAAAATCACATTTTCCAAGACTTCATGATATAAGTAAATATTCCTACTTCAATTCTAAGTGAAAGAAGGAAAAAAAATTAAACTAAAAATAAAAACTAACAAAAACCTACATACAGAGTTTACCAGCTTTGTGTAAGAGAGCTCTCTCTCTCTCTATCGCTCTCTCTCTATCTCTTTCCGTCCCTCCCTCCCTCTCCTTCCCTCTCTCTCTCTCCTAGAAAATTCAAGGAGAAATGAGTTGTCCTCAAAAGATCACACTTTAAATCAGCACAAACTTGGTCAGAATATACATATGCAGATCTTCTGAATGGCTAAAAATCATGTCCATGCCACCAACTGCCACCTGGGGAAACCTTCAATCACCCCCCCCCCATACCTTCAATCACCAAGTTTTATCACTTAATTGAAAACACTACTTAAAATGGAGAATTAAAAAAAAATAAACAAATATTTCTTCACCAAACTTTATCTTACCAAAGCCTAACCCTTGTACATAGGTCTGCTGGCTATAGTTCAGTGCCTTCTTCATGAATAAATCACATACAAATAAAATATCTGTGGTTTCCAGTACAGACTTCTTTAAATGAGAAGACAACTTAGAGTCAGTTGTAAGGAATATTAGTACAAAATCTTCTAATGCTTCTCATTCCTTTTTTTTCCTAATCATTTACATTTGACTCACCCAATCCTAATTTGACAAGCAATTTCTTTTTAGTGACGTCCATCATCATGTATTTCCAAATGTTTCAAGTTAGTTTTGAAAAGTACAGTAACTACATTTCTCTATCCACTCATATTTCATTAATTTACAGAAATTTAATTTTACTTTGAGTTACTTTATGCCAAAAGTCTAGCATGTATGGCATTAGCTTAGTGGTCTGTTCAAATGGAGAGGAAAGTGAAATAAGAGGACAGAATAATTATAATTCATTTAATGCGGTGCTAAATAGCTTGTTGAAAGAATAGCAAGACTAAATGTACTTCCAAATAATCAAGTAAGCACCCAAAGCCCCCAGGGAGCCACAGAGCCATGATTAATTCTGAAAATATGGATTATTAGCTACAGCACTGAAATTCACCGTAAGAAACGTACAGATACAGGTGTGCTTTGCTAACAGCATTTATTCTTCATTTATAAACAGCTGACTTCTTTTCCAAGTTCAAGGAAAATAATTTAGGATACAATTCAGGAAAATGGCTACTTTTTAGGACATAGTGTTTTGGTTTTCAGTTTACCACTTCCAATTATCTCATAAGTGTTTCAATATCATACAAGGTGGAAATGAAAAACAGCAAGTTCTTTCTATTTGTAGCCCCCTCACCACTACCCACAGGCTACGGGACCCTTAATCTAGCTGTTATATGTAGTAAAAAACCAAGTAGAGGAAAACAGAAGTAGTTGGAAGTGACAGAATGGAATTCTCACAAAGAAGACTGACTAGACTTGTTCCACTGCTTTTAATACCCCAAAAGAACACTTGTCTGTTCTTGGTTGATCAAGATGGGAGAGCCCAATTTAGGCTAACTACATTATATACAAAATAGCTTCTCAACCCAGGTACTTCAGTGGTATATATGCATGTCACAAGACATTGGTGGCTATATATTTTTACAATGATTTTTTTTTTTATAATGATGACAAATTTTCCAGGACTATCTTTAGAAGAATGTTTGGATAGCAAACAGCCATGGAAGACATAACTTATATCTGAAGCAGAGGGCAGATTTGTTTGTTGTCAAGTATAATATAGATAAATGTCTCCCTTCAGAGCAAAGACTAGGCAGGTTTGCTTGTTGCTACCTTGTAAGAGATTGGGGTTCCCCAAACTTGGGGCTCCTTAGCTATGATACAAACAAATGGTGCACACAGCATCTACATGGGCCTACCTCTACATTGTTGCTGTGGACTTGATGGAGGTCAAGGCTAGGGGGTCAGATGCAAATTGTAACTCATGCTGTCTGCAATACCAAGAGTAAAAATCCTTGGTCTCTGACTGAGAGTCTCATGTCTTCTACCAGTATCCATGAAACTTTGAGAGGCCGACTTATTAGCCCACAAGTAGGATAAAATCTCAAATCCTTCACAGTTCTTGATAACCTTCAAATTTAAAACTAATATTTTGACACATATGACCTCATCTGCCTTTAGATAATTTCTCTATTGGTAATATCTCATAATATTACCAGGTTGGCAATATAAAAATTTTGATTCAGAAGTTTCCTAATTTTAGTATAGTAAATTCCCTGGATCATAACCTTCAAGCACTATGGTTTCTTTTCTGAAATACAGCTAGTTGGACAGGCAAAAATAAGAATGCTGATGGAATTTTTTCTGATATTATTCTCTAGCAAGAAACTTGAACTTTAGAGGAATTATCTGTTCACTTTCACAATTTTGTGGACTTTTAAATATCCAGCATTCAGACAAAAGAAATGACAAAAGAAGGGTAATTTGGCCGTCCTTATCTTTGTCAACTGCAAAGGGACAGTCAGCTGGCTCATACCACTGCAAACTCTTCCAATTTCAGTTCCTTTCCCTGGCAAGCTGTGCCTGTTCATTTTAAAGTATACAAGTATACATTGCCCCCATCAAGACACACATCCACTGATAAAACAAAAAAAGATTGGTTTGATGACATTTTAGCTTTTATTTCCCATATTCTTTGAGGGATTTAGCTGAACCTGGGGATAAGAACATCAGGATGAGGGATGAATCTTGGGGATTTGTCTATGATATGCTTTTACAAATCCTTGAACTGATTTACCTTGAGCCATAAATGTCTCACACAACTTCTGCTATAGCATCCTAATTTATCTTCTTGATTTTACCATTGCCTTCTAATAATCTAGTCTACAGACAGCCACCAGCATAATTTTAAGCATAAATTCTGTCATGAAACATTGTATAACCAAAACGATAATTTTGGGCACATATTCTGTAACTCTTAAGTGGCTCTAAATCAATAAACCTGTACAGTATGTAAAATCCACTTAGTTATTTTGGTGTATATTTGGAGTACATACGAGAAAGGAATATTGCTCAAGGTTAAACATTCTATCAGTATTTCATTGAGCTTTTATTTATGGCTGAGGTGAGCATTTTTTTTTACACCTGCTTTCAAAACATTCCAAGGTGAAATCACTATGCCTCTGCTCTCAGGCCAAAATGCGTGAGCCTCGACTATACATTCATCTAGATGCTGGGTCAAACCTCAAATTAAATTTTAACTAGAATATTGCTGTTGCCCCAGCTAGCTTCTGTTCATCTCCATGCCGAGATAGAGAGTTTCTATTAAGACATGTGCCTTTATCAAGTCCCTCAAATTGAAATCTCCTTTTGGCCCCTTTAAAACAAAAGGTTTGCACTTAATCAACAACTCAGAAAAGCTGTTTTCCAAGTACTTTTCAAAGAGTATGACCACAAAGTCACTGTTGATCAATAGCTATCAAAAACTAGGTTAAACGAAACTATTTGTGGATGATTGAAGAACAGGTAGTCTCTTCATTGTCTATTTTAAAGTATCTCCCGTGATTGAGTTTGACTATCGCAGACCTCTGAAACTTTTGGCTTGTTCAAAACCTTATTGTGAGAGAAATCCAGTTTGGTGCTTAAGCCCATTATTCTACTTAATACTATAATATTCATATATATTATGATTATTTATTTATTTAGAGAAGGAAAGAGAGCATGAGCAGGGGAGGGATGAGAGAGAGAGGGGAGAGAGAATCTCAAGCAGGTTCAATACTGTCAGCACAGATGTGGGGCTCAAACCCACAAACTGTGAGATCATGTCCTGGACTAAATTCAAGAGTTGAACGCTTAACCAACTGAGCCACCCAGGCGCCCCTGACATATTTTTTTAAAAATAATAAACCGGGGCACCTGGGTGGCTCAGTTGGTTAGGCGGCCAACTTCGGCTCAGGTCATGATCTCGCGGTCTGTGAGTTTGAGCCCCGCGTCAGGCTCTGTGCTGACAGCTCAAAGCCTGGAGTCTGCTTCGGATTCTGTGTCTCCCTCTCTCTATGCCCTTCCCCTGCTCATACTCTGTCTCTATGTCTCTCAAAAATAAATAAATAAATAAATAAATAATAAATAAAAATAATAAACCGTATTTCAGAAATAATAATTGCTTATCATTATGTGTTCATTATGTGCAGGGACTATTCTAAGAATCATTTGCATAAGCTTTCATTTAATCCTCACAAAAAACACTTGAGTTAGACACTGTTATTTTCTCTATTTTACAATAAGAAAGCTGGGCCACAAAAGGTTGAGAAATTTGCTCTAGGTCACTCAGATCCTGTATCCTTAATGACTGCAGGAACTACTACTTCTGTTGATACTTTCGGGATATAGTTAGGGATACTTTTATTATATTTATATGATGTTTTCCCCATGAAGACTCATGGAAGGAATATCTCCTTCATCTCAGTAAAAAGAAATGTTAGGGGCGCCTGGGTGGCTCAGTCGGTTAGGCGGCCGACTTCGGCTCAGGTCACGATCTCACGGTCTGTGAGTTCGAGCCCCACATCGGGCTCTGTGCTGATGGCTCATCAGAGCCTGGAGCCTGCTTCGGATTCTGTGTCTCCCTCTCTCTCTGCCCTTCCCCTGCTCATGCTCTATCTCTATGTCTCTCAAAAATAAATAAACGTTAAAAAAATAAAAAATAAAAAAAAAAAGAAATGTTATTTTTTTGGAACCAGAAATTATTCTTTATTTTCTAGATATTATAAATCACACAAATGATTATTTATTCATTTTTGTGTTGGTACTCAAAAATTTGGACCTATAGCAACTCATATTTGAGAAACTGACAGTTTTATAAACACTCACTTTTAGTATTATAGTCATAAAAATTTCCTTTTGTCTGCATTAAATATAAATATATGCATATACATACATACAGAGAGAGAGAGAGAAGGAGGGAGGGAAGGAGTCGGGTAAACTTAGATGACTTCTCAAGGACATTTAAATAGTTGGTGGTAGTCAGGGGATCTAGGTTGTTGGTCTCCAAATTCCCTTTCTATCGTGTTGTCCTATATTATTTCCTGATGGAGAAGGAGAAGACAAGTGAAAAAGAAAATTAAAACTAAACATGCCTCCAAAGATGAGAGTGAACCTAGAGACCACAATTGTGGGTTATTTCATGGTTAATTCTGAAAAACTAGGATAATTAACTACAACTCCAGAGACTGTGTGTGTGTGTGTGTGTGTGTGTGTGTGTGTGTGTGTGTAGAAACAGGAAGGGAGGGAAGAAGGAGAAGAGACAGAAAGGAATTCATTAGATTACTACTGAATTTTTAAAAATTATTTCTCTCATCACATTTTATGGTTAAAAGCAATTAAGATTTCAGTGAAGACACAGATCATTTTGTATCATATGTCAGTCAGTTACACATCTGACTCTTGATTTTGGCTCTTGTCATGATCCCTGGTCATGGGATTGAGCCCCATGTCAGACTCCGTGCCAAGCATGGAGCCTGCTAAGATTGTTATGAGTTATTTACAACTCATTGTGAGTTAGTTTGTCAGACAATTATTTTTCCAGGAGCAAGAAGTTTCTTAACTGATAGTTGATGGAGGTTTAACCCAAAGCAAAATTCATCTCTGAGAAGGAGGAGATTGCTGTATAGTAGGTCACCACACAGGCAGAAAAAAATGTACAAGAGTACTGTACATCTATCCAGGAGTCCTCAAGAGGAGATAAGGAAAGATGGGAGAATGCACGCTTTATAGATCATTGAAAGAATTGGAACAATGAGCTCGAATGCCATCAGCTTCCTTCTTCATCTTAAGTCTGTGTCTCTCTTTAGATCTTCCTCTCTCACAATCCCCCCATAGACAAGTTTCATCTGCCTCTCAGTCCATGCAATGAAAAAACCAGACAATAATTCGTGGGTCTCTCACATTATAATTTTGGAAACAAGGATAAGTTGACTCTAATTTTCATCTGCAGTCCCAGGGAATAGAGTCAACCACCCAAATGGGTCAAGGTTTCATATCTGGACCAACCCACTATTACAATGAAGGACAAAATGTTGTAGCAATACTATGTCAACTCTCACTGCATCCATGTGAATGCATGAGGAAAGGGTTTCTAGAGAAGAGATTTTTCACCAACAACACTATAGCCAGGTACTGTAGGATACAATACAACTGGCAAATATAATCACAGTCAGCATATACCCACACTGTTCCTTTCTCTCCAAAGCAATTCGGGCAGTCCCTTTTCTCACCATGAGATTCTACTGGGTTCATTTAAATACTATGGCTGCTAATAATATTGGGGGGATTTATTTATTTTCTCTTTATTTTAATTTATTTATTTTGAGAGAGTGAGGGCGCACACGTGTGCAAGCAGGGGAGGGACAGAGAGAGAGAGAGAGAGAGAGAGAGAGAGAGAATCCCAAGCAGGCTCCACCCTGTCAGTGCAGAGCCAGGAGCCTGATGTAGGGCTGCATCTCACCAACCATGAGATCATGACCTGCACTGAAATAAAAGAGTTGGACGCTAAATCGACTGAGCCACCAGGTGCCCCTTGAGGGGAATTTATTGTTCGTCTTTTATGTTGATGGCAAAGTCAGTAACAAACTCTTTTAGAAATAATTTGGCAATTTTTATGAAGAACAATTGTTATCAAGCATATATTTTTTCTAGGGGCGTCTGGGTGGCTCAGTCGGTTGAGCGTCTAGCTTCGGCTCAGGTCATGATCTCTGGTCCGTGAGCTCTAGCCCCGCTTCGGGCTCTGTGCTGACAGCTCAGAACCTGGAGCCTGCTTCGGATTCTGTGTCTCCCCCTCTCTCTCTGCCCCTCCCCTACTCATGCTCTGTCTCTCTCTGTCTGAAAAATCAATAAATATTTTAAAAAGGCATATATTTTTCTTTAAATATTTATAAAGAAAAAAATGAATATAAAATAAAAAATTAGGAAAAGTAATAAAAATAAGATATAAAAAATAAGAAAAAAGAATTAAAAAAGCTATCAGCAGTAAACATATCAGCAGTAATGGCTCTTTTCACCACTCACTTTCCATTGTCTCCGTAGGATCCTCAATAATTTCTCATCTATGCTTCTCTCCTGTACTACTAACCATTCTCAGAATTCTTGGTCTTAACCAAAGCTTTAATGTCTCACCTTATGCCTCAGGCTTTGCAATATATTTTTATAAAAGCAGTTACCTTCTAAAAGGCATTTTAGTACCTCTTATTAATATTATTTATGACCATGAAAGAATGAGAAAACTTAATTGTTAAACACTACAGAAATAGGCAGTCATAACCACTAATGAGATTATTTTAAAATTAACAGGAACATGGAGTAATTCTCATAAACAAAGGCTGGGGTGAAAACACTGTGAATTCAAAATTGTATCTATGAAGGGATTGTAATTATTTAAAAATGAGTACATAAGAGCAATAAATATCCTAAAAGAGCATGGAAATAAACAAAATTTAAGGTCGTTTAAGAGATGGAGTTTTGAGTGATTCTATTTCCCTCAAGGTTGTTACTCATTATAATTTTCTTTGCATAATAAATGCATATAAAGGAAAATAGGGTGAAGAGGAGTTACAAAGTAGGCGGAGTAGTCATTTGCCCAGAGCCATTCTGGAACCACCATGGACACCTTAGTCTGGGATATCCTCGAATGCAGCTTCAGATCGCCCACCCTGACCCCTCCCACCACACACATTTGCTGCAGGGCTGCGGTGATCATTTTAATATTTCTACATCATCTTCTAAGGAACAGAAACTGCTCCACTTGCCCACAGTTGGGTTGTTGGATTCATTCCGCCTTTTATTTCTAGTCCTTTAGAGGAATAATTCCTCTAATCTTACAATTAGGTTTCTAAAAACAGAAACTTGGACTTTCTTTATCTACAGGACACTTGAAGTCATTCATATATATATATGTATATACATATACATATATATATGTACTAAAAAGAACAAACAATTGCTCAAAGCTCAAATGAAGAGCAGCCAGAAGTCACTTGTCTCCAAAATTCCTGTCAAATGGTGGTTCCCACGCCTCCTCGACACTTTTCTAGGGTTTTGCTCCATCGCTCCTCTTCTATTTGTTTATTCTTTTAAAACCTTCAACCATTTATCTCCCCTCGAATGCCATTTTTCTGACTTACCAAAGTACTATTTAGAAAAACATATAACAATTTTTGACAATTTATTCTCCACAATTAAACATTTAGGGTGACGGTGGTCGAATGCTTTGAAATCTTAAGATGCGCAACATTAGGATTCCTGTTTGGTGTCCCTTCCGATATCACCTCCTTTCCATGTAGTTATAGCAAGCAATTTAAATACAAAAACATCTCCCTTTACAAAACTATATGAAAATGAATGCTGGGTATTCTTGCATCATTAAAACATCAAATCCAGAATTTAAACACTATTTCTCTAATATTATATCTGATTCAATAGTTCTATCATTTTTATTATTTTATCTTACTTTATTTTTGCTGTTTCTCTTTTGACAGATAATGGAAAAGGAGAGGAATGGAGAAGAAAGGACACAAGCCTGCACTTACTGAACAGAGAAGCAGAACCAAAATAACTTCAGCTATTGTGTTCTTTGTAGTCACAGGCCCTTCCCACCTCCACCAAAGGTGGTTTATTTTTGACTAGGAACAATTTGTCTCTGTTTGCCTTAGGAAATTCTCTCGCTTTAACTAAGGAGGGTTGGGGGATGGGATGGACACTTTCTTCTGAATGTTTCTGAGCAGAATTACAGAGTTTTCAGTTAAATAAACTAGAAATCTACTAGCACTATTCTGCATTTAGCATATTAAACAAAGGGAAAAAACACATTTTTTGGTGTGTTTGTTTTGCATGTTTTCCTTGTTTGCCAATTGTTTTTCTAGTAGTAGTCTCAAATTAAAGTTTAAATTAAAAAAAAATACCAGGGGCACCTGGGTGACTCAGTCAGTTAAGTGTCAGGCTTTGGCTCAGGTCATGGTCTCATGGTTTGAGCCCCACATCGGGCTTGCTGCTGTAGAGACTTCTTCGGATCCTCTGTCTCCCTCTCTCTCTGCCCCTCCCTACCTTGTTCATGTGTGAAAGCTCTCTCCCTCTCAAAAATAAACATTTTAAAAAATACCAAAGTACTGATTGATACCTATTCCGAGGATAGGTAGGATAGGTGAACCTTTAATATTTCATGGCATGCCAGTGCATTTACTTGAAACAGTTTTATTATATGTTGGTTGTGTTTTGTGATGCTAGGTTATAAAAGTGTCCACGACACAGTCAACTCTGCCCTTTTTAGTTGATGTAGTTACTCTACAGCTTGCTCCTTTTGTAGACGTTAATATTGTAACCCTTAATGTATCACTTTACACCTGGGCAAAGCCCATCTGAAGCAATCTCCGTGTCAAGAGATACCAAATTACCAAGATAGGCTAAAACAACTCTGGAGAATGTAGAAATATGAATATCCAATTCCTCTCCCCCAAACTGCACGGCTGGTACAAATGCTCTGGGAAATGAGCTGGGAAAACAAACATAATATGTAATAAATTTTCAATAAATGAATGGATAATCTAACATGCATTACTAATAAATAATTGTATTTACCTGAGAAATAATATTTAAACAATTTCCTGTTGGATATACTTTGATTTTTAAAATTCTGAACACATTATACTTTCTTTTTCCATTGAGAGAAAATAAACATAATGTGAAATATACCATTTTCAGTGTACGATTCCGACAGATTAAATATATTCACAAAGTCCACCTATTCATGGAAACATATGGTATCTGTCTTTTTCTGACTGACTTATTTCACTTAACATAATACCCTCCAGTTCCATCCATGTTGCTACACATGGCCAGATTTCATTTTTTCTCATTGCCACGTAGTGTCCATTGTATGTATGTACCATAACTTCTTTATCCATTTGTCAGTTGATGGGCACTTGGTCTATTTCCGTGATCTGGCTATTGTCGAAAGTGCTGCTATTCAAAAACCAGGGGGAGGGGAAGATGGGAAATGAAAAAAAAAAGACACAGAGAGGGAGGGAGATAAAACATAAGAGACTCTCAAAGACTAAGAACAAACTGAGGATAAGGAGGGTGAGGGAGGGGGGAGAGGGGGTGACGGGCATTAAAGAGGGCACGTGTTGGGATGAACACTGGGTGTTATATGTAAACCAATTTGAAAATAAACTATTATAAAAAAATAAAAATAAATAAAAAAATAAATATATTCACAAACTTGTGCAACCACCACCACTATCCTTATATAGAACTCTGTAATCATTAAAGAGTCACTCCCCATTCTTCCATTCCCCTAGCCTCTGGTAACCTCTGTTGTACTTTCTGCCTCTATAAATTTGCCACTTTTAGACACCTTATATAAGTGAAATAATACAATATTTGCTTTTCAGTAATTGGCTTCTTTCAAATGGCATAATGTTTTCCAGGTTTGTCCATGGCATAGCATGAATCAGAATTCATTCCTTTCTAAGGCGAGTCATATTCCATTGTATGTATATATACCATGTTTTGTTTATCCATTTATTTGATGATGGGCATTTGAGTTGTATTAACACCTCTTGGCTGACTGTGACTAATATTGCTATAAACACTGGTGTTCACATAACTGTTTGAGTCCCCGTTTTCACTTCACTTGAATATACACATAGAAGTGCAATTTCTGGATCATGTAGTAATTCTATGTTTAGCTTTTGGGGAATTGCTATGTTGTTTTCTATAGCGGCTCACACCATTCTATATTACAATGAGCAGTACACAAAACTCCCAATTTCAAGATGTTTTACTTTTTAAACCCTCTCTCTTCTTCTCCCTCCCCCTTTTCTCTCTTTCACACACACACACACATACACACACACTTTCTTTGACAAGCACTTATTAAACATTTATTATCTGCAAGATGCCAAGGTGAGTCAAGGATAAATAAGGCAATTGTCAAATACTCATTGAACAAAATTATTTGAACAAAAATTAAGTCCTAATAATACTAGAGAGTCTGAAATTAAAATTTCATCTTAATTGACTTCTGTAAGAGAATGTATTACTTAGCTGTCTAACTTATTTTCATTTGTAGGGGTTGTTTCTTTGTTTTACTCCTGTACATATTACTTTTAGATCCTTAGAATATAAAAAAATGAGAGTATATTAATAAGTATGCTTAAGTGAACACATGCTAACATTGTAACCTATTTTAGTCTGTTCAATATGTAACAATACTAGGAGAGACAAAAATAATATAGTTATTATAGCTATAATTACTTTAAATGTTTACTATGTGGTAAAAAGTGGGGAAAGTGCTTAACATATATAACCTCGTGCATAGTGAGGTTAATATGGTGCCTTACTTGGAGGTCATCTTGTTCTGCATCTTACACTTGGGGCATGGGAGGCATTCATCCAGAATAGGACTATATCCCCAAGTAGGTCAACCAACACAGCGTTGGGTTGCAGATCTATCTTTTCAGGTGGGGTCTTAGCAGTGATGAGGTCAAACCACATTTGTTTGAGGATTACTTTTACCAGACCCATTAGAGCCAATTAGGATAGCTTTTTGGATTCTTGAGTTCTTGTCTTGGGTCTTAACCACAGTCTGTACCCATTCCCAGGATTTGTCAGTTTTCCCCCAAATAAGCAATGGATTGCCTAATATCATAAATGCCTTATCTCATGACTGGGCTTAGCATAGATATCAGTGTCTCATAACAGGTGCTAAAGGCGGACTAGAGGATCCTGACTTTCACTCGCGCAGTGAATGTGGCCTGATCAGGGCCTTCAAGGACAGGGGAGTAAATAGCTTGTCTCATTCCCAACTCCCTAAGAACTTTTTGTACCTCCTCTATAGAGTTCCAGGGTCCCATGTGCAATGGGAGATCCTCCTCATTGAACCAAGCCTCCCCACAGAATAAAATAATCCACTCTATAAGGGAATGAGTAAACTGAACTCCCAGAGCACCATGCAGGCACCGCCAGAGGGCAGGGTGTGTGGTAATAATACTCATTTTCTCTGCCTCCTGCCCTGTCAGATGAAAGCCATCACTCCCTGTACCCTATAGCCACACTTTCCCTGGCCTTTTGGTGGAACTTGGCAGCCATATCAATAAGCTCAGTGGGAGTATATTCTTTCATCATGAACATTTCCTCAGTTGGGGGCTGCCTCACTGGCTGGAGTTGTTACTGTGCTTTTGCTTTCCATCATATTAGTGATCAGGTAGCAAGGGCATTTTGTCCACTTCACAATCACGACAACGTCCTCCTCTTCACTCCGCTCACTTTCCCAGGGATTTCACCTCTTAGTGTCCCAATCAGGCTGTGTCACAAGCACTCAGAGCACTCCCGGCTTTGCAAAAGTTAAGGTCTCTAACTTATTATCCTGCTCTCCCACCTTATCTTCCAGCCCAGAAGATAGCAGAGTAGTGGCACCCACCCGTCCTTCTCTAATCTCAGCTCTTCCTCCAACTTTCTAACCTGAGCCTCTAGTTGGGCATCAGAGGCCAGCAGAACTGCCCGCAGGAGAGGCTAGCCCAGCATAGCCCCCATTCATCTCCCTTCTCTGCCTCAGTTCACTCTGCACAATTCTTTAAAGAAATTCATTAAAATGGCAGGAGTTTTCAGGGCATTCCCTGAAAATTCATCCAGCCATCTGCAAGCATCTAACATATGAGCTATCCTTCCCCACATAGAGGTTGATGGCCAACCAAGGATGTCCTTCATGGATGTTTCTTTCCCAAGACCAATTTCTCCAATCTTCTGGCTGGCTCCTCAATTGTTAGTTTATAACCTTGGGAATTCTCTAGGCAAAATCTGAAACTGGCAAGGGGCAGTTCACAGACGGCAAGGAGACACCAAAGAAAGAGACAGGCTAGATCGGTTGGTAGTGGGTTTAATAAGCAAGGCAACTGGCAAACAAGGCTTGTCCTGGGTGGCTATAAGACTAGTACATCTCTGCACCTGCCAGCAGCAATCTTAAGAGTGTATGTGGAGGCCTTGACCTTAACTGGGTTCAGTCACATACACTGTCCAGGTGGTCTCAAAAACCAACCAAACTTGGGTGAGACTCTCCCAAGGCTGCCTCACTCTCACTGGTTAACCTTCAGTCATATTCTCTCATTGGTCTCCTCCAGTGACAGTATATATCGTGTGATATATTATTTTTTAATATCTTTCATTAGAATAAGGACTTTATTTTGTTTACTTCTATATTCTCTTTACTTAGGGAATAACTTGCTTTTAACAGGTATTTGTTGTTTGAAGGAGGAAAGAAAAAAAGGAAATAGGAATGGAGAGAGAATACAAATTATTTTACTGATATTCCAAGAAGACAACATAACATGTCCTGGGCAATTAGTGGTGCTAACGTAGGTTTTACTGAAGAACTAGATATACTGAATCCAGACTGGATGTAATATTTTCCAGCAACACTGAGTTTGACAGATGATTCGGATGAGCCAGAAAGGCCATGCAGAGGAAGACAAATTAAGCAGCATGGGGGAAATAAAACAATAGAAAGCAACGGTGGAAGCACATCGGGCTGGCAGTGGTATTCTTAGGAGCCCAGGCTACCTCCACCCAATCTCAGCATGACCATGGCAGTATTGAAGGATTTCTTCAAAGCCTCCATTAGACGATAACTATGAATTATTAACTGAAAGGCCTCTCCAGAAATAGATGGTAAATGTGGATTTCTGACTCAGATACTTAGAGTGGATACAATTTACCAAGCATAATTTCAGGTATAAGCATAGCTTCTGGATTTATGATAAAGCCCCTTTCTCCCCCCATTTCCATTACAATGATGGTAAACTTTTAATGTATTTGTTATAATACAGAACATACTCTGTAAAATACAATCATGTGAAATGTAATGAGGTATATTTTGTGGCTCTGTATATGGTTTATTTGCAGAATGTTGCACGTGCCTTCGCAAAGAATATATACTCCACAATTGTTGGATGAAGTGTTCTAAATATCAATTAGATCAAGGTTAAAATCTTGTATATTTTTACTGATCTACATACAATTATTCTATTAAATATTGACAGAGCAAATGTTACAATTTCTAACTATGTTTGTGGGTAAATTTCTCTAAGTAGTTCTGTAGTTTTAAGAATGTATTTTTAAGCTCTATTATTAGGTGCACCTATATTTATAATTGCTATGTCTTCTTGATTAATTGGCTCTTTTATCATTATGAAATGTTGAAATGACTCTCTTTATCTCAGATAATATTATTTGTTTTGAAATGTATCTTGTCTGATATTAGACTTTTGTGTGGTTAACATTTGCATGTTTTATCTTTTTCTGTCTTTTTACTTTCAACCTGTTTGGGTTTTATACTTTAAGTTAATCTCTTATAAATGGCATGCTATTGGGAATTACTTTTTTTTTATCCAGTAGGACAATTTCTGCTTTTTGATAGGAGTTGCCAGCCTATTTTTTTCATAGAATAATTAATATGGTTATACTTAGATCTAACATTTTTCTATTTGTTTACTATTAGTCTGATCTATTTTAGTTCATGTTTCTCTTGTTTTCAAGCCTTTAAAAGTATTCACATATATTTAGTAATTTATTTTTTTATTTTTTTAAGTTTTTTAAAATGTTTATTTATTTATTTTTGAGACAGATTGAGAGAAGGAGAGAGAGAGTGTGAGCAGAGGAGGGGTAGAGAGAGAGGGAGAAGAGGATCCTAAGCAGGTTGAGTACTGTCAGCACAGAGCCTGATGTGGGGCTTAAACTACCAATCTGTGATATCATGACCTCAGCAGAAATCAAGAGTTGGATGCTTAACCAACTGGGCCACCCAGGACACCCAATAATTTATTTTTAATCCCCCCAGTGCCTTTTAGGTTTAGCTTTTGGTATTATTTGCTAGTTACTCTAGAAATTATAAAACTCATTTCTGTAACAACTTACTTAGAGTTAATGTTATATCATATTATGTAAAATGTAGGAACTTTACAATAATATAATTCCATCTACTCTTTCCCCCATGATCTTTTTGCTATTGTTATATATTTTATATCTATAAATGCTATAACTTCACAATCCAAGGGCATAAAATGCAGTAGTCTGAAATCTTTTTTAAAAATTGGAAAAAAAATTAGTTTATTCACTCTCATTTTACCATGTTTAAAGCTCTAATTAAAGCCAGTAGACTCAGGCTTATATTTTCTTTACTGTTAAAGAACTTCCATTAGCATTTCTTTTATTCTAGGCCTTCTGGTCTTCTGAACTGAATTATTTCAAATTCTATGTGTCTGTAAATGCCCATTTTGATTTTAATTTTGATATATCTGTATTTTTGATATAGAATGCCAGGTATAAAATGTTAGATTCATTTTTTTTTCCCTTTGAGAACTTCAAAGTTAGCATTTCTTTATCTCTGGCTCTATTGTTTCTCCTGAGAAGTCAGTCATAATTTCTATCACTGTTCTCCATTAAGAAACGTATTCTCTCCTACCTCCACTGCTTTCAAGATTTCTTTCTTTGCTTTTCTTTACCTTTCTTACCTCTACCTTTACCTTTCTTTACCTTTTCTGTATCAATCATTTGACTGTGATGTGCTTACTGTTGTATGTGTTGTCTTTACGCTGCTTTTATCCATTCAGCTTTATGTTTCTGTATATTGATGAACAAACTTAGAAATATTTAGGTATCATTTAAATATTTTTCTCCTTCATTTTATCTCTTTATATTTTGTAAAATCAGTTATGTTGTCAGGCAGCTTGACATGTCTTATAATATACTAAAGTTCCTTTTTTTTTCACTTATTTTTCTGTCTGTTCTTCAGATTATATTATTTCTATCAATCGGTCTTCAAGTTCGCTGACCAACCCTTTTGTTTGCCATTTTCTGTCTGCTGTTAAACCCATCGGCATAGTCTTCTTTTCAAAGATTACACTTTTCAGTAGAATTTTCATTTTTTCCTTTTTATCACATCCACTTTTTTGTTGAGATTCTTCATCTGTTTCACATCATTTCCTTACACCCTTGAACATACCGATAGTGCTTTTTGAAGGTCCTTATCTTCTGGGGCACCTGGGTGGCTAGTAAGCGTCTTGACTCTTGGCTTCAGATCGGGTCATGGTCTCACAGTTTTGTGAGGCCAAGCCCCAAATAGGGGCTCTATACTGGCAGCATTTTCTCTCACTCCCTCTTTGTCTGTCCCTCCCTGATTGCATGCTGTTTCTGTCTCTCTCAAAAATTAAATAAAGTTTAAAAAAATAATAAAGTCCTTGTCTTCCAATTCCAACTGCTGAATCATCTTAAGGAATGTCTCTCACCATCTACTTTTCCTTTGATTATGAGCCACATTTTCCTTCCTTTTTTTTCCTGTCCAGTAAATTTCGATTGTAGTCTTCAATTGTACAATTTCAATTGTATAATTTCAACTGTATGATCATTGTGGATCATAGTAAAACTGGATTCTGGAATCTTCTTCAAAAGAGTGTTAATTTTTGATTAGGAGATACCTAAATTGTTCACTACATATTTTGAATCTGTGGAGGTTTGCTTTTGTACTTGGATAGGAAGAGTTTGTTTCAGATTAGCCTTGGCCTTCACCTTAGGAAGAATGCTTAAACCTCAAGAAATAATAATTATTCCTCAGTCACAGCCTTCTAGGGTTTCGATGAAAAATCCCTTTCATTTGGAAAGATTTAAACGTCAATTTATGTCACTGCATGTGGTAGGCTCTAATTCAAATTTTCGCTTTGCATTCTCAGCCTATAAGCTGTTGTTTTGCCTACATTCCTAGGAATCTGCCCGTGCACGCACAGTTCAGGTTTATCCGAAGATATGAGAGGAAGTTTATACGCAGATTTCTGTGACCCTTTTTTTTTTTCAGTACTTCCTTCCTCAATTTCCAAATGATTTAGCAATCCTAAACTCTAGCCCTAACTACAGAAAGCCCTGTGGCTTTCTGCCTGAGTCTTAGCTCCCCTGTACCACAAGGATGGTGGTCTTCATGACAAGGATGAACAAGGATGTGTCTCATGAAACAAACATCCTGAACTCACCTAGGGGGCTTCCTTATTTCAAAGGTCAGATAATTTCCAGACTTATTTGCTTTAGGTTGATCTACAGAGTCTTAAAATAGCTGTTTTATTTTATAGCTCATCTAGAGTTTATAATTGACACCTGTGAGAGAGTTAGTCCTATATTAGGTACTCTACCATTACTAAAACTTGAACTACCTAGAGATTAAAAGGTACATGGTTAAAACCATGGTGAGAGAAGTCATGGAATCACAGACTTAAATGGGTTTGTTACAAGGATGGCATCATTAGAACATCTTAAAGCCTGAATGCAAATTTTAAAAATAGAAGAGCTAATAAAATTTCTGGAAAACAGCAGATAATTAACAAGTATTGCTGACAAAGAAAGGTGACTGCTTCTGAACTTGTGAGAAAATAGCCTTAGGAAAGATAATAATATGGTGAAAACACCACAATAGTCCAAATGACAATCTAGTCTAATCACTTACTTATAGATAATCAGGAGGAGGTTATAACTTGTTGAAGTAGACTCAGAGAGTTGGTACCCCGATAGCAGATCCAGGTATAGACCCACGAGTTCCATGATGCCATCTTCTTTCAAGACCTACATTACTTATACACATTGTAAACCCATTTCATGGTAGACGATATGTTCTCTGTATTCAACAGTGTAGCCATACTGATGATATCAGGTTTCTCTCTAATTTTCTCAAGCCTGTTAGATAAAGATGAGCCGCAAAAACTCATGGTAATGGTATTTTGTAGGAAGCCTGAATCACTATACTTATGAATATCATTTCTATATCATTCCATACAGACACTGTTAGATCTTAGAACAAGGTCTACAATGGGCTGGTTAACTTGTAGTCAATAAGAGAATTATTACATGTCTAGAACATAGAATTACAAGGTTTCACAAATTATGGCAAGAACTAGTTCCACATGCTGACACATGGCTTCTAGAAGGATTTTGACAGAAAGGGGGGTTTAGGTACTTCAGGCAAACAGTAGGTATCTGAGATCTATTAGGTTTGTCAACAGAGTAAGGGAGGAAAAAAACCAAAAGTTCAAGAATGTCTTGGCAGGTAACCAGATTTTATCCAGATGCAGTTCAGGACTATGACTAGATCCAATAAATTAGTTTATGGGGAGGAGGAGCCTAACTTTCACTATTAGATTATATGTATATATACACATACATATATTTATGTATGTATACATATAAACATATATTCATATATATACATATGTTATTTTAATTATATCATTTGAGACAACGTGAATGGACCTCAAGGATATTATGCTAAGAGAAATAAATCAGACAGAGAAAGACAAATACATGATCTCTCTTATATATGAAGTCTAAAAACCACAACAAAAACAAGCTTATAGATACAGAAAACAGGAGGTTGCAAGAGACAGGGGGGTGGAGGATGGGAGAAATGTGTGAACTGTTTTTATTTTTATTTTTTTAGTTTAAATAAAGTGAATATTTTTTCCAAACAGTCTCCTTCTCAGTACTCCCATGATTCTCTATGCATCCCCTATGAGAGCTCCGCACATCCACCTCACAGTGTGAGCTGTTTACCTCCCTCTCCCCCCAGATCACCACTACAAGAACACATAACACTAGATTATGAGGGCCTTGAAAACCCGGACTATACTTTTTATATCTGTATCCCAAAGATCAACATAGTGCTGGATCCTAAGTCATTGTGGATAATGGATGGATGGTGGATGGATGGATGGACAGATGGACGATGGTATCTTGATCAGCTAGGGCCCCCATAACAAAATACCACAGTCTGGGTGGCTGAAACAATAGAACTTAATTTTCTTACCATTTTAGAGGCAAGAAATCCAAGATTAAGGTGTCAGCATGTTCATTTTCTTCTCGGGCCTTTTTCCTTGGCTTGCAGGTGGTTACTGTCTCTTTTTGTCCTCACTTATTTTTTCCTCTGTGCATGAACATTTAGATACGCCCAAATTTCCTCTTCCTATAAAGAAACCAGCCAAATTGGGTTAGGGTTCATCCTAATAGACTCATTTTAACTTAATCATCTCTTTAAGGGCCTCATCTCTAAACACAGTCACATTCTAAGATACTGTGGGTTAGGGCTTCAACATATGAATTTTGCAGAGACACACGTCAGCCCATAATGAATGGCACAGTAAGACAGTCTACTAAACCAGGGTCTCAAAAACAAGGAAACATGCCAGAACAGAGGGCTGTGACTGAACTTTAGTATAAAAGAGAATCTGGGTCTCAAAAAAGAAAGAAAAGGGAATATGAAATTTGGAAACTAAAGATCTGGGTTCAAGTAGGAGTTAGCTTACAAACTGGACAAATCATATGGATAAATCATTTATCGCTTCTGGATCTTGATTTTCTGAACTTTCAAAAAGGGGTGGGTAATACTACTTGCTTCGTTTCACAGGATTGTTATAAAGATAAAATGTGTGAAATTCTTTATAGAATGTACCACAAACACTTGTTATTTTTGTAGCACTGACAGATCTGAGGCACAAGATCAGGGGATACCTGGCTTAGAACCACCACTACAGACTGAAACAACCCCAAGCCTGAACATGACAGGTAAAGGGTCAGTGAATTTGAGAGTGAATCGTCAGCCAAAGGCTGGAAAAGAAAAAGAATCCAGCAGGCTCCTGAGGCAGGAATTTTTATTCCTTTGGATCAGTTAATTGGAAAAATAGGCATTAATAACAAATTTATTCATTAAGCAAAACTGATCAAAAGCATGTTAACCTCACCAAAAATGTGATAAAACTTTGCAAGGTGTAGGTTCCCCTTTGTACTTTACAGTACTCTGAAAGAAAAACTTCTAGAAACAGTTACTTAATACTGCTGTCATAAAATGTTTCATACAACAACAAAAAATCACATATTTTTGGTTGTTGCTCTCTTGTCTTTTTCTATCATGGAGATAAAAGAGTACAAATAGTTTAATGCCCTTTTCTCTAAAACCTTTAAAATCAGAAAGATACTGACAAGTATTCTTAAAAACGGGACCAGGGGCACCTGGGTGGCTAGATCAGTTAAGCATCTGACTTCAGCTCAGGTCATGATCTCACAGCTTGTGAGTTTGGGCGGGCATTAGGCTCTCTACTGTCAGCACAAAGCTTCAGATCTTCTATCTCCTTCTCTCTGCCCTGCCCTCACTTGAGTTCTCTTCTCCCTCTCTCTCTCAATCTCTCTCTCTCTCTCTCTCTCTCACTCACTCTCTCTCTTAAAAATAAATAAACATAAAAAAGACAGAACCAAGAGGGACTATGGAAATCATGGACACTGTCACCCTCACATTACAAATGGAAAAGCTGAGAGAGAGAGAGACAGAGAGAGAGAGAGAGAGAGAGAGAGAGAGAGAGAGAGACAGAGAGAGAGAGAGAGACTGGACCAGGTCCCTAGGGAGGGAGGTATAGAGCCAGAGTGGAACCTGGCCTTCCTTCCTAAGTCCTCAGGCTCATTTATCCATTTCCTTATACCACGTCTACTCCATTATTCTCCGGGCCCTTGCAAAGCATCCTGTCCAAAACTGCCTCAAATTGGCAAAGCCTCTTTAACTCACCTAAAATACATACATGGCTATTTTGAACATAATTACTATTTAGTTATCTCTGAATAAAATTTTTAGAAAAATCATTGACTTGGTGGAATCACTTAATTTATCAAGGAGGCTATTTTAGTCAGGAGGAAACTCTATCTAAATTTAGACTTTTCCTGCAGCAATGTTTCTTTAAAATGTAAACCACGCTTTTTAAGTTATCCAGTTACATCACTTCACCTTTAAGCAACCGATTTTGCAAATTATAGATAGATAGTGCCCCCAAGTGGTAAAACTTGTTAGTACCTATAAACTGAAGGACTGAAATAAAACGAGATGCCGTTCAGAAGAATGTTGATTAATAATCAAATGGTAGTGTCCAGTAAACATACCTTTATTAAAGTATAAAAGAAACAGAACAAGTGATTTTCTCTTCAATTTTCATGACATATATCTAATGAGAAGTGGAATGTTCTTGTCTAATTATTTTGCTACTAAACGGTGTCATTTAATTCTAACACAGTGAGATTTTTTTCACTTTGACTATATTCTAAAAATTAATCAAACTGAAAATTGACCTAAAAGGTTTGACTACTAACACAAACTTTTAAACTATGAACATAAAGTTTTTGGTTTTTTTTTAATAGCTGACTGTAAACTCTATTTTAATGTTAGTGCTATTTCAGTAAAACCCAGGCAGAACACAATCCATATACCTAGCAAACTGACTGACTTGTAATTGTCAGTGAGCAAGAAACCAGTAGTGAGTACAATGATTGTATCTTTGCTAAATAAATATTGCCATGCAGGCTGGGGCTACGAAGACTCCTCAAATTCTTAAATGTAATACATATATTTTCCTTCATAATGTCATAATAATTGTAAACATTTAGTATCTTTTCCACCCTTTGGGATTTGATAAAATTGCTCTAAATTTTTCCACTTACGAAGATATAAAAATTAATTCTCCCTGGAGCACTTACTGAAATAATATCATGATTCATATTATCACATTTCTATATAACACATGTTGTAGACTCGCTCACGACATAACAGCCAAGCCACCACCAAATTTGACTGTCTCGTCTTAATTTATCCCAAGCTTCTATTTTCTAAGAAGTCATTTTGTAAGACTTCTTTATTTGGTCATTATTGTCATCCCTAGCAAAAACCTTCAATGTAATAAAAATCCATTAAATCTGTGTGTGTGTGTGTGTGTGTGTGTGTGTGTGTGTGTGTGTGGTGTGTGTGTGTGTTGAAGGGGGTGCACATGCATGCATACAGATGGATAATTTGCAAATATCAAGGATCTTCTTTAATCTATAAAATTTTGAATTATTTCTGGGATTTAAATATATATCGAAACATGCACATTCACACTCCACATGAAAATCACACTGTACGTGTGATCAACAACTATGAACTCTCATGTAGAGTAACAGAGGTATCAGTATACTTCGAAAGGGAACTGTTGGTAATATAAATATAAAGTGATTCAAAGAAAAGCAAGCTAACATCAATTGAAGCTGAATGTTTAAAATATTTATTCTGATGTTAATACAATAAAGAAAAACCAATCTGACTTTGACAGAAATTTGCTTACTTTAATTTGTAAATACTCTTCGACTATCCAAATTATTTTGCTGTGTGTGGGAAGGGACAAGTCTTTGACATGTGAGGACATATTTACAAATTATCAGAATTTTTTGTTTTGGAAAATCTGGCAAACTGCTACTTGGGCTTTTTAGTTTTGGGACTTCTGTTTCCAACTAAATGGTATATTCATTGAGCTAATTATCACTAGGGTCACTTAGTTTCCCTGAGATGTTAGCATAACAAAAGGATGAATAAAATATATTAACGGTTGATTTAACTCTAAGAATATATTCAGAATAAATTACTCAGTTTGGATGTTCTAATTCTCCCTACAGAACCAATACCAAATAAACAAGTCAAAGGATTTTACAACTGGCAAATAGAACCAGAATATACAAATTTGTTATTTTTCCATTTAATCTGAGACTACAAATACTATATACTGTTGAAGTAGGTATATTAAATGCCTGTCATGGCAGTATTATATTGACTATAACTTTAAAAAAAATTTTTTTAACATTTATTTAGTTTTGAGACATAGAGACAGAGCATGAGCAGGGGAAGGGCCGAGAGAGAGGGAGACACAGAATCCGAAGCAGACTCCAGGCTCTGAGCCGACAGCACAGAGCCCGACACGGGGCTCAAACCCACAGACCACGAGATCATGACCTGAGATGAAGTCGGCCGCCCAACTGACTGAGCCACCCAGGCGCCCCTGACTATAACTTTTTATTCAGGAGCATTTTCATGGTTAGTAATAACTAAAATCCATATAAGTAACCTCGAGGCCCTGAAACATTCCTCTATATGATCAATGAAAGATTAATTATAATGTCTCTTAGATGTCTGTTAACTAGATAACAAAAAGAGCAGTAACAATGATACTAATAATATCAGCAACGGTAGTTTCCATTTATTGAGCACTGTGTACTAGCCATTGTTCTAATGTCTTTATGTTAATTATCTTGGCTAACACATTTCTATGAGGTAAAGAAGAGAAAAATATTCCTAGCAAGGTTATAGACCAAGATCATAGAGGTGTTACATAGCAGAGTAGAAGTTGAAGGTCACAAATGTATTTATGTGGTAGATGTCATGAGTCTACGTCACACGGAGAGTCAATGGTAGAGATTATGTGCCCAAAGTCACATATGTAATAAATGACAGAGATAGGTATTCAAGTCAGGTGGGTGGTAAGTAGTAGAGAATATACGTCCAAGATGACGTAGATGGGAAATGATAATGTCTCTCCAGCTTCCTTTCTCTTGTTGGCAAACTGAGGGCTTTGGTCTGGGTGACTGTGGAGGACACTGCTAGTCACCTGAAATTTATTTTTCCTTTTCTGCATAGTAAGAGGGCTATAGTTGACATGGCTGCCTAACCAGGATTTCCCAGTGGCCCTTGTAGATAGATGTTGCTTAGTGACTGAGTGTCACCAAGGGAACATCAGTAAACGTGACACTTCTTTTAGATCTGGCCTAAAAAACAAAACAAAACAAAACAAAACTTGGACTGAGGAAAAATAATTAACTTTTTTATTTTCTTTAAGTCACTAAACTATTGTTAGTTCTCTATGTTACAGCAGACAAACCTTAGCTTAATTAATGGAGTGAACATTTAGAGACCTTAAATTCTGAAATTCTGAAGTTTAATCAGAAAAGTTAAGTGGTGATAAATGTTATGCTCATAAATTTAAAAACAAAGAAATTATGGTTTAATAAAACTAGAATCTCCAGTACTAGACTTCTCTTACTAAGACGATTTATAGTGTACATCACCTGATATCCATTTCCCTGGATTCTAATCATTTAGTCTTTCTTTACACCGTGGAATTGCTAAATATAACCTTAACATCATGTTTCCTTAGACTTTTAATCCATACTGTAATGCCAAGTGAAAACTGTAATAAAGAGATCACGCTATTTTCTATGGATGAGAAATTCTGGCAGATCAATTTTCGAGCATTTGAAAAACTTTATGCTCAGAATCCATGACTAAATTGAAAGAGATCTTCTTTCTGTAAATCACCTGAATTTTAATGAATATAAAAGAGGACAAAACATTGTGAGAATAAATCAATTCGTTCTTTACTAGAATAGCAGCTTCCAGTAAGTAGTACATGTCATAATTTATATTATGAAGAAATGTTTTGATATTTTCTTGTTAAAATTAGTTCTGCAGAAATTATTTTAGGTTTAGCAAGATGGGAGCAAATCTCCTAGCATGTCATACATTACGTAATGGGAACAGTTTCATCATTAAATCCACAAGTATTTTGAGGTAAGTGCTGAGGTGAGTGCTGTTAAGGGTTCCCATGGATCAGGATGTCATAAAAATGTATGAGACACTTAGAACCAAGCTGGAGGACTTATACTTCTTGATTTAAAAATATATTACAAAGCTACCATGATCAAAACAGTGTGGTCCTGGTATAATGACACACTTAAACCTTGCATATATACTCCAATGATTTTCAACAAGGGGGCCGAGCCATTCAATGGAGAAGGGCCAATCTTTTCAACCAGTTGTGCTAAGGAAACTGGATGTCCACATGCAAAACAATGACGATGGACATTTACCTAATAGCATCTACAAAAAAATAAAAAATAACTCAAAACAGACCTACACATAAGATCTTAAACTACAAAACCTTCAGGAAAAAATAAATACATAAAACATAGGGCAAAAGATACATGGCATTGAATTTGGCAATGATTTCTTGGATATAATGCCAAAGGCGCAGACGATAATAGAAAAAACAGACAGATTGAACTTCATGAAAATGTTTTTAAGTTTGTGCATCAAAAGACACTATCAACAGAGTAAAAGGGCAACCCACAGAATGGGAGATAATATTAATAAATCATATATCTGATAAGAGATTAATATCCAAATAGAGAACTCCTTGAATTCAACAATTAAAATAAACAATTCAAAAAAGGACAATAGACCTCAATAGATACGTATTTCTCCAAAAACATACAAATGGCAATAAGCACATGAATATATTCTCAAAATCACTAAGCATTAGGTAAACACATATCGAAATTACATTGAAATTCTACCTTTTACATACCACAATGAGACATGACTTCACACCTGTTAGGATGGCTACTATTAAAACAAACCAAGCAAACAAACAAAAACCAGTGGTGAGGATGTGGAGAACTTAGAACCCTCGAACATTTTTGGCAGGAATACAAAATGGCACAACTACCATACTACTGTGAAACAGTATGGTGAAAAGCTAAAAATACCATTAACATATGATCTAGCAATTCCATTTCCAGGTATCTAATCAAAAGAAGCAAAAGTAGACTCACAAAGAGATTTGTATACTCGTATTTATAGCAGCATTATTCACAATAGCTAAAATGTAGATGTAACCCAAGTGTCTATTGGTGATATATGGATAAGCAAAATATTTTATATACACACAATGAACATGATTAAGCTCTATTAGAAAGGAAGGAAAGTCTGACATATGCCACAACAGGGATGAAATCTGAAGATACTAAATCAAATAAACCAATCACATAGAGACAGATAGTATGCTTCCACTTATATGAGGCATTTATAGTAGTCAAAATCAGAGACAGAAAGTAGAATGATGATTTCCAGTTGTGGGAGGAGTTATAGGAAGTTATTGTGTAATTGATACAGAGTTCCACCTTTCTCCATTGAGATATATGATATTTGGTTTCACGAGCAGTGAATCTATCAGAGTGCTTTTTTTAATAATTGGAAATCACAACCTTGGGTCAATAAACCTGTGAAAAATTAACCTGATCTGATATGTCCCATCCTAACATTCCTAAGACTGTTCTTCAGCACATATGTATCCCATCCCTCCTTCTAGCATTTGGAATATTAAGTTTATAAGAAAAGAAAATACTAACAAAAATATATAACAAGCATAAAGTCAGCACACAGTAAAATTATTTTACTGTCAGACTCCAATTTTTAAATTGTGTTTGTGTTCATATTCATAGTGGCTAACATGGTAGGAACGCTTCTATTCTGACCAAACCGGGCAATTTCTACATACCTTTAGTGTTGCTATGTTCTTGGACTCCAACTTCTTCCTAGGGTTTTTGTATTATGATCACTTTCCAAGTTTTTCAACTTCCATATGGATCTATAGTGTTACTCACATTAGTTCTACCTCCAACCTCTTCCCTCCATTCAGCCCAAACCCACTGGCTTCTTTGCTTGTAGTTACCTGTAGTCATTCCAACAGCACCCATGGCTTTGGCATTTGGGAAACAGAAAATTAGCGCCTGATCAATTTCTTCTCAATTACTTTCTTGTCTCTTTAAAATGTCCTAAATTCATAATAAGCATTTATAAAGTTCACAATATGTGTCAGAAATTGTTCTAAGTGACAGAGAAATAAGAACAAATAGGACACAGTTTCTTCCCAAGAGGAACCGACAGTCTGGAGCGCATAGGCCAATGCATGCAGTGTAAGACGTATGGGGGCAGGATACTACAGGGACATACATCAGGGCATGACTGCTTTACCCACAGAGTCTAGGAAAGAGTTGATTAAGATGGCAATACTTAAGGAAAGTATTGGAAGAGAAGTAGTCATATGAGCAGAGAGGGAGACTGGAGTCAGGAGATAAGAGAGGCAGTGACCAGGTATTGCAAAACTGAAGCAAGATGAATAAAAATATGGAGACTTTAAACACATGGTACATACTGGAAGAACTAAGGGCTTTAGCTTGCACTGTAAAGAAGTCATAGTGAAATATGACTTTAGAGAGAGAATAAAAGAGCCAATTCATACTAGGGAGTAAAAACTATAGTATATATTTTGAGGAATTATGATGTGCCAGGTTCTATTCTAGACTTTACTTGCATAACCTCATTTGATTCTCACAAAAAAACATCAGTTTGGTAGAGTTCTTATTCCATTTGAAGCATGAGGAAACTGAAGCACAGAGTGGCTTAGTTACTTGCCTAAGGTCACAGAGCTAAAAAGTAGAAATGCCAGGATTCTGACATAAAAAATTGGGCTCTTAGGAATTAGGCTGACTCCCTTCAGCAGTATATACTACATTATGTTGAAAATGATGAGCCATTAAAGGGTTTTAAGTATAAGATTATGACTTTTCTAATAGTAGAATGATACAGGATTAAAACTGAGATAGAAGGCAGTAAAGAAGGAGAAAATAAAATGCAGAGAAATTATATTAAGGAAGTAGAGCTATGATACTCAGAGACTGGTGAAATAAAGCAGGCGGTCTCCATTAGATTTTATCACATAATTAACCACTCCAAAATTTAGTGGCTTAAAATAACAAGCATTTATTTAATCCTAAATTTATGGATTAGCTAGGGCCAAGAAGGTTTAGAAGGGGCGTGCTTATGTGCCTAAGTCAACTGGTACATGAGCTGTAAGACAGCTATGCTCATCTTGGCTGGGTTTGCACATCAGGGGCCTCCGCTGTGATGAATCGCTTGATTCAGCTATGCTTTACACGATCCTTTGCCCTCAGCAGGCTAGCCCTGGCCTGTTCTCAAGGCAGTAGAACAGAGGTCTTGGTGGGAACAGGAGAAGAGGAGAAGTACACAAGGTTGCTTGCCTAGGCTTGGAAATAGCTCCAACATCTATTAATCAAAATAAGTTACAAGACATCTCTCCAAAGAAGATATACAAACGGCCAATAAGAACATGAAAAGATGTCAGTGTCATTAACTATAAGGGTTAATGTCCTAATTAATCTTTGGATTTGAAATCAACACCATAATGAGATCCGCCTCAAACCTACTAGGATGGCTATAATAAACAAGTCAGACAATAACGTGCTGGTAAAGATGGGGAGACCGTGGACCCTCATGCACTGCTAGTGGGAACCTAAAATGGTAAGCCACTTTAGAAAACAGTTTGGCAACTCCTCAAAAAATAAACAGTGTTACCATATGACGTAGTAATTCTACTTCTAAGCATAAACCAAAGGCATAAATGCATACATACATGCGAAAACTTGTACATGAATATTCACAGCAGTATTATTCAGCATATTCATAATAGCCAAAATAGTGGAAAAACTTAAATGTCTACCAACTGGTGAGCAGATAAATAAAAAGTGCTATGTGTATGTACTATATATATATATATATATATATAATATGTATATATATGATGGAATATTGTTTGGCAATAAAAAATAATAAAATACTAATATATCATTATAACCTTAAAAACAGTGTGCCAAATTAAAGAAGTCAGACACAAAAGACCACATGTTACATGAGTCCATTTATATGCCACGTCCATAATCAACAAAACTGTAAAGATAAAAGAGATTAGTGGTGTCCTTGGGTCCAGGGAGGGGAAGACTATGGAGACCGACTGTTAACACACAGTTAACAGAGTTTCTTTTGGGGGTGATGAAAATGTTCTAAAATTGGTTATAATGACAGCCACATGGCTCTGTGAATATACCAAAAATTATTTAATTGTACATTTTGAATGGTTGAATTTTATAATGTGAACTGTATCTCAATAAAGTTGGTATGTTAAAGGAAGATTTATTGGGCTAAAGATAAAAGGAAACTGAGATGACTTTGGAACTACAGATTCGCAAATATAGTTATTATGCTTGATAATAATGACTCCCTGGTTTCCTGTCTAAGAAATTGAGATGATAATGGTGCCATTTACATAGAGGAAGCCAGTAGGACCCCTCACTGGTTTTCCCCAGAGTGACTAAAATTTCCATGCATGTTTCCAGTGGTCCAAAAGATAAATCCACACAAGCAACACAGTGATAGAAAAAAAACTTCTACATTTAATGTGCAAATATTTGGAATAAAGAAAAACATAAATGTATATTGTTATGTATATGATATAATAAAACATACACACACGCACACACACACACACACACACACACACACACAGATAGGCTGAACCACCCAGCAGCCCTGAAGTTAATCCATCTCTTGATTATTATATAATAAAACATACACACATACACACACACACACAGATAGGCTGAACCACCCAGCGGCCCTGAAGTTAATCCATCTCTTGATGGGAGGATCTGCAAAGTCATATCAAAGGGTGTGGAGACAGAGAAGAGCAGATCATTGTAACTGGTTTTTGAAACAGAACTGATGGAAAAGAGGAAAAGAAAATATCAATAATGACTCCCTGGTTTCCTGTCTAAGAAATTGAGATGATAATGGTGCCATTTACATAGAGGAAGCCAGTAGGACCCCTCACTGGTTTTCCCCAGAGTGACTAAAATTTCCATGCATGTTTCCAGTGGTCCAAAAGATAAATCCACACAAGCAACACAGTGATAGCAACTGAAAGAACCATAGGAGAATATTTAACATACGACTCAATTTTTTTTAAAAAGTTGTTATTGAAAACTATATGTCGCAAGATGCGGCAGTGTAATCTACTGAGCTTTTACAGCAAACAGTGACAGAATGTGTGAAAACAAGCTATGATTTCCTTTGAGGTCTGCGGCAATATAAAGTCCACTCACATCTGCCAAATCAACCTTCTTGTGGGAATTCGCCAAAGTGAAACCATTGTCAAGGATGCTATATAAATAGGCTTTATATTCACTGAGCTCTGCTGTTTAAATCAAGTTAAGGGCCCTTCTAGGAATAGGAAAATTTCACATGTGCTATTATAGAAAAGAGCAGAGTGGTTTGTGAAAGAGAAAGTCTTTGGGGTCAGGGAAAATGATGGAGAGCATTCACTGTCATGAACTAGGACACACTACTGCATGACAGAGAGGATTTCACAGTAGCTGCCATGGTCCCTAAACATGCATTCTTTGCTTAGGTCAAAGGAGACTGTCATACTATCAATTGGTTTTATAAACGAGGTTCACTTTTGTAATCCAATCTGCTCTAATTCCTGCCTCCTATGTTTAGTGCAAGTTCACCAGGAATGAATAAAAGAAACTCAGTTTTATCACCCTGATATTTTAAGGCTTTCTCCTGCCTTCCCCACTTTATATTTTGTCCCATATTTCTTAACACTCTCTTAAATTTAGCCTGTGCTGGTGTCCAAGTGATCTATGTCCTGCCCACAAACATACTCTGTCCTCTTTTGTTTCTTCATCCTCACTCACCTCTTTGCCATCTACCTGTGCTTCTTCCTCATAATCTCAACTCTTCCAAAATCTTACCTGTCCTTTAAGACATAACTCCTGTATCAAACAATTCCAGAAACTTAATATGATTTTTCTTTTTTCTTAAACTTCCTCTCCATTCTTTTCACTTATTCCACTCTGCCTTCTACTGAAGTTTTCATCTGTTGCCAAGAGTGGGGAGTGGCGACTTGGGGACAGGGGAAATAGGTAAACACGGTCAAAGGGTATAAACTTTAAGTTATGAGATGAATAAGTACTGGGGATGTTATGCACAGCCTGGTGACTATAGTTAACAATATTATATTGCACATTTTAAAGTTGTTAAGAGACTAGCTTTAAAAAGTTCTGACAACACACACAAAAATTATAACTATGTGAGGTGACAGATGTGTTAACTAACCTTATTGTGGTAATTGTTTTGCAGATGATATAAATATATCATCATTACATTGTACATCTTAAACTTATACAATGTTATATGTCAACTATAATCTCAATAAAGTTAGGGGAAACATAGTTTAATAGAAAATAAAAGGTTTTATTTGTTTTATCCTCAACTTCCTTATACACTTCCTGAGGATACATGAATTTACTCTTTTTCAATAATGAGTCACCAAGAGTAGGAAGTAGAATGGATGAGTGAGGCTAGAACTTTCCTTCTGCCAATAAAAAAAGTTCAGTTTTTATCTGTTACACTTAACAGTCAATAGACTTCCACAGAATATATCAACTGAAGGAAATGTTCTGTCAATTTACAAAATGTTCAAAAATTGTACTTATCTTTGCATCCTCCGCATTCCAAACACAATCCCTATCCATGGGTGATGGGTAGTAATATATATGAGCTAAAATTAGTAAGATGATTAAAATTGTCCTCTACCTGCCAGAAGGTAACAATAAAAGGATATCAAGTATGAGAAAGCTCATATCAAATCAACAGAAATATGTTATTGATTGCAAAATCACCTTCTGAAAAAATAGAAGTGGCAAGTCAGTGGAAAAGCAAGTACTTAAAGTGATTGCCAGTGATGGCTCCAACTTGGATCAAACAGTTATAGAAAAGCATGATCGGAACTTACTAAAATGATCAGAACATAAAGTATGTAGTGAACTGAGATGTGAGCAAGTATTAAATTGTAGTGCATGTTCACTCCTGAACTCTCTACCTAAACAAATAACCATAACTTATGGTATAATCTTATACCACTTAGGTCCTCTGCCTTTGCTTTACCCAGTATGATAGGCAAAATAGCGTGCCCCCAAAGACGTCCATACCTTAGGACCTGTGACCATGTTATGTTACATGGCAAGGGGGTTACAGTTACAGATGGAGTTAAGATTGCTAACCAGCCGAAATTAGAATAAGGAAATTATCCTCGATTATCCAAGTGGGTCAGTGTAATCATAAGCGTCCTACAAACGGGGACAAGGGAAGCAGTGGAGTCAGAACCAAAGACATGGCATCATGAGAGAGACTTCGCTGGTTGTGAAGACTGAGAGGCCATGAGCCAAGGAATCCGGGAAACCTCGAGAAGCTGGGAAAGACAAGAAAACGGATTCTCCTGTGGACGCTCCAAGGAAGAAACGCAGCCCTGCCAATACTTTAATTTTAACTCAGTGAGACCACTTCAGACTTTGGACTCCCAGACCTGTAAGATAATAAGTCTGTGTTGTTTAAAGCCACTAAGGTTTTGGTAATTTTTAACAGGCAGCAATAGGAAACAAATATTCCTGTGAAAAATTGTTCCGGTCTTCCCCAAATGTCCAGAAACTGCTCCCTTATCAAATATCCTTTCCTATTTCAATCACCTGTCAGTACTCCCAAACTATCTTTATTTGGAAGATGATAATTATAATCTGATAAGATAGTGATGTTTTCTATAAATTGCTTTGTCAAAGCAATTACTAGGAAAGATATTACCAAAGACTTAATGAATATTTAAGTCATAATTATACAGCTATTTTAATTAATGTCATTCAGACACAAATTTAGAAGCAAAATATATTTTTAAATCTTCAAATAGCACACAACAATTTTTATTAGATATTGTTTTTTTGAGGCGACGAACCTGATGTTTGTGTTGTGAGTTTATCTTTTCTCTAAAAATAGACTAAGAAAATTAGGCATTGTGTGTTTGATCTTACAATAATAGGTATGTAAATGAAGCATAAAAGAAGAAGGAGAATAAAGGTGTTATCTCACTTCTAACGTGAGATAGAACAATTTCATCAAGATAATAAAAATGTGTTTAGGTGTCTGTGAAAGTCAAACACAATTGGGAATTGGCAGAACTCAAAGTAATATTCATGGGTATATGGATTGCTTTTATTTCAAAAATTATCTCACTTAACTACCTTTTTAAAAAGGTATGAGACTCTTTTTATCTAAACAATGAAAAAAATCATCACCAGATAAGATCTGGCAATATACTACGAGTCCCTGTAAACCTCAGTTTTTCTACGAGTTTACCAGGCCACCCCCACGTGGGTTAGTTCCGAGCATCAAATGTGATAAAGTATTTAAAGCAACTTGTAACCTGGCAAATCACTTTCCCTCCTCAGTTCCTACTATATGTCAAACACCAAGATAGGAACACAAACAAGAATTAGACAATAACTAAACAATTAATACACAATATAAGACACAGAATGCTATTAGACAATAACTAAACAATTAATACACAATATAAGACACAGAATGCTATGAGGATCCACATGGCTAACACAAATTGGAAGGGGGATGGTGAGGTATTTCCATTCCTAGGAAATTAGAGTGCCTAGTGTACCAGGCACTATGCACACTGTTTCATGGATGTTATATCATTTAATCTTCGTGATAAACCAATGAGGTAGGCTATTTTCTCTTTTAACTGATGACAAAATAAGGCTTATGTAAAAATAGGCTAGCCGATTTTTCCAAGGCCCAAGAAAAATGAAGGATAGGCCGTAGGTCATTTATTTTTTTCATGGATTTCTCATTGAGCACCTACTGTGTATGAGGCATGTTCCAGATCCTGAGGTTACAGTAGTGAAGGCAAAAGATAAAATTCCCTACCTTTGAGAAACTTATATTATTGAGAGGGAAACAGAAAATAAACAAGATAAAAAGTGAAAAAAACACATATATATATATATATATATATTAGATCATAATAAATGCCAATGAAAATAAATGTGGAATTGAAATAGAAGAAAGTGAGACTGAACTTTTAATTAAGATAGTCAACGAACTCCTCATGCTGAACATGTTAAATTTGACATACTTGTTAGGTATCCAGGTGTATTTGTTGAGTAGGCAGTGAATACATGTGAGAAGGTGACCTTGGAGTAATTGCTTAAAGATAGTGAGGGAGCTGGACTTGCATACATTGAAGGGAAAAGTATCTAAGGAAGAATAAGCAGCAAACAGAAAGGTCCTGAGAAGGGAGGCTGGTGTGGCTAAAGCCAAGTGAGAGAAGGATAGAATAACAGAAGATGAAGTCTGGATGGTAATGGTGGAGACGGGCGGCTCCTGTTCTTCATAGTCAGGTCTTTGGCATTTGTGCCTATTACAATAAATTGGCTTTTGATCCTGGAAAGACATGTTTTAACAGGATCACTTTGGATAAGCCAAACGCAATCTGAAGAGTGGAAGTAGGGAGGCAGGTGAGAACATGTCTTCAATAGTCTAGGCATCAGAATGCAGAGCCTTGTGTTAACAACAGAGAAGTGGCAGGTTATCTCAATATAGTATTTGGAAGTGGAGCCAAGAGGATTTGCAGATGGACTGAATATGGGGTATAGGAAAAAGAGAAAAATCAAAAATAGCAGCAAGATTTGAAGCTTGAGCAACCAGAAAGATAAACTGCCATATCTTTGGGAGGAAGAGGTTTGGTGGGAAATACCAGGAGCTTAGATTTGGGTATGGTAATTTCGATATTATGTGTACTTGTCAAGTAGGAAGTTGTATATATCAGATTGGAGTTTAGTGGCAAGACTCTGGGCTGGAAAAAAACAGATTTGGAAGCCAAAGGCATTTAAATTTAATTCCAGATCTGTTTGATTCCTAAACCCAGCTCCTAACTGTTGAGAGAAATTTTCCATTGCATTTCCACATGTCTTATATTACTTTTTCAAGGAGGTTAACACACCATACATCCTTAGAAACTGGACACCATTCATCGGGTCAAAAGGCTGACTTGTTTCCTGATCAAGGTAATTAAAGTAATTTCTCTCTTGGAAGCAAAGATTGAACAGATTGCCTTGCCGCTTGGAACCCCCTTAATAAGACTGGTTTCCTAAACTCAGCGTTCCTCAGCTATGACACAAACCCATTGTATGTACGACGTCTACCAGGAGCTGTTCCGCATCACCCACACATGATGAAGGGAGAACAGAAGCGACCAATGCAGTCGTGCTGCCTGATGACCCATGAGTACTACACTGTCTAGATCCACTGACGCTCAGTGTTTCTTTACTGACCAATTTTATGGAAGTGTGGGAAACAAGTCGGTCTATCAGCTGAAGTAGTGGCTGCTGCTTAGAGAATTTTTGACCACTTAACCATAACTACTATGTAAGAAAAATCATTGAAGTTTGTAACAAAGGCAGAAGCATGATTTGACTTGATTTTTGAAATTAAAATCCCTCTTATACCAGAGAGAAAGTTGAACTGGAAAAGAAGAAACAAGAGCAGAAGATAAATCAGTCAGACTGTTGTTGCAGTAATACAAATAAGAAATGATAAAGTCTCAAACAAAGGTATCAACAAAGGGAACTCAGAGAAGGAGACAGATTTAAGAGATATTTTGGATCTAAAATCAATTGACATTCAAGTTGTATTTTTACATCTTTGAGTGAGAATAATTTTAAGTAAGAGAAAAATTAGGGATCTCTTTCTCTATAAGACAAATGGGGATAGGCATAGGTGCCTTATCCCTGTCGGAACTCTGTTGACTTCTAAATGCCTTGCTCAAGCAGCAGCCTGGAACATCACATCCTCAAACAGCAATGCCCATAACAGGAAGGAGAGAAAAGTCTTTCCCGGAAACCTTTAAGCAGGTTTCCCTTCCTGTTGTATTAACCTGGATTGGGCTAAATTCCCATGCCTTAAATGCAAGTAAAGTTGAGAAAATGAAATCTGGCCCTTTCCGCCTCTACAATGGTAGGAAGGTTCTAATACCAGTGAAAAGAAGGCTGGGATTGGCTATCGAGAGACAACCAATAGCGTCTCCCAGAGAGGCTGATTAGATGTGGAGGCTGAGAAAGAAGAAGTCAAAATAACTGCTTAGACACCTGACTTGGGCCATTGTCATTCACTGAGCTAAGTAGTGCAAGAGGAACAGTTTTGGGGTAGGGTATGAGATCTCTTTGAACACATTTGAGTTTCTAATTGGAAAGTTTTTAGCTCAGACCTCATAGGGGTCTAGAATTCAAGATTGAGAGTTAAGCTAAAGTTATAAGTTTGAGACAATATAACTGAAGTCACAGAGCAAAAGTGTTTGTCCAGAGACAGTATGTGAATCAATTAGAGAAGAGAGCAAAACAGGGAATCTTGGAAAGAGAAGCCCATTTTAGAGATTAAGAAGGAAAGTGCATGAAAGTAATAGAGAAAGCAGGAGAGAGCAATATTTTAAGATGGAAGAGAGGTGGATGGTACTGAGTGCTTCCCAGAAATCAAGCAACGAAAAGGGCGCCTACCAATTTTAGCAAATATGTCACAGTAACCATTGCCAAGGAAGAAAAACACAAAGGACATAGTTATAGAGAAATAGTGTGTTTTTTTTTTTAAGTTATTTCTTATGCTGTTGTTTGTTTACGAAGGCAATGTAAGCCCACACGAAAGAGCTGAAAGACAGGAGAGTAAGAATGATCAATAATGGCAATACAATTGTAACATACAACTGCCAGGAAGTGCCTGGGTCTTGGATCTCTGTAGAACCAGCACAGCCACCTGCCAAGAACCTGGGATGGTCAGTAGAGCTCTCTCCTTCTCCCCACATGTAAAATACTGAGAGCCACTTTTCAGTTCTACCTTTTGCTTTTTATCACTATTTTATATTCTGAAGAATGAATTTTCCTTATTAAGGTTAATTTTCTTACACTAATTTTCTACTCCCAAAAATGCAGAAAAATGAATGTAAGGAATATGCTAATGAAATAAAAGCACAATTCCTGTGGCTGTGATCTGAGACAGAGTCCCAGTTCATGAGGAAGTGTTGCTATCCTCAAAAAAATATCCTAAAATTTTATATCACTCTATTTTATGTTTTTCTTTTTCTGTTCTCTGGTAAATCTTTAAAATATTGTACATGAAAGTAGATACTAAGTTTTACATTATAGTAACTTTCAGTTTAATGGACTTTTTTGTAGTCTCTATTTTCTTTTATGGCTATGCTTTAGAAAGAAGGTCAGCCAGAATGAGCTGTTATCTATGAAGAACAACTGGAAAAAACAAAACCCACACTTTATAAGAAAATGCTGTACTATCTGCACAGCGTATTGGATATCAGGTTCAGTCATGCCCTCTTGTGTATAAGTGGAGCATAGCAGCTCCTATTTTAAATTGAAATACGATGAAAATTAACACCCTCTATGTTACAGGTTCTATGCTGGGTACTGAGGATACACCTGTGGATAAGACCTACAAAGTCCCTATTTTTATGGGCATTATTTAGGACTTACTTTAATTATCACAGAAGTGTAAATTCTATTTGAAAATCTGTGTGCAAAGATTAAACATTTCATTATATGGTACAAATAGTTGTACCAGTTACAAAAGAAATATTGTCAACAATTTCTTAAGACTATAATCTTAAATTATTGATTCAGTTTGCCCCTAAACTTTTCTCCTTAACTTCTAGTGGTAAAAATTTCATAACACAATGACAGTATCATAGCTATTATTTACAAAGATATAATCTTCAATAAAGTACATTGTGATGTTTAATTCTAAAACTCTTATTTAATCTCAGTGTTAGTTGTCATTGAGAAGTCTCTGAGGCTATAATTTCATAGTTTATGATCCCAGGAAAACTTTCCTTATTAAATTACCAACAAGAGACAATACTTTAGTCTATGTTATTAAAACTGAAATTCCCTAAATCTCATTATATGTTCTCACCATCTGCATTTTTATGATTCTTATCTAAAGGAATCAGAAAAATCTCAGTGCTGATATAAATTCCTCAAATTTTATTACCTGCTTTTGTGGCTTTCAAAAACACAACTCCTTGTTTCTTATTAAAGGAATGGCCAATCAATTGTGATGGCTGCATATTGATGACATACTATGTAGCCCAGAATGAACCTTTCTATAATGAATACAAATATAAGAGACAAACCATGCTAGCATATTTGGGAGAATTTGACTTTAATGAAACATTTAAATCAATAATCATCCATTCTAGCTTTGGGTTACACAAAGACTATTGTTTTACCCTTAGCAGTTAAATCAGGAGACTGTGCTGTCATTCCTAAGACCACTGGGAATTTCCCATTTAATCACTTGCCCAATCCCTCTTACTCTTACTGCAAGAGCGTTCTCTTATTCTACTGCAATGTTTGAGGGGTGTATCTAGTTAAGGCTAGTCCTAAGAGTGGTGACTTTAATTCCTCTTAGTGTATTGAACCTCAAATGACCCCAAATGAACCTAAATTCTAATTTAAAACAATGAGCCTGCTATAGAAATGTAGCTTCAAATCAAGTTCCCCAGTCTCTCTTTACAACTAAATGACTGAAAATTCCACTTACTTTAAAAAATCTAAATGCTCCCATTGCCCTCTCAGACCTTGTATTATATTTTCTTTAAGAAATGAGTGATATGAGCATTTTCAACTTTCCTTAGGAATGCTTTTGCCCATCTTATTGTATATATTTTAAATATCTGGCTAAAATTATGAATGAAATCTTGTCAAATTTTAATGCTCTCGCAATGCCTGTTTTGTCTTTGGAGGTCTAAGTCTTGAACAGGTAACTTAATCTGACAAACTTTTACTCCTGTGTGATGCAAATGGTAAGGCAACATCTCTATTTGGGAATCATGAAACCTACCTCAGCAGGTATTTCCAACAACTGTATAAGCTTCGTCATCATGTTTGAGAGAGTGGAGAGATCCATACATGATCGCATTCTTTCTCCAATGCATTACAACAGATGTATGTCAGTTAGCAACTGCTGTAACGATGATGTGAAATAAGCCACCACCAGGCCCAATCATATTCGAAAAGGTGCAGATATAAGGGAAGATAGAGAATTGAAGCCATTTCAGTATGCCACAAGATATCCAGTAATAAAGACCATAAAATTATCTCCTTTAAGAATCAAATCAGACCTTACTTTTGCTCTAATTATAACCTCTGAAATTAAAACACACATGCATGCACACACAAACTTTCTGGGTGCCCCACCAATACTCATGAGCTCAATCATGCTAATCCTATCTCTATAGCTGCTACTTACAGCAAAAAGTCATTCAAGATTTAGACTCACTTTCCATGTCAGGACTTACAAACATTTTCATGTAATGGGACACATTAAAAAAGATCATATACATACAGCACGCTGAAGTAAACTAGAGGAGTTTTGAGGACATTTACGTATTAACTTCTTTATATTACATAATTCAGAAATGAAAAACGACATATAAAGCATTAAGATATTAAATTTTAATTTGTGTAAAACTTTCAAATAAAATCTTTTTATTTTTATTGGCTGTGGAATTTGAACTTGATTTCATGAACATAGCAATTTTTATTGTTTTTTATGTTTGATGTAGCTGTAAATAATCCCTGATAATGACTTTTTAATGAAGAAGTTTCTGAAAGTTAATAATCATTTCTATAGGAAGCAAATAGGTTGTAACACTGACAGAAGAAAATGTATTACTCTTCCACTAGCCACAGCAACTCACTTCTCAGCATTAGACAGAATTGGAGTTAAAAAATTTCATTAAATGGTATTTCAAGGATCCAATCTTCTTTAGAACAAGCTAAGATGGATTCAGAGAGATCTGATTAACCTTTCTGACTTTCACAAAAACACTGCACAAAATATATGAAACAATTGCTCTCAAGACACTGTACATTAGTAATCCCAGAGTAATGGGAAACAACAAGCGAGACCTGTGATTGTCACAGCTTAATGCCTACTGAAAATTCCCAAAATGTAACACAGGGAAGCAGAACTCAGGCGGAGACCCATGGTCTCTTTGTGTTCAGGAGAGGGAATTGGGAGTCCAAGGAAACCATCGTAGCCACAGTTGTCAAGGCAAGGTACCAAAGAACAGCAAAATGCACAGAGTACTCAAAAGATCGCTGGAGTGTTCCTTAGAGTATTTAGTTAAGTACCAATCAGCACACCTGAGAACCACCTGAAAGGATGAGAGGGAACCAGGACTGAGGCACACATAGGAACAGACCTAGTTCCTGTTTCCACAACTAGATAGAAACATCATAATTCATGAGGTAAGGTTATGATACTAATAAGGTTCTTGCTTTACAAGTAGGGGAAATTATCTCAAAAAATAACCCTGCTCTATTCCTACCTTAGAAAGCTTAAAAGCAAGACCCAAAGGAAGCAAACTATTTCTAAGTAGCTTAGCCATGTCCAAGAACAAATCTCAAAGGTATTTTTAGAAAATAGTAATAACCAGCACACAAGAAGATAAAATTCATGATGTGAAAGTCAAATAAAAATTACCAAGAATGCAAATAAACAGGGAAATAGCAGCCATAATAAGGAGAAAAACCAATCAATTGAAAGAGAACCAAATATGACACAAGTGAGAAACTTAGACAAGGAAATTAAAGAAATTATTAGACTAATATTCCACATGTTCAAGAAACTAAAGATTGAAGATGTTAAGTAGAAACATGGACAATATAAAAAGCCCTCAAACCAAATGTTTGGAGATAAAAACTACAATGTCCAAAGTTGGAAAATACCCTGTATTTTGTTAGTTCACGATACATGTCATAACAGACTTAAGAAGTTGAAAATATACCGAGTATCTTTTCCAACCATAATGGAATAAAAGTAGAAATCATAACAGAAGGATAATTCACAAATATGTAGACATTAAACAACACTTTCTTGAATAATAAAGAGGCCAAAGAAGAAATAAAAAGAGAAATCAGAAAATATCTTGAGACAATAGAAAATGAAAACACAACATACCAAAATACATGGGACGGAACAAGAAGTTCTAAGAAGGACGTATAAATTCACAAATGCCTACATTAGAAAAAAAAATCCCACATAAACAACCTAATTTTACACCCCATGGGACTGGAAAAAGAATTATAAATCAAGCACGAAGTTAGCAGAAGGAACGAAATGATAAAGATTAGAGTAGAAATAGGCAAAATAGATGATAGAAAACTACAGGAAAACTACAGATGAACATAGATGTAAAAACCTCAACAAAATACTAGCAAAATGAATTCAACAGCATATTAAAAGTATCATACGCCATGATCAGGGAGATTTATTCCTGTTATTCGAGGATGATGCAACATAAGCCAATCAATGGTACACCACATTAACAAAATAGAGGAGGAAAACCATGTGATCATCTCAATAGATACAGGAAAAAGCATTTGACAAATTCTACACCCTTTTACGATAAATCTCTCAACAAACTAGGTATAGAAAGTTCAGGTATTTACCTGAACATAATAAAGGCCATATATGATAAGCCAAAAGCTAACATCATATTCAATGGTGAAAAACTGAAAACTTTTTTTCTAAGATCAGAAACAAGACAAGGATGCCTACTCTCACTACTTCTAAATATAACACTGGAAGTCCTAGCAAGAGCAATTAGGCAAGAAAAGCATCCAAATTTTAAAGGAAAAAGGAAATTATATCTGTTTGCAGATGACCTCATTTTATAAGTAGAAAACTCTAAAGACACTACAAACTGTCGAAACTAATAAATGAATTCAGTAAAGTTGTAGGATATAGTATCAATATATAAAAATTAATTGCATGTCTTCACATTAACAAATAACTATCCAAAAAGGGAAATTAACAATCCCATCCACAATATTATCAAAAATAATAAAATACTTAGGAATAAACTTAACCAAGCTGGTAAAGGACATACAGTTTAAACTACAATAGACTGATGAAAGAAGACAAGAACTAATGGAAAGACATATCATGGTAAAGGATTGGAAGACTTAGTATTGTTAAAATGTCCAGACCACCTAGGTGCCAGGGTAGCCCCAGAGCCTGCTTGGGATTCTCATTCTCTCTTATCTCTTCCTTGCCACCACTCATGCTTTCTCTCTCTCTCTCAAAATAAACTTAAAAAAAAATTCATACAACCCAAAGCAATTTATAGATTGAATGCCATACTCATCAAAATCCCAATGCTATTTTTTTATAGAAAAAGAAAACAAAAACAAAAACAATCCTGGCACGCCTGGGTGGCTAATTCATTTGAGTGTTCGACCTCAGCTCAGGTCATAATCTTGAAGTTCATGAGTTCCAGTCCCACTTTGGGCTTTGTGCTGACAGCTCAGTCTGGAGTCTGCATCGATTTCTGCGTTTCCCTCTCTTTCTGCCCCTCTCCTGCCCAGGTACTCTCTCTCTGTCTCTCTCTTGTCTCTCTCTCTCTTTCCTTCTCTCTCTCTCTCTCTCTCTCTCAAAAATAAACAAACATTAAAAAAACAAATCAAAACAAAATGAACAAAACAATCCTAAAATTTGTAGTAGACCACAAAGGCTCCAAATAGCCAGACCAATCAGAAAAAGAACAAACTTGGAGGCATCACACCTCCCAATTTCAAAATGTAATTGAATACATGGATACAAAATTCAAGTAATTAAACAGTATGGAACTGGCATAAGATAGATATATAGGCAAATGAAACAGAATAGAGAGCCAAGAAAAAAGCCCATGCATACATTACACAGTCAACTGATCTTTGATAAGGGAACCAAGAATAAACAATGGGGAAAGAATAGTCTCTTCAACAAATGATACTGGGAAAGCTGGATAACCACATACAGAATAATGAAATTTGACACAAGAATCAACTCTGAATAGATTCAAGACTTAAATGTAAAGTTGGAAATTGTAAAAATCCTAGAAGAAAACAGATGGGAAAAGCTTCTTGACATTAGTTTGGCAATGATCTCTTGGATATACGAAAAACACAGGCAAAAAAAAATCAAAACAAAACAAGCAGGTCTATATCAAACCCAAAATTTCTAGATAGCAAAGGAAATAATCAACAGAATAAAAAGACACCTAAAGAATGGGGAAAATATCTGCAAACCAAATTGTCTGATAAGAGACTAATACACAAAATATATAAAGAACTCCAACAACTCAATAATAAAATAAAAAATAACTCACTTAAGCTATGGGAAATGGACTTGAACAAACATTTCTCCAAAGAAGACACAGAAGTGGGCAACAAGAAAATGTGCTCAATATCACTAATCATGAGGGAAACACATATCAAAACCATAATGTGATATCATGTTATACCAGTTAGGATGGCTATTATCCAAAAACCAACAACATAACAAATGTTAGTGAGAATGTAGAGAAATTGAACCTTTGGACACTGTTGGTGTGAATGTAAAATAGCACAGCCACTATGGAAAACAGTATGGAGATTCTTCAAAAACTTGAAATATAACTACCATCTGATCCAACAATCTCGCTTCTAGATATATATCCAAAAGAACAGAGACCAGAATCTGAGATATCTGCAGTCCCATGTTCATTGTAGCACTATTCAGAATACCTCAAATAAAGTAATAATCTAAAGGGCTACCAACAGATGAATGGATTAAAAATGTGATATATACATACAATGGATAGCATTGAGCCTTGCAATGAAGGAAATTCTGCGTATGCAATGACATGAATGAACTGGGGCACATAATGCTAAGAAAGTTAAGTCAGTCACAGAAGGGCAAATACTGCCTGGTTCTACATTATATGAGGTATCCAAAATAGCCAAACTGAGAAGCAATGAATAGATTCCTTCCTATCAAAGGCTGGGGACCAGAGAAAATGGCAATTTTTTGTTGAATAATAAGATTTCAGTTACGCAAGATAAACAGGTTCTAGAGATTTACTGTGTAATATACTGTCTATAATGTTAAAAAATTTATTAAGAGGGTAGATCTCATGTTAACTGTTCTGACCACACAAATAAGTAGGGAGCAGAGAAGAAACTTTTAAAGGTGTTGGGAGGGGCGCCTGGATGGCTCAGTCGGTTGAGCGCCGACTTCGGCTCAGGTCATGATCTCACATTCTGTGAGTTCGAGCCCTGCATCGGGCTCTGTGCTGACAGCTCGGAGCCTGGAGCCTGCTTCAGATTTTGTGTCTTCCTCTCTCTCCGCCCTTCTCCTGCTCACGCTCTGTCTCTATGTTTCAAAAACAAATAAACGTTAAAAAAAATTTAAAAAAAAAAGGTGATGGGAATGTTTATTTCCTTGATGGTGATGATGGTATCTTGGGTGTTTGCATATACCCAATATATCAAATTGTATACGTTAAACATGTGCAGTTTTTGTATATTGCTCATACCTCAATCAATGTAGTTTTTTTAAGAAACAAAACATAAATACATGGATAGGTTAAAAGATTGGAAAATACTTACCATTTGAACATTAATCAAAAGAAAGTTAGAATGGTGATATTAATGTCAAAGAGATAGCAGAGCAGCAGAGCAAAGAGTACTAATATGGATAAAGAAGATCCTTTCATAATGATAAAATGGTCTCTTAACACACTCTAGGTAGTTTCAGTGTAAGCATTTTTGCCACGTAACTAATTGGCCGTGAGGCAATTTTGCTGTAAAAGATAAAGTCATACAAACTAAAAAGCGATTCTTAAAAAAAGACATAATGAAACACAAAACATTAACAAAATTAAAGACTTTTGTGAAATATGAAATATTCGAATATATTTAAATGTGTGTCGATTCATGTCAATGTGCAAATAACTGACTTTATTTTGGCGCGTTGTAACTAAGCACTTGTCTTCAAAGTCTTTCATTCGTAGTATTGTATATTTTTTTGCTTGTTAATCTGTCTTATTGTTCAGCATCACATTTTCTTTCTTTTTTTTTTTTAGCTCAAATCTCTTCCTTCATTAAAAGGGGTATCACTTCCCAGATATTAGGATGCATATTTGTAACTGAGTTTTGTATTGCACTGTGAAAGCTTTCAATGCTATTGTTTGTTTTTGGAATATTGTCATATGTCCATTAATGGGTATTTGAAAGGTCTATGAAAATGTGAGTTCGTAGGGTGCCTGGGTGGCTTGGTCAGTTAAGCATCCAACTCTTGATTTCGGCTCAGGTCATGATCTCATGATTTGTGTATTCGAGCTCCACGTCAGGCTCACTTGCTCTGTCTCTCTGTCTCTCTGTCTCTCTCTCTCAAAAATAAATAAATAAACATTAAAAAAAAAAGAAACTGTGAGTTCAACACTCTGTACTACTATACAAACGATAATGAGGGCTAAGATTTCTATCATACAAAAATGGGAGTATAGTGCTAATGGAGAAATGAAATCAAACTTCAACCAGTTGATGAAACCAACCTGTCAACCAGTTATTTTTTACCTTTTATGGAAAAATTTCCTTATGGCCAAATTCACTGCAATTATTAGCTATGTGGTGAAAATGCATGTAGCATGCCTGTGGAGAAGATGCTGACTGTGAAAACACTGGACATGGCTTGAAAAAAACCTGCTGAAAGGCTTGTCTGTATCTTGCCAAACTCAGAATTCTCCTCTAGGGTTACAGCCAGTGCTGGGGTCCAGTTCCAGCGAATCTAGGGGTCCCCGAAGGATGGACGGTCAGGCGAAAGGAAATGAGAGAGCCACAAGAGAGATGTAGTCTGATGACCAAGCAGTCAGCCCTGGCAATTCTGGCATCTCTGCCCTGCTGGTCTTAGTTTCTTTATTTAAAGGTAGTGAGTGACATTACATCAGTGACAAGGCATTCTTAACAACATACACTGTTGCCTCAAGACCTATGTTAATCATCTATAGGTAGATTAGGAGTCATTCTATCCATAATCTTTAACCAATAGAGGAGGTATTATTCTCTTGGTAGAGACATGATCTCTAATGCTTGTCTAAGTTCTTTTCCTTTGTGAGTGAGTGAGCCTATATATTAAGGACTCATGTCTATCTATTCTTTATGGTAGTTTCTGTAAAAGTATTTTGTTCTTGCCTTTTTATTATAAAGGAGCGTGGGGATGAGAATAACAAAAAGATTCATGAAATGTTAACCTCAGGGAGGTGCTCAATATTTGTTGTGGGTTTTTTTCTTTTTTTTTAATTTTTTTTTAATGTTTATTTATTTTTGAGACAGAGAGAGACAGAGCAAGAGTGGGGGAGGGGCAGAGAGAGAGGGAGACACAGAATGTGAAGCAGGCTCCAGGCTCTGAGCTGTCAGCACAGAGCCCTAACGTGGGGCTTGAACTCACAGACTGCGAGATCATGACCTGAGCCGAAGTCAGCCACTCAACCAACTGAGCCACCCAGGCGCCCCAATATTTGTTGTTGATCATTGAAGATATGTGTAGCTACTTTTGTTTGGCTACTGTTTGTACCTTATCTATAAACAGTGCTTCTAACTTTTGGGCTAGGCTAACCTCCAGGGAAGGTCCTAAGTCTCTTTACAATCTCTCCTATCAGTCTATTAATCAAATACTGAGAGAAGCTTTACAGAGATGTGCCTTGAGGTTTCATGATGGGGCTGAAGGGATGATTAACACAATGTGATACCTTCAGGGAAAATCTAGTTTGGTTCAAGGAGTCTTGGGGCCTAATGTCTATTAATTTCTAGCCAACTCATAACTGCTACTCTGTATGATCAATTTGTGTAACCTATCCCCAAGAGGCAACTTTGAGGTTACTTCTGACCAGGTTACTCTCATTCAGATTTTATCCATCAAGACATCGCACTCCAGGTCCCCTTTTCCATATGCCATAAAACCAAGGAGCATTATACCCCTTGGGCCAATGAGAGCAGTTCAAGAAATCCAGGCCTGAAAGGTTATTTAGAAGGAGGTAAGACTAGGCGCCATCCTGGCTGGTGGGAACTTAGCTTCAACTGCTTTTTCCACACAGGGAGGTGTCTCAACCTGCGATCCCAAAATGGCTCCCAACAAGCCACTCCCAGGGGGAAAGAGTATTTGCCAAATACTTCATAGCCAAGTGTTTAGTCACTTCTGGTTGCAAGACTATGACCAAGAAAAACCACGCCCAAGTCCGGTTTGTCTCAGCAATGCAAGGTATATTTACATTCAAAAATCAATCACTATGATTCACCAACGGACTAAAATGGAAAACCATGTCACTGTTTCAATAGATGCAGGGAGTATTTGATAAAATCTAATGTCCATTCTTGATTTAAAAAAATAATAATAAAAACTACCAGCCCTTAAGGAAATGCCTGATACTAGAGCTGGGGCAGGTAAAATACAAAATGAACCTAGTCTTTCTATGTCTGGATCTTTGCTTCTACAAAATCCTCACCCATTCTACCTCTTCTAAAACTCAACCTGCTGGTCTCTTATTGCATGCATAAAGCTTACATGGCTCCCCACTGCCTACAATATAAAGTCTAAGTTCTATACATAGTCTACAAGGTACTTCATTTCATCTCCATCTCTCTCTCCAGATTCAATTTCTACTAGTTTATGAAGTTGTTCGGAATTCCCTATGCATGTATTTTCCCTTTTTGTATGCATACCTTGTGCAAGTTATTTCCTGGGCTTAAAAAGTCCTCCTCTATAGTCTCTTTCCGAAAAAATCCAGCTTACTTTGATCTACTCCTGACCCAACTTCAACCTGTTCTTTACAGGCATATAGGACAATTTTTGTTTTACATACAAATTTGATCATGGTATACTCTACTAAAACATTTTGTAGCATATAGAAATGTCGTAAGCTATAAATTCCACATGCCATTCTCACTTTTAATATATTTATGTAACTTACATCTTTAATAGAACTTTTACTTAAAGCTTTCCCTCAAACCCCATTCTCATGACAACAGGAAACATAAGTCAATTATTTTCAGGTTCACTAAATTGTTTTAGTGTTTCCTTAGTCATTTCAAAGATAAATTCTGTCCTTTCTGAGTATCCCTCTTTCCTACCTTTGATCCAGGATGGCATCAAAGGTAGAGACACTACTGGTGTTTACATCCGTGGAGGCATCTGTACTGGTGCCATTTTCTCTTCCCTGCCATCCACTATCATTTGATAGTCATCTCTTCCTGTGTATTTTTAGTCCCTTAGTATATATCCCCATTGATATCTGCTGAAGCATCGTTTGTCCATTGGTCTCCATTTGCATGGTCCCTGTTAACTAAAACACTACTTCAGACTCTATGTCAGCTACTCAGGATTACAAATTATGACTGTTGTCTGATGCTTCTCTCAGTGCTCTGTAGTAGACCAGTGTTGTCATCAGGTGCATTTTCCTGTCACCTACATTACCACTTCTACTATAATGCTCCTATGCTACTGTAAATCTGTCACTTTCCTTGGGTGACAACGTATTAAAACTTTTCTTCTAAACTCTTCATCCAAAGCCTTGGTTCAGGGGATCTTTCTGTTAATCCTGCCATCCCTTGGGGACTTTATTTGGAAAACAAGACACAGATTCTTTCTATGCTCAGGTCATCCCCAAACATAAAGAATACCTTAATTAGAGTCTCATGACTGAGAATACTTGGCCTTTTTAGGATTTACTGGGTTATTTCTATATCCTCCCAAGACTTAGTTTACTCCAAGGACTGTGGTCTGTTTTACTGATGTTGGTGTCTGGCACATAATAGGGTCTTGGCAAGTATTTATTGAATGGACAAATGAATAACTCGAATGTCCCTGCCCTTGTCATAAACAAGTTTTCTGTTTAGTATTGGGTACTTTTCTTTTAATGGCAGTAACTTCTTGCTTTAATCTTGGCACAGAGAGAATGGCATATGGATTGCAAGAGGTGAGAAACAACAACTTGAGAGAAAAAGACTGGATATGATGTAGGACATGTAAAGCAGATTAACCATAGTCAGTACTTAGAGTAGGGACAGAACTTATTTTTCTAATGTCGGAAACACGTAAAGAAGTAAAACCATTGCAGAGTGCCTGGGTGGCTCAGTCAGTTAAGCACCGAACTTCAGCTCAGGTCATATTCTCACAGTTCATGGGTTGGAGCCCTGCGTCAGGTTCTGTGCTGACAGTTCAGAGCCTGGAGCCTGCTTCAGATTCTATGTCTCCCTCTCTCTCTGCCCCTCCCCCGCCCACCCTCTGTGTCTCTTTCTCTCTCTCTTTCTCAGAAAATAAACATTAAAATATTTTAAAAAAAGTAAAACCATTGAGAAAGAATATATTACACAAATATCCTTCTATGTTCCAATAATACCCCCTGAAAAGCTCTTTTTTATTAGTTGCAGGTCTTTTTGACCACGGTAGATGTACAATAGATTTTTGTTAGATGGTAAGTATAGTACCAAGAAGGTGTTAAAATTTGTTTCTGTAAATCAAACTCAAGGATATAGTACTTAGAAATCTTGTCCTCTGATCAGTTCAGGAGAAACTTTGTTGTGTGAAGTCTTATCATTAAGAATGGAACACCCACTCTTGACTAAAGAATTTAAGCAAGAGGGCACCATTTGACTCCAAGAAACAGGATGGATTAACAACCCATGTGCAGAACTTCAGATACCTAGTTTAGAGACATAGCATTTCTCACTTATCTTAGCTTTGTAATGTCCAAGGAAACAGTACCTGGAGTCTGCCTGTCACCCCATGCTGGTAGTCAGATTGTATTCTTCCCAACAGAACTTAAAAGAGTGTTTCTAATGGGACATTAGTGAGGCCACACAACCCTTCTTTTGAGTAATTGCTGCCTTAACAATAACTGCCCTATCCCTGTTTCCTTCCTTCCCCACCTGAACAAAGATCTGTGATACCCAGTTCACAGCTGAGTCTGCTTCCTTGCCTCTTCTTAGAATGGTTCAGCACAAGTCCATATCCTATTACAGTCTTGTAGAAGCCCAGGACAAGCCACCCCGAAATGTACAATGGCATATTAATTATTTTGAAATGAAGCTACTTGGGGAAAAACCTAGTGCAAGGATACTGAGACCGTCATGTATAACTCCCAAAGCAGGAAACCACTCTGCCATACTCCTCCCTGTATGTACTAAGAAATAAAAAGACACCCTTATCCCCAGAGATAGGGACGTTAGAGAAAACTGCAGAAATAATCCTTGTTACATTTTGACCAATCCACTACCTCAGCCCCTCAGTGCCTCCCAAACGCCTATTTTTCTTATCCTGTAAATTCCTGGCAAATTTATTGTATTTGCCTAAAATGTATAAAAACTTCCTGCCATGGTTATTTCTTTGGGTCTCAATATACTAAAGGCCTCTATGCATGGGTAATAACACGTTTTTTTTTTTTTCCTCCTGTTAATCTATGTCACGAAAATTGAATTTTAAGCCAACTGAAAGACCGCGAAGGGCAGAGGAAGAATTCTGCGGTACAGTGTCCTACACTTTATTCCTATTGAGCCACTCCAAGGTTTCCCACGGTATACGCTTCACTTTTCTGCAACATGTAACAAACTTAACTTTGATGAACTTATTGATACGAGGCGCCTAGCCGTCTGTGCGTGCACAGTAAACATTCAATAGCTTCGAGATAGAGATGAATTCATATTGCCATTATAAGCAACAACTTAAGTAATGCTTATGTATGAGTACTGCAGCCCTACAAACTAAGTTTCATAAACCCAAAGAATCTACCTCAAATCAACCTCTGAGAGTTGATAAAAAGAGTAGCGGCAAAGTGATGGCCCAGGAATCGGAGAGTCCGCAGGAAGCGGTTCCTGTCTCACGGAATTCGAAAGAACCTCCGCACCGCTCATCCCTAGAGAGCTAGATGCACGCGCATGCGCAGCACCTGTAAACTGCGCCGCCGTCCCTCAGTGCCTTGGGTTTACATCCGGGTCTTTGGACTCCGCGCTACACAAGCCGGCTGGGGTCGCTCTGGGTTGCTGGGTGTTGGTTGTTTCCGCTGTTCCAACGAGGTGCGGGTGGGTGGGCAGACAGGTGAGTCTATGGCGGGGGCGGGGAAGCAAGAGGAGGAGTAGGGGCGCCAGGGGTGCCTGGTGGGTCGTTGCCTCCTCGAGTGAGATTTGTGCTGAGACGGGGACGCACGGCCCGCCAGATTGGGGTCTCGGAGCGTCGAGGCGGGGCGGAGGGTGGGCCGTGGCTGCTGGTGTTCTCCGAAATTGGGCCTCCGGGAGGGGCTTCCTATCTTTTCTTCTCGGGCGGCTTTTCTCCTGACACTTGTTTAAAAAATCATTTGCCTTGCTTTTAGTTTGCGGACTGACGGGGCCAAGCAGTCAGGCAGTTGAGGTGGGTTTGCAGCCCTGGCCTTCCGGGCAGGGACCACAGCGTTCTCTGCTGCTTCTCCCCCGTCAGGGATGCGGCTCCCTCCGTGCTGCACTTCAGACACCTTTTCAGGTCAGGTTGTAGGAAACAAGCACAGAGCAGGGATTCTGGAAGTTTAGATGCTAGTGTAGATTCTAGACTAACTGAAACCTGAGTCGTGTGGAAGTTCCCATCCAGCCCTAAAGTTCTGAGATTTGTATTCAGCTGCCCAGTCTCCAAGTTAATGGCACATTCAGAATGAATCAGCACCAGAGGAAAATGAGGGAATGGAGGGGGGGGTGCCTTTGTCATTTTTTGCTTGCTCTCTAGTTTTGATGCGGAGAATTGTCCAGAGCCACAGCAGTTTGGCTCTAGAAGGATTGGCAAAAACTGGTTAAAAACACATTTTTTATTCCGCATTAATGTGGCAATAACATTCTGCTTCCCTCTGCTTAGGATGATTCATTTGAGACTTACTTTCTAATGAACTCTGAGCTGTCTGAGGAGTTTAAAACAAACGAAACTTGTCTGTACCTGACCTGAGAGACCAAAGAGACTTAAGAACTTCTTTGCAGCAAAGTCGCTTCCAATGGGGTTCTTTTTGAAATTTAACCTGATTTTAATAATCGTCTGTGATATTTCTAAAAGTGCAGATTCCTTTGATCTCATTTCACGTCTGTTGAAACACTATGTCCTGGGAGAGAGGCCTGGGAAATCTAGATCTTTAACAAGCATCCTAAATGATTCTTATGATGCACGTCTGGAGCATGGCTCTTTCAGTCGGAAAGACTCTCTACCATTAATAGTTTTATAACTTCAGCAGTCAGTTTCTTAGTTGCAGTTTTCTATATCTGAAAAATGAAGATGATACTTTCTACCTCCGAGACCATGCAGTAATTCTAAGCCATTTAATAATCGGGCCCGTATTTAATCATTTTTGTGACTACAGAACTTAGTGCTTGGCATTTAATACGCGCTCACGAGTACCTTGAACCGAGGAAAAGAGGTCGTATGCCCAGAACACAGAAAACACTTGGAAAGCTCTAATGTCCTCCCTCCTTAACCTTAGAGTTTTTTTTTTTTTTTCGTTTTTATCAATAATGACTATGCCGAATATTATTAGAAGTAAGTGTATCTTTTGATGGTCATACTTATTAGAAGCAAGTATATCTGTCTATGGCCGGGAAGCATTTCTGATTCTTGGTGTAACTTTGAAGTTGTTTCTAGCATTAGATCATTAATGAATTTAAATAGAGGCTGAGTCCATTTGCTGGAATGAATTTATGATGATGTAAATTATTGTCTGTAAATGCTTTTTGTCTCTTGTTACTGTGCCAGAATTCTAAATCATAGTCATCATAATTTCTTGTTGTTATTCCAGAATTCTAAACCATTTTGTTCTCAAGACTATCATTTAGATTTCATACATTCAAGGTAATAAGACATACCATTTCCATTAATTTCAAGAATTTAACTTATTATCGTATTTAAAGTGTATGGGGACTCAGGATTGCTGAAGCTGTCTGTAAAAGATTGGCGTGAGTGACAGACTCATTTAAATATGAGACTAAGAATTCAAATCTGGAAATTATGGTTGTAGAACACAGTGTAAATGTTATAAATCTTATCAATATAAAAATACTACATTTTACAGAAATCAGGGATTGTGAGGAAGTGTAAGAGTACAATTTTCGTATCTTTTGTGGTAGTAGGTCAGTCCACATTGTCTGAAGTGGAATCATAGTTTTTAAATAATTCTGATCTCTTAATATTTGTGTAATATTTTGTCTTTAAACATTAGAGTTACTCTTTAAGGAACTAAAATTGCTTTTTTGTTTTTAAGGAACTAAAATTGCTTTTTATGAAGAATTTCTTTTTTTCCCAGAGATCAGCAGTTTTAGTTCACTTTTTCTTCTTTTTAAGTTCAGGAAGAATTAAATGTTATGCTTTTTATTAAAAACAGTATGTCTAGTATGATCTTGTTACTAAAAATTATTTCTATACATTCTATTTATATGTGTGCATTAAATAGACATCTGGGATGTTGTATACCTGGTAATAATAGTTTTTTTTTTTTTCTGAGTTAGGATTTGGGTTGATTTTTTTCTTCTTGTACCTTTCCATATTGAAAGATATTTTTAAGAAGTGCAGGTATCATTTTTATAAAAAACATTTAACAAAAGGGAGATTTGGTTATCATGGTATATTTATAGAGAAAGTTCTGGATTTTAGTAAGTAGCCCAAAGGTTGCTGAGTAATCATTATTAGCATTAACTTGCATTCAAAAAATGAATACTTCTTTGTTTGCCTTTAGGTTTGTTTTATGTTGCTTTATATAATATCCCTATCAGGACAGTGTAGTATGGTATCTTACAAAGACTTTAAGTTTGTCTTGATGTGAATCTTTGTCATTTAGTAACTATGTGACCTCACTCAAATTGTGTGAGTCCATCTTCTCATCTAAAACTAGGTATTGTAAATATGTATTACTTTAGAAGATTGTTCTATGCACTTAGATGACCTAGCTCACTGCCCAGAACCCAATGTCTGCTCAAAAGAGAGCAGCTATTATTACTATTTTAAAAGTACAGATTGTTTTTGTATATATGCATGTCTTTCTTAAGTAACGTTCTTAAAGTCCTCATTATATTACACTTCTGTTTGAGTATCTGTAAATTACTTAAAGTGTTCTACAATGGAATTTTCTCAGGTTTGAACTTCTTGTCCTGGAAACCGTGCATCACCATAATGAGGCTGGTAATTCTTGATAACTATGACTTGGCTAGTGAATGGGCAGCCAAATACATCTGTAATCGCATCATTCAGTTCAAACCTGGACAGGACAGATATTTTACATTGGGTTTACCAACAGGTAATACACCATTTTTTCCATTTTAGATATTCAAGGTCATGGGATTGAAGGGTGTCATGTAGTAAAATATGTTTCCCTTTATTTCTTGCCATAATCACTGATTGAACATATTAGTGTATAAAGCCAGAAATGTGTATATATCTATCTATCTAGTATCTGTGTTTCATTACTGTTTCTTGTGTTAAAATTATCACTTGCCACTCCAAAATGCAAAAGGAAATATCCTAAATTAAGTGATGGTCATAGTATATTTTGGACCTTTTTCTAGTAGTTTTTTGTTTTTAGAGATGTTGCTTTTCTTTTTCTTTTCTTTTCTTTTTTTTTTTTTTTAATTCTTAAGTTAGTTAACATACAGTGTAATCTTGGCTTCAAGTAGTGATTCAGCTCTTACATATGACACCCAGTGCTCATCCCAAAGAGTCTCCTCCATAATGCCTATCACCCATCAACCCTCAGTTTGTTCTTTATTTAAGAGCCTCCTATGGTTTGCTTCTGTCTCTGTTTTTATCTTGTTTTTTCTTCCCTTCCCCTATGTTCATCTGTGAAGTTTCTCAAATTCCACATATGAGTGAAAACATCATATCAGTCTTTCTCTGACTTATTTCACTTAGCATAGTACCCTCCTGTTCCATCCAAATTGTTGCAAATGGCGAGATTTCATTCGTTTTTGTCGCCAAGTAGTATTCCATTGTATATATACACCACCTCTTCTTAATCCATCATCAGTTAATGGATATTTGGGCTCTTTCCATAACTTGGCTATCATTGACAGCTGCTATAAATATTGGGGAGCATATGCCCCTTCCAGTCAGCATTTTTGTATCCTTTGGATAAATTCCTAGTAGTGCAATTTCTGGGTTGTAGGGTAGTTCTATGTTTAATTTTTTGAGGAACCTCCACACTTTTTCCACTGTGGCTGCACCAGTTTGCATTCCCGCCAACAGTGCAAAAGGGTTCCGCTTTTTGCACATCCTCGCCAACATCTGTTGTTTCCTGAGTTGTTAATTTTAGCCATTGTGACAGGTGTGAGGTGGTATCTAATTATGGTTTTGATTTGTATTTCCCTGATAATGAGTGGTGTTGAGTTTTCATGTGTCTGTTTGCCATCTGGATGTCTTCTTTAGTAAAGTGTCTATTCATGTCTTCTGCCTATTTCTTGACTGGATTATTTGTTTTTTGGGGTGTTGATTTTGGTAAGGTCTTTATAGATTTTAGATACTAATCCTTTATCTGATATGCCATTTGCAAATATATTCTCCCATTCTGTCAGTTGCCGTTTGGTTTTGCTGATTGTTTCCTTTGCTATGCAGAAGCTTTTTATCTTGATGAGGTCCCAATAGTTTATTTTTGCTTTTATTCCCCTTGTCTCTGGAGACACGACTGGTAAGAAGTTGCTGTGGCAACCTCTTTGAGGTCGTTGCCTGTTTTCTCCTCTAGGATTTTGATGGTTTCCTGTCTCACTAGTAGGTCTTTCATCCATTTTGAATTTATTTTTGTGTACGGTGTAAGAAAGTGGTCTAGTTTCACTCTTCTGCATGTTGCTGTCCAGTTCTCCCAGCACCATTTGCTAAAGAGACTGTCTTTTTTCCAATGGGTACTCTTTCCTGCTTTATTCAAAATTAGTTGGCATATATTTGTGGGTCCATTTCTGGGTTCTCTATTCTATTCCATTGATCTATATGTCTGTGTTTGTGCCAGTACCATAATGTCTTGATGATTATAGCTTTGTAATACAGGTTAAAGTCTGGGATTGTGATGCCTCCTGGTTTGGTTTTCTTTTTCAAGATTACTTTGGCTATTCAGGGTCTTTTGTGGTTCCATACAAATTCTAGGATAGTTTGTTCTTGCTTTGAGAAGAATGCCAGTGCAATTTAGATTGGGATTGCATTGAATGTGTAGATTACTTTGGGTAGTTTTGACATTTTAACAATATTTGTTCTTCCAATCCATGAGCATGGAATGTTTTTCCATTTCTTTGTGTCCTCTTCAGTTTCTTTCATAAGTTTTCTATAGTTTCCAGTGTACAGATCTTTTACCTCTTTGGTTAGGTTTATTCCTAGGTATTGTATGGTTTTTGAGGGATATTGCTTTCCCTATTCATATAATTAGTAGATTAGTCTTTTTAGTAATCATTAAGAGGTACCAAAAGTATGTGCTATTATCTCTTCGTTTCACCTTCCCTGCCTCATATACTTTTATTATCTTACTAGCTCTTTACTATTTCTGTGTGTATTTTCTTTTTATTATACAAGTATTAGGAGTGAAAAATTGAAGACTGATATGTCTTCATGACAGAATAAACGTTAAGTCTTAATTGCATGTTTTATTGAATTTAGTTCACTATTAAGGTTTTTCTTAAAAATTAACCAAGTGGTGTCATTGATCTCATGATCTCACTTAATTTGGTATTGTTGACTTCCACAGGAAAGAGTATTGGACCTGGAGTCAGAGCTACTACTTTCTTGGTGACTGCAAGGCATATATTCCTCATCCCTAATCTTTGGTTTCCTTACCTTTAAGAAAGATGAGGATAATAATAGCTGATAATGCTGTTTGAGGCTCAATTAAGGTGGTGCTTGCTCCACTTCTTTGTATACTGTAAATACTATGCAAATTTAAGTTTCTCCTAAGTGTGTCTTATTTAAACAGTATTTTTTTTTTCCTTCAGCTCCTTCCCCCATACGTGCTAACTCCATAAAAGCTACAATCACAATTTTTTCCACTTGTGTAATTTTCATGAAAGGCATTGTTTAGCTCATTCATTTGTTATTTTGCTTTTTGTCTTTGGTCCAAGCAAAGGGGATTTGTAAAAACTGTACACACCAGACTGGTCCCCTCAGCACCCAGATTTTGATACATGAGCCCCAGTAGTTGAACATAGCCTCTATATGACTTTACTTACTGTAAACCAGGCTACACTCAGGCTAGCTGCTGTGATCATTCTGTTTTAAATACGATGTATAACTAAACGAGTTTTAGCTTGGGAGCAGGAAGTGTTCAAAGTTATAAATGCAAGCAGTCCTAAACAGGCTTTTGTGTGTTTGGATCTACAACTTTTGCTTTATTTTTGGATAGATTAACTGCCTGGTAGTACACTTGGCCAAGGCATATTTTGGAAAACCTTTGCTGCTGTTTTCCACTTTCCTCCTTCATTAACCATTGACAGTGTTAATCATGTTCTCTCCTCCTTTTGCTTTTGAAGTTTGAATATACTTTTTTTTTTTTTTTGAAAGAGAGAGTATGAGTGGAGTAGGGGCAGAGAAAGAATCCCAAGCAGGCTCTACACTGTTAACATAGACATTGATGTAGTGCTCGAACTCAAAAACCGTGAGATCATGACCTGAGCCAAAGTCGGATGCTTGATCAGCTGAGCCACCCAGGTGCCCCTGAATACACATTTCTGTAATTGCAAGCAGCATGCTGTTTTATAATTATTCCTCCACAAAGCACAATTTCTGGGGAGTATCTACTTGTATTTATCGATGTGATCAAGCTTCACATGTAAGGGCCTGCATGCTTCCTGCCTCCCAAACTTATGCCCTAATTCTCCTACTCTGAATCATGGTGGGATAATTAGACCCAGCTTGTAGTTCAAAGAATAGACCTGAACCTGCTGGCTTTACTTTCACTCATGTTGCTAGTGTGTTACGTAATGACAACTCTGAGCCTTGGAACCAGACAGAATCTCTTGAATCTCTGGCTTCATTGCCATGTGATATTTGACAAATTCCTTAATCTTTTTGACCCAGTTCTTCTGTCCTAAAAATGGGAAGGATCATGCCAACTTCTCAACACCGTGTGATTTTTATGAGCCGATGTATAAAAATACCAGTATAGCTAAGGGGCGCCTGGGTGGTTCCATTGGTTAAGCGTCTGATTTTGGCTCAGGTCATGACCTCACAGTTCCTGAGTTCAAGCCCTGCATTGTGCTCTGTGCTGACAGCTCAGAGCCTGGAGCCTGCTTCGGATTCTGTGTCTCCCTCTCTCTCTGCCACTCTCCCACTTATGCTCTGTGTCTCTCTCTCAAAAAATGAATAAACACTAAAAATAAAAAAGACAGTATAGCTATCATACGGTAAGCATACAAAAGTCATCTCTGAAACTCCTCCCTCATCTTTTTTCTGTTTTCAATTACAACTTAACCCTATCTTTGGCTATTGGAATTCTACTCCTTCTCCATGACTCAGATGAAATGTCATCTTGTTCGATCCTTACTTTAACAGACAAAACTGTAATCTTCTCTTTGATTTACAACAGTTCTGCAGACTTCTTATAGGTTATTTATAACATTTTTATTTGTTATGGTGATTTTGTATTTGCCTATTCCTATCTTGTGGGTTTTTTTTTAAGGATAGAAATGGTTTTAATCTTTGTTTTATCTGAATCCTAGTAAGCACTTGGTAATAATTATGTTAGTAAATTTTGCAAAGCAGTCATTAAAATGAAGTTTCTTAACCAGTTCACCATGTACCATATTTTTCATTATTTTTTTTCTTCAGCCACTTTGATTAAAAAGTAGAAAATGAATGTGGTTTTTTTGTCATCACCGTTGTGACTGACTTTTTTATTCTTATATTCATAAATTAAAGAAGGAATCCTATGATACTCTCGACACCAAAACAAACACAGATTTGTTTATGCCTTAGGAAAGGAAGAAAAAAGCATATTTATCCATCTAGTAGATAATTTTTATGTTAGAGAGCCATAGTTCTTTGAGATGGAATTATAAAACTTAACTGTATAAATTGTTAATTACAGTTTAAAACAGTATGTTTTCTTTAGTTTTAAGAAATTCTTTTAGTCTTCTGTTCTCTGAACCTGTGTGATATATATTATTTATAGCCGTTTGTATTATACTTTCATCTCAAATGAAAGGCAATCTTTTTACTACTCTAGAATTCTCTTTGTATTTTATTTTCTAAAGACTGATTAGTTCTCTGATACTTCTTCTGTCTGCCACTTGAGTAGAAATTTTGTGTACGTGCTGTATTTTTATGTAATTTGTTTCATGATGGTGGATAGATTAGGAATCAATCATTACTCCAGCCAAAATTGGGAGGGCCAGGTCACTTGTTAAGGATGCAGTCAATCTAACCTTCCAATTTGTAGTTAAAATGAAAAAAATACAGCAATTTTAAAAACAGAAGCTGTTTTCAAGTGACTTAATTTATCTTTACTGTGCCATGTCATGAAGCACTGATTTTAATTTTATAAAGTATGTAAAAGAATCACATTTATAAAACAATAAAATTGAGAACTCAGATGAAGTATCCAAAGCCAAGATCCCATTTCCCAGAAGTCATTTTACTTTGTACATTTTAGTTGATACATTCTGAAGATAACATAAAATAAGAAACAGAATCTCTAGTTAAAATCAAAGGCTAAAGTTCCTCAATCAGTCCTTGCCAATTTCTGAGTCTATTTTAAAAGTAGAGGCAACATTTAAATTTAGCTCTGGTTTCCTTTTTGATTTCATTAAGTGGTCAGCTTGACCTGATTATACATCATTTATGCTACAAATCCTTCACTAAGAAAGCTTTTTCTCAAAAGGTGAGATGTTTATTTTTCTTTTTATTCACGTATGCTTTCTAAAGTTTCTAATCCATTCTTTCCAAATATTCAACAACTCTAGAATAATTTTCCAGAGTATACTTTCTTTTGACAGATTTCTACTTTTATTTAGCAAATTCTACTTTACTAAGATGTAAGGTACTTTGCAAATGTGTGTACAATTCAAAAAAATTTGTTAATCAAATATTTAGATTAATAATTGTTTCCCTAGTAAACTAGAAATAGAGAATATCATTAAGAGAATAAATATAAACATTATAAAAAATAGATTTTTCATGTTAAGTTAGAAAATGGAATCTTTATCTGTTTTAGGGAGTACACCTTTAGGCTGTTATAAAAAACTAATAGAATATCACAAGAATGGAGACCTTTCTTTTAAATATGTGAAGACCTTTAACATGGATGAATATGTTGGTAAGCTATATTATTTGAATATATTTTAAAATGAATATAGTTTGAGAATTAATACATTATTTGAATTTATGTTTTGAATGTAATGTGACCGTCTCTAGAAGATAATGTACTGCCTTTTGATGAGGTTGGGAGTTTATATTAAAAACATCTATATGTTTGTGATGCCAGCATGTGGAAGGAATATGGGACTGTAAGTCAGAAGATCTGTATTCATCTTGGGCTCTGCCGCTCACCAGTCATGCAGCTTTGAGCTAGTCCCTTCACAGTTCTTACTCTTTTTTTTTTCTTTTTCATATTTTATTATTTATTTATGAGAAAGAGTGCAAGCAGGGGAGGTGCAGAGAGAGTGGGACAGAAAATCCAAAGTAGACTACAAGCTGACCACAGAGATCTCAGTGCGGGGCTAAAACTCATGACCCATGAGATCAACCTGAGCTGAAGTCGGTCGGACGCTCAACTCACTGAGCCACCCAGGCGTGCCCCCCCTTTTTTTTTTCTTAAGGTTGAGTTAAAACCAGTTTTATGGAAATAGATTGAGTATGATGTATGTAAAAGTAATTACTAAAATAAAGATTTTTAGATGTAGATTATAAATGTATTTATATTTATGGCTGTGAAGATTTTATGATTCATTGTTAACTTGCTTAACAGGAAAGATCCGTGATGCAAATAAAACTGTTTTAAACTTTGAACACAGGAATACATTTTTAATGGTAGCCCAAGCGATGGTCAAAGAACTGTTGTGACTCAGTATACTTTGCATGCGTACAGGAAGAAATAGATGAGAAACATAGGCCAACATTTCAGATGTGTGGCAAATTAATTTCCGTGGAGTCTAACACATAAATCCGTTCTGTTGGTAAAATCTGTGTTTGAGAAGTGGAGTACAGTGATTAAGTGCATGTGAACTAGATTTCTGTGTTTGAATTCCAGCTTTCTGTGAGCTGTGTAATCTCGGAAAAGTTTGCTTAATTTTTCCGTGCTTTTGATGTTCATCTATGAAATAGGAATGATAAAAGTATTTCCATCAATTTTATACAAATTATTTGGATTAATGCATGCATGTAAGGTGATTGATATAAAACCTGGCATATAAGGAGCATATAGTCCACATAAAATGCCTTTAAATCGAATATGGTTATAGAGAGGTCATATATTTCAAATAGCATCTGTGGTTTAATCAGAAAAGTGAACTTTGGATTTATTCACGGAAATGCCTAACATTGTTATTTATTAACGTTTAATTTAGGACTTCCCAGAAATCATCCTGAAAGCTACCATTCTTACATGTGGAATAACTTTTTTAAGCATATCGATATAGATCCTAATAATGCTCATATCCTTGATGGGAATGCTGCAGACTTACAAGCAGAATGTGATGCTTTTGAAAAGAAAATAAAAGAAGCTGGAGGAATTGACCTTTTTGTGGGAGGTATGTAAAACATTTTGTCATTACTCTTACCTTCATGTGAGGTGGGGACACCTGTAACTGTCTGTGATATCCACTTATTCAGTACTGATTTTTATTTTACTTTATTTTCATCAACAATAATCTTAAGGTTGTAAGTTAGAATTGTTTAAATCATGTCTTGAGAAATAAGTCCCAATACCTACTAAACTCTATTATCTCTTTAGAATTCACAGTTGACCACATCTTACAAAATGTGTGATGTTTCTTTAATTAAATAATATTCTTACCTTTTACAATTTCTTTACAATTTCAACCCAGGTTTCTTACCAGTTTACAGGGTTAAGTCTCTAAAAGTTTGCATATGGAACAGGTAGATTTTAGTATTTCTGTACTGATCACTTAAATTGCTTCATCTCACTTAAAAAATCACTTAAGAATGATAATAAGATTTTATTTATCATCACCCTTTAGTTAATATGAACTAAGCTGAATAATTATCTTTATAAACTCCAAATGAATAAATGTTTAATTGGCTAAACTCCACTTGGAATATATATATATTCACTCATGTGTATGCATGTGTGTGCATGATGTACTATTGAAAATAGAAAGAAGCTTTTTTTTAATGTTTATTTATTTTGAGAGAGAGAAAGCATGCTCACTCATGTGCACGCAAGTAGGGGAGGGAGAGGGGCAGAGAGAGGGGAGAGAGAGAATTCTAAGCAATTCCTAGTGGCGGAGCCTAATGCGGGCTGGATATCATGACTGTGAGATAATGACCTGAGCTAAGGCAATATCAAGAGTTGGATGCTTAACCAACTGAGGCACTGAGGTGCTCCAGAAGTTTCTTTCTTTGTAATGACAACATGGTTTTCTGTAATTATTATGAAGCCTCTGAGACAACTAATTAATTACCATAAGAATAATATAACACAACTAAACTGGAACTAAAATGATTTTTGCCAGAGTTACCAGTATTCAGTTAAACATACCAAAGCTCTAAATTAACATTAAGTTCTCTGGATATATCTTATCTTTAATTTATTAGAAGATTGCTTAAATGTATATGAATTAGATCTTTAGTAGAGCTGTATATTGAGGTTAATTTGTGGTTGAGGTGGCCAAGTATGGTCAAGGTGGTTGATTGCCCTTGGCAAAATTTTGGATATTACAGTCAGGCATAAATTTACATTCTGTTTTGGCCACATGTTATCTGTATGACCTTGAGAAATTTATTGAAGTTCATTATAATTCAGTTATTTGTAAAACAGGAATTAATATTAACCATTCCAAAATTTGTGAGAACTAACCATGTTGTAACATGTAAAATGCCTTATGTAGTGGTTGGTATATAACTGGTACTCATTCAGTGTTACCAAATGACTTCAATTTTCTCTTTCTTAACTGTAGACGCTGAAATAATTGTTCTGTAGGTTATTGAATTTCCTGCTTTTTTACTGGGTTACTTCTAAGGGTATCCATTGAGATTGAAATTTTCTCTTTGAGGAAATTTTTATTTCAACAAAGCAGAGCCGGTATCATTGACTTTCTTTTGTAGATGGGATGGTTTTTCTCTGAGCAAGAATCCAAGCTAGACTATTTTGCTTTTCAAAATTGAAAGTTATCTATGTTTTAATAAAATTTGCTAATATCACAATATTAGCAAACATTTCCTAAAATGGAAAACATTTGCATTCCAGTTTTGTCCATATGGCTTAATTCTGAGATAATTACCATTTGTACTTGTCAGTATCAAGACTAAGGCAGTTCATATTTGGAAATGTTGAAGGAAGGTATTACCCATGCATTCTTCGTGTTTTCTAAATTCCATACCAAAATCATGTAGAATTACTATAATGTATACCTAATTACTGTAATATAATTATACCTAATGTGTCTATATTTTAGTTATATCAAGAAATATTTTCACTCATTTACCATTATACAAAAAGGCATGATAGTTATTAGAGGTTCATTATTTAACATGGCTTAATGAAAAATATCTTGTTTACTTTTTCATTTGAATATCTTTTTTCCTGTTTATTTGCTTTACATAAGGATACATGTGACAAATCCCTTGGGGATTCAATACTAGGAAATGGAATTTACTGGGAGTGGGGGAATCATAATAACTAAACTCCATTTTCTTTTTTTATCTGCTTCCCAGAAAGCATTTAATGGCTTAAAGTAATGTTTAAGGTTGAATATCCCTTGTCAAAGATTTTTTTTTTAGGTTTATTTATTTATTTTGAGAGAGAGAGAGTAGGGGAGGGACAGAGAGAGAGGGAGAGAGAATCTCAAGCAGGCTCTGTGCTGTCAGCTCAGAGCCCAACATGGGGCTCGATCCCACAACCCGTGAGATCATAACCTGAGCTGAAACCAGGAGCGGATGCTTAACCAACTGAGCCACCCAGGTGCCCGTATCAAAGATTTCTAGTAGGACTTTCTTCTTTCCCCATAGCTTTAAGTCACTTCTCATTTCTTTTTAGCTTTTGGTGTATTGCCTCTCTATAAGTCACCTTAGTTTTCCCTTTGAAACAGATGGAGTATAAATTATAATTATTTATGTTTATGACTGACTCTTACATCTAGAAAGAACCTGTTTTCTAACCAGTTTTTGTCTTAAGCTCCCTGCAGTCATTCTCCCCTGACCAGTATATGTATATTAAGATGATTTCCTTGCCTCTTACCGTAACATCTTCACTGTAGTCCTGTCATGGTTCAGGATCTGCTAGTTTATATTTACCATGCAAAGGACATAATTACTCTGTGTGTACAGGGAGAAGGGTTAGCTTATTGCATTTGCTTTGAACTTTTTCCTGTTGGAGGTACCCTATTATTGGATGTATACTCATGAAAGAATCTCATTTGATTCTTTGCTTTTATTGATCTCAGTTTGTTATTGGATTTTCAAGATGAGGCTTGGTATCTGGGTCTTATCACTTACCCTTCTTTTGTTCCAGGGTTTGTTGGTTAATAAAAACACTAAGAACTGAGCCAAATGGGATCAAAATAACAGCCTTAATAAAGGTAAAGTTGGATTAGAGATTTCAGGTTGGGCTTGAGGCCAGAATGGGGTTTCCTATTCCTTTCACCTGAACTGGAAATAGTAGGATGAGAAGAACTCAAGACTATGAACCCATCGTTTCTTACTCCTGGTAAATAGAATAGGAATTCCCTTTCCTCAGTGGAAAGGAAAAAGGAGGAAAATGTATAATCTCTAAAGTTCTCATTCTTTCTGTGATTCCAGATTTGTTAAGAGAAAGAGTAAAATGTATCATGCAATTCCTGACCTATCCCCAGCAATAAAATACACACATGTGAAATTTTATAAATAAACTCTAAAGGTATTACTAACTTTAAAATTATTTTAAGGTACTGTTTTTAAAAAAGTAAAAATAAGACAGTGGGGAAAACATTAACCCTCTCCTTTGGTTACATGATTAGATTATTCAGTTTGAAAGTAACTGTAACCTACTTGGTACCAAAATTGAATTAATTGGAATGACTCTGGGCTAACTCACAGAATTGGTAGAAGGGTTGAAACAGCCAAGTCTTTGGAAGAACAAAAATGAAGGAGCCTGAGATCTCCAGAGTAGGAACTCATGGACCCTCTCCTGCAGTGCTATCATCAAATACCTCAGCTCTGGATACCTTTTTTGTTTTCTGCATTCTTGCTCAGTTTTCAGAATTTCCTGAGAGAAATTCTGATTGTTTTACCTGGAGACAAGTATTTGTCACTAAACCACAATCATCCTGCCTCAGAGAGATATAGAGTAAATTAAGGTCCCCTCATTGTGAAGGATGCAGGGCAGGGTAGAGCAGGAGGGAGAAACTATACTGAGCATACCAAAGAATAGCAACCATCTGTTCATTTATTCAGCCATTATTTATTGAGGGCCTCCTATGTGTCCTGTATTGTTCTAAGAAGTAAGGGTATAGTAATAAAGAGAAAGTCCTGACTCCAGTGAAATTTACATTTTACCCCCAACAGAACTGTAGGGACACAGGAAAGGCATGTAATCTAGACTCAGGTTTTAGAGGTATTTCATATAGGCACTAATGTATTAGTTTGACCTAAAGACTGAATTTGCCATGGTTATTAGATTTCATTATTATTTTAAAGAAAGTTTGTAAAGCTTTGTGAAACAGTCTGAACACTTTTAAAATATTTTATATCAGGAAGCTCAATTTCCGATAGCTACTCATGGTTAGTAAGGGACTGTATTGACCCCACTGACAATTTCTGCCATAGTGTCCACTTTTGTGTGACCCACATCACCACCAGGATCACTGGTGTTGATCCTGGAGGACTTCCTGTTTTTTCTGGAACTTTTATTTTCATGCTGCTTTCCTTCTTTATACATAAAATGAAAAATGTAAATATTTGGACAGATGTACACTTAAGAGGAGAAACAGAACAGTTTTACAAATATAGAGAGAAATCCATATCTTTAATTAAAACTTGTATTAACAAGCAGATAATACACTAATGGAAAAAATCCATACATATTAACCACATGTAGGTTAGGCTTTAGATCACCACATTAAAAATTTCTAGAATGTAGTGCTTTGGTATCTGACATCTGCTCCCTAAGATTTTCATTTCCTCTTCCATCTAAACCAGGTTATTTGTTGTCATATTTTGCTTTGTTGTAATATGGTTGTAGAATTGGTAGGTTAAGAGTTAATAAAATACACGTATCTATCATTAAACATGCAGAATATAAATGTAACACGTATTTTGACTCAGAACTTGTGATTTTATTTTTTCTTTGAGGTTGTCAGAAATCTGACTAGCTTGTAGGGTACACATGTATAAAACTGGATTTATTCATGCCATAGAGATTCTTCATTTTACAAAAAGATTTACTTCCAATTTCATTCAACTAAGGAATGGCATGCTCCTCTCTATTATTTAGAGGCGGTCCTAGAATATTAGCTGGCAGTATGTAAGTTTAAAGTAGTGTTTTCAAGTTGTGGTTTTCACACATTATTAGGTCATGAAATCAATATAGTCATTCACATGAGGCATTTCCCTTTTGTGTGTTTTGCTAATGAAATAGAATTAAATATAGAATGGCTCCTAGCAGGGGTAAGTATTGCTTCATGCAGTTCTTGTTTTTAATTAAATTTGTTTGTGTTTATGTGTGCACACGTGTACTAGATTGTAGTGTCAAATATATTTTTTGTAGTCAACTCTAGTCAGAAAAGTCCGAGGAAAACTACTGCCCTGTATTATCCAATCCAGACATTTCTGTAAGTGAGGAAACGACTACAGGGAGGCCCAGTAGGTATTGCCCCGTCTAGACTAGAACCAAACAAGGTAAAGTGTTCAAGACCACTGTGTTAGGCATCTAACATCAATCAAATACAGGAACAAGATTTAGATTTTAGTTTTGTCTCAATATTTACTAAATTGTTACCTTGAATAAGTCATGTATTATCCTTGAATGTCAGAGTTTCCTTTTTTTGTTTGTTTATTTTATTTTTTTTAAATTTTTTTAATGTTTATATATTGTTGAGACAGAGAGAGACAGAGCATGAGTGGGGGAGGGGCAGAGAGAGAGGGAGACACAGAATATGAAGCAGGCTCCAGGCTCCAAGCTGTCAGCACAGAGCCCGACGCGGGGCTTGAACTCACATACCGCGAGATCATGACCTGAGCCGAAGTCGGACTCAGCCGACAGAGCCACCCAGGCGCCCCTGTTTGTTTATTTTTAAGAGAATGCAAGCAGGAGAGAGGCAGAGACAGGGGGACCAAGCGTCTGAAGCAGGCTCTGTGCTGACAGCAGCTGACAGCAGCGAGCCTCCGATGTGGGGCCCAAAATCATGACCTGAGCTGAAGTCAGACCATCAAAAGCCTGAGCCACCTAGGTGCCCCCAGAGTTTAGTTCAAAAACAGTTTAGGGGAATGAGGCAAATAGATAGGTCTAATAAAACTATCTTAAAGATTTTTAAGTATATGTGTTGTTGAGATGTGAAAACGCTTTATAAACTGTAAAGTGTTGTGCTAATATAAGGTAATAGTTAATTTTACTGCTATTACAATCATGCTTGCTCAGTGCTAAGCACATGGAAAATATTGAAATAGTTGTTGAATCAAATACAGGAACAAATATTTTCATGCAGCATTAGAAATTCGCCTATCAAATAAAACAAGGTGAGCATGTTTATGACTTTGCTCTTTAAAACAACTTGAACTTCGGGAAACCTTATTTACTCTCTGTGTATATGTGTGTGTGTACTTCTTTTAAAAGGAATTGGTCCAGATGGTCATATCGCTTTCAATGAGCCAGGATCCAGTTTAGTATCAAGGACAAGATTAAAGACTCTAGCAATGGACACCATTTTGGCAAATGCTAAATATTTTGATGGAGATTTATCGAAAGTGCCAACTATGGCTCTCACAGTTGGTGTGGGGACAGTGATGGATGCAAGAGAAGTAAGAATTAAATATTCTTTGATGTCTATAGATTTTGAGAAACTATGGCACCAAATAAGTGACATTTATATCCTATTCACAATGTAAATTGTTATCTAGCTTTCAGTAGTTTCTGTCAGTCTCATTTTAGTGTTTAGAATTCAACTAAATTAAGGTTTTGGAGCTTATATAAACTAAGAATTAGGTACCATCCCTTTTGGAGTACTGCTTTATTTGCGTATTCCTTGCCTTACAATTTGAGTTTCTAAAATCATACTGATCAAATGGTCTGTTTTTAAGTGAAATAATCCGGCGAAAGGACTGTAAAGCTAGTTAACATGAAGCTACTTTTGGAGGCTCAAGATAATTTAGTGTAAAGTACATCTTGACTGTAGGAGGATAGCCAGTTAGTTTCCAACAGAAAAAGAACCCGTCTAAGCTGGATCTGTTCTAAATTTGGTATACTTAAGAAGGCAAGAGCTCTGAAAAGACCCTGCCTACTCTTTAATTTTATTTTTAAAGAACCATTATGTTTTTTAAAGTTTATTTATTTTGAGAGAGGGAGAATCCCAAGCAGGCTGTGTACTGTCTTCACAGAGCCTGAAGTGGGCTCAAACTCAAAAACTGCGAGATCATGACCTGAGCCGAAATCAAGAGTCAGACACTTAACTAACTAAGCCATCAGGTGCCCCCTAATTTTTAAATTTTTAATTGGACTTTCATTTCCTTCCCTGAGAATAACAGAACAAATTATAGTCAGCTCCTGATTATAAGTGGTTACATCATATGGAAACCCCTTTCTTTTCTGTCAACAAGATGGGATAGGTTCTGAGTGAAGTGTACAGACAAACTGTGATGAATAAGTAAATGATCTTAATGTAAATATGTCTAGACTTGAATACACAGAACTGTCATTCAAAATGTAGTTTTTCATGTAAAAGTTATCAGTATATGAAGAAAGACCTTTCAAGGATTGCAACTTCAAAGTAATTAAGTTGAAAAAGATTTTAGAGCAATCGTATTTCTAACATATGAAACAAAGTTATACAAATAGATTTCTTCCATTTAACAAGATTAAAGTTTTAATGTAACTTATGATGATTTTTAGAATGAACAGAGGGTTGTTCAGATATTGATTTTTTTTTCTTTTGGTCAGTTTTTCCAACAAAATTTTATGATGCCACTTGCCTCACAATTTTCACTCCCAGCATGATTATAATTCATTATGGCAAAACTATTCTAGGACTTGATTATTTTCCCAGGGGCCTTAGTACTTTGGTTTTTTTATAGCATTCTTTTGAAACAAGTATCATGTCATGATACTTAATGGCTTTATCTTTAATTTTAAGGAGTTTAATGTGTACAGATTTTCATTTACCAGTGGTTTTAACTGTGATGTAAACTGCTCTTCAATTTTAGTTTCATTGAGTACAAATACATTTAAGGATTGCCTGTTTGGCTCAGTCAGTAGAGCATGCGACTCTTGATCTCAGGGTTGTGAGTGCAAGTCCACGTGGGACTTGCCAAGCAGAGATAGGAGGAAAAGACCAAGAGACTCAGGAAGAATTGGTTCACTTTTGAAAAGAGTGTCCTTGGGAACGCAGCACCAAGCAGCCACCCGTGGATTGGAGAGGTTACCTAAAAATAAAATATTTTTAAAAATACACTTGATAAAACTTTGAATCAATATATGGGGCAGATGCTACTGTTAAATGGAAAGTGCATTTGAATAGGAAACTAAATTTCTAAGTGGTTAGTTTATCAGTAAGAAGCTTCATTTTGGCAACTTGGTTAATGAAGACCTTCTGTACACACCTTGGAAGTGACACCCTGGAAGTTATTACAGGTTTCTTTAAGACTTGGGAATTGTCAACAAGATAAAGAACCACACCCAAAACTACTTATCACTCTTTTCTTGGCTTGAGGCCTTCACACTAATAGTATGTGTGAAATGCTGTACTTTTCTGGACCTTGCTTAGCTGAAATGGCACCTTGCAGTTTTCAACGTTCACAACCCCCTTTCTTGACAATAATCCTCACAATCAGAGTTACTTCTATTTTCTCTCAGACCACTGTTCTTTTCCTTTATAGCATTTTTTTCACAATTTCTGATTGTTCTTGTATGTTTACTGGTTTAATATCTTTTTTCTTACTTACAATCTCTGTGACTTTATAGGTCATATGTATCTAGCACCTTACACTGCCTGTAATATAATAGTTATTTAATTACTTGGGAATAGTTTGAATGAATTATGTTCATGATTCATGTTAGACAAGGTTAGTCCTACCCACAGCTTGGTTATTTACTTGAACCAACAGATAAGAATTTTGTTGACTTTTGGCTCTTTGTCAAAAGCTAAATCTGCCTTCAAAGGATTCAAATTTGTTTTTACTGAAGTATATTTAAAGATATTATCATATATTTTAAAGGTAACTTCAAAAGACAAATTTTTTTCACTGCTGTAACATCTTTATAATTGTTATATATACTTATAATGCTTTGGATAGTCTTAAGATGACATAGGAAAAACTAATAAAACTTAAAAATCTGCTTTTGATTTTGTTGCCTTACTGAAAATCACCGAGGTCACCAGTGATTTCTTCTTTGCCAAAATCGACATCTTCTCTGCAGGTCTTGTCCAACTGGGCCTCTTTTCATCATCAGTGACTGTTGGCCATTCCTTCCCTCATAAACTCTAGCATTCTTCTCTCTTTCTGAGCATTCCTTCTCACTCTGCTTCCCAGGCTGTTCTTCTCTCATCTGCCTTCTGAATATTGTTGTTCCCTAGGGTTTCATGCTGAGACTACATATCCATTCTGCATGCTTTGGAGCAGGACTTTGTCTTTCTTTCCTTCTTTCTTTTTCTTTCCTTCTTTTTCTTTCCTTCCTTCTTTTTCTTTCCTTCTTTCTTTTTCTTCCTTTATTTCTCTTTCTTTCTTTCTTTTTCTTTCTTTCTTTTTCTTTCTTTCAAAAAGTCAACAGCAGTAACTCTTTGGAACATTCTTTCTGTAGTTTTATCACTATTCCAAAAAGATTAAGTATTCTCAATACAGTAATAATAATACATATTTTTATCTTGTAGTCTTTCTGAAGCTTCAAGTTTCCTATTTCCAACTTCCAGCTGACATCTAGATATTTAAAGATTCCTTATATGCTTACACTGTCCAAAATTTAAATTTATCTTTCTACCAAATTTCCCTTTCTTCTGAATATTCCCTCTCTTGGTGAATAACAACACTCACCATAAAAATTATCTGAGCTTGAAACATGGGTTATTCTCAGCATCTTCTGTACATCTACTGAGTCACCAAATCCCAACTATTTAACAAATAACTTAGAGGTAAATAAGGATCCTGCCACTGCCTATTAAATCTGTATTAATTTTTTCAAGAATTATTGCAAACCCATTCTAAACAGCTATATCCATTCTTTACGTATCACATTCTCTGTGTTACAGTCTGATTTTTTTTTTTTTTTTCAAAAGCATAGTTGAGTTTGTTACTTACCTGTGTAATTAAGAGCCTCTGATGCCCTATTCTATCAAAAGAGGAAGACTAGCCTCTCTGGCATACAAAGGCTCTGTGTTATCAGATCTCAACCAGTGTTCTAGCATTTCCTTTCATTTTCCTGTACTCCAGCCTCACCAAATTTCTAGCTTTTAACCCACTGCCCCATAACTATCTTACATGCCCCCTGTGTGGAGCTTTCCTGCTTATCCTTAAAGACTTGGTTTCAGATAAGAGCTACTCTAAAGCTTTTTCATGAGAGAAATACTTTCCTGAAGAATAGTGGAGCGGATAGATATTTCTTCTTAATTCTCAGTTAAAGGTTGGGTATGTCTTAGGCTTGTACACACACTAATGAGTTATTCTGCATCCCACTCCAGACTTTCAGCAGCTTCCTTTCATTTCACTTCCTTCATAATATTGTGTATTTTCCCTTTCTCATTGGTAAATGTTTTGTCTTTTCATTGTTTTTTCACAGTATACATTTGACATAGAAATTCGTTGCCACCTCTCCCATTACCATTTTACATTATTTGCTTCAATAATGAAAGATAGCTCATATTTTCCAATTGGTAGACCTTGTAATGGTTTCCTTATTTCTCAAGAGACAGTCTAATGTAGTTAAGGATATAGACCCTGAAATCAGACATCCTGTTTATATCCTAGTCTTACCAAAACATTGGGTAAGTTACAGAATATCTGTGCTTCTATTTCATTTTCTGTAAAATGTGAATGAGAACAGTATCTCATTGTAGTGTTTTGAGGAGATAAATGAGATAATTCAAGGAAAGTCCTAAGCGCAGTGTTCGAACTTTGTAACCACCAAATCATATTTTTACACTCTCTTAAAATAAAACTTGAAAAAATATCCTTCATGCAGCAATCACTAGATTTAAGGAAGTATGAAAGAAGTTTTGTAGAGATTTCTCAAGGGTTAGTCTAAGGACTTCTTCCAGACTGCTTAATAGTTACTTAGGGGACCCTAATTCCTGGGTCTTAACTCCAAAGATTATTAATTGGAAGACAGGATGAAACAAAGAACCTTTATTTTTTTTAACTCCTTGATAACGCATATTTTACTCTAAAGAAAAAACACAACAGTGGTTAATAATATCCAGCAAGGAAAACTAATTAACAAATCTGTTAATCCGTGTTATGCTTACCTTATTAAATATAATTTTTGTTTTAAAAACAAAAGCTTTTATGTGATGCTATTTAAATTCTCCACTAGCCTAGATCTTTATACTTGAGAACAAGAAATCTCAACAGGAACATTTGTAGAAGTTCATCCATCTCTCTCAGTTCATGGGCTCCAATAGTATAGCTTCAAAATGAAAAGTATTAAATCTTGGTAAAATAAGTATAGTATCTGATTCATTAATCTTTCATTTCTTCCTGGTTTAGAAGTCTGGTTTTAAAATAGGAAAAGCAGAATTTTTATGTTGTCACAATATTTTTGAATTATAACCACCTTAATATTCATTTTTTAGTTAATCACTATGAGAAAAAAATCATGTTTAAAGATTACATATATTGTTTAGCTTAACTTATAAAATAGGATTGATTTAAGTGCTGAAAATGGTAAAGATTCATTCTGATGCATATACACTTACATTTTCATATGTTCTTTGAATTATAGGCTTTAGGAACTAGGGACCAAGAGCTTGGATTTTCTATAGCTCATAAGGGTATTCTTAAGTTATCTGTGCTTAACGGGCAGTTCTTGCATTCAGGTAGATCCCTAATCCTTTTTTAAATCTAGTTTTTGCTTCAAGACAACTTTCGATAGCACATGTTCAGTGAAATAGTCTTTAGGCTTCTTTCTCTTACTTTCAAAGTAATATCTACTCTATTGATTGTCTGGACTAGAGCAGTTGGTATATCCTTCTTGGTTATATAAATTCTTTGCTGACTTGTAAGTCTCCTTTTCTTTCTTCTTCACTCTCCCAGTTCTCTTCTGCACATCGGCATTTAATGTATTAATAATTATATGGACTATAGTATATTCAGTTATACTCTATAATAAGATACTATTTTACTTTCTTAAACTAGAAGAGAGATCCAATTTATGCTTGCCTTTTACCTTGAACAGAAATAAAACTCTTGAACTGTGAAGAAATATGTAGCTATTTATTTTTATTTTACCTTCAGAAGAATATTAGTGCTAACATCTTTGTTTCCTAAAAAAGGAGCTTTTTAGTAATTTGAATCATGTTTTAAGAATTAATTAACATGTAATGGTCATGATTTTTCAGGTAATGATCCTCATAACAGGTGCACACAAGGCATTTGCTCTCTACAAAGCAATAGAAGAAGGAGTAAATCACATGTGGACTGTTTCCGCTTTCCAGCAGCATCCCCGAACTATTTTTGTGTGTGATGAAGATGCTACTTTAGAATTAAGAGTTAAAACTGTGAAATACTTTAAAGGTGAGCATTGAAATTTCAGAAGCAGATTGTGAGAACATTCATTGTAGATGACAGTTAAAACTTACTAAGACTGTGGAGTTACATCCTGCACTGTGCCTATTGAAAACTGGCATTTTACCAACACACTAGCCAGTTCTTTTTAAGGAATAGAAAAGTCTCACTGCAGATAATAGTTGCTTTCAGAATATTTTCCTATATTTTTTTCACGAAGAGAATCTCTTCAATCTGTATTTTCAGTGAATATTTTTCTTAAATCCAAATTTAAAAAAAATTTACTTTCATATTGTATATGCAAAATTAAATAACCCAAAGGAAATGTCTATATATTGATTTTCTTTTCATTTTTTCCCTGACCCACCTGCCTCACCAAGCTATTTTAGAACCTAATTAGCAGCTAAGTTGGGTCACCCACTATCTCATCTAATCTTCACAATTTCAAATTATTCCCCTGTATCAGTTATAATGGTTCAATGTCAAAGCAGTATGGAATAAATGTTGCAAGCAATCAGGGGTTTGACTGCCCAGACTTCTGCATGTAGATTTTCCTTTTGACTCTTCTTGTAGTCTAGTTCAGTAATTCTTAACCCTTACTGTACCAGGTTGTATATATGAAACCACAAGTGCTTGATGTAATGGGTGATTTAAGAGGTTTTCAAGGACTATACTGTTTAGAACCTGTTCTCTGCTTAAGAGTGAATTCCTCATATAGAAAAACATAATAAACAAGCTGTATAAATAGGTGCTCTTTATAAAATACCTGTAGCTGATATGAAAATAATACATAACTGGTCACACACACACACACACGTCAGTAATTCACAAAGTATGTAGCTATGTGTACTACTGATATTACATGCTTGAATATGTATTTTTATTTTTTTTTTACTCCAGTAACTAGGTGTTTATTTAACATGTATTAGAAAAAATATACTGAACCAATTCAACCTATATTTCATGAATATAATTGCTTTGATAGCGTTAAAGAAGTAACCATATTTTATTGTCTCTAAAACATGTCATTTTTTATATCTATTTTGTCTGAAATTAGGAGGTGTTTAAAATTGGTGTCACTATCAGCTACTTGGTAACATTTTTTTTCTTAATGGTACATAATGGTACAGCATCTTATTGCTTTTAGTGTCTCATTCATGAAATATAGTATGTAACTTAACTTAGAAGTCATTGTAAGGGGAATTTTTAAGTTAACTCCATAGTTCATGTAACTGTGTGAACATGGCAGAAATCTTGACGGTGACACACAAGTGATGGAAGCTGGATGAACAGTGAACAAATACAATTCTGACGTTTATATAGTGAGCATTTTCCTGTTTTACTAAATATTCTTCAAAAGTATTTTTAGTGGTTATATAATAGTCAAGGAGATGTATCTTAATTCACTTAAACATTTCCTTACTAGTTATTTCCAGTCATAATATTTTCATAAATTTTTTTTTTTGCCAACCCACAAAGGTATCACATTAAACTGAAAAATTTCTAAGTTTAATAAGTTGACAAGTAAAAGAATTATCTGTGAGTTTTGAATATGACAGAGCTCTTGGATGGAGTTTTACCCATGTATGTAGTCTTTCAGATTTCATTACAAATATTAGACTCCTTGAAAAAATTAATAGAAGGAATCCCCATTATCCACATACTTTAATGCCAGTTTTAAGGAGATTCTTTTAACATTCTCATATTCTAATATGCCAGCAATCCTCAGACAAACCCCTGTGCTTATCAGACTTTGTCCATTTGTTTTTTATAGAAAACATTTACATTTTATGTGAAGTAAATATTTAATAAAATACTCAATCATTGCCAATAATTACATGACTAGGTACTATTCTAAATGGTTTTCTTAATTCTCACAATTCTACAAAGTGGGTACTCAGATAATTTCATTTATAGATGAGTTAACAGGCTTAACAGAGATGTTGTCACTCAAAGTCATACGGCTTATATATGGGCAGAGCTGGTTAAGTGAAACCATACTTATCTGGATTCTGGGCTTTTGTCCACTGTTACACTGCCTCCTAGAATAGGTATAAACTGGCTACCTAAATCATATTTCTGTTTATTTGGGTTGTTTTCATACTATAATAACTGCTTCCAAAAGGTATAGACATATTGTAAAGGTAATTTAACACGGAAGTAGGTGATTACACATATTTTGTTTTTTAATTCATCTATTCCAGAGTCTAAGCTCTTCTGAAACATTTTAAAGTGTAGACTATTTATGAGTAAATCGCTCTACTGCTATTTTGAGGACACTGTATTTTCCACCTTGGACCTGCATATATTTCTGAAGAGGTTCAGGGTGTCAGCCTCAGTCAGGGTGCCTCCCTTCAGTATGGAAAAAAAATGAAATTGAGATTTTGTTCGGGCTATAGTCAGACCACATTTCATAGTAAGACATTTTAATACAGGGTAGAATAGAATATTCACAGATTTATCCATATTACAAATGTGTTTTATATATTTTCCATATCTTCACTGAGTTATTCTGTCACTTCAAGGTGTACTGGAGAATATGAATCCTCTGGGTACCATCTATAATTCTTCATACTCCATTCATATCACTAATCTTTCTTCCCATCACTAAAAAGTGCCTAAAAGGTTCTAATTATTTAGCTTTCTAAGAAAATCTAGGTTAACTGTATCTAAAACAACAAAAATCATTAGTAAATGGAAGTTTATTTCAATATACAGGTATACCTTTTAAAAGACAGAAGTAAATAACAGGAAAATATAATTTAATATTTAGTGTTGGATTTCTTTGTTTTTGCTAATTTCATATAAAACCTCTTTTATGTTCTTAAGAGAATATATTTTCAAGACATCATCATCATAGTGAACAGTTTTTTGGTTTCATCCTTTGTAGGCCCTGCTCCAATAGCTTGACAAAGGTTGAATGAGTTCAGATTGAGCCAAAACCATAAAACTGACATTTAGAATCTATGACATTTCACTTCTGGCAACATGTCAGGAAGTCTCTGTGTTTTAGTCAGTATTCAATTTATTTTTGTCCGTTAGCGATTTAAAAGCAATGACTTGTTTCTATCAAATTCTTGTATTGAAAGTTGTTACCTTAAGTCGTAGTAAATTCTTTATATGTTCTCCAAAATGCAAGTAATAAAATTTTCAAAATAATTCCTAGTTTGGAAACAGCCCTATGTGTAAATGTTACAGCCAATATATAGTTAAAACTGACAGAGTTGAGCTTTTGTTTATTCTGCTCTCTGTTTTAAATCTCTAATGTATTAGTCCCATGATAAAATCTGTAAGTAAATGATAGACAAATTGTTTCAAGTAGAATGAATCTCTTATTATAGCTGCTTCTCTATAAGAGGATACATCTTCTAAATGAAATGGCTAAAATTACCACTGTCTTTGTTGTTCCCTCTCTTGGCTTTCTCTAGTCCCCATCTTACTGCTTTTTACATATTGGTTGTTGAAATGAATTAAACTTTTCAGTTAAAGCTTGTTTTAAATAGGATTCGTTCCGTTTGGAGATATAATCTGGCAAATAGTTTTCACTCGCAAATATTTTTTCTGCACTATACACATCATGCTTTCATGTTTATTTTTGGTAAGGATAAATTGTATTTACCAGTTCGTGTCATCAGCCAAGAAAATGGGCTCAAGTACCTTCAAATACATAGTCTCACACAGTGTTAGCAAAAAGAAATGTAACAAGTATCCCTATCTGAAAGTAGGTGACTCAGTATCCTAAAAAGTTGGCTCATTAAGTGATTTGAGAAAATAAAATATATTTCATTAAAATAAAAGCTCCACAAAGGTGAGGGCTTAAGTTTTGCTTACTGCATTATTTCACTGTCTAGAAGTGTGTTTGGTACATTGGTGGCATTTGATAAGCTGTGGAGACTTGGACAGGTAGGTGCATGGGAGAACACAGGACTATGAAAGCATCTAAACACTGAATTCTATCAATCACCCCATGAAGTCCAAAGGATATTAAGGGTAAAAGTTGAATAGCATAGTTGAAGAAAACCTTCTAAGTTGATAGGATTCAAAGCCCTAGAAAATGGATAGTAGCATTTAGATTGGGAGGAAATGGCAAAAGCAATAGCATAGATGTAAGAGCTAACATGGCAGCAGAAAAAGTTCCTGTTAATAGAGAACCACTAAAGTGTACTGATAAAATAGAGCTAGATTATACTTTAAAAAAAAAAATAAAAATCTGTACACCCAATGTAGGGCTCGAACTACAACTCCGAGATCAACACTCACATGCTCTTCTGACTGAGCCAGCCAGGCAGATTATACTTTAAAAATTTTAAATCAAAATGGAATGTAGGGGTTGAGAGCAAAAAGGAAAACCAGGGTTCATATGTCATGGTTTTTCACTTTTTGGGTCATGGGCCACTTTGAAAATCTGGTGACGAGACTGTCCTTAGAAAAATGCACACCTGCACACATTCACATTTGTATATTAATGTGGGAGTTTCAAAGACTCCTTGAACCGTCTCTAGCTGTGTTATATCCTAAGAGTTGAGGCTGTACTTGATTTCTGCAGGTGGCAGCTTCCAAATTGTCAGCACTTTAAGAGTCAGAGATGGTTCAGTATTGACGCCTCTATTTTTTCTTGTATTCTAAGTTTAACTGTTTTGTTAAATATGGATTGTTCAATGTTTAAATATGGATTGTTCAACTTTTTAATGGTACCTTGGATTTTCTTCACTCACTTCCTTCAGTGTGGCTTATTATCACCCCTACTGTAAACACACATAGCAAAATAATGGAAAATAATTTGCCAGATGAATGGATGGGGTAAAATGGAGAACTAAAGCCATCCTAGTGTAACAATAGTTCTGTTTCTAGCTGGAATCTGGAAGAGGAAATACCAGTGGATCAAATTCAAGAGACTTATAGATATAATTAAAGTGTATTCATCAAATCAGTATTCAGATTTGTTATTTTTGTCATGCTGAAGCTCTGAAGACAAGAACTGCTTCTACTTCTGGTTACTCCCAAAGAATCTGTATATATCCTAGATTTACAGCTCCATAAGTAATTGGAAATTGCTATTTGCTAGGTAGTTAAAACTAAATATTATGAAACATTTCTATTTTCATTTTTCAGTAAAACTTTATTCTGTATCAGATGGAAACCAATATACTTATTGTATCTTATGAACTCTTCTATTTTCTAAAGTAATTGAGATATAATTCAAAATTAAAAATAAAACTAGAACTATGCTTTTTTTCTTTAAGGTTTAATGCATGTGCACAATAAACTTGTGGATCCACTATACAGTATGAAAGAAGGAAATTGAAGGAGATTGAAGCAAAATTCTGCTTGAATGAACAGAACACTTTTTAAGTAGATGAATTTTCAGCTATGCAATATGATAAAAAATGGGGATTTTTTGAAGACTGTCATTTTTGAAGTCCAATATATGTTAAACATTCCATATTTACAATGTGTCCATTTTATACTAAGGTTTAGGAGAAGTAGTTGGCTCTCACAAATACCTGTTACTGTATAAAGTACAGAAGCCACACAGCCACTCTATAAAACAGTGCAGAAATGAAATGTCTGTTTAAAAATTTCAAGTCATTTTTAATGTGAAGAATATACATCAAGTATCATTCATATGAATCTGGTGGCATTCTCAAGAATTTTATTTTTTAATCACAAAGACACTCCACCTTTCAGATACCATTCATTGCAAACCTTTACTTTTGGAATGTAATCTTTGCATTTTCTGTGCATTACACACAAGCTTTTCTGCACGTGGATGCCTTAGTCCCCTTCCTGCAGTAGCATCTGGACATCAAAAGTCCTGCTATATATTGTTGGAACAGAAAATCTGAAGAAATGACAGTGCCTAAAAGTACAGTTTATGTCCTTTTGGAAAGTATGTATAAGTGCATGATTTTCGTGCACCACCTTCTATGGCACTTTTTTACAAATGTGCTCTTATTTTTATTTAATGACTTGGGTTCATGCTTTTAATAAGTATTTTGGCAATTATGAACTTTATACCTAGCAACACACTTAAGGAAATTCTTTTGAAGACAATTTTCTGATTATTGTTAAACTTCATAAATGATTAGCTTTACTCCTTACTATATGTCTAAAAAGGTAACATCATAAAGTATATATAAAAGGAATTACTGTAAACTATTTTAGATTGACATTAACAACTTGCATCATTAAACTGCAAATAAAACTATATTGTTTTCTATCTTTAACTCAAATAAAGCTTATAATAAACAAATGCTATCTACATTTTATTTCCAAAAGTGAAACTGAATACATGCATCTGAGAGATTCCAACATTAATAGGTGTATTGAGCCTGCATTTATTTTTTGTTTGTTGCCATCATGCATTTTTGAGATCTATGTGAAAAGGCAATGATTCTACGTGTAATTTCTTAGCCACTCCTTGGGGAATAAAAAAATGCTCCCTCTGCGTATTTTGCATCTAGAAGAACATTACTTAATATACTTAAGCATACCTTAACTGAAATGTGATTGAAATGTATTAACAAATAAAAATTCAGAAATAAATGTTTAGAATAAAATATGCTCCTTTAATTCCAGATAATGCAGTTATAATAACCTTAAATGTTATAAATAGTCTTTAAATGACTAGTCACACACTTGGTAATAAAATTGTACTGGCTACTACAAACTACCTTAACTAAGAAAGTCCTGGTATCATAGTGAAGAAACTAAAGATACCTGTTTTAGAGCATGGTTCACTAGTTCCTTCCGTGCTTTAAATGTGATAGCTGAAACACAGCTGAGAAGATCTCCTTTCCATCACTGCCCTTGATGTTAGGGGGCTGGTTTTAGGTTCATGTACTCAGGCTCCTCAAGCAAACTGATTTCTAGCGACTCTAGCTCCCTAGCTCAGAGGCCAAGCTGCTGTTAAGTAAAGAACTAAGACTATTAGATATTTCCACAAGGTAATAAAATATGGTAGCTAAGTACTGGTGGAATTTGGATAAAGAAACCAGTGTTTAAACCCGAGCTCTGTCAATCAATGATACTAGCAATGCAGGAGTCTGAGCTTCTTGCTCTGTAAGATGGGGTGCTATTAGTACCTGTACCTTGACTGTGTGTAGACTGAATGAGGCGATGCCTATGGAGCTCAGCTCAATGGCGGTCACATATTAAACTCAATAAATGGTGGCTATTCTAATACTCATATTTACATTGTTGTAATGTTTGCAAAAATCTTAGTACAGTAAGGTCCTATCGGGGATACACGTAGAAGGCACACAACTCTAAATCATGAAAATCCTGTTTGGGAGAGTGATCAGGGGAGACGACTTAAGCTTATACTAAAAAATTTGAAAAATAGTTTTTATTACTACAAGTAAAACTGCTTCCTAAAAAGTAAGAGCTTAAAGGAAATAATTAAATGTGTCCAAATTATATGCCTACTAAAAAAGCACAAATATTAAATATTCACACACGTGGTGAATACTTCATGGCAGGTACTAGCTTGTAACTTTCTCCTGACAATAATGGTAGAACACTTTGTTTTAGAAATTATATGTCAATGTTCTAGCTTCAAATATACTCTTTCCAAAATTCTGTTACGGAATCTCGTATTTCTTCTATTATAGCTACAAGAGATAGGAAACATATCTAAGATTATATAAGGACAAAATCACAGTTAATTAACTTGTATACACCATTTTAAGTAAATCCTACTATCTTATAGTTAGAATTACTTCATAATGTAATAACCTTAGTTTAATATGTATCAATAGCCTTATCCCCAAAAGACATTTACCTCATTCAGTGCGCTCAAGGTACAGGATGAAATCAAACGGCTAAATCATTTCTCTTACTGCCCTTGCATTTGTTCATTCACTTGGTAAACACAGGAGTTAAGAGGACATACTTTGAAGCATGACAGCCATTTACTGCCTGTGTGACTTCAGCTATATGACTTAACTAAAGTGCAGTCTCCACAATTATGAAATCTAGACAGTAATTATTAAGTTGTCATTAATAACAGCTGCTGCTAATAACCAAACACCCATCACTTTGCACCAAATGCTTTTCAATTATAAAATTAAGACAGCTCCTACCCTTAATTTTAATTTAGATGTATATGTGAATCTAGTTCCAAACATTAATATAAATTTTAACAATAACTAAACAGCACACGTCCAGCTAGTATGCTATTTGACTTTACTTAATAACTCACATAAAACTAAATTTATCCAGCTAACAATAAATTGATAAGGTGATTTTGAAAATATCTTGGGCTTGAACTAGAGAGAATCTTTAGTATGGAGACTTTTAGTGTAAGAAAAAATGTACATGGGGCGTCTGGGTGGTCCAGTCAGTTATGCATCCAACTCTTGATTTCAGTCAGCTCAGGTATGATCTCACAGTTTGGTTCAAGAGATGGGGCCCCATGTGAGGCTCCGCCATAACAGCAAGGATCCTGCTCAGGATTCTCTCCGTCCCTTTTTCTCTGCCCCTCCCCTGCTCATGTGTGCATGCTCTAACTTAAAATATGCGTGAAAACAAAACAGTTAAGATTCACTAAGTACTATTGTGTCATACACTGTTCTGAATATTCTTATTTTTTTTTTTTTTTTTTTTAGTGTTTATTTATTTTTGAGGGAGACAGAGTGTGAGCAGGGGAGGGGCAAAGAGAGGGGGAGACACAGAATCGGAAGTAGGCTCCAGGCTCTGAGCTGTCAGCACAGAGCCCAAGGCAGGGCTGGAACTCACAAACCCTGAGATCATGACCTGAGCTGAAGTCAGATGCTCAACCCACTGAGCCACCCAGGCGCCCCTCTGAATATTCTTGACATACTATCTGATATAATCTTCACAACAACTTATGGAGGTAAATAATAGTATAATCCTGATCTTACTAAAGAATAAATAGAGATTAAATTATACTCTACCTTGCCAGTGAGTGGTGGGATAGAAGTTTGAAACCAGACAATTTGGCTTCAGAACCCAAGCTCTTATCCACCCACTACTTCCTTTTAAAAGAAAAGCTAATAGGTTATTATTTTTTTAAATATTTTTGAGAGAGAGAGAGAGAATGAGTGGGGGAGGGATAGAGTGGGAAGAGAGAATCCAAGCAGGCTTTGAGCTGCTAGCACAGAGCCTAATGTGGGGCTGGAAGTCATAAACCACGGGATCGTGACTTGAACTGAAATCAAGAGTTAGACCCTTAACCAACTGAGCCACCTAGGCACCTCTGCTAATAGGTTATTTAAACCCAAAAAAGCCCTGAAAGCAACAAGGAAATTTTATAATTTTCTTTCTCTTGCCAATATATACATTTACTAAGGAAAATTAAAAGATACACAAATTTTAATTTATGAAAATTCAATATATTTTTTCCATTTACTTATCAGATTGTGTTTTCAGAACTTTTATAAAAGCATCTTTTGGAACTTCAATGTTGCCAACTTTCCTCAGTTTTTTCTTTCCTTCTGCTTGTCTCTTCAAAAGTTTCATTTTTCGAGTAATATCACCACCATACTGAAAAATATTTTAAAAAATTCGAAGTCCAACAAATCACTCCATAGAAAATTAATCATATGATTACATACAGAAACCAACACAATTACCATAACCTTGCAATTATTACCCATGAGACACACACCTGCAAAGTTACCTTTCTAATCCCCTTCATAGATCTTAATTTAACATCTTCTCAAAGAATGATAAAGGCTTTATTTTTTGGGTGGAGATGAAAATCACCAATGAAACCCAGTACTATGTTATGCATGTCAAGGAAGAATTATTAATCCGCTTACCAATTCAAGTCTTAAAATTTTGGATCATAAAGCTGTAATCCAATAAACTCACACAGGCACAAATGTGCCAGTCCCTATGCTAAGGATTTAGAAAAAGCATTTACTGGTTAATTCTCATACCTCAGTTAGGAAAAATTTTTAACAAATGAGACACTTCAACAAAGCATTGTAAGAGAGGTGGATTTCAAACTGCCACACTTTTCCCACTGTAAGACACAGTATCTTCAAACTCTCTCCCTGAAAATTAGGTCAATAATGCTATCCTGACCATAACTTATAAAATACTACCTTACACAGTACTTAATACAAGGAAATTTTTATAAATAAGATGGAAAATAAGAATGTTATCAAAATGAACACATTAGTCGACCTGAGATTTACCTATTTAAAAGGAAAACTAGGCAAGTCTGGGTGGCTTAGACGGTTAACCGTCCGACCTCAGCTCAGGTCATGATCTCGCGGTCCGTGGGTTCAAGCCCCGTGGGTTAAAGCCCGTGTCAGGCTCTCTGCTGACAGCTTTGATTTTAAACTCATGAAATAGATCTATTATTCAAAGTAGAAAACAGGTAGATACGTACACATTTTGCCAAAACATTTTTCCTATAGGCTTTCACACTGAAAAAGAAGAAATTTTATATAAATTACATAATTTCATTACATTTTTCAAAACAATTAACTAAAGTAAAATTGTGTTAGGAAAAGAAAAATTCATTACAAATATAGGCATAAAATTTATCCAAAGACTATATAAAAATGGTGGTTGTCACTTCACCACTACCGATACATGCAAGTTTGGGTTTAAACTACAAATGAATAGCAATTTCCAGCCAGGGAAATACGTCTGATTTTCCAGAAGTCAAGGAAAGTAAATAGGCTACCAGATAGTTCTTGCTCTTCCTTCCAGATAGTTACTCGTAGAGCAACTCAATCCATGTCCCAATGTAAAGATCGCATATCATAAAAAAGACCAGTTTCCTACATAAATTAGCCTATTTTCAATATCTACTGAATCACATAATCTACAATGCAAAGCTTAACATATTAGGATTCTTCTCTCATCTTTCTGACTTATAATTCTGCTAACCCTGAGGAAGCAATATTAAGTGTTTAAGTAAAAATCATAATTTAGTCTTTTGAAAAAAATATCTCCATCAACTGTTTATATTTTTCTTTCAAAAATTCTTAAAAAGTTTCAGTTCCTAGTAGCTTATAAACTATTCCTAACACAGGAAATTCAGTAGTCATTCAGTAAAAGGAGTGGAAATAAAGCAATTCCTCAAACCGATGTGCATTACTTTAACAATTATAAATAATATAGCTTAAAATGTTAAATTTAAGTAAATCATTCTAACAGTCATCACTTAATTAAATGGAATTAAAAATTGGATTAGTATTTCCCCAAGTAAGAAAAAAGCTTAGGCCAATGAGAAATTACATTTTCCAGTATTATTTCATTTTTAAGCCATATCATTTCTAACCATTTATCATTTCTAAAATAGAAGAAAAAAACGAATTTCAACTCACGTTTCTCTTGCGATGATTTTACTTCCAACAGCAGCTTGAATTGCTATCTCAAACAGCTGCCTAGGAAGAGAATCCTTCAGACGTTCACATATGGCTTTGCCAACAGAGTGTGCTTTGTCTCTGGGAGAGAAAATGCAACTACTTACATGTACTAAATACAAACATTTAAGTGGCTTTCTAGGGGAGCCTGGGTGGTTCAGTAGGTTAAAGCATCCAATGTCAGCTCAGGTCATGATCTCATGGCTTGTGGGTTCAAGTCCTGAGCCCTGTATCCGGCTTTGCGCTGACAGCGTGCAGCCTGCCTCAGATTCTTTGTCTCCCTCTCTCTCTGTTCCTTCCCTGCTCATGTTCGCTCTCTCAAAAATAAAACAATAATAAGGTAGCTTTCTAGTCTATATGTATAATCAATGTTTCTTTTTTTAAATTAATCTATTTTTTTTTTTTTAAGTAGGTTCCACACCCAGTGTGGAGCCCAATACGGGGCTTGAACTCACAACCTGAGCTGAGATCAAGAGTTAAGAGACTGCACTTGGGGTGCCTCGGTGACTCAGTGGGTTGAGCTTCCAACTTTGGTTCAGGTCATGATCTCACGGTTCATCAGTTCAAGCCTCACGTTGGGCTCTGTGCTGACAGATCAGAGCTTGGAGCCTGCTTCGAATTCTGTGTGTCCTTCTCTCTCTGCCCCTCCCCTGCTTGCGCAGTCCTCTCTCCCTCTCAAAAAAAAATTAAAAAGTTAAAAAATTAAAAAAAAAGAGAGACTGAGCCACCTAGATGCCCAATAAAGGTGATTTCTTAAGAAGGTTCAAATGGAACTCATTTGTCATAAACATCACTTACTCTCTGAATCATGTGACTTTTCTGACTGCACAAATAATATGACCTATTACAGAAAAACTAGAGAAACATATGTGAAAACCATTCTTGATGCCCTCCTCCTCACCCATAGAAAACCAATGTTAAGCATTTTAGAATGTCTATGTTAAACATCTATCCATCCAGCTATTTTTCTGCATGCGAGTTATATTTGCTAAATATATATATTTGGATCATAATGCATATATGTTTGCCTTTTTATTTAATAGGATTTTTGTCACTTAACGGTACTCCACAATATGGTTTTAAAGTGGCTTAACATGATTATTAAACAAGTGCTCCATTATTTTTATCAATCTGCTATTTGTTCAATGTGCAGGGTTTTTCATTATTAAAGGTTTTTTTATGAAGATCAGAAACTTGTTCTTAATTTTAAACCTATCATCAAGTTTAAAAACCATTTCTTTTATTTTGTCCTACCCTAGTGAGGAAAATATTTTTTTCCATGACACTATCCTTTCTGATGATCATAATTATCTTCTTTCATATTTAACAGAAAGAATGGAAGGAGAAACTAGTACAAGGAAATTTAATTAATTACTTTTAAGTTTTCAAACTGTCGCGGTCACATAAAAATGATCAATAATTTTAAAACATGTCAAAAGTGGTTACTTTCACATTCCGTGAATGCTAATTTCTATTCAACTTACTTGTGAACAATAGTGACTAGCTCCTCTACGATATTTCCGTTCAGCAGAATATCCATTTTTACAAGTTCTGCAGTCTGGTAGCCTGCATCTTCATAATCAAAACTATAAAGAAAAATGTCCAAGTGATAGATAAACGTTATACTTCCCAAGAGAGTATTTCTCTTTGCGAAACATCTTTTTTCTACCCCTCCCCATATCCTCCACCCAACTTTCTATCAAAATACTAAAACATACATTTCATATAAACAGATCTAAATGACCAGAGGGAGGAACAAACGCCCTCATCTTTTTACATTTATGAAATGAGGGGAAAAAGCAAGGGGAATATGCTTTATATGGGAAAGCAAAATAAATTGGTAAGCCAGTCTTGGAAAATGGGATGATGAAGGCAAATGTCACATTTTTCCCAATGTTTCCTCCCAACAGCTGCTGGCTGTAGACAATAGTATATATTAATCTCAGAGTTTCATTAAGTTTGGGTTCCTGTTTAGTGTTCTATTACCAGTTAAATAAATGCACGGCACTTACAAAGAGTCATCATAAATAAGGCTTTTGGACTTCATATATTGCTACTCAGTTTAAATCTGCTTTTTTAAAGAGGAAATGAATTAATTCATGTAAAGCATTTGAACAGTAACTAATACAAAAAAAAATATTTAGACTAGAGCCTAGCTTAGCACATGGAAGCACTTGGTTAGTCTCAGCTATTACTATTAAACAAAATGGTCAAAGCTTATCATGCTAATTGAAACGGGGTTAACTTACAAAACTGAGGTCTAATGAGAAAGAAAACTTTAATTATGCTTACGTGTCTTTTCAGTTATGAATAAGAACGTATATAGTCCTAAATTGTCTTAATTTGAAAACAAACTGATGTCTAGAGTTGCAAATGTTTGGTTTCTAAAGCTTTTGGCAGGAAGGTCACAAGTTGATACTCATACTCTAAAACCAGATTATTACTTCAAGTTTGCTAAAATCCTTTCTTTAACAAACACTATTAGGATGAACACTGGGTGTTATATGTATACCAATTTGAAAATAAACTATTAAAAAAACAAACACTATTAAGCATTTACTATATACCATCATAAGTACTATACAGAACACAAAGAGAGGTAAGACCTACACATAGTCTCTAGACTTCATCTGTTTACAGCTTTAAAATGTTCTGTGCTCCAAAATATTAGAATTTCTTCACCCATTTTTTCAAAAGGAACCATTATACAAATGTCTGTATTTCCAAGCCAGCCCAATGGAAACCTAACCTCTATTCAAAATATTCATTCGACTGTACCACTGGAATGAAGAAACACATTTAGAACTCCAAAAGGCTACTTAGGGTTTAGGGCAAACAGTCCATCGAATTAAATATCAGAAGCAGCTTCAAAACAGTCTTTATATAACAAAGGAATTCCTTCCTCTGACCTAGCTGCAGATGATTCTTGCCACTTGGTGTAAGAGAAATTGTTCCTATAGCCTAGCGTAGATCACAGACTACGATGATTTTGTTTAAATTAGGAATTGACTGCTTATAAAAAAGATCCATCCTGAACATAAGAATTACCTTAATTCTGGAACCTGGCATTATTTTAGTTCAAAATAGTTCAAAATTAAACATGTCCTCTCATTTAATCTGATATATGTTTAAAGTTTCTAAATTAAGATTTTAAAACCACTTAATTCACACAGTGGTATCCAAATGCAAACTACAATTGACAGGCTTTCGTTAAAAATGTTATTTAGAACCACTTAGTAATCTTTTAACTACAGTAATTATTTAACAACAAGCTGCCTTGATTCATTTTGTTTAAATCCCACTGCCACTTATTTGTTTAAGTTCTTGTCTGGAAGAAGACAAAGGAGAAAAATACTGGTGACAGAGCAGAAAAAATAATTTCTCAACACAAATGCACACAAAGAATATTCCTTTGTATCAAGAGTTATGATGACTTTCTCATTAAAAAGCTCATGTCAGGGGCACCTGGGTAGCTCAGTCAATTAAGTGTCTGACTTCAGCTCAGGTTATGATCTTGCAGTTCGTGAGTTCGAGCCCCATGTCGGGTTGTGTGCTGACAGCTTGGAGCCTGGAGCCTGCTTTGGATTCTGTCTCTCCCTCCCTCTCTGCCCTTCCCCCACTCGTGCTCTCTCTCTCTCTCTCTCTCTCCCGGTCTCTCTCAAAAATAAATAAACGTTCAAAAAAAAAAAAGGCATCAATCTTAAATAAATAAATAAATAAATAAATAAATAAATAAAAAGCTCATGTCATAAAGCTAAATTTCCGGGTCACTGTAGCATGTTCTTTGAATACTGTAATTTTTCTCTGAATGTGGACTTTACAGCTGAGAATATTCATTTCCCCTTCTACTTCCCCAGCATATTTTATATTTTCTTTAAATTTCAATATATGCTATCCAGTAATTTAAGATTTCAGGATACTAAGGGCATTTAGAGTTATTTAACCCAACATAAATAGTGCCCAAAATGCTATGCATTGAGTTCTTACTTAGTATTAAATCTTCCCTCACTTCTATTGGGCTTTTCCTCCCTGTACTCCTGGGGATGAGACCATGGTTTTCATAATGTGGATCACTTATTCCAGGGAAGAACAAGTTATTAAAATATTCACAGATACAAAGGTACGCCTACCATTTTTTACAAACTAAATATGTACTTCTGTTTTCCAAATGTATAGACGTGCTCCTAGGATTACATAACAACAAATACATATTAAATGTGCCACTGAGGTCACAGTAGCTTTTTTTTTTTTTTAATGTTTTACCTAGTTTTGAGAGAGAGAAACCGAGTACAAGCAGGGGAGGGACAGAGAGAGAAGGAAACAGAATCTGAAGCAGGCTCCAGGCTCTGAGCTGTCAGCAAAGAGCCTGATACAGGGCTCGAACTCACGAACTTCATGACCTGAGCCAAAGTTGGATACTTAACTGACTGAGCCACCCAGGTGCCCCATCAGAGTAATTTCTTGAAATTACATACAACTCTAAGGGATAGGGGGAGTATACTCTTTTTATGAAGGGGATACTACAATTTTTTTTTCTAAAAGAAGGGTAACAGCTTGACGAATCAAAGGAACTCCGTCTTCCATAAGCAAAATATGGAAATTATGTTACTCTCTAACACTTACAAGGTTGCTCCAAGCCTTTCTATCCATAGACTGGTTTCTCAACTATCTTCAAGAAAGCAGAGATTAAATTAAATAAGTAGAGTATTAGAATATTCAGGCTGGTCAATATATCAAAAAAATTGTCCAGGTATCTGAATTTCCCATTAAATTTTTACCTAGCATATCCAGAAGACAGGGATTTCAAAGAGTCATAAAAATCCACCACAATTTCATTCAAAGGGAAGAGATATTTAAGCATAACTCTATTTTGATCAATAAATATCATATTCTTCTGAACTGCTCTTCGAGCCTAAGAAAGAAAAAAAATGTGTTTAATTATAACCTATTTAAATGATTTAAAATGAACATGGAAAGAGGTCAATTAACAATTTAAAAACTTCCTTACAAATCCTATAAAGAGTGGGCAAAATGAAGAAATATTTCTTTCATAGTCTACTAAAAACTTGCAAACAATACTTATAATATAGAGGACTATTTTGTATATAACATATTTATTACCAAAGCTTTTAATCCTTTGTCTTTATCTAACAATCTTTTTAAAATTATACAAGATATAAAAACAAACCAAATGTATCTACAGATAAAGTCGAAGTTCTAATTTCTTGTTTTACAAATAAAGAAACTTAGGTCCAATGAAATTAAGTGACTTACCAAAGTTTTCTAGTTTGTGATTACAGAATTAAAGTGCAAGTCCACTAGTAATCATTTGAGAGTTCTTTCCAATATATTTCAGGATATTTCAAATAGGTTTTTTTTGAGGACCACGATTTGTGGATTAAGTCATTTATTACAGTGTGGCAAACACTAAGGCAAATGGGGAATACTTTTCAGTCAAAAGTCTCAAATACTATAGTTATCTTTCAAACCATCCTCAATTTCAAGTACTAAAAAGTCTAAAAGAAATTACTCTTTTAAAGAGTCAGGATAAATAAGCAACAAATTTCTTTCCTTTGCTAAACTATCAACTCAGTAAATTAACAAAGATGATCAAAATTGCAATTCCATTTTCTCTTACTTAAAATAAAACTGATTTTAAAAGTATAGATATTTGTACACCTCTCTCTTTATACATACACATGTAGATAAGACCTTTGTGAAAATTTCTTATAAATTCAATGTGTTCTGCAGAAGGAAACCTTTCAAAACCCAGACAGGAACCAGTTAGGCAGGACTAAAATTTACTTTTATATTAAACTGTATTACACTTATACCTGGCAAAGCATCATTACTTTCCCAGTATATTCATCTGGTGTGATAATGGTACCCAAAACAACCGGCTCCAAATATTCTGTTACTTTTGACTTATCAGGGAATTGTGCAGGATTGATGATTGTAATTTCCTTTTCTCTGTATTCCTAAAAATAAGAATAATCACCAGTAACTAAAAAAGATCTTAATAATTACCATGTTTTAACATTTGCAATTTTTATAGTATATATTAGAATTTATTTTGTCATTGCATTTGTTAAATAAAAACAAAATAATTCCTCAAGGTTAGACTATTATCTTAATATGCTTTGTATTTTAAAACTATCCAACTACAACAACTTAATAATTTTTCATAAGCAACATAGTCTGTTTATTGACATTCACTAAACACATCTCATGTACCACTTAGAAATAGTATGATGGAAAAGTACATTGTAATCTGCCCATTATAAGGCATTAGCCTCCTAAGTTAATTTTGTTGGAAAATATTTACAGATGCCAATGTTAAAATTTGTTTAGAATGAATATACTGCCACTTAGATGGAATACAATATTGCCTCTATCATTAACCTGAAATCTAAAATTTCCTACAGCCAGGTAGCAATAAATGCTTCACTTTTCATAAGATAAATTACTTATGACCAACATTATCTTCTTCATTTTTGTGCTGGATTTTGAACAATACTGAAATTACTAATTCTACTTTTTACTCTCAGTAACAGGTTAGTATTAATAATATACAGGTTTTTATCAGGTTAAGAAAAATATTGCATAGATTAGTTCTTATATTTCAGTTAAGTGGCTTCTTTATCATTAGTCATAAAGTACTTCAATTTTTAATGTCTACTACTCAAGAAATAGCTCACATAATAGCTACTTAGCTAATGGTGTCCTAAAAAGTTTCTCTTGCATTCTGCATACACACACACACGTAGTTTCCCCATGTAAGCTGGTTCACAACAGTACCTTTATCAATTTTGCCGATGAAAGAACAGCTTTATATGGAACAGTAGGTGTTGTCAAAATTACAGAAGCATTATATTCTTGCTCTAGTCGCTGGTTGAAAACTTCCATGTGCAAAAGTCCAAGAAATCCCAACCTGGGGGAGAAAAAGCCAAACTCCAAAACGTTTATGCCTCATAGGCTCCAGTTGCTTTGATGAACACAGTCTTACTTTGTGGGGGACGGGTATAAGCAAAAGTTATTCAAGCAATTCACATCACAATTAAATGCTCGCAAATTTTATTAAATAGGATTCAAAATTTCCATTGGGATTCTATTTAAAATTGCTATAAAACTTACCCATAGGACATGAATACAGGGTGAAATAGGCAGATGGTGGTTTTTGTTCATTTTACACTAACAAGAACTTATCCTCAGAAATCAAATGTACAGGAACAATAAACCACTTAAACTTCAGTTTTCAATAAAATTCCAACACTACAGTGTAACAGAATCTTACCTCCAGCCAGCACCTAAGGCAAGGCTACTATCCCGATGAACCGTCACACTGGAATCATTTATAGTCAGCTTTTCTACAGCACTCTTCAGGTTATTATATTCAGATTGGTCTACAGGGTACATTCCTGAGGACACAATGATTTCTAATTATCACATGTGAAAATCTGCCTAAAAGGTAAATACACAATGCTTCTAAGATCAAAATTAATCATTTACCTTTTAAATTACTTCCCTATATTTCATTGGCCACAATAACTGGCTTGCTAAAAAAACCCTGAATATTAAGTTACAAAGGCTTTAAAATATCTTATAAGTTTTAAAGTCTTAATGAGTTTACAACCAGATTCACACTCCAAGTGATGTTTTTATGCGTTTGCAAAAACATAATTAAAATAAAGGAGAACCATGAAAAGTAAACCTATTATAAGAAAACTTTATTTCAAGAAACAAAAGTTGAAGACCTTCCACAGCCACAAATGAAACTCTATTAGTAAATAAAAAACAAAAGTAGAAATAAAAACTACACCAAATTCTTAATTCTTCAGGGCAGTTAATCTATTAAAAGCAAAGATATGATTGACTTTGCCTAAACGTGGGGATAAACAAACTTCATACTTTCCAGTGCAAGATCCTAAATGGAGAAAACCAAATGCTGGATACCTAACAGAGTAATAATGGCCATCAATCAAGTGTTTCTTTGTCAAATGTCTGTAATATCACACAGTAGTAAAAGGTTGTGAAGTTATACATAGGAGAGGTAACACTATCCCCCGCCCGGTCCACACTAGCACTGTACAATATATTTTTTAAGTTTATCTATTTATTTATTTTGAGGTGGGTGAGGGGCAGAGAGAGAGGGAGAGAGAATCCACACTCAGCATGAAGCCTGACAAGGGGCTCAATTTCATAAACCATAGTATCAGGACCTGAGTGGACATCAAGAGTCAGACAGTCAACCAACTGAGTCACCCAGGCACCCTTAGCACTGTACAATATTAAAGAAAGTCCAACTAACAGGAAGGCACTCAGCAAATGTCAACTGATAACTAGTGACAAAAGCATCCTAATTAGAAAAATATTCCAGGGGGGCATGGATGATGGCTCAGTCAGTTAAGCATCCCACTGTTGATTTCGGCTCAGGTCATGATCTCCCAGTTTGTGAGTCCAGGCCCTGTGTCAGACTCAGACTGGCAGACTGAGCCTCACTCCCTCATTCTCCGACCTTCCCCAACTCATGTTCTCTCTCTCCCCGCACCCCCTCAGGCAAAAAATAAATAAATACACTTAAAAAAAAAAAAAAAAAGGAAAAATACTCCAAATGCAATGACTTACTCTCTAGGAAAACAAGACGGAAATTCATATTACTATAGTCTTTAATATATCAGATAGCTTATTTCTTAAGAGGTTATATTGTTTAAGTTCTAAAAGTTTAGGAAATGATCGCCTACATGAAGTTTCACTATACATATGAAATTAACTAATACACATAAATAGCACACAAAAAACTAAAAGAAACAGAATTCTAGATTAGCTGTTATTTAAAATGCGTATTTCTGGAAATTTTTATTTCAGTTTACATAATAAATTGGCCCTCATCCTTTGAATCTGTGAGCTCCTCACCTGCAAATACCATTGGTTTCGCTGATTTAAACCCAGGCAAGGGCTCCACTGGTTGCTTATGTAAATACAAAGTATCTCCTATTTGTGCTTCAGTGACATCTTTCATCCCAGCAATCAGATAGCCCACCTGGCCTGCATATCTAAATAAAATTATTACATGGAAATATTGACTGCTTTAGTGTTTCAAATGCATACTCAGAATTAGCTCTACCTTTCCAGGAAATTATTACACTTTCTAAACAAAACCTCATCTAATTCAAACTAGTACATATCAATTCTCAATGCTAAGGATTGTCAGCAAAAGAACATACCATGCTTTACAATCCATTATCAAGGACCTCTGCAACACAACAAGTCTATGGTCTTCTTTGTGACTCTGCCCACCTTTGCCAATTAAACAACAGCTTCTAAAATATAATGTAAACACAGTAAAACTAAGTCCAGAAACACAAACACTTCTTACAGTGAAAAACACTACTACTTTATTAGTGAATTGTGTCACAAATGTACTTTTAAAAAAAAGATAAATTTTTAACCAAGCAGAAAAATGTGATCTCTTAAACAAATCTGACACCAAATTTAATGTTCCTCTTATAAGAAGAGCAGATCCCAAAACTTCGGAGTTTTTACCCTAGGTTTTGTTCTTTTTTTTTTTTTTATAAGCAAATTTCCTACATGATAACAAACTAATTTACATTTAGGATAAGGTCCCAAAATCTTTAGTGAAGATACAGTAATGGTCAATGTATGATCTATATGACAAAACTCAGACTTCAATCTAAATAAAACTAAAACAGATTTGGGGCGCCTGGGTGGCTTGGTTGGTTAAACATCCAGCTTCAGCTCAGGGCATGACCTCACGGTCCATGAGTTTGAGCCCCGCGTTGGGCTCTGTGCTGACAGTTTGAGCCTGGAGCCTGTTTCTGATTCTGTGTCTCCCTCTCTCTCTCTGCCCCTTCCCTGCTCATGCTCTGTCTTTCTCTGTCTCAAAAATAAATAAACATTAAAAAATAAAATAAAATAAAAAAGCTAAAATAGATTTTATGACTAGGGGGGCCTGGATGCCTCAGTTGAGTATCCGCCTTCAGCTCAGGTCATGATCTCATGGCTTGTGGGTTCAAGTCTTGCTGACAGCTCAGAGCCTGAAGCCTGCTTCCAATTCTGTGTCTCCCTCTCCCTCTGCCTCTCTCCCATTCACGCTCTGTCTCTCTCTCTCAAATATAAAGACATTAAAAAAAAAACCCTTAAATAAAAATAAAATAGATTTTATGACTCAATTAAAAAATGTAATGAGCAGGGTGCCTGGGTGGCTCAGTTGGTTAAGTGTCCGACGTTGGCTCAGGTCATGATCCCACGGTGAGTCGAGCCCTGCGTCAGGTTCGGAGCCTGGAACTGGCTGCAGATTCTGTGTCTTCCTCTCTCTCTAACCTTCCTCTGCTTGTACTATGTCTCTCTCTCTCTCTCAAAAATAAATAACATTAAAAAAATTTTTTTAAAAAGGTAATGAGCAAAATAGTGCTAGTTTTGGACACACAACATTAAATGATCAAGTGTGACCTATACAGTAACTTGATTTACTACCTTAATTTTTACAAATGAGGAAACAAAGACCTCAGAATGCCCCAAGTATGTGCCAGGTGATTTATCTCATCAGTACCTGGAGTACTGATGGAGTAGGCATGCAAACATTTGTTAAGTGAACTCAGAACTCTCTTTTTCACTAACCCCATATGCCATGGATCCCAGTTAATCAAAGTTTTACCATGAATTCCATACTAAAGAGAACAATTACCAAATTTTCTTCACTACTTTTATGTGAAAAATCTAATTATAAAAAAATTAAGTATCAAAACTGACACCCAGTATGATAGGGACATATATGGGTGAGAGAACCATCTCTTTCACTGTCTCTTCAAATATATCAACATAGGACCCGATGTGTACCAGGGTCATACAATTTGTCACAGGTAGTCAAAAGGAATAAAAATACATAAATTTATACTGTCCTTCACACAGGAAATTCCTTTTGCAAAACTATTTAATATTTAATTGCATTAAATAATTTTTTTTTTCTGAGTTACCAAATTGAGACCATTCTAAGGATACCAATCTGAGAAAGGCAGAGACAGAAACACATATAAATGTATTTTAATTACTATGGCAGATTACTTACAGTTTATGTGTTGGCTGCTCATTAGGATTCAGAACTCCTACTTCATTAACTTCATATATCTTTTTAGTATGTGCAGATACAATTTTATCTCCTTTGGAAACCGCTCCATCAAATAACGCTACATTGGCTATCACGCCCCTGTACTGGTCAAAGGTGGAGTCAAATACCAAAGCTCTCAAGGGATTTTTGCGATCTGCTTTAGGACTATTAAAAATAAGTTTAAAAAAAAAAAAGAAAAAAGAAAAAGAAAAACACACACACAGATAATAAATTAAAATCTTAATAAAATGTCTACTTTCAACTCAAATATTATGCTCAATTTACTCTAGTACCTGAGAAAGGATGATAACTGGCAGCCAAGATAAAAAGATCTTCCTATAAAGTACAATGCCTATTTTTATGTTAGTTTTAATTCAACCTTGAGTTTTAAACGAATGACTGTTCTAAAATGATTTATGAGGGGGCACCTGGTGGGCTCAGTTGGTTAAGTGCCTGACTCTTGAATTCATCTTGGGTCATGATATCACAGTTAGTAGGGCTCGTGGAATTGAGCCCCGAGTCAGGCTCACAGCAGAGAGCTTGTTTGGGATTCTCTCTCCTTCTTTTCCTGCCCCTCCCCAGCTGGTGTGTGACCTCTCTCTCAAAATAAATAATTTTTTTTAAATAAAAAATAGGGGTGCCTGAGTGGCTTAGTCAGTTAAGTGTCCAACTTTGGCTCAGGTCAAGATCTCAAGGCTCAGGTGTTCGAGCCCCAGGTTGTCTGCTTCAGATTCTGTGTGTCTCTCTCTCTGCCTCTCCCATGCTTGTGCTCTGTCTCTGTCTCTCAAAAATAAACATTAAAAAAATAATAAAATTATATAAATAAATAATAAATAATTTATTCTCCAACCACAAGAATGCGCTAATCTAAATCAGCAGATCAGACGGACAGTCTTTATATTATTAAAGATAAATAAACAGTAGAAAAATAATAAAATACTTACGGGGGTATTCTTTCAATGACTGCCTGAAGAACTCTTTCAACATTTGTTCCTAGTTTAGCAGAAATCTAAATTAAAAAAATAAGCACTTAAAGACTATTTTTCCATCCTGGTGACTGAGTTTTATGATCAGAAAAAAGAAAGAATTTTAACAGTTACCAATTTAAAGAAAGTAGTAAAAGGAAGCACAAAACTTATACTATACTGTCAAGTGTCCTTCCATTACAATTAGGAGACTCTACAGTTTTTAAATTAAACTACAAAAGCATTCTGATTATGGTATTGAAAGAATAGTTATCTAAAAGTTTTAAAAAATCCAAGTAACAATTATGATTCTATGTGGAATGCATGACTTTGACCGATACGTATTACTTTGAGCTGCAAGTCCCTCATCTAAGAAATGATTATTTATATTTTTCCTAAATCTCAGATTGTTGTGTGAAGAGAATAAACAATATATGTGGATGTTAAGTATGATATTCCACCTAAAACAACAAAATTTGTTGAACGAATATCCTTGACAACACCTGTCTTACTCATTTATTTTTTTTAATGTTTATTTATTTTTTGCGGGGGGAGAGAGAGAGAGTGCAAACTGAGGAGGGGCAGACATAGAGGGAGACACGGAATCAGAAACAGGCTCCAGGTTCTGAGCTGTCAGCACAGAGCCCGACGTGGGGCTCGAACTCACGAACCGTGAGATCATGACCTGAGCTGAAGTCGACACTTAACCAACTGAGCCAACGAAGCACCCCATCACCCGTCTTATTCAATAATTACTATGCTTACTTCTTTCTTTACTTATTAAATGACTGCCTCCCCAAGGGGAATGTAAGTCCAATGAAACATTTTCCTCAGAGAGATGCTATGATGCAGAGTAACTTAAGGAGGCCTCTCTGATGGACTAAGACAGGGGTCTTGTCTATCGTGCTCATTGTTGTGCTCCTAGCTGACACATACCAAATAAGTACCTGAATAAATTTTGTAAAGATGTATTAAAATCGGAATAGTTAATTATACTCTAATAAAACATAACCCAAGTTATGAAACCATAATTCCACACCGCTTTATAAGGAGGTCCCTCTTTATAATAAAAAACATTAAATTCTGTACATATGTATCTGTCTCCAAGAAAAAAAAAATACTGCTTTTCAGTTATTACCATGTGGTATGTAATCATCCGCTGTGTTAAGGTTAAACAGACAAAAAACACTTTATCACCTCAAACATGCTTTTTCAAAACTCAAGCAAGACTGAAAGTGGAAGCTAAACATTACACTGTTGCACTGACATACTTACTACACAAGCACTAGCATGGCAGTTTGGCTGTGGCTATTCAACACTTAAATCATCATTGGAAAATGAAAATCAAATTTAAACTAGTATTAACTTAGGGCACCTGGGTGGCTCAGTCTCATGGTTAAGCATACAACTCCTGATTTCGGTTTAGATCATGATCTCGCTGTCGGGGAGACAGAGCCCCAAGCTGGGCTCCGCAGAGCATGAAGCCTGCTTGAGATTCTCTCTCTCTGCCTCTCCCCAAATTGTAACATATACACATGTCTTAAAATCAATTGGAACCTACTCTTCAAAGGAAGTATTTCCCTAGAGGCAAAATGGCTAACAAGAAATACTACTGCGATAAGTTGCAGGAGGCCTACATCTTAATCCAGGCGCATTAGCTCTCTAGATCTGTACTCTTAGGAATGGGATAACATCTTTTGAGCCTTAGTTCTTTCAACTGTATCACAAATGGGTACCTGTGGCTCATTTGGTTAAGCATCTGACTTCAGCTCAGGTCATGATTTCAGTCTGTGAGTTTGAGCCCCACAGTGGGCACTGTGCTGTCGGCTCAGAGCCTGGAGCCTGCTTTGGATTCTATTTCCCTCCCTCTCTGTCCCTCCCCCCTTCAAAAATAAACATTAAAAAAAATTCTTACAACTGTATCACAAGATTAATTCCTATCTGTCATAACCATGTAACAAGGATTTCTGGGAGGATCAAACGAAATATGAAGAACTTTGTAAAACTATGAAAACTTTATATAATGATGGACTACCAAATATCATGAAATTTCACTTAGGTCAATACCTGAGATTTTTAAAAGTATAACTATGTCTTCAAAAAAAAGGGTATCTTACCTTTATACATTCATTGCTTGGAATATCAAACAGTTTTTCAATTTGTTTTTCAACCCTTTCAGGATCAGCATTCTTCAGATCGATCTTTAAAAAAAAAAAATCATTATGTCTTAATGCAGTAAAAATAAAATGTATTACATATCAATACTATTTGAAAATAGTTAAAAGCACACGTATAAGCTAACTGATCCCTCTATTTTTCTTTTCAAAAGTGTTAAAATAACCTCAATATAATTTTAACAAGTATGACCACTGAAAAACAAAGGGCAGATAGCAGAGCGTGCAAAAAATTTAGGCAGCTGGCAACTCTAGGCAGAGGGTTCAGTAACAATTTGCCAACCAAACTGTAAACTGACTTTATAAATCAGATATAACTTATGACAACAAACTGTCTTACCTATAAGGCGACTTTGCCTCTTTAAAATTTAACTCCAATATCAAAAAGTTCAACTGAATGCAATGCAGATTTTTAAATTAAGATTCTTTATTAGTTTTAAAATATGAAAGTTAAGGTTTATCGACAGTGCTCAGTTTAGCATTTGTTATGTTTCATGTGTTACATTGTTTTCCCCAAGATGATAAGTGCCTTTTATTTTCCTATCTATGCTTTATTTTTTTTTAATATTTATTTTTGAGAGAGAGAGAGAACATGAATGGGGGAAAGTCAAAGAGAGAGGCAGACACAGAATCCAAAGTAGACTTCAGGCTCTGAGCTGTCCGCACAGATTCCGATGGAGGGCTCGAACTCAGGAACCATGAGATCATGATCTGAGCCAAAGTCGGACATTTAGCTGACTGAATCACCCAGGCACCCGCCCCCCCCATTATGCTTTAGTGTAACAGACATATTTTGGCTGTCCTGCCTGTATTCCTTTCCTATAGAAATAGCCCTCATCCCTCCATGTAATTCAGGGAGACTTTCTTCTAAACTATATGTAAGGATATAGGAATTTGAGTTGCAATTCTATCGTGAGCAATTCAAAGAAGTAAATCCTACCAATATATTTAATATATAGGTGAAGATCCCGCATATAAAAAATAGTATTCTTAATAATCAAACACTAAATTTACTTTTAGAAAGTAAAATAGTAAACAGCATTGTTGTCTCATTGGAATTACCTTGTTTATAACTGGAATTACTGACAGCTGTGCTTCAAAGGCAAGAAAGAAGTTTGCTACAGTTTGGGCTTGAATACCCTAGAAATATCAAGACACACGACACGGATATGACCATTCTACCATATATCATAAAACTTATAATATGATACCATTCCACATATCTTCACCAAAAGCAGAGGTATAAAACTATGGTATCTATACTTCCATACATCTAGATGATTCCTTGTGAAAATTCCTTTCATTTCAGGAAACATTTATTGGAGAACGGTTAGGACTAGGGACAAAAACGTGAAACATGAACCCTAAAACCTTACCAAAGGACACAGTCATGCAGTGCAGTTTATAAAACCCAGAACTATGTATATAAGGTAGACCTTGACTTTCCCTGACAAGATCAAGGAAGGTTTAACACAACAAATATCTTTGGGTTTTGAATGAAAAGTTTACGAGAGACTGAAATACATTAAAAGCTCACTTTAAATAGTATATCGCAGCTCTGATATTATCACTGAATATGTTTTTATGTTAATCTTTATACCACAAAAGAACTTAGTAATGTCATTGACATATTTCTTTAAACCTAACATTTTCCAAATTATTACCTTAAAATTATCCAAAATGACCTCCAAAATAGATTCTAGTTCTGCTAAAAATTAATATTAAAACCCCAACTTAAGAACTACTATAAAACTGAGTTTTTGGTAGGATAAACGTATAGTATGATATACTTGAACAAGCTCTGAAACAATTCTTCTGATCGACAAGAAATGTTTAAAATATGGACTAGTCAATTTCACAGCTGCTTTAGTGCAATAAAAACTTCAAACCAAAGCATATGATTTTTGGTTAACTAATACTATAAACCTTATTTTCAAACATAAAAATTCTATTTCCAAAATATATTTTAAGAAAAACCTCTTGAACCAAATAGCATGTCACACCATATAACATTAAAAGGACTTACCTCGTTTGCATCAACCACAAGTAAAACACCCTGGCATGCAGAGAGGGACCTGGATACTTCATAACTAAAATCCACATGGCCCTGAGAAACAAAAATCATCGACACTTCTGAAGTTAGCTGTGATTACGATTTTATGGCAAACCTACTGACTCTGCTTGATGAAACGTTAACAGGTTTCTTTTTTTAGCCTGTGCTTGGGAAACAACTTACTCAAACATAAGAACCCTGAGAAAACAAAAAGCAAAGTGAAATCTTCATTTAATGTTCCATTCAAAAACTGAACAAGGATTTGTTGGCACTCTTAACACAAGGCTGATTTTAATAATAAAGACGAAATTAATCCTAAACTTACCGGTGTGTCGATGAGATCTAAGAGATACTGCTCTCCTTCACAATCATAGAAAAGAGACGCTGTTTGTGCTTTAACAGTGATTCCTCTTTCTCGTTCCACTTGCAATCTATCAAGGACCTGCTTATTATTTTTTGTTTTATCAATTGTGCCTATAAATAGAAATATTATTGATATGTCTATGAGCTTTTAAAAAGACACAATAACTGCCTACAAAATTAAAACACGTGGGGCACTTGGGTGGCTTAGTCAGTTAAATATCCAACTCTTGATTCCGGCTCCGGTCATGATCTCGTGGGGGTTCATGAATCCCCGCTTGGGATTCTCTCTCTCCCTCTCTCTGCCCCTCCCCTGCTCCAGCTCTTTCTCTTTCAAAATAAATAAACACTGAAAAATTTTTAAATAAAAATTAAAACAAAACTGCAAAAATCATGGTGAAAAAATGATTAATTCCTCATGGCCGTCGATTAACTATATAAAAGGAAAATACCTGTTAGTTCCAGGAGCCTGTCAGCTAAAGTACTTTTGCCATGATCCACATGCGCAATGATACTGAAATTTCTAATGTTTTCAACAGAGAATGTAGACATGTCAATTTTTTCCTACAAAAGGAGAGAAAAATGAAACATTTAGGAGTATACATGTTGCACGATATGAAACAAATATACTAATTCAAAAGTGTTCCACCCTCCTTCTTTGAACATTTTATATCATTTATATTATTCCTCTGACAATAAAGAGATATACAGTGAACCTCTTATTATAAGCAATTGATTAAAATAGCACTCATCGAATACATCAGTTTCACTGTTAAGGTGATGATAACTTAGCTAAAGAAGAGTCCCTTAGAAATATTTCCACCACTGAGACGGCCAATGTGCATGAAGGACCAAGACACCTAGCACTCCTGAACAGGTTTAGAGCAAGCACCTTGTCTAACAAAACCTCTTAAGATCTCTCCCCCCACACACACAAAAAAAAAACCTACAGAAAAGTTGTAAGGGGGGAAAAAAAAGGGAAATTCATTGCCTCCATCACACACTTAATAAGCAGTCATACCTGGTTAAAAATTTCTGCTCGCAATATAATCTTCAAAAGTTTTACCTAAGTACAATTGGGGGGCGGGCAACTTCTTTGGAGAAAAAAAAGGTAACATCTGCAAAAAAACTCTCAAAAAACAAACCATAGAACTTCTTGTCAATTAAAATTTAAAAATATTTTAGAATGTGACTCCTGAGTTTTAGTTGCATACATCTTCTTTAATGCTTTAGGAAGACTCATTGCAAACTGCTAAAAATGGGTATTCAAGTAGAATAGGTCAGTTTTTTGGTACTCTGTTTTATTTTTCCAATCAAATCTGTATTTCACAACTAGCATAAAAAAAAAGGAAAATTCAATGAAATCCACAATACCCGTGACCATTATAAATGTTCTAAAACAAAACAATGAAGGTCCAACTTATATGTGAAAGAAATTCTAAGAAAAAACTAAATCTAACTTGTTTGCCCAGGGGATTCCTCATTCCCCCAACCTTTCAATTTCCATTCAATTAAAAAGATATACAGGACCGCACCACTTTTAAGAACTTGGAATTGCAACATAAATCCGTTTTACATTACACGAGCATTTTAGAAGTGGGCAATTAATCATATTTAAGTCTTACTTATTTCCAGTTACTCATAACTTGCATCCAATTACACTACTTTTCTGCCTACACTGTATCTCTTCATAGTTATCAAACAGTGCACCTTCTCCATCACAACAAAGGATCAGAAAACAAGTTTGTTTGGGGTCACATAAAATAAGTAAACAATAAATTAGTTACCGACATTACAAACTAGGAAAGTCGGAAAGTGACTCGTCCAAGGTCACACTGGCGAGCAGTGGAGGATTCAGAACCCAGAGCGCAACTTGCGCTCTCAGCTCTGCCGCCTTTACAGAATCGCCACCTGCGTCCGCAGATAGTCTAGGAAGCCCTTCACGCTTCCAAATCCACAATGAGCGCCTTCCCAAGTTCTAAATCAGAGTTAATTAGAGGGTAATGGTGGTCACCTTGCGCTCAGCTGAGCTGTAGAGCCTGTCCCGAGCCCTGAACTCGGCAGGAGTCCCACGGGTCGGCGCGGGACGAGGGTCCAGGCGCCACCGCTGTGCGGCCTTGATGGCCCACACTGCCAGCGCGCGGCCGCGCCACCAGCCCTGACCCACAAGAGTCCACATCCCTCCGCGCGACGGAGGCGTCAGGTCCGGATCTCGAGACAGGTCTGAGCCATCGCCGGTAGCGCGATTTCCTACCAGACAACGCGAGCAGAAAAGGACCCAACGCGCCTTGCACTGGAGAAGAAGAAAAAGGGCGGAGGACAGAGGACAGCTCCGCCCAACTAGTGGCATGGGCGCGACTCCTGAGACGCAGCGCCGCTGTTCGGCGCCTGCACGTCGCACGACGTCGTGACGCCAGCGTGTCTCCTCGCGACGCTGTAAGGAAGTCACGTGAGGGGAAGCGCTCTCGAGCAGTGTCAGTCTATAGCTCCAGACAGCGTTGACATTTAGCTGCCTAATGGCAAATAATATTGCAACTGTTTTTGGAAGTCTGAAAGTCGGAATAGAGTCCCTGTGTTCTTAGTGATATTGCTAATATTTTAGTGCACCCGTAAGGGAACGCGTGGTAAAATTGATTGCAATAATGTATCCTGGGAAAGTTTGGGCCAAAAGGGAATTCCGGTGAAAAAAAGTTACACCCAGAACACCCAGAAGTCTCCATGATCTTCAAGTTACGATTTCAACAAATATTGACCTTGCAGAGGGCAGAGCTCTAAGTAAGGTGGGTGATAATGATAAGAGATAATGAGACCAGTGTCTGTCCCCCACTATCACCCTTGAGCTTCTTCGAAAAATCTAGTATTTGATGTAGATAATAGAGGAATGGTAACAGCAGCTCTGTTGAGTTCACCGTTGTAGTGGTTCTAGTCTGTTCTTGGACTACTATTAATCAAAACAGTACTTGTTAGAACACTTACTGTCACCTTTGTTAGAGAATAAACTTAACAGCTACCTTGAAGCACATATAATTCATGGTACTTTATAGAAATCAGTGTTGCCCAAACTGCAGTAATTTGAATATTATTCTCATTGATTTCACTATATCTTTATATTTTTATTATAGACTTAATATTTTCTTTGTCAAATTACCTTCGATACTTAATTTATTTAAAAGAAAAATTTGTATTACCATAAATTGAAAAAACACTAACACCTGTCATAAATTAAAATAAAACAGTAAAAATAGTGTAATTAATTTTTTAAAATGTGACTTAATGCTAAGATCTTACCTGCAAAAGACTCTGAATCTCTCTTGATTGAAAACAGATTAGCAGGCATTCCAGAAGACTTTAGAAACATAGCACTAAACAAAGATTTTTTTTCTCCTTAACCTAATTAACAGTATTGAAATAAAATTGAAAGAATCTTCTCTGTAGGATTCAGTGTTCTTGATGACACATCTGTCTCACCTAGAATCATCTTGGTACTTCCATTAGTCCCACACTCTGGGAACTCTGCAATATCTTATGGGGTTGAGGCTACATTCTCAAACCTACAGATACGTATTCACTAGAAAAATACTCACTGAGCATATGTCATGTCAGGTACTGTACTTCATATAGGAACTCAAAGGAATTGAACAATTGTCTGAAATCACAGAATAGGTAAATGGAAAACTCTGTATTTGAAACCGAAGCTCATCCCTCTGCAATATCTTTGACAGCACAAGTTTATTTCATTTTCAATCTGAGAAGACAGGGGAGGTTGAGTCAATAAAGTTTCAAAGCGGAGGTATATTTTCTTCTGAGCCTGGAAGGATAAAAGTTTAACCAAGCAGAGGGATTACAGGCATCATAATTGCACCCACTATGTTCCCCGTGCTACTCTACACACTCTTTTTTTATCAACTTGTTTAAGCCTTCCAGGGCCCTGTAATTCTTGTGTATTCTTGTGATAATTTCCTACAGACATCTGAGGAAGCCTTCCAGGGCCCTGTAATGCAGGTATTCTTGTGATAATTTCATACAGACATCTGAGAAAAATGTGGCTTTTTGGGAAACTGCCCACAGTTACACAGTTAGTAAAGTGGACTGTGAGCCCAAACAGTCTAGCTCCAGAGTCTGCACCCTTAACCATTCCATTAAAGTCCGTTGAGCAGGGGTAAATGAGTAAAAACATGTAAACTATTGAGTTCATGGTCAGTGGAGGGAAATGGGCAAGATTTGGGACAGTGGCATTTTTTAAATTTTTTAAATGCTTGTTTATAATTGAGAGAGAGTGTGTGAGTGGGGAAGAGGCAGAGGGACAGAAACAGAATCCAAAGCAGGCTCCAGGCTCCAGGCTCCGAGCTGTCAGCACAGAGCCCGACGTGGGGCTCGAGCTCACAAGCCATGAGATCATGATCTGCGCCGAAGTCAGATGCTTAACCAACTGAGCCACCCAGGTGCCACGGGGACCGTGGCATTTTACTTGAGGCAAGGACTTCTGAAGAGCTCACATAATTAAAATCTGACATAAATCAAGAATCATCTCACTTGTGAATGGCTATATAAAAAGGAGATTACATCCTTACAAATTACATCAATCCACAACTATTGTATTTATGTATATTGCATGTATGTATTTTAAAATATGTTTGAAGGGCTTCTCAGTGTGCTAGGGCTGCAATAAGAAAGTACCACAGACTGGTTGGCTTAAACGTTAGAAATGTATTTTCTCACAGTTCTGGAGTCTAGAAGTCCTAGATCAAGGTGTCAGCAGGGCTGGTGTCTCCTGAGGCCTCCTCTCTCCTTGGCTCATAGGTGATTATCTTCTTCCTGCGTCTACATGGTCTTCCTTCTGTACAATTTGTGTCCTAAATCTCCTCTTATAAGCACACCAGTCATTTTAGATTTGAGCCAACCCTAAAAACCTCATTCTAAATTACCTCTTTAAAGACCTTATCTTCAAATACAGCCACATTCTGAGATTACTGGGGTTAGGACATCAACATATGGATTTGGAGGTTGGGGGGACACAATTTAGCCGATAACAAAGGGAATAATAAATAAAATCATAATGCATAAATAATTTCAGCACCTCTAAATTTGCTTCAAATTTACTGTGAAGCATTTTAACACTAGCATACTGTTAATAATGTTTAAAATGACATTGCAACAGTCCTCATAAGCACTTGCACAAACTTAGAAGCATATCTAGGAGATGTTAACAAAGGACCTCCAATACTGCTGTTAGGCAGCTAAAGTGGTGCCATCGTGTGTCTCCACTGAAAAATACAGCTTAGAATTCATTTTTTAAGTCAGTTTTTAAAATCTGTGATAATTTTTAGAGTTTCATGTATTTTCAAACTGGGGTTTTATAAATATTTTTGTATTACAAAATTGAAGGTATTTGAGGAAAGAGGGAGAAAAGTAGCAGGAGTTAGGTATGGAAAAACAATTTCGGTCAAGTTGGTGAAGAACTTTGCAAAAAGTCTTGCTAGTTAGCATTCCACCATTATCCTGCACAGAAGCTATTGTACTGTATGCAAGGAAATAACACATCAGGTTTTTGTTTTCAGAAGCCTGCTCTAACAGTGGTGTGTAAATAGACTGAAGAGGAAAGCAAATGAAGTCATGAGAGAGAAATGGAGACAGAGAGGAGAGGCTCCGATTTTTATAATCTAGGTGAGATACACTAAGGGCCTGAATGAGTTCACTGGCAGAGAATAGGGATGAAAGAGTAATTGGCGGATATTTTGGAGATAGAATTAACAGGGTTAATTTGATGTAAAAAGAGGCAGGGGTCCAGGATGACTTCACATTTTCTAGCTTTGGTACATTGGAGGATGTAATTGACGTTTACTAGAATGTGACACTTAGATATTCAGTATCTAACAGGAGCTTGGGGGAAAAGTTCGGGGCTAGAATTTTACAAACCATATGTAAAAAGATGATGACAAAAACTGTGGGAGTTTTTGAAGTCAGAGGGTAGGAAATAAAATAGTCGAGAAAAGAACTCGACACACTAAGTAGGATACTTTTTTGTGAAATGAGAGGAACAGTTCACTGTCACAGAATAGTATGTGAGGTGTGTGTTTACATTTTGTAGAAATTCTGGTAAGTATCCAAGAGCACAGTATTAAGTCAGGGGTGCAAAGATGAAATAGATGTGGTTATGGTACTGAGAGGATTCACAATCAATGGAAGAAAGCCATTATATAAAAGATAATCGTATTACAGTATTGTAATTTCTCTGAAAGAAATGCAGATAGGTTGTTATAGGAGAACAGAAAGGAGGCATCTTCCACAGTCAGGGGGTCTCAGGCAAGTGGATTTACACCTATTTATAAGGACTCAGTATGTGCCACACATTCATCTAAGCATTTTAGAAATATTCTCTCAATCTTCAAAACAACTCTATAATCGGTATTATATTCCCTGTATTAGAGATGGGGAAACTCAGGCTTCGGCAACTTAAATACTTTGTTTGAATTCACATACACAGTATGTACCAAAGGGACATTCAAACACTACTCTGATAGATTTCAAAATCATTCCACTGGCCACAAAATTATGCCACCTAAGTTGGTGTTCCAATTCTTAGCCAGGCTGAGAATCGGAAGTGGAGGGTGGCGTTCCAGGTCCTATATGAGCAATGGCATGATACATGTAGGAAACTTCTAGTCCTCCTAGGTTGCAGGAATTTAGAATTCAGAGAGAGATGAAGCTTGAAAATAAATAAGTCATACCATGGAAGGAGGAGCTTGACCTTCATGTTGTAGGTAGTTACAGCCACTGCTGGGTTGGAAAGGTTTCAGGCAAGGGGAGTAACATGGCTAGTTAGTGTTTCGTGTAGGCCATTCTGACAGATGCTTGAAGGCAGGTTAGAAGTTAGGTTTGAAGTTAGGTTTGAGAGATAAAGGATGATGGCCTATTAGGGTGGTGGTAGGGTGGCTGGGGAAGAAATAAATTTGACTAGCCTGTCTTGAAAAGAGAATCGAATGTGAAAAAGCCAACTTTTACAAAACCAAAGTAAAAAAAAAAAAAAAAAAAAGATTTTCCTATTTCACGCTTGAAATGTATCAGCTGCTCTGTGGTTTTCGTTCATCACAGATATCATCTATTGGTTTAGAATATTAAGTAAGAATACAGGGGAAGAGGCAGCAGTTTGTTTTGCCCCAGTGAGACCTGTATGACTGCCTTTACAGCTGAAGACCAATTCAACTACTTTCTAACTTCATGGATATTAGTCTTTACGATTTAAAAAACAGGTGGGAGTGAGGCACCTGGGTGGCTCAGTCGGTTAAGCGTCCAACTCTTGGTTTTGGCTCAAGTCATGGTCTCACAGTTCATGGGTTTGAGCTCCACATACGGCTCCACATACGGCTCTATGATGACAGTGCGGAGCCTGCTTGGGATATTCTCTTTCTCACTCTCTCTCTGCCCTCCCTCCCCTGCTTGCACTCCTCTCTCTCTCTCTCTCTCTCTCTCTCTCTCTCTCTCTCTCAATAAATAAACTTAAAAGAAAAAAAAAAAAACCTTAAAAGCAAAGCTTATGGTTCACAAATTCCTCCATGAAACATTGATTCAGGGATTTAGAAATAACTGAAAGGACTTGCCTTTGGTATTCCTATATTTCTTGTTTGGGTATACAAAATCCTGCTTGATGACCTAGCGTAAAATCTGGCCTGCTGAAATGATATAGGTCATGCACCAAATTATGTCACACATGAATAGCTCGGCTGCTGTGTCCTTTAGGGATGTAACTTTCATAACCACAATCACAAGGGAGTGCCCAACAACGGCTGTGCTCTTTGAAATATCATGTTTGGAAGTGAAAATCTTCACTAGTAAAACTATGAAAACTGTATGTCTTTTTCCAAAGACTATATCAGTGAGCATCTGTAGTTCACTTAAAGAAAATACTCGATTAAAAATTTTAATTGATTTTGTTAAAAAATTAAATTCCTAAATAAGTAATTTATTATGGATGTTAATGTGTAATTTCTATCCTCTTAATATATGGAGAGGCATAAGATTGAAAGTGTAGACTCCATGCCCAGCGTGTGGCTTGATCTCACAACCCTGAGATTAAGACTCGTGTGCTCTGCGCCCCAAGATTAGAGTGTTCAAGAAAGTATCAGCACCCAAAATGTACAAGAATAGCTAAGTAAAGGGCGGCAATAAGGTACCTTGGTTATTTCAGTGTTTCTCCCAGAAGATGTGCGTCATTCTGGTCAGAACCACATGTCTCCCAAACCTCAGCAGGGTGTTCTCCAAAAGGAAAACTAGGTGCTGACAGGGAATGAAACAATGGTGGACATTGGTGGTAATAACTGTCTATGCAGGCAGTAAAGGATTCGTCAACAATCCCAGAGGGTGCACTTCTAAGAGCAAGAATGCCAGGGAAAATAGATCTTTATTCCTCAAGGGCATTGCTTCATTTGTCTTTTAGAAAATCACTTTAGCATCTGCTTCTTACTTACTTCATTTTTTGCTTCTCTGATTTTTTTTTTGCCAATTATTATTTGTACAGTGCTGATTATTTTTTCCTCTTCTGATTTCTCTGATTTTTATCATTAGTTTTAGATTCATTAAGCACCTTGTAAATATTCATTTATTTGAAAGTGAGTTACTGTAGGGTGCATCATTCAGTTTTGTGCTTTTTTCTCTTTGGCAGTTGTGGAACTTCTTTTATTTTTTAATCTTTATTTGTTTATTTGAGAGAGAGAGGGAGGGAGGGGAAGGGGCAGAGAGAGAGGAGAGAAAGAATCCCAAGGAGTGTCCACACTGTCAGCCCGTAATCCGACCTCAAGACAATCCCAGGAACTGTGAGATCATGACTTGAGCCGAAATCAAGAGTCAGGTGCTTAAGTGACTGAGCCACCAAGGTGCCTCTGTTGTGGAACTTTTTTATTTGTTTCTTGGTCCGAAAGAAAGAAAGCGTCACTTCTAAAGTAAAGAATATGAGGAATAAATACTTTTAAAGTTGAACTAGGAATATGAAAAAAAGTAAACAACATCAAAAAAAAAAAAAATACCTAGAGGCTCTACTCAAATGAACCTCTGCAGATCCCAGAGGATTTAAGTTTACAATAAAATGTGTGAGCAAGAATTGTTGGCACCTTCAGGCTGTATATCAAGCAACTTTGCATCACAGATTATAGTCTCTCAAAAGAAGCTCCTGGTACAAGAATGTAGCATCTTTTTTTAGATGTGCTTATTTGCAATATTTTAGTAGTTATAGGAGGTGTTTTTATACATCATCATATAATCCAAAAACTTCATTTTATTGATGAGAAAACAGAGATTCAGAGAAGCTAAGTAAATTGCCTGAGGTCAAATGGGGGAAGAAGGCATCTTACGCTATTGTGTGTAAGTCTCCATGTTTGAAGGAGACGATGACCAGGGAAATCTCTGAGACAAAACTCGGGGGCTGTCTTAGTGGAGGAACTTGGTAGTTTTCTTCCCTCTAGAAAAAGGTGAGCTGTGGCCCACTGGTATCATGTAGGTTTTGTTGGATGAATCTCCTATCTCCCATTTCCTTCTTCATCATAACAGTTGATTTAGGGAGAAATAGCAGGAGTGCCTGACATCTAGAAGAGATATTGTAATAGATATTGGTTTGGCTGGTCAGATAAATGATATGTCTTTCTTAGAAAAGGAGGGTTGCATAAAATTGGCACAATTTTTATGAAGGTGAATTTTGTTCCGTTAATTTTTTTTTTTTTTGAAGAACTTACATAAAGGCAGTTTTACTGACAAGAATCTTTTATTATCTATTGTTACAGAGCAACACACATTCATTATCTCATAGTACGTGGGTCAACAAACCTCTCCTGGCTTATTTGGGTCCTCTGTTTCACAGCCTATGACAAGGCTGCAATGAAGGCGTTTGAACTAAGAATCTCACCTGAACTAGCGTCTCATCTGAAGTCAGCCAGAGAAGGGTCTGTCACCAAACTCACTCAGTGACTGTTGGCAGCATTCAGGTTGTGTTGACTGAGATCCTCACTTCCTACCTGTCTATTTACTGGAGCCCTCCCTGTTCCATGCCGCCTGGGTCTCTCCCACAATGGAGCTTATTCATCGACGTGTGCAAGCCATGAAGACAATAGATAGAGTCTCCCCAAAAGACAGAAGTCACAATCATTTGTAACTTAATCGTGGCCATTGCACCCCATTACCATTGGCAGGTTTAACTGATTAGAACCAGGTTACTTGTCCAGATTACACTCAAGGAAAGGATTTATACAAAACACGAACACCTGGATGTTGGTATCAATAAGAACCATATAAGATGCTTCCTACAACAACTGGAAAGCAACCTTTCCAATGAGACCTCTCACTGCAACTATTATTCTGTGATATGATATATGGTATGATATCCACAGCCTAAAATTCACAGCCTTAACAGATGCTTGGCAGGAGATTTCCATATAAAAACACTGATGCAATAGGAAGTAAAAAGAAGATTTTGAAGATAATTTTACTGTATTTAAAAGGCATAATATACTTACTTCAGCAAAAAAAAAAATTATATATAACCTACAACTTCTTCTCCAACCAAAAAGGTAATCAAACATGCTTGTTAATGAGATTTGAATTACATTTATTTTTAAGACTTTAAGACTTAATTTAGGAGTGGTTTTAAGGTCACAGCAAAATTGAGAGGAAGGTACAGAAGTTGCCCATATCTTCTGTGCTCCCTCCATTCTTCCTCACTCCCTGCAACCCTTGGAGATCATTGGTCTTTAATGTCTCCATAGTTTTGCTTTTTCTAAATATCATATAGTTGGAATTATATAGTATATAACCTTTCCAGATTAGCTTCTTTCACTTAGTAATATGTATTTAAGTTTCCTGTATATCTTTTCATGGCTTCATAGCACCTTTCTCTTTATTGCTGCATAATATTTTCATTGTATGGATGTACCACAGTTTATTTATCCATTGCCTACTGAAGAACCTGTTGGTTGCTGCCAAGTTTTGGCAGCTACGAAGTGGCTATAAACATTGATGTGTAGCTTTTGTATAGACGTACATTTTCAATTTCTTTGGGTAAATGCCAAGGAGTGGCATTTTTTAATACAAATGTTTCTCACTGATATTTGCTGAGAAATTAATTTATCACTATGTTATGTTAATTACTATGAACTATTACTGTTTCTAACTACATGCTATGCCTATATATATATACATGTATATATATATGCACATATATGTAAAACTTATATAACACTGTAACATATGTATTTAACTAAAACGAGCTCATATATATTCTAAAGGCCATTACATAATTTGAGAAATATACATAAAATGGTCAGTCCTGAAAATCAATTCTGCCAAATGAATTTGAGAATGTATTTCTTTGTTTTTTTAATGTTTATTTATTCACAGAAAGAGAGAGACAGAGAGAGAGAGAGACAGAGAGAGAGAGAGAGAATGAGCCGGGGAGAGGCAGAGAGAGGGAAAGAAGCTTAAGCAGGCTCCATGCTTATGGAGTCTGGTGTGGGTCTCGATCCCATGACCCTGACATCTTGACCTGAGCATCTTGACATCATCTTGACATCAAGAGTTGGCTGCTGAACCAACTGAGCTACCCAGGTGCCACCTTCCTCACTAATTTACTACCCTAAGCCCAAACTTCTTTGTCTCACCAATTCTTCACAAAGTTGTTTTTTTTTGTTTTTTTGTTTGTTTTTGTTTTTTTGTTTTTTGTCATATGTCAATTTAATTATTAGACCAACCAAAAAATCTGGAAGGAAGAAGGGAAGAATTTCTGCCCCTACACCAATTCCACATACCAAATTGTGTTCTAGTTATTTATTGGTATATTACAAACGACTCCAAAATATAGTGGCTTAAAACAAGAACCATTCCTTTTGCTCATCAAGCTGCAGGTTGGGCAGGACTTGGCAGAGATAGGTTCTTTCTGTTTCCTGCTATCTGTGGTCTCAACTGGGATGACTGGAAAAGCTGGAGACTTAAATGCCCAGCATCTCTTTTTCTTTTGGTCACAGGGCCTCTCCATGTGGTCTCTTCACACAGCCTCTCCAGCATGACATCCTCAGAATAGCTGGTCTTATTATATGACAGGTGGTCCAAGAACAAGTGTTGCAAGAGCCCCAGGCAGGAGCTGAATGGCCTCTTCTTTATTACCCAGCCCTGAGAATCCGAGAACACTGTTTCCACCACATTTTATTGGGTAAGCAATCCACTAAGGCCAGCCCATATTCAAGGTGAAAAGAAGTAGATCCCAGTCCCTGATAAGAAGAGTGTCAAAGAATTTGCAGCTATCTTTAATGGACTGAAACCACAAAGTGTTCAATTGCAGAGATGTATCATGATTTATTTAACTAGTCCCTTAGACATTCAGGCCAGTAGGAGATTTTACTTCATGTGAGGCCCTGATTACATCCTTAGGATAAATTCCTTCAGTTGGATTTGATAAGTCAGGGAATAGGCAAGTTTTATAATGTGTTTTAATACCTAACTACCTGCTATGGATTTTTAAATACAATATACACTAAAATAAACTCTATATGAGAGTTCTGGTTGCCTTCATCTTTACAAAAACTAGATGTTTTCACTTAATTTAGTCTATGTTAATTTGATAGATCAAAGTTATTTCTAATTTTAGTTTAAAATTATTAATACTTTAAATATTTTCATAGTTTTGTCTACTATGAACTGCTCATTTCTTTGCTATTCTTTTCTCTTTCATTTTAATTTCTTTGCCCTTTTCTTCTGAATTAGAAGATATTATCTTAAATGTGTTCTCTACAACCCTGATTAAATTTTCTACACTATCATTTATACTCTATCATTTCCACTGATGATTTAAATTATTCTGTTTTACTAAATGGCTTCTTTACATGCTCCCTAAATAACACAACTCGTTTTTGGAATCAGTTTCCAGCTCCTATGTTCTGTTCTAATCTACTGTCTTCTCATTTAATCTATTCTCCATCTTTGACTCTGAAACCGTGTGTACGTCTTGTGAGGAAAATTTAAGTTAAAAAAAATCCATTCCATTACTCTATTTAGTGGGATTTATAAACCACAATATGTTGCAGTCCGACAAAAGGGAAGTGATGATAACGGGCACTACTTTCAACCTCTCTAAGTTGTGGGCTCCCACTCTTCCCTCAAAATATCACTAACACTGCAGATAAGCCCTTGGAAAACAGAAAGGATACAGTATAGATTCATATACAAAATACTGGTAAAGTTTAATATGTTTTTCTTATTGGATAAGAATAAATACAAGTAGTAGTTCTTCTATTGGGTTTTATACTCCCCTGGATCATCAGATCATTCAGTGAAAGTATTGTGGGACATGTCAAGTTCTATTACCCCAATACACATTGTCACTAAATACCTCTTGTCTTTGACACTATACAAGGAAGACAATAGTTCCCAGGATGAATCAACCATAATTAGCAAGAACTTCCACCCCAAGGCTGCTGCTGCAACTCCTCTTCCCCAATACTGAGCCTCCTTCTCACTAGAAGTGGCCTTCTTAAATATGTATCAGCATACAAGCTGGTGGCCAGATTTTTCCACTGACACTTCAAAAAGTAGAATCCTGGGGTGCCTGGGTGGCTCAGTCATGAGTGCCAGACTCTTGATTTTTAGCTCACAGTTCGTGGGATATAGCCCTGCATGGGGCTCTGCGCTGATACCGGGGAGCTTGCTTCGGATTCTCTCTCCCTTGCTCTCTACCACTCCCCTGCTCACATATATTCTCTCTCTCTCTCTCTCTCTCTCTCTCTCTCTCTCTCTCTCTCTCTCTCTCATTCTCTCAAAAATAAATAAATAAACATCAGGGAGGGAAAAAAAAGCAGAATCCTTACCATGGCTGCTTTTTCCTCCATTATGTATAAAACCTAAGGCTCCAAGGACCTCAGGAATCTACCTACTTCTTTTCATAGGAATAACTGTTCTGCGTGACTGGAAGAATGTGATAGAAGTCATTTTTATCACCGCAGACTCACCAAGTTTATCATAGAAATTCTGCCCAGATTCTGGCAGTAGGCTGATTCCAAACATCGCTTTTTGGGATTGTGTAGTATTTATCTTTTTCTAAACCCACATGTGTGTCTTTCTAGGAATCAAGAGGCAACTTTCTAGCCTAGTGCCATTTTAAACCAGAGACCAAAAATTTTTTAAAAAAGAAGTGAAATTGCATTCAAAATACCGTTTTGTCAGTAAGTATACTAATTTCCCTAGCTCAAGTTTGTGAATGAAAATCTAAAGACTTCAAGGGCAGAGTTGTTTATAAAAGGACACCTTTATATCAAGGCAATGTTTGACTAAATGTCCACTAAGTTAAAATTTGAAGCTGTAGGTAATTAGTGAGGTCCGAGTGCCAAAAGGTGGAGCTACTGTTTTATGAAATAGAATTTCTATGTTAGGAATTACTTTTAACTGTATATAATATTTGGTCATTTTCTTCAAACTGCTGCATCTCCTTTTACCCACTCGGATTGGAATACCCTGAAAAAAATCTAATGGTACAATCGCAAAGGGACGACTATGGCAGAGCATGGGAAGGATTTTTCCCTTTCATTGCTGAAAGAAATATAGATAAAATAAACTTGTATTGTTACCGATTGGTATCTGAGAGAGTTTAATCAAAATAATAAGTAGTATATTGGCAAGAAAGTCCTTTCTTAGCCTTTTTGTCATTAAAATTTTTATTTCTTTATAAAAAATAAGAGATAAATATTGAAGTAGTCTTTCATGTCTGATCACTATTTGTCTACATAACGGATATCCATCACTTTCTTTTAGTGAAATGGGTTTTCTTCATGTAGATTTATGTAATAGCAATGAAGAATTCACTAAGAAATATTTATGTGGTGAGTGACTATAAATATTGGACAGAGAGTGAATATAGATATCTGCTATTCAACTTTATTTCCACCTAGAAGCATAATCATAACAGATATAATTTACTGAGCATTTACTATTTGCCCCACACTGTGTGAATTGTTCCTACTACAAAAGCCTGTATAATATTCATGTTTTATAGACAAATTTATTTCTACTTACACATATATACTAATGTGTGTTGTATATATGTATTCATTTTAGTAATTTGGGTATATTATAAAACATGGAAAAATAAAATGAATTTGATGAGTAAAACTAAAATAAATAGTTCCTAACAGGTGGGTATAAATTCTATTCTTTTTTTTTTAATGTTTTATTTATTTTTGAGAAAAAGAGGGAGGTGGAGGGGCAGACAGAGAGAAGGACAGATGATTCGGACTCACGCTCCTTGCTGATAGCAGTGAGCACAATGCAGGGCTTGAGCTCACAAATTGTGAGATGATGACCTGAGCCAAAGTCAAACGTTCAACCGACTGAGCCACCCAGGTGTCCCTAAATTTTATTCTTATTTTACAGATGAGAGAACTAAAGATCCATGTGCTTAGATACCTTGTGGGGGAATTTAGGTAATTAGTAGGAATGATTTCCTATAAAAATTAATTTTATTGGTCTGCTAAATGTATATAAATTGGATTTTGTTATGTTTTAAAATGATTTTGTAATAGTATGGTTACTAAGAATGTATAACAACTACTAATATCAACTTTCATAATTTCAGATGCAGATTATGTTTTTGCTAATGTTTAGTTATTACCAAACTAAAAACCTCATGTGTTCAGTAATAATTCTGCTAGATTCCATTTTTCTCAGACAAAAGCAGAAGCTAACAAGAAATAGCCAAATTGGGACACAACAATGAATTATGACAACATTAATGAGGGAAAACCTTGTAGTTCTATTTTCTTGCCATAGAACACATTGAGCTCTTTAAAATTCATGCATTGGAACAGAATTTTATGCCCATTTTCCTTTGACTATGTACTATTCAGGGCGCAGTTTCATACTTATAAAATAGAAGCAGCATGGTCTTTAAAGGGAAGATGATCAGAAACAGATCTTACGGGGTGTTAACCAAAGGAGCATGTAGAGAATACTGACAAAAATATATTTTTTAAAAGAGTAATGGAAATAAAGTTTAAAGAAAACGGCGATCTCTTGGATGGCTCAGTGAATTAAGTCCCCGACTCTTGATTTTGGCTCAGGTCATGATCTCATGGTTTGTGAGCCAGCTTGGGATTCTCTCTATCTCTTTCTCTCTCTCTCTGCCCCTCCCCCACACTCCGTCCCTCATGCACAGGTGCTCTCTCTCTCAAAATAAATAAACTTAAAGGAAAGTAATGAAACACAGATTGTATTGTATTCTTTCTGCCTTAATAAAAGTAGTAATTTATAGTTACAATGGAATCATTGTAAGTTAAATTGCAACACAGACTGCTAAAACTAAGTAATTACTTGATAAACACTGGTAACAAACAATCCATTTCTTGGTCAGCTGTGGTAGAAAATGATGACACATTTTTCTCGTTGTTCATTAGAAGCCGAAAATATTTTTCGGAGGTTGCAAATCAATATCATTTAATGTTTTCAAAAAGGTACATTCCTAACAACAGTATTTTGGACAGCCACAGACAGACTTTTGGGAGAAGCAGTTTGAGGAATGAAGGAAAGCAGGGCTGGATGTGAGAATCGATGGTTCAAACTAATCGCAAACTAACACACATACAAGGTGTGTGACTTGCACAAGTCTCTTAGCTCTCTGAGGCTCTGTTTTTATATCAAAGGATCACAGTAAGGATGTCATAACCTTATGTGATTCTGAGACTGATAAACACCATTAGAAATACTGGGCTCTAAGTATGCAAATTTAATAGTGATTGTTCATCCATCTGTCTAAGTATTTCTCTTCTAATTTAACACATACATGTTTGCCTAATTGTCAGATAAAGGGCGAATTGTTTCGGGTAGAACTGTTGATCAGCTCACATTCTCTTTAATACCTGACAGATCACCAGAAACAGAATAAGAAATTAGGAAAGAAAATTCTCCTTGTTCCCATTGTTAACTGCAGTCAGAAACAACAGAAGAGTTGTTTTCTCCCCCTGATTTTTGCAAGTCACAATGCCATTAAAGGTACAATTTCTCTAGTCTTTATTATGTAAACTTATTATCTTCTACCAATCTGCTACTTTCAAAGGGATATCTCAGTTTTTCTTTTTTTTTAATGTTTGTTTATTTTTCAGAGGGAGGGAGGGAGAGAGAGAGAGAGAGAGAGAGAGAGAGAGAGAGAGAGCATGAGCAGGGAAGGGGTAGGAAGAAAGGGAGTCACAGAATCTGAAACAGGCTCCAGGTTCTGAGCTGTCAGCACAAAATGACATCATGACCTGAGCTGAATTCGGATATTGAACTGACTGAGCCATCCAGGTGCCCCATCACTTTTTCACGTAATTACAAACAGAAGTCTAAGTGGGAGAAAATGGTGGTTTAACCCACAGTGATAGCAGTGGAGATGGAGAGAATCGGTTATTGGAAGATATATTTTAGAGGTAGAATCTGTAGCATTCATTGAAGAATTAGATGATTTTGGATTTAAGTGAATAAGTGGTTTGCAATTTCATTTCTTGGGGAAGAAAGTATTTGGTTGGGGAGCCTAGAGAATTTTAAAAACCAGTTTAGGTAAAATCAGTTATGGCTGTGAAAGAACAAATAGTCTGGGGCTGTGAAGAAAGGTGAGGGCTGTGTATGACTTCAGGAACTGTCTATACGGATGTGGTGTATAGGGCTAGGGAAATGGATAACGTCACCTTAGGAGAGAGTTTAGAGACAGACGAGAGGAAAGGGAGGGAAGGATGGAGGGAGAGAGAATGGGAAAAGAGGAAAGGAAAGGAAAATAATGGCAAGCAGAACAGAGTGCTCTCTGCATCAGGTGAAAACCCTTATTCATATTATCCCATTTTTTTTTGATCCCTCAGAACCCAGAAATAATTATTTAAGTAGTTGAATTAAAATAATTAATTGATGAAAGTGTGGTGATTTATAATATTGATTTAAACGTTCTCTCTGGGCACGTGGGTGGCTCAGTTGGTTAAGCATCTGGCTTTGGCTCAGGTCACGATCTCACGGTTTATGAGTTCGAGCCCCATATTGGGCTCTCAGCTGTCAACACAGGGCCCATTTCAGATTCTCTGTCTCCTTCTCTCTCACCCTCTCTCTCAAAAATAAACATTAAAAACAATAAAAAATAAAATAAGCTTTCTCTCTCTATATTGGAGATATGTATGTATGTATATATATATATATATATGTGTATGTATGTATATATATATATATATATATAGACTATATACAGACACTGTATCAGATGATTCATTAATAGAAAAAAATTCAAATGAATATTTTGTTGCCATGAAATGTTACATGTATAAGAGTAGCTTCAGAGTATTCTGGTATATGTATTAATGATTCATTAATGCAGTTACCAGGAGAATGAAGTCATTTGGTTTATGAATGTTTCATGGCTATAGTTCACTTGAGGCTTAGATTAATTTCATTTTTATATGCCATTTTTGGTCCACATATTTCTGCAGTTCATTTAATCAAGCTGGTTTTTCATGAAGGAAAACTAACTTGAAAAGCACAAAATCATAAAATAAGTTTAAAATATAAATGGACTAAAATTGAAGATGTTATCTTTGGTAAAGTTGTCAGTGAATTTGTATGTCAGGAAAAAGCATACTGCAGCTCTTGCCGTTACAGGAAGGAACTTGTGTTCTCACACAAAGAACTTTGAAAGAAGGAATAGAAACTATGATGATCTAAATTTGGCTACCATATTACGATTTGGCCTTTTCCTATGACATTATTACGAGGAAGTGGTCAGAATTCTGATGTCAGAAATCGTCCTCGACAATTGTCCCTCTCTTTCCCCTCCTTTTCAGTAGAAGTTGAATCCTAACAAATCTTCTTTCCACATATCTTTTCAGCCTGGTCAGTCCCAGCTCCCTGGGACCTGGTCTACTTAGAACACTTATCATTCCCCCCAGAATGAACTTGCTTACATGCCTGCTTCAGTCTCGACCCCCCAATTCATCGTTCCCTCAGGTGCCAAGAATCTTCTACCGGTTCTCCCATGCCCACTGCTGTCCTAGTCCAAGCCCCCTGTGCCTCGTGCCTGTGTTACTGCCACGACATCCTCCTAAACGATTTCTGGGAAACCTGATCGTATCACTGCATGGCCTAAAATCCTGCGGTGGCGTCCCATTTCAAGTTTAATAGCATCTATATCCCTTACCGTGTCCTCTGTGATATGGCCTCTGCATATGCCGCTGACTTCCATCTCCTTCAGCTTTTCTCTGATTCAAAATCACTACCATGTGGCTTTCTTTCTAAACCACAAACTGCAAAACTCCTTGCCATCTCAGAGAATTTGCTTTAAGTCCTCTTCGCATAGTCTTTCAAGTGGCTTCTTTCTCAACAACTAAGTCTCAATCCAAATGAACTTTTTAAGATGCCTTCACTGAATCCCCAATCCCTCTCCCCTTTGCACTCTCCATTTTAATAGCATATGCTAACTTCTTGATAGATTTTGGTTGATTCCTAAAATTATCTTGAATAACAATGTGGGCTCTGTGCTTACCCTACCAGGTTTCAAACATTGGCCTCTTCCACCTCCTGGCTTCCACCCGGGAAAGGTATTTAATCTCTATTTCTTTTCGTCTAAAATGGGATAATAATACTTCATAAGCTTGTTGCAAAACCTAAATGATTTAAACCTGAAGTTCATAGAACAATGCCTTGCTAATCATTTTTATTTATTGTAGATATAATAGAATCTATATTAAACTATATATCTTTAAAATACAGAGTCTATTTTGTTTGTCTCCTTCTGAAACTATGACATCTGAAACACAGTCTGGCACTAAATAGTAGATCCTCAATAAATGTGTGAGCTACTGTTACCTGACTAGAGACCTAGTAAAGGGCAGCTCAGACCAGAGAAGTCCAAACTCCAAATATTGTAAAATAGTGTGGGAAAAATTATTTAATTTACCATTCTTGCCTTTAGCTCTAGTTGAAAATGTCTAACTGCCAAATACAGTCACCCTTGAACAGCAGATTCCAATTACTGAGATCTGGATACATGTGAAGTCTCGGTCCTAAAAAAGGAAATCAGCATGAAGCAGGTCGTAGAGGAACTTGACCTCCAGGCATAAAGTTGATATTAGAAACAAAACCACCAGGTCCAGATAGGATTTGGGAGTATTAGCCGGGTTACCTGGGTCAGAACTAGGGGGAAGGCTCCTAGATATGACCCGCAGATATAGAGGGAAACTCAGGTCGCTTCTCGGAATGGAAATGGGTCTGATGCTTTCTGGTGGTGAGTATTGGTTCAAAAATGAGACAGAACATGCTCTCTAGAGAAGCAGTGCTGGGTCACATCAGTATATCCATGTTGGACTTTGCTGGAGAAGTAAGAGGGGAAAAAATCAGATTATAGGTAGCTTTCCTAAATGTTGTCTATATAAATTGGTTCGGACATGGATAAAATTGACAACATGGCACTTTCAGATTGTTGCTAAGATTGCTAGTTATGTACCATGTATTAATTTTTACTGCATATTATTAGGAAATCATGACTAGGTTAAATATACTGTAGGCTATGAAGGAGATGGAGTATTACAGCCTCTTGTTTGACTCAAATCAATTGTCTTGAATCAGAGTTTAATGGGACATGCACACAGGAAAACTGAATCTACCTTTTCACTTTATCGACTTGTATGGCCCTATACCATTCACTGTGTTTGTAAACTTCAACAAGTTCTATAAGATACTGGATACTGTGTTTGGCCTTAGGCAGGCTTTTTTTTTTTTTTTTTTTGGCTGTTGCATCTGCTCAGAGTGTCAGGGTACAAATTTAGAAACTTATATGGAGAGTCAGCAGTTCATCATTTCACGAACTGATTTGTTATAAATTTTCTCAAGTAAAACTACATTGCTTGGAAGACCTCTTGACATAAAAAATACAAAGGTATGTGTCTAATCCTTCTGAAAAATTTGGCACTGAAACAAACATGAAGCTGAGTTATGTAGGGCTCTGATATCAATAGTCATGTTACATAAAGTGTTGCATGTTATGAAACCTTGGTGTATTCTCCTGTGAAATTACTCTTTATGCTTTATAATAATGTGTTTTCATGTACTGAGAAAGTTATGCTATTAAATTTTAAAACCTTTAAAATTATAAGTTGTTAAAAGATTTAATATTCTTCTAGTCTTGCTTTTGGTTTACATAATTCATAGCTACTTTTATACACATTACTAATGAAAAATTTTGATATATTAAGTCAGATGTATGAATTGCTACATCTAATTTTAGAAAAGCTTTCTGTCCTTCTACCAAAATGAAAAAATTTGATGTATTTGACAATTATTTGAATATTTGTGATTAATGAAACTCTTAGAGCTAAGACTGTTTATACAATTTCATTCAAAACTTATTAATAACAGTATTCCATAAATTATTATATAGTGTGAATTGCTTCATGATATTGCTAAATTTACTCCCTTGAAATAAATTGTTTTTCAAAGAAAAAACAAGATTAAAATGTTCAGTTGAATAACCATATCTGTCCACTTGAAAAGATTCTTCATTCTGTAATTTTCATCCGAAGAGCCACTATTACCTTGCTATTACTTTCTTTCGCACCTTTTTCTCCTTTCAAGTCTCTCTTCCTCCCTCTGGCATTTCTAGCCATTAGATCTAAATCAAGATCACACACTCTTTTTCACTCCCTAAGTGAGTAGAAACTATGTAGAGAGTGTGTATAGAAAGACTCCCCCCTTAGCAGAACTGAGCCTTTCTCCCTCTCGCTTATCCAGAAGCCTAGGAGCAGCAGTTTTAAAAGGCAGGAGAAAAAGAAAACTGTTCCTAATACATTTAAGGAATTGGAAAGTAGAACTATGAAACTGGTTTGTAGAATTTGGGTTTTGTTTGTTTGTTTGTTTGGCGGGGGGCGGGGGGGGAGGCTGTTAACACACTTCAAAGCTCTAGGGAAAATGAAACAGAATATCAGCCACTTGCTTTCTGGCTTTGCAACATGTATGCATGCATTTAAAGTGACGAACTAACATTGAAAGGGAAAACCTTCTAGATGTATACCAATTTGAAAACTTTTTCTTTTAAACTGCTAAGAATAAAGAATTTGATGAAAAATGCTAGTTTTCTCACATCAAAGTCAGTTTGGTCAAAGCCACAGTCCTAGTGAGTGAAAACTTCAGCAAAGTTAATTGAAGATACACATTTTGTAAATGACTTTCTAAATACATTTCCACACCCTTCCCCAGTATTTAATTTAACCCATCCAAGGACTACATTACTCTCTAATAGGAATCCAGCCATAATAACATCATCAGTTAATCCTTGTAAATATCTCAGAAGAAATTTTATTGACTCAAAATTCCCAGTAAAAAACTTTCTTATTTTTCAGGATGTCAAACTTGGGACAATTTGACTCCGATTTCTACCAATCTAATTATACTATTGATAATCAGGACCAGAGTTCCGAAGATTCTAATGCCTATGGAAATCTTTATGCATCTAGAGAGTAAGTATACTTTCATCTTAAGGAGTCATAATATTTTAACAAGGGAGGGCTTCCTTGGGGAAAGCCAAAGCTCTCTCCAGCATATCTTGGTAAAAATACCCAAGAAGAAATGCCAGGAAAGGTCAGGGAAATTAATTCACTTCACCGCGGGCCCATTTATAGGTGGGTGGCTTGTCTCCTGTTTTCAAAATATCACTTACCAGGGAGCCTGAATACAGGTCCTGGACAGAACGGAAGACATTTTCATTTGACATGATATTTTCTGGGACGCTGCTCAAGAAATAGATTTTATTAATTAATAAACATTTACTGAGTGCCTGCTTTTGTGTTAGGAATTAAGAAGGATGCTACAAACCCAAAGATAAAAAAAGAAGTCTATCATCTTTTCCCTCATAAAATTTAGGAATTTATGTTGGAGAGAGGACAATTAAATATGCAGTTATAATTCAGTGTGAAAGCTCTTAAATGGAATTAAAATAAACATATTTCAGAACGTGTTAGTTATTTGAGTTGATGATTTAACTTGAGTTGAAAATAAAAAAGACTAAGAACTTAGTATTTACCCTTCACTAAGGTAAATAGGGCAAGGGCATTTAGGATAAGAAGAATGTGTTCAAGTTCTGGCTCTCGCCTTTGTTCTTTGTGATACTCGGAAACACTTTAACCTCCCTGAGTGTCTTAAACTGAGAAATAAGGGCATTAATAATACCTACTTCATGAATTATCATGAAGAACAGTTGTGATAATGTGTAGAAATTGTGTTGTATAGTAAAATCATAAAATAAATACTGTTTGTTTGTTTTTCTGTAACTATAGCTTGTCACATCAATGGACACTTTATGGTCTAAAGTCATTTAAATGTATTTGTTTATATAGTTGGTCCTTTGGATGTTCTTTTGCGAGTCTAGATTAGTGAATTGTGAGAGGGGTCATACCTTTCAACTTTCAAGATAACTAACGGTTATTCAACTCTTACTGTGTGTTAGGTGCTATTGTGAACTGTAAGTAAGTTAGCTCATTGGATCCCCAGACAATCCTGAGATGAGTGCTGGTATTTTTCCCCACTTTACTTATTTTTCCCCCGTTTTATTTATGAGAAAACAGGGACCCAGAGAAATTCAGGAACTTTTCCAAGGTCACACAGCTAGTAAGAAATAGGATTTGGGGGCACCTGGGTGGCTCAGTTGGTTGAGTTTCTGACTTCGGCTCAGGACATGATCTCACGGTTTGTGAGTTCGAGTCCCACATCAGGCTCCGTGCTGACAGCTCAAAGCCTGGAACCTGCTTTGGATTCTGTGTCTTCCTCTCTCTCTGCCCCTCCCCCACTTGCACTCTATCTCTCTCTCAAAAATAAACATTAAAAAATAAAAAAAAAAAAAGAAATAGGGTTTGGATTTTAGTCCAAGTTATTGATTAAACCCATAACTAAGGTGGGCATACAAATTATTATAAAATCAAGACATTTTTAAGAGTAAAATGCAGGCCATTAATAGTAATGGTGATACAATAGGGTTAAAACCGGACCATCATAGGTAAACTGGGATATGTGGTCACTATTTCATTCCAAAAAGTTTAGGTCAAATATAACCACAGAAGAAATATTTTTAGTTTATTATTTTTTGACTGTATTTTTCTAAAATAAGTACCTTGAAAGATCCAGATGAAGGCAGAAAAGATAGGATAAATACAACAGGCAATGGGAACTCTGATGTTCCAACTATGCCCCGGATAACTTGGAAATTGTTTCCACTGGCTGATCACTCCTAAAGACACAGGCAGATAGGTACTGTTTTCTAGCTGCTCCTGCTGAACCACTACTCTAAGGCAATAGGGAAAGGTATTGGCATAAAATGTTTTTAAAACTGTAAAAGTTTAATATCTGGAGTTTTATCTCATTCACATCCCTATTGTATGTTATCCAGCTTCAGTCAGGTTACCATAAACATTCCTTAAAATGAAAAGCAATCTATACCACTACCTCCCTCCCTCTCTCTCTCTCTCTCTCTCTGAATATTATCATTAGGCAAATTAAGATATTTTTAAAAATATTTATAAGAAAAATAGGAAAAAGGATAAAACTAGGGAATTGGCTCTATTATTGCAGAATCTATGGAAAAAGAACTTGATTTTATTTCATTTATGATTTACACTTTGGAAGGCCAAGGAAAAGTGTTTGGTGTCAGAAAAGTGTTAATCAGGCAAGGGAGTAGCTTGAAAATGAAGGTATTACAGGACGGTAACTCAAAATACATAATCTACAATGAGCTATCTAACAGGATTTTTGTGCTCTGTTCTCCTATTTTAGTGAAAGAAACTAGTCACCTTCTGTTTATTTTCTCCCTTCTCTTCTCCAGTTGGAATAAAACACCTGGCTAGTATCTACAATCTACATTTTCAGACTAAACTAAAAAGCCCAATAAGAGTGAAACAAAGCTTTCTCCTTATGCAGGGACTCATAGACCACAGCTTTCTTCCCGCCAACGCCACCCAATTTTCTTTCTCCATTTGATTACACATATCTACATTGCCCAGAAATCAAGATGACAAAGAGATGGTAATTAACATAACCAAATGAGAAAACTCAATATTATATTGTATTAGGTTGATGGCCTGGGCTGCTTCAGTTGCTTAGCATTTAAATCCAAGTCCTGATTTGGCTACAGTAACATTTAAATTCCAATCCGCACTGCAAGTCTCAGGAATTAGAAAAGGGCATATTAGCTATGGTAGTTTTATGAGGCACATAAAACATGGAGTCAAGTCAGTGACTTACTAGTGTACATCAAACTCCAGAGATTTGATCTTTTATTCATACAGTGAATAGTTCAATTAAAATACACCCCGAATCACAGTAAAGATGCTGACCATCCTGGCAAAAGACACAGGAATCCAGGGGATAGTTATAATCAGTTAGTCTCCTTCTCTCTGGCTCTGTTCACCCCTGCCCCCATTAATGGGAGCTTGTTTTAAAAAGCTTGCTCAGTGGCATACTCATCTGAAAGCTGGTTGACTATGCTTATTAAGACAATAAGATATTTATAATTAAAACAAGTTTTCTTATTTTAGAATGAACAAGAAAGAGTTTCGTCATTTTTTAAAAAAAACTATTTAGTCAGGGGCGCCTGGGTGGCTCACTCAGCTGAGCATCTGACTTCAGCTCAGGTCATGATCTTACAGTTCGTGGGTTCAAACCCTGCATCGGGATCTGTGCTGACAGCTCAGAGCATGGAGCCTGCTTCAGATTCCTTGTTTTCCTCTCTCTCTGCTCCTTCTGCACTTGTGCTGTCTCTTTCTCTCTCTCTCAAAAATAAGTAAACATAAAAAAAAATTGTTTTTAACTAGTCATTCAGATAGGCATTTTTTCCAATCGCTTGTAGCCAGTTATCTAGGCTATATTTTCCTGCTATGTTTTCCCACTATATTATTCTATTTTTTTTAAAGAGAAAATCTATTTATATTGTTTAGAGCAAGAAATGAATACTTCCGCAGAAAGGTGACAACAAGGAGAAAACTCCCTTTGAATGTTTTAGTAGGGCTTTAACAGACCGACTGAGCCTCAGCTTTTCTGAGTCCCCAGACCTGATCTTCCTTCAGTGTCTCTAACTTAGTCAGTGGCACTGCCAATGGCACAAAGTCATTGTGCACTCACCGGCTCAGCCAGAATCTGGGAATGTCATTTAAGTTGACTCCCCTGCCACCGTTCCCTAAACCACACTGCCATCCCCCTGACCCTGAATATTTTGTACTGATTGAGATTATTTATTTATTTATTTATCTATTTATTCAGGTTTATTTGTTTATTTTGAGAGAGACAGAGACAGTGCAAGTGGGGAAGGGCCAGAGAGGGAGGATCCCAAGCAGGCTCCACACTGCCAGCACAGAGCCCAGTGCGGGGCTCAAACCCACGAAGCCATGAGATATGACCTGAACCAGAACCAAGACTTGGGCGCTTAACTGACTGAGCCACTTTGTTCTTACCAAGGGTATTTAGAATGCCTCATTTTACTGGCTGAACTGGAGACTTACATAGATAAAACGTTTCTGGGAGTACAGACCAATTTTTTTTTTAACCAGCAGGGCACTTTCATTGTAGATCTGCCATCGTGTTGTCTCAGGCTGTGTCAGGTGATAATGCTGCAAATTCTGAAACCCTCATAGTCTGAGGTGTTTGGAGGCATGCTGTGTCATCTGGCTCTATGAACTATGCCCATATTTGAATATTAGTTAAATGTGCAGTTAGACTTTCAAGGAATTGCTATTATCTCTTGACACATTTTTTACCACCTGATTTACACTCTAACCCTCCATATGGCACTGGGAGTCACCCCATCATCTACATGCCTTCTGGATCTGACTGACAAAGGAAAGCAGCTCAGGTGACTGTCATGATGGAAGTCCAAACCTTCGGTTTTGGAAAAAACGAAACTTTTAATAAAATATGTCTCTAGTGACTATGTAATAGGATACAGAAAACATATTGCTGCAATCTCAAATAGTTATTACTGAGTCTTTTTTGTTTGTTCATTTGTTTGTTTATTTATTTATTTATTTATCTTGAGATAGAGAAACAGAGTGTGAGCAGGGGAGGGGCAGAGAGAGAGGGAGACAGAGAATCTGAAGCAGGCTCCAGGCTCCGAGCTGTTAGCACAGAGCCCGACACGGGGCCTGATCCCATGAACCACATGACCATGTCCTGAGCTGAAGCTGGATGTTCAACCGACCGAGCAACCCAGTGCCCCTTACTGAGTCTTTCACCAATGATCTATTTTTGCATTGGAAGGTGAATGTTAAGTCCTGTTGCCTCAGCGGTAAAATATTTTCCCCAGCTGAAGACTATGCCTTAACATAACATCATCCATCTGGAGGCTAGTTGGAACTTCATAAACCCAGGTATGGGTGGTAAAAAAGGAAATACCGATGAAGTGGTGAAGTTACAGAGGGTTTTTATATAAACCAGATGTGTGGCCATTGCTTTATTGCTTAGAGACAGAAGTTCTGGCATGCATGTAGTGGAGATTCTCCTGGTAGGAAACACAAGACTGGTGGGGTGTTGTCAAAGTCACTTTGGGTGTTCCGAAGAAACTCAAATGGAAAAAAGCTAAAGGTGATCAGCACAGAAGTCTCCTGGCCTCCTATTCATATCGTTTTCTTTGAGGAAGAGAGAACCATTTATGAACAGAGAAGAGGCTGTTCCAGGATGTGTGGAAGGCGTCTAGAATGCTTTAAGTGTAAGCCTCAGGAAGAAAACGGCATATGAATACTTAGCTAATGCTTATTGATCATTTTTTGTGTGTCCAACACTATTCTAAGTGCTTTACTTATTTATGCTAATTTAATTCACAATAACCTTATGAATTGCATTATTATTATTTTATTATAGAACACATTTTTTTTTTATGGCTTGGGTGTATTCGTTAAGAACCTTGAGCCCTGTTCAACTTTGATATTGACTAATTGTTTTTTTTTTAATTGGTTCTTATTGGTTCATACTTGTTGAGTTATAATTGACATACAATGTTATATTAGTTTGAGGTGTACAAGGTAGTGATTAGATAATTCTATACATTAAACTATGCTCATGAGGATAAGTGTAGTTACCATCTGTTACCATGTGTTATTACAATGTAATTGACTGTATTCCTCATTCTTTACTTGTCATTCCCGTGACTTATTTATTTTATAACTGGAAGTTTGGAGATTTTAGTCCCCATCATCTATTTCATCTATTTTGTCCATCTCCCCGCCTCCTCCCCTCTGGTAACCACTAATTTGTACCATGAGTTCTATTATTATCCTCATTTGCAGATGAGAAAATGGAGGCACAGATGTGATGTAATTTGCCCAAGATAAGGAAACTGGGATTTGAACATAGGATTTAACTCCAGAGGTGCATTTGCTAACCATTCTGCTTGGTTCGGGATAAATTCTATCATTGGACTCTTTCCACAAGAGAAATGTAATCCCATACAGTCAGAAAGCAAAGGACGAGTCATATGACTAAGAATGTTGCCAATTGTTCTAAAGGAATCTTTTGCAGTCATCTGACAGTTGTTTTAACTTTTTATTTAAGTATTTATTTTTACAGGAAGAGGAGATGCCTACTAACAAAGTTAATGATTACACTCTACCAGCAGGAGTACAGTGTTGTTGTGTTTTTTTTTTTTTTTTTTGGTCTAATTTAGTTGATATTTGTTTCATCTAGAATAGTGTGCTAACTTAGAAATCATCAACATTTTGATACGCATCTTCTCATAGAGCTAATTAAGATGCTGTGTAATCAAGGAGAACAGGAAAATTTTGTTGATACCCTCTGCACAACTCCCATTGCTATATGGAATATAGATAGGATAGAACCTTACCATCTTAAGTATTGGGTACACTAATTTAACTCATGCAATTGCCTTTAATAGGTTAATAATTCAGGGCTATGGGCTTAATAAAGCAACTGGGAAAGTGTCCAGTCCATTCTCCCTGAATGACTTTCATGAAAGGATAGTGTAGGCTTGAAAGATGTCACTGAAAATATAAAAGAACTTCATTAGCATAGCCATCAGAGTTAGCATCATCTAGTATAAAAGGAAAATGCTAGAAAATGCGAGATTAAGTGTATATTCAAGATAAGAGTACACTTACCATGATGAGCACTGAGTAATGTATAGAGTTGTTGGGTCACTATAGGTTATACTATATGGTTACATGAAATTAATATAACACTGTGTTAACTATGGAATTAAAATAAAAACCTTAATTAAAGAAAAATGGATATATGGTTAAATAAAATTATGGTCCATGGCAATTTTCAGAAAAAAGGCCTAAAACATGAGAATTGGGTTATTTACAGAGTTAGTTGGGTAGAACTATGAAATAATAATGCAACTATATTGGTATTGCTTACATTTTGTGGAGATGTAGTGTGAAATGTCTGAGTCGACATGCACAAAGTTATAAAAAGAGAGAATTATAATTCAGATAGTGATAGGAGGTGACCATGGTAATTTCTTTTAGCTAAAAGATTTTGAGGTTTCCTTTGTAGGACAGATTTTTGAAATTAATTTATTTCTTAAATAAGTGGTGGGAAAAATTTAATATCATGCCAAGGACAATGGAGACCAAGTTCCTGATGAATAATTTTTTTTTTTGGCAAAATGTTTTTCTCTTTGCAGGGATTGGGTCAAGATAGCCAGCCACATATGCTAAATTCCCCCATTCATGGAGATTGCTTTCCAGGGAGTAATTGTAAAAGGTACCTTTCCTCAAGCCTGGTTAATCACACCTGGGTTGTTATAGTGAGGCCAGGACAGTTTGTCAGTGAAGTAGTCTTGGTGAGACGCTGGCCCATTAAGTCCACTCTATTTTCCCCTTTTATTCTATATTTAAAAACATATAGATCAAGGTTGGGGGGGCTTTTATCAACCAGCATGCCCTTCAGATTATTATAATTCATTTCTACCAGTACTTTTTTAAAAAAAGTTTTTATTTTGAGAGAGCGCACACATGGGAGCTGGGAAGGGGTGGAGAGAGAGGAAGAGAGAATCCCAAGCAGGCTCCGTGTGGACACAGGGCGGATCTCACAAACCTTGAGATCATGATCTGAGCCAAAATCAGAGTCGATGCTTAACCCGCTGAGCTAGCCAGGTGCCCCTTTGCCAGTAATTATGATAGAGGGTCTATTTTGCTGAGAAAAGAAAAAAAGAAAAAAAGATTAAGAATATGCTTCATGGCTAAGTGAACAAAAACAGTAATCAACATATGCTGTTGGGGATCCAAGAAGTATTACAGCAGGTCCTGGCCCTAACGAGCTTACAGCTGAGTCAACGAGTGATTAAATGCACATATCTCTATTATGGTAGCTTTTTTTTTTTTTTTCCCCCAGAGAAGGTTACTTTCTCTGTCAGGCTTACTCGTATAAGGGATGTTGGATATGTTATTCTTAGACTTCATATTAAGATTAACATTAGAAGGACAGTACCAAAAGCCATTCTGTAAATATTTTAACACAAAGAGATCAGCGAGCTGTAAAGTTTAGAATCCTGGGCTGTATTTTTAGCTTAACCTAAGGGGCTCTGATAAAAGAAACTTAAACATGTTATTAATAAGGACAACTTCTTATGTGTCTTCCCCTTCCTTCAGGTAAAAACAATTTTAAATGATCAAATAACCTCATGTACTCTCCTTTTTTCCTTCCTTCTTTAGCTCTAGTAAGAAGTTATGTGCTGAGTGTTGCTTTTCAACTTTCTCATACAAATGGTGAAATAAAAAACAAAAGCATGGTCAAGGAAGTATTGAAACATGATGCACATTTCAAAAGAAGGACATTAACCCAGCCATAGAATCCTTTTAGTTAGTTACTCAAAGATGATTCAGTTGGCAGTAATTGTCTGGGATTGGCCAGAGCTAGAAAGTCAGTTTATAGATTTGTTTTTTCTTATGAATGAACTATACTATTAAAATTGTGATTTTTACTTATTGCTTCCACAAATTTGTAGGAAATGTCATGTTTGGTGATTGCCCCTGAACAAAATGAAAAAGCAACATTGTGTCAATGGGCAGAGATGCTGGGACAATTTCAGCTAGGAGTCCAACACCTGCAGTGCTACTGTGTGACACTGGACAAGTCCTTCGGTCTCCATGAACCTCTGTTTCTTTATCTGTAAAATGGGATTAAAGCTACAATTTTTACCTTACAGAGTATTAATTATGTGAGGAAAATGTGAAGGAAGTGTCCAGCACATTGTGTATATACAATAAATGTTAGTTGGTATGACTCTTTCTTCCAGAACCTTCTGATGATCAGTTACTTCATTTGTTTTTATAAAAGTTAAATTTTAAGCAAGTTATTTCTTTCATGGGTAAATACTCATAAAAATTAGGAGAATCATAGAAAGAAATTGTAGTTTCCTTCCTTGATTTGTCGTGATATCCCTCTCCCAGATGTATATAAATCAGTATTTTCCTTTCTCTAGACAGCAAGCCAGTGAGCAGTCCCAGCCTGCCTTTGTCCCACAGGAGATGCCCATGCCGTCGGGTTATGAGGGATGGTTTTTTCAGCCAGCATCCTACCCGGATTGTTATTCACAATCTTCTTACATTGACAGTTTTGATGAAGAGCCTCCTTTGCTAGAAGATAAGTTAAGGGAATGCTATTAACGTGTGTACATCTAGAAGAATAATAGCAATAATCAGCACATAATGTGCACTGTCAGCATGCTGTGTACAGTGTTTTATGTGTGATTATTCCATGTTTAAACAAGAGTCTGCCAAACCAAGGTGCTTAAACCGTTGAAAGTTTGTCTCGTGTGTGTGTGTTTGTGGAGGGGAGGCGGACTGGAAGTAGATCTGTACTATTGCCATGCTATTACTGCTGTTATTAAATGTTTCTTCATTTTGTTAGAGTGCAGACTCCCTTACCATCTGTAGACAGTAGCGAACATGTCTTTTAGCACAGTGGTTATAGCAAAGTAATGACCCTTTCGACCCCAGTTAACTTGTATCTTCTGCTCTAATGCCTGGGAGCCAAGAGGGTAGTTTCTCAATATTCTTTTATTGTCATGGACACAAGCCAGTGTTTCTTGTTTTCTGGCTCTTATGAGCCCCCTCATCTCAGATAGGTATGGCTAAGCGGGGAGGAATATGATTCCAGTTGGTGGCAGGAAACCAGTGGGTCCTTGCAGTTGAAGGTCTCAGGGGTTTCAAGGGATGTTCCAGCCATTGTTTTTTTTTTTTTTTTTTTTTTTTTTTTTAATTCAGCCATACTACATCGGCTGTTTTTGCTCTTGAAGAAAATCAACATGATGCTAGAAGCCTAGAGCTAGAAAACTAAACCTCAAGTAGATTTAAATTTAAGAGCCAAGGAGAATATTAATAGGTTAACTATTATGCTCTAACCCCTTTATATGTAGTCAAGTGGAAGGGATAGATTAAAATTCCCAATATATTACATCAAAAGGTACATGTTTGCCTCATATAAACACAGCCAACCACTTGGCATTAAAGCGTTTTTTCTTTGTCTTTAAATTTTAAAAAGGGTGAAAGATTTAAACCACTTAGAAAAGTACAGCCGTGACTAGGTGACTCAGTCGGTTGGGCATCCGACTTCGTCTCAGGTCATGGTCTCGCAGTTTGTGGGTTCAGGCCCGGCGTCTGGCTCTGTATTGACAGCTCAGAGCCTGGAGCCTGCTTCGGATTCTGTGTCTCCCTCTCTCTGCCTCTCCCCTGCTTGCACTGTGTCTGTCTTGGTCTCTCTCCCTCCCTCTCTCTCTCTCTCTCTCGCTTTATCTCTCAAAAATAAACTTTAAAATAAAAAGTTTTAAAAGAAAAGCACGGAAAATTATGTAATAGATTTTCTGGCTCTTTAGGAGCCAGTTAGATTTGGGAATCAGTTATGTTTAACCAATTCTTTCTAGTTTGCCTCTTTAGGAGCCAGTTAGATTTGGGAATCAGTTATGTTTAACCAATTCTTTCTACTTTGCCTCTTTAATAGTAATCAACACCTGAAGGTTATAAGCTATCTTCATTAAACATTTTCCTTGATTCCACCAACATTACTACTTTAAAAACACTATCAGTTGTGCTATTATAAAAGTTATCTATATTCAATATAGAAATTTAAAAAATACAGAAACACATGAATAAAATTGAGAACCACCTAAAATTTTGTCTCTACGACATGACTACCATTAATGATTTGATGTATTTTCTTCCAGCCTTTATTCTGTTTTTCTGAGTGTGTATATAAAATGCATATATGTAAATATTTTACATATTTATGTATATATTTAACTATAGATGCTTAAAAATGAAATGCTATATTTTTGAATAAAGTATTTATGAATACTCCAAAATGAAAGTTAGAGCATTTAATGGCTATAAAGTTTTGTACCTCTTTTTTTAATGTTTATTTATTTTTGAGAGAGAGAGACAGAGTATGAACCGAGGAGGGGCAGACAGAGGGCGAGGCACAGAATCTGAAGCAGGCTCCAGGCTCTGAGCTGTCAGTACAGAGCCCAGCACGGGACTTGAACCCACAAACTGCAAGATCATGACCTGAGCCAAAGTCAGACGCTTAACCAACTGAGCCACCCAGGTGCCCCATAAAGTTTTGTTTTTTTTAAAGTTACCTTATATCAAAAGCATTTCTATGCATGCATTCTTGAAAGTCATTGACTATTACTTGAAAATGTGATATAGAATGGTTTCATAATATTTTGTCCTATAAAAGTACTATAATTCAAAATCACTCAAAGGTTTGTTCCTCATAGTAAGTGAGGCTTTGGTGAACACCATAGTGAACAACTTTGACCTCTATAGAGTTGTCCTTGGGATGGATCTATAACAGTGGGTTTCTGGGTCAAAAGATACTTACATTGTCAAACTGATCTAGAAAAAGGATCACCTGCTACACCATCATCATAGAACATGAGATGTCTTCGTTAATTTGATGGGCAAAAAGCAGTGCTTTGTAGTTCTTGGTTACCAGAAAAGTTAGAAATTTTTTTTCATGTTATTGACTGTTCTGGTTTTTCATGTTCTTTGTCAGATTTCTTATTGGATTCTTAAGATATTTTTTCTTTCCTGGTTTATTTAAAGGGATATTTGTATAGTTTTAATTGTTTTTATTTTTTATTATTTTTAAATTTTTTTAACGTTTATTTTTGAGAGACAGAGCAAGGCAGAGCATGAGTGGGGGAGGGGTGGGGGAGGGGACAAAGAATCCAAAGCAGGCTCCAGGTTTAGCTGTCAGCACAGAGCGCAATGCGGAGCTCGAACACACAGACCGCGAGATTATGACCTGAGCTGAAGTTGGTCTCTTAACTGACTGAGCCACCGAGTCACTCCTCGGGATATTTGTATGTTAAGGATATTTAACGATTGCCTGGAATATGTGTTGAAAACATTTTTTTTTTTCTAGATGGTGTCTCCCATCTAATTTGCTGATAGGAAATTAAAGCATATTGGAATTTTAATATTTATGTTTTCAAGTCCACAATATTTTTCTTGGTAAATTTTCTTTCTGATTGCACTTTTGTTTACAATGTATTTCTCCAGCTATAGGTACTGTTTATATTCTCTTGCATATTCTTAAAAATTTTTTTATATAATTGTTGTCAAATTGGTTTCCGTACAACAAGTGCCCTCCTCACTGTCCATCACCCACTTTCCTCCCCTTCCCCACCCGTCATCAACCCTCAGTTTGTTCTCAGTATTTAAAAGTCTCTTATGGTTTGCCTCCCTCCCTCTCTGTAACTTTTTTTTCCCCTTCACCTCCCTCGTGAAGTCTGTAAGTTTCTCAAGATCCACATGAGTGAAAAACATGGTATCTGTCTTTCTCTGACTGACTTATTTCACTCAGCATAATACCCTCCAGTTCCATCCACGTTGCTGCAAATGGCCAGATTTCATTCTTTCTCATTGCCACGTAGTATGCGATTGTATATATAAACTACATCTTCTTTATCCATTCATCAGTTGATGGTCATTTAGGCTCTTTCCATAATTTGGCTATTGTTGAAAGTGCTGCTATAAACATTGGGGTTCATGTGCCCCTATGCATCAGCACTCCTATATCCCTTGGGTAAATTCCTAGCAGTGCTATTGCTGGGTCATAGGGTAGTTCTATTTTTAATTTTTTAAGGAACCTCCACACTGTTTTCCAGAGCAGCTGCACTGGTTTGCGTTCTTCTTAAATTTTTAATCATCTTTTTGTTTTGCACTTAAAGTTTTGATTCAATAAAAATTATTTTAAGTTAGTATGTGAAGTAGCATTCAACCTTATTTTTTCTTTAATGATTATCCAATTTTCCCTGTAACATTTATTGACAATCATTTTTTTTTCTTTTCTACTTGTCTAAATGTATCTATTGTGACATTCTAAACTCTAGTGCATCCTTCCTTAATGTCTACTCAAATAAAAATAGAAAATACACTAGATTTCCCCTCCCACCTTATGCAGCTTAGAGAAAATTCTTAATTTTTTTTTCTTTATGTGATTATTCCCACCAAGTTGCTAGGGTATTAAGAGAGATTGCACCTAATATAATTCTGCATTTTGAATCTATGAAACTTTTAGACTCTGATTCCATATGTTCCTCAGGCTGGGTTCCTTCAGCTTCAGTCTCAAAGATATGAAAAAGCCATAGGCAGAGTTTCTAGAATAAGGTGATAAATGGTGTTTGCTAGTTTTTATTGAGCATACACCAAAACTGCCTATCACATTATGAAGCTCTAATAATTAACATCCCTTGCACAAAAATATGTTATTTGAAAGTGTGCTTGTTTATTCCTTAAATACTTTGTTATCTAAAAGACTCGTTTGTTGGTTTTATGTAAGAATGATAACTTTTGCAATTTGATAATGTACAATCAGTATGTTAACAAATGGATCTTGAAAAATAATAGTCAATTCAAGTCTGTCAAACCAGAAGAATTACTGTGATATTCAGTACTTACATATGTAGCACAGCCTGATGTTTATATTTGAAAGGCCAGTGCCACAATTTGCATACGAAACAATGATATTAATTCATTTTTATAGCATATATATCATATACCTTACTACCACTAGATGACAGCAAAACAATAAATATTACATTCAGATTCACAACAGTTTCATCTTTTATCTTTATAACAAGGTATTATAGTAGGATATCTACAATTAATAAATACTTATAATCTCATTTGCATACCTTGTAATAAATTTGGAAACAAAATATTATGGAGATATATTTTGGTAGAAAACGCATAAACTCTTTTTTGATATGTAGCAGGTCTTATGTTCATTCACTGGTTAATGACTCGATGTTGAAACATGTGCAGAAGTTAATTATGCCATCAAATAAATGTCTAAAATCAGTAATAATGTCTCATAAAGCATTTTTCATCTGAATTTCCTCAGGAATAATTGTTATGCTTTTTGAGGGAAAAAAGGTATTTTGAATTAAAGGCCACGTTTTTGTGGTAAATACTGAAAACATATTGCTAGCATAAATGTCTTAATTGAAAATAAAGTTTGAAAACAACATAAGGCTTAGGTGAGGTTAATTTAAACTATAATATTTCTCAAATTTTAAAATCTTCTGCTAATTTAAAAAATCACATTAGGCATTCTAAGCTCATTTTAAGCTCATCTCTCAAAAGTGCATGTTCATTCATTAAGAAATATATAAATAAGAGTGTGATAATAAAAAGGATGCAGCATTGAAATGTACATGATTTACTCACCATTAACCACTCTAATCCTTTTCTGGGATAGCAACTGTCAACCTGAATGTAAAATGAGTGAAAAATATCCTTACTATCCCAGTGTAGACCAATGTGTGGCCAACCTTTTGAAAATGTCTAGGGTCCTGGAGCAAGACCCCTCTTATGTCGCAGCAATCATTAAAAGTATTCTGTAGGGCGCCTGGGTGTCTCAGTCGGTTAAGCGTCCGACTTCAGCTCAGGTCATGATCTCGCGATTCGTGGGTTCAAGCCCTCTGTCTGTGCTGACAGAGCCTGGACCCTGCTTCAGATTCTGTCTCCTTCTCTCTCTGCCCCTCCCCCATTCATGCTCTATATCTTTCTCTCAAAAATGAATAAACGTTAAAAAAAATTAAAAAAAAAAGTATTCTGTGTGTAGAATGTCAGATATGCAAGGTGTTAGGTGTTATGTGCTGCTGTAAAAGAAGTTGAACTATGCCCTATAACTGACCAAAGACAGTTACTTAAATCCCAGGGAAGGAAGTTAAATGCCATTTACAGATGATTTAGGGAGAAAATCCTTCACATGGGAGAATTGGGCTCAAATGAGCAAATGAACTCAAATGAGAAGTGAGATGCGCATTATTAAAAGTAAGGGGATTTTTGGGGTTGTTTTGTTTTGTTTTGTGTGTGGTTTGTGTGTGGGGGCAGGCCCGTGCACTTGCCTTTATACCAGTCTCTTCCTATTTTTCCCACCCTCAGCCCCTAGCAACCATTTTGCTACTCTGTTTCTATGCATTTGACTTTTTTTCTCCTTGATTTTAGAATCCACATATAAGTGGTCTGTGCAGTATTTCTTTGTCATAATGCCCTCAAGGTCCATCCATGTTGCAAATGGCAGGATTTCCTTCTTTCTCATGAATGAATCCTCCATTGTATGTATGTATAATGTATGATCGTGTGTATGAGAGATCGATCTGTTCATCCATTGACAGACACTTAGATTGTGTCCATATCTTGGGTGTTGTGAAAAATGCTGCATTGATCATGGGAGAGTAGAGATCTCTTTGAGATCCTGTTTCCACTGCCTTTGGATATATATCCGGAAATGGGATTGCTGGATCAAATAGTAGTTCTGTTTTGTTTTGTTTTTTTCCTTTTTTCTTTTTTTAACCTGACCAGGTTCAGTGCTCAGGTCATAGCCTCTGGCTGCCATCCACTGTTGCTCAGGGGACAGATCCACTAGGCTACTTGCTATGGCCACTGCCTCCAGGGGCCCATGCCCTCCAGCTGTAGGTAGGCCTGTGGCCAGCCTGGCCTCGTGGGCAACCACCGTGGGAGCAGTGGAAATGCGAGAGCCCTATTTTTTTTTTTAACATTTGAGGAACCACCATAGTGTTTTTCACAGTGGCTGCATGAATTTACATTCCCACCACCAATGCACTAGGGTCCCCTTTTCTCCACATCCTCACAAACACTTGTTATTTCCAATCTTTTTGATAATAGCATTCTAACAGGTGTTCAGAGATACCTTTTTGTGACTTTAATTTGAATTTCCCTGATGACTAGTGATATTGAGCACTTTTTCATGTACTTGTTGGCCATTTGCATGCATGTCCTCTTAGGAAAAATGTCTATTCAGGTCCTCTGCCCAGTTTTTAACTGGATTGTTTGTTTTAGGGAAGAAATCATGGGATCTTGAGTCAGATTCTTCAGTGTTGAAACCTTGATTTCTGTTACTAACTCTGTGACTTTAGACAAGTTACTTAGTATTTCAAAACCTCAGCTTCCTGATGCACAAAATAGGAATCAAATAATAGTACTAGCGTTATTACATGTCTGGAAGACGAATGCATACAAATCTTGTACCGCTCACAGCAAAATTCAGTGAAAGTATTCAATAAAAAACATTTAACTCTTTTTAGTTGAAGTGCATGTTCTTTACAGTAGTTTATCTCTAGTTTTTCTGGGTCTCTACCTTACTCTTATTCAAATTTAAAATGATAAAAGGAAGGGTAGCCAGCTTGATCGTTGGTTCTTAAATAGTAAAGTCATGTTCTCTTTTTTGAACGTTTTCTTCTACTCAAGATACATCTTAAAGTTTATACACGTGGTGAGAAAAGAAACTAATGTCATGTCAATATTTCTGTCTGCATTCATGGATGTCAGATGGCTGGGTGGATTTGCTTTGTTTTTTAAATAAAAACGGTGTAAGAAAAGCAGGATCTAGCAGACAGGTCTGTGAAGTGGCAGTCAGAATTATTGGAAAACAAGGTATTGGGGAAAAATAGTTATTTCTAAATGAGTTTGGATGCATGGACACTGAGTCCCACAGATTTTGCATATTTTATTCTACCACCACCACTCATAAAAGGGAAAGGTTAACTTGTCTCAAGAATTTAATCTTTGAGTACATAGACTCAACCACAATAGCACCGACCTTATTAAAATATGGGTGCAAGAAAGACCCATTCTGCTTTCTCCTCTGTGGAGTTTTAGGCAGTTAGCATAGAATTACTCTTCTCATCAGGCAGGGCAGAAGTAAAATCCCAGATCTGGGCTAAATATCTTCAGTTTAGATAATACTGCTAATTGAAAAATTATACCATGTTTGATATAAGCATGATATAGTTTAAGAAGTGTTATCAGGGAAAAATAAGGAAAAGGAAATATGTAAATAGGCAATAGAATAGGCCCTTGGTCTGTTAGCTACCATTTTATTTTTTTGCTGTAGAATATCTGCTTCCCAATTTTCATACTTTAAGCTTGTATTTAGTGCATAGGCAGGGAAATTTCTCCTTGATGTAATTACTCATCTAAAATATTTCTTTTAGCTCTTTGGGAACAAAAAAATCTTTTTGGTTATTTTTGTTTTTGAATTATTATATATTACATAGAACTTTAGACTTTGAAGATACAACGATCAAAGTGTTAAGTAAATTAACCATATGTTTTAAATTTAAGTAAATAATATTATTCTTATTCATAAAATATTTATAGTACCTCTTTGTTGTTCTTTTTGCAGAACTTGGAATTAATTTTAATCACATATGGCAAAAAACCTTGACGGTGTTGAACCCACTGAAGCCAGCAGATGGCAGCATAATGAATGAAACGGACCTCACTGGTCCCATCCTGTTTTGTGTCACTCTGGGAGCCACCTTGCTTCTGGTAATAGACAGCGGCAGGCACCAGATTTTAATGTGTGCCCTTCCAAACGTTATTTCTGAAGAAGTCTTTGTTAATACAGAAGAAAAAGTGTTACTTTTAAAAGTGTAAACCGTTTAATTCATCACTACATTTTTTTGTTTGTCTTTGTTTTTTGGTGAGAGAGTTGTAGTTAATTGAATCATAGAAAGTAAAACTACCCTCAAGTATTACAACAGATAAAATATAAGTGTAAACAGAATTTCAAATCTCAAATCACCGAGCAAGCTTTCAACAAAGCAAGAGATCCCTTATGTCTTTCTTGTTATTAAGATTGTCAATCTGAAAAAGTTGAAGGAACACATGGATTTGGGAAATACAGGCCCAAATTTTGTTTGTTTTCTATGACATTTTTATCATGACACCACGGAGATCCCTTCTCTTTGCTCATCATTTTCTTTGCCGGGGCGTATTTCTAGAACATTTCAAATACTATGTGAAGTATGAGATGAGTCTCCTTATTCCTAGTTAGGTTATTATGAATATATTAATTTGCAATGATAACCAATAATTTGTTTATTCATTCTGTGTATTTCTTTATTATTTTGGTTTTATGCATTTTATGATGGCCTTTTTTTCCCTGACTTTACCATTTGTCTTATGTATGGGCCTCTTTCACTCTTTAAATCTGGGAGTGATGATATTGTGTCAACCAGAGAAGTAAAGAAAAACATATTTCCACCTAAGTTAAGTTTTTAAGCCATTCTAGCTCATAATTTAGAAAAATGTTTCATAAAAAAAAGGAAGAAAGAAAGAAAATGAGAAAATGTCTATGATTTTAAACAAAGGAGGTAATGACCATATGTTAAAAACAGGATGAAAAAGATGGTGAGGCCAGTCTGAAAAGTATAGTATCATTAAGGAGCAGAAAGATAAACTTGGCAGGAGAAAGAATACAGGTAATTAAAGATTCTAGGAAAAGTCCTTAAAATAACTATTTAGTCCACTTCTCCCTCTTACAGCTATACACTTTCCATAATTGGTTTTCCTCAATATAGCTACAATTCTCAAAAGTAGATATAAGGTGTATTTGCAACTAAGTAAATTTTCACTTTTTATTTATTAATTGACTTTATACCCATCAAAATACTGATGGAAATCTAGTTTCTGCATGAGGATGTGGTTAATAGTCACATCATATTTATCCAATATAATAGTATTTACTGATAGCATCTTATTTCTTCCTTTGAACTACTAGCAACCGCGAGTACTCAAGGACTCTAGAAATCAAACGCTATAACTAGAGTTTTAATTTAGTCTCCAACTCCCTTCCGTCTTTGTCACAGTAATTTGATAATCTTAGCCACGCTAGGTAAGATTATATCAATTAATCAGACAGTCAGAAACAATCCATTTAATAGATCAACCCATATTTTCTTTTTCAAGTGATTTATAATAGAACAGCTGTTTGTTTTCCAGTAGAAAATATTACCATTACCATCCTCGAAGGAAAGTATTAATCCCATTAGGAATTTTTTGGGGTGCATAATGTTAGTTAGAATTATTTAAATATCCTCTTTTCTGTTTGTTTTGGTTTTGGTTTTGGTTTTGGTTAAATTACAAAGCAATATAGGCAAAGAACCTAACTGGAAGAGAAAATTGGACCTGCCCCTAACTTTGCCTCTAGGTATGACCTTGAACCTTTTGTTCCCTATTTTTTTTCCTTTTTTTTTTTTTGGTTTTCTTTCTTTTTTTTATTATTATAATAGTTTATTTTCAAATTGGTTTACATATAACACCCAGTGTTCATCCCAACACGTGCCCTCTTTAATACCCGTCACCCCCTCTCCCCCCTCCCTCATCCCCCTTACCCTCAGTTTTTTCTTAGTCTTTGAGAGTCTCTTATGTTTTATCTCCCTCCCTCTCTGTGTCTTTTTTTCCTTTCCCCTCTTCCCCTCCCCCTGGTTTTTGCTTAGTCTCACAAAGTCCACCTATTCGTGGAAACATATGGTATCTGTCTTTTTCTGACTGACTTATTTCACTTAACATAATACCCTCCAGTTGTTCCCTATTTTTAGGCCTGCCTTTCTTCATTTTGAAGACAAAAAAAAAAAAAAAAGATTTAAAGATATAAAAGATTTCTTAAGGTTTCATTCTGTTTTTTTTTTTGTTTTGTTTTTTTTTTAATTTTTTTAATGTTTATTTTTGAGACAGAGAGAGACAGAGCATGAGTAGGGGAGGGGCAGAGAGAGAGAGAGACACAGAATGTGAAGCAGGCTCCAGGCTCTGAGCTGTCAGTACAGAGCCCGACGCGGGGCTCGAACTCACAGACCGCGAGATCATGACCTGAGCCGAAGTCGGACGCTCAACCGACTGAGCCACCCAGGCGCCCCTCATTCTGTTTTAAAATTTGGGAGGGATATGTGAAAAGCCATATTTTCTGAAACTTTTTAGGCAGACATTATCCATGTAATTTTACCATTAGATGTGGTTACTTCAGAACTGGTTCTGATACATGTAGAGCCCTAAGGACACAAAACAACAGGAAATTGCTCAAGTATATATTAACGAAGTCAGATTTCACTCAAAATCCTTTGAAGCTAAGCTAACCCTGCCCTGGATATACAGAGTTAAAATGTAAAGGATAATTTTCTGGGCTGATATATGCATTGTACTATAGAAATCAAAACTAAATCCAAAACAATATTCCATTTGTTCATTCTTGGTCACATACTTATCACTTTTATAAGGTGCGTGGGCATAAGGCATGCCACAGTATCTTTTATGGACTTTCTTCATGTTGAAGGAAGCAAACCAAAAGACACAGCTTCAAATAGTTAACATAAACTTAGTTTTACTTATTCTTCCTCTCAAAACTGTTTTTACCCCCAAAACTAGAAAGACGAGTGGCTCATCTATGACTCCATTTAATTTTTCTGGTAGATCTAAGAGTCTGATCTGGAAAAGGAACATGCATGACCAAAGTAAAAGCATAATCAGAAGAAGAGTATTTCAAATGGAGATACAGTAATGAGGTGGGATGAGGAGGACCTGAAAAGTTTTGAGGTTAAAAAGAAAGGGAACATTTATTTTCCATTTCAGGTGCAAGTCCTTTTTGGAGTTCGAAACAAATTTTAAAAATGGCAGCAGCCCCTGCCAAATGGAATTACAGCTTAAATTGGATAAACTAACAAGAAAAGAGGTGAAGAGAGAAATCAGTGATTGATATCAAAAGGGGCAATTTTACTACCAGATTAGTTTTATCTGCCCTCTCCCCCACCCCCATTTATAAAACTGCATGGGGTCAGGAAGGTATACCTCTGTGTTCTTCGGGTGTGGGGAGGTTGCCTTTCACCATTACAACTTTCCCTACCTCAGGATTATCTCATCCAATCAAAATATTAAGTAGAATCTTTCTCTAATAAGTGAACGTGATTTGAAATTGTCACTATTTTCTAAGTGAAGCGAAATCACCCAATAGAGCAATGCATAACTGATGGGGTTCTTTAAACATGTCTACTAGCATTATTAGCATTATTTCACAAAATAGCCAGGAGAATACAAAAATTACTCAAAGAGAACTTATTAAGGCTAATGAAGGAGAGAATTCAGCAGGCATAGCCCAGGGACATTTTGTGAAAGGACTTACTTGGTAGTGACCAATGTCCCCAACTGTGCCGAGGAAGAAGAACTCAAAATCGCTAGACAGTTTTGAACATTAAAATGGTCATAACATTCTCCATTAATTAATTGCAAAATAAATACCTATTTACTCTGTAAACATAAAGACTTTATTGATAACGGCCATGGAGAAGAAAATATGACAGCTAAAAAGCTCACTATGAATTTACCAGATCCTTCATTGTTTTGCATAATTCCCATGAAAACCCGAGTCAGCCTTTTCAATATTTATTTAGAATTTCTAATCAGCTTATTGTAAATATGAAAACTAAATGCGTTTCTTTCCTGGAGCTTTGGCATCCTCAGGTAGCAAACATTAAAATATCCCCTGTTCAATCAGTAGGAGACTGTGACTTCCCCTGGGTGAGTTCAATGGGAATATTTCTTCTCCCAGTCCCTAGTGCCTTGTGGGAGTTGGTTATTTTTATGAGTCCTCAGAAAAATCAGTGTTGTATCCTGAACACTACTGACTTCCTTTAACAGGACTTAATTTATGATTCATTATCAGTTGGTTTATACAAACCAGGTTTTTATAAGGTCTGTTCAGTTAAACTGGTAATAGGCCCTATGAAAACAAAGGATTCTGTGGTCGAAGAGGTTGGGGATATGCGAGGTTAAATAAGGTTAAGCAAGTCCCATTATTTTAAGACTTGTTAGAGCTCCAATAGATTTCCAGGATCTAGTTTTAGAGCCAGACTTCCTAGGTTCAAAGCCAACTTCCACACTTAACACTATTTTACATTGGGCAAGATACTTAACTTGTGTGCACCTTAGTTTCCTTATGTGTTAAATGAGTAAAAATAATGGTACCTACCTCATAAGGTTGTTGTGAGAATTAAATAAGTTACTACACATGATATGCTTAGAATAGGTCCTAATATAGTAAATCCTATAGATATTGGCTAGCATTAATAATTCGCCTTGTAAAATCTTCAAGCCTAAATTGGATTTTTTTCATCAATTTATTCATTCATTTAACTATTCAACAAATATTCTTACTTATGTTTCGTACTTCTAATAGATGATCTATGATTTAAAAAAAAAAAAAAAGAAAAACTAGAGATTTTTCATCTTCTCTGTAGCATGTACCACCCCGAGTATAGTCAGGGACGTTTGTATTCAGGACCCGAATTCATATGATAGCCACTGTTTTTTTCCAGAAGCCCCAGTCTCCTGATAACCTGGAACAGCGTTGAGCTGATACATTCTAAACTGCTGTCTACTTTGTTGATATTCCAATTTCCTCTCGGTGTTGCTTGTAAGTTCTAATGGCCTTCTTTCCGTTCTTTCAGGCAGGGAAAAGTTCAGTTTGGTTATGTGTATGGCATGAGTGCCATAGGGTGCCTAGGGATTCACGCCTTGCTGAACTTGATGAGCTCTTCAGGGGTGTCTTACGGCTGTGTGGCAAGTGTCCTGGGCTACTGCCTGCTCCCCATGGTCATCCTGTCCAGCTGCGCCATCTTCTTTTCACTGCAGTAAGTGCCCGTGTGTGCTGACCGCCCCCACATGCACAGTCATCTGTGAAGCTTGCCACACCGATGGAACGAGTAAACCTCTTTCGGATCCTTTTGGTAGTGAAATAGGGGAAACTATTAACAGCTACACACAGATTCAGGAAAGCAGGTCAGTTTGGGCTCAGGTACTGTTCCTATTTGGATGATTTAAATAATAAATTCAACTAGGTTATCTCTGAAACTGGCACTTCGTAAGTTGTCACATTCTTCAATATGAACTATTGTCCAGGGTCATATAACAACTGCAGGAAATTCACTCGTTTGATTTTGGAAGAGTGAGTGCCTGGTGAACACTGACAAATTGCTCTGGTTCCCAGGCACTCTGCCTTCAAGGCAGGGAGCAACTGTTCTTTCTCAGCTGGGCTCCTCGTGGTGAGAAACTCCCAGGAACCCTGATGAGGATATTTATGCTAGAGAACTTTATAGCATATATGTTCAGCCAATAGATTTTTTTTTCTTTATTTACTTCCTGGGCAGAGAGTATTTGCAATTCAAAGCTATTAATGAGGATCTGGTGGGCACGTTCCTGTTGGGCACTTTCCCAGGGCATGCATATCACCACCACTGGTTGGGGAGAGAAAGTAATTACATAGTCCTTTGTCCCCTACATGCCCTGAACCCAATAAACCTCTGCCATTAGTGCTCATTCTTCCACATCGAAAGGAGGCACAATTTGCATTTTTTCTTGGAAGATGCACACTTTAGGTTATTAACACTGTATATTGGATAGTATATATTACATAAAGAATTTACCAATGCCAAAGGTAGGCATTTTAGGAGAGCACTTAATAATTTCGTTTAGGTATCTCAAATAGTTTTTTTTTTTTTCATAACATTACTGAGAATGACTTAGTTGGAAATGCTTCTTTGTTTTAATATGGTCTCATGGTTAATTTTTGTCCAGGTTTATTTTTGAGAGAGAGAGCGTCAGAGTGAGAGCAGGGAAGGGGCAGAGAGAGAGGGAGACACAGAATCCTAAGGAGGTTCCAGGCTCTGAGCCGTCTGCAGAGAGCCCAACACAGGGCCCGAACTCACGAACCATGAGATTATGACCTGAACTGAAGTCAGATGCTCCACCGACTGAGTCATCCAGGCACCTCAATATGGTCTCATTAAAAAAAAAAAAAATTAATGCTTATTTATTTTTGAGAGAGATTGACAGAATGTGAGTGGTGGCGGTGGGGGGTGTGGGAGGCGGCAAAGAGAGCAGGAGACCCAGAATCCAAAGCAGGCTCCAAGCTCTGCACTGAACCCTGAGATCATGACCTGAGCCAAAGTTGGACTCTTCACCAACTGCACCACCCAGGTTCCCCAATATGGTCTCATTTTTAAAGTGACATTCTTTTTTTTTAAGTTTTTTTTTTTTAACCTTTTTTTTTTTTATTTTTGAGAGATATAGAGACAGAGTATGAACAGGGGAAGGGCAAAGAGAGAGGGAGATACAGAATCCGAAGCAGATACAGAATCTGAGCCGGCAGCACATAGCCGGACGCGGGGCTCGAACTCACAGACCGTGAGATCATGACCTGAGCCGAAGTCGGCTGCTTAACCACGAGCCACCCAGGCGCCCCTAAAGTGACATTCTTGAGAATAACATAGAGCAAACACTTAGTTTACCAGCAAGTACTCAACATTAAAGAAAGAGGAATATAATAGAAAATGGACTCCTTGAATGTGTAAATACAATGTGAGTTACAGATATACTTACCGAGTCTTGTCCCTGGAAAAATGCCACTTTTTGTATTTCATGGTCTTTAGCAAGCTTTCCCAGTAAGCTGTTTGGTATAGACATTTGACAAGTTAGTACAGAGTTTAGTTCTACAACTTCTATTTTGTTAAATGTTTTTTACCAAAGAATGCTATAATGTTTTACCACTTAAAAATTTTAAGTTTAAAACATTATTTTCAGGGGCGCCTGGGTGGCTCAGGCGGTTAAGCGGCCGACTTCAGCTCAGGTCATGATCTCACGGTCTGTGAGTTCGAGCCCCGTGTCGGGCTCTGTGCTGATGTCTCAGAGCCAGGAGCCTGTTTCCAATTCTGTGTCTCCCTCTCTCTCTGCCCCTTCCCCTGCTCACGCTCTGTCTCTATGTCTCTCAAAAATAAACAAACATTAAAAAAAAAAACATTATTTTCAGCAAAGTTGAGATTTGGGGCATCTCATATGACTCCAGATTATCAGGGGAAAGAAAAAAACTGAAACATTTGGATTTTGAGAATCATCAGAAGTCTGGACCTTTTTTCATTAGATTTTCATTCTGAAATTATAAAGGATGATTTAGAAACCTTTTAAATTATATTAAAGTAGAGTAAACTATCTGACTCTGAAGACTGGTACACTGAACTTTCCTTTTCAGGCATATTACTTTATCATTCAAATCAATCATATATAATTTTACACTTTTGTTCATCAACCTATAAATTATTCCTAATAGATATTAATGAAATCAAGGAATATAATATTCATTGGAGTGCATTTTAAATACTTTCATTTTTATTTATAATCTAAGGCATTATAAGCTATATCGTGGTTTTTCACTTGTTTTTCTTTGGTTCAGTTTTGAAAAGTGTCAATTTTCGTCATTCTTACAAATAAACAAAATTCTTGACTTCAGGTTACACCAGGATGGAGTGAGACAGGACAGTTTGATGGTGAAAGGAGCGATGCGCCAGTAGGAATAAGGAGATCTTGATCTAATGCCCGTTTTACTATGCAGTTTTCCTCACGTCGCTTCCCTGATCTAAAGCTGGGGGCTAGATATCGCCTGATTGCTCCTAGCTCTTAGAGTTTATTTTTTCTAAATAACGCATTCTGGCTTGTGCATGAGGAAAGAAATTCACACTCCTACCCACCCCTCCTCTTTTATCCCCAAGGGGGCTAGACTTATGTACCTTATTTGCGCATTTCTTCTTAAAGAGACAATTGCCCCCACAGTTATTTTTAAAGATATCAATTTGGACAAATCCATTCCAATATCCTAAAATATCCACAGTACACCTACAAAAGAAATCTTCAGCAAAGAGGTGTAGGCCACATACATGTATGTGTTCCCTCCTTGAATGGTGTCAGGCTTTGCTGTCTCAGACAGAACCTGAGAAGTGGACCCAGGGCAGCGACGGGGCACCCTACTGGAGTGCAAGTTACTTTGCAGTTACCTTTCTGCTCACACTGAGCGTAAATTTGGGAAGAAAGTATGGAAAAAGGAATCTGTAATTATAAAAGAAGACCCTAAACATAGTTTACCTAAAAGGTTTCGAGGAGCTGGGATTTGAATGTTGACTGATGAGAGTGACTGCGGGTGAATTTTTGTATTTCTGTTAGTTCGAGTTTTACCAAAGTAGAAAATATTTACCTCCGGTGGGGAATTTGACTCACAGATTTTCAAGCTGGCCAAAGCCTCTAAGTTTATACAGTTCTCACCCGCATTCTCCAAATGGAGAAGGTAGTTATAAATATAGTACCAGGGACGTTTCAGAGGAAGCTCTGATTCAATAATCTCTTTTTCTCTTGACATAAGGTAATCATCTCTTCTGTCTTTGCTATAGGGGCACCTTTGGAACTGTGTTGGCACTGGTCATCATAGGCTGGTGTAGTCTCTCAGCTTCTAAAATCTTCATTTCAGCCTTGAACATGGAAGGACAACAGCTTCTCATTGCCTACCCTTGTGCCTTACTTTACGGACTTTTTGCCCTCCTCACAGTTTTCTGAGGAGTATTTGAGATGGCGCTTCAAGATTCTATTTGTTTCCTGTTCACATTATCCTGGAAATGTGTTAGCATTCAAATTTGGTGATGTAATTTCTGTTTTATTGCTAATGAGAGAATAATAAGCAAAGGACAAAACAGCACTTAAGGATGGTGCTCTAATAATTTGTTTGGTTTGAATGATGATTTTGCTTTTAGTTTTGATACATTAAAACATTTGAAAATACTTTAAAATAAAAGGGGATATAGTTGTTGTTACAGATGGACCCTGCCTTTCTCAACAGATCTATTTTTGAGAAATTTTATATACATAAAATAATTTAATGACTGCATTAAGTAAATCAACAGTGAACCTTTTGAGAAACGTTTATGACAATTCAAGCTATGTTTATATGGTGAAGGTCACACGGTCCAATATCTTTCAAGAATTGCAGGGGAGGGGTATATAGGGTTTTATTTACCTGGGAGCTCAAAGAACCTCCTGTTTTTCAATTTGTTTACTGTAACAACTGTTTTTTGGTCCCATTTGAACAATGCACTAATTCACCACTTTTCAAGCTCTCACTTCCTTCTTTCTTGGTTTAGATGTCATGGTCCATTACTATGATTTCCTTCTCTTATGTGTCCTCAGTAACCTTACCATTTGCACTCTAAGTATACAAATGTGATGAGAGGAAATCCCGCGTGTCTCACTTTAATTATATTTCTATATCTTAAATGGCTCCACAGTTCTGCCTTTTGAATCCTACTACATCACCCTGCTGAATTTGTTTCCACACCTTCCAAGATGATTATATCACACCATTTCTTCACTGCTCAGAATGAGACTGTGGTTTGGCATTGACTGTTGTCGTAAACAAAAAAACCAAGGTTGTCACAGCCCTAATAGAAATTACCAGAGCGGTGGGGGTGGGCGTGGGGAATAGACAAGAAACAAGTAAACAATAGATAAGACTATTACAAAGTGTGAGATGAATACTAAGGTACTTATTTCTACAAAAGAAGGAAGGACTTTAGTAAATGTTGGACCTCTAGGACCAACACTAATGGACCTATTAGTGAAGCATGGAGTTTTCTTCAGTTCTTGCTCTTTCTCTTTGGACTGAGATGGTCCTACTGACTCTTTGTTTAAGAGACATGAAGTGAGCATGCTGTTTACTTAAGTGATTTATTTATAAAATCATCCTATTGCTTAGTGGTGCATTTACATTATAGACTTAAAATTTTTACCTTTCAAAAGTGCCTGAATAAGTTATAGGTAAAAATTGCTCTAAATTCAGGATGTACACTGACATTTTTCTAGGCATAGAAACAGTCATATACAGAAAAGGTTTGATGTTTTTACTATGACAAATTATAACCTCCATATAAATAGCCACAAAACAAAATACTAAATATTTCATAACAGTAAGAAATAAGAATAAATTCTATTTAATAGTTCCTAAGGGCAAAATTATGAAAAACATAAGAATTAATGTAAAAATAAAAATATATGATATCCATGAAAATAATTACAAAATAATAGATTCACTTTTTAAGAAGACTAGAATATTCAAATGGATATACTATACCCCAGGACAAGATACTGAGCTTTGTAAAAGAATATCCCCAAAATAAGTGTATCAGTTTAATATAATTCCAATTGAAATTCTTAAAATATTTTTCTTGGAAGTTGGCGAAGTGAGTTTTAGGTTAATCTGGAAAAATAAGCAAATAGATAGCCATGAAAACTTGGAAATAATCTAAAAATATATTACAATAGGCAGTGAGTTAAATCAATTACTATTCATCTCTGTGGTTGAATGCTAGGTAACTATATAAAACTAATTTTGAAGGATCATGACATGAGAAAATACTTGTATTAAATTCTCACACTTCTGATATTTACTGAGGACTTACCTTGGACTGACTTAGATGCTTGACATTATAGACTCACTCTTTACAGTAATTTTATAAAGCGCTCTTATCATCACCTCCATTTTACAGAGGAGGCTACTGAGTTACTGAAAGGTTAAATCACTTGCTCAAGGTTATTTAACCAGCAAGCAAGGTTTGAATCAGGGAAGCCTGACTCCGGAGTACATAACCATAACAAAACACTGCCTATTACTGAGCAAAAACCCTCACTGCATCTTCATGGCCACCAACATGTCTACTATTTATTCCACTCAGATTTATACTTCCCCTTCAACCTTGTCCAATACTAGACATAGCCAAAAAGCTTTACATGATGGAGAATAATGGTACAGAAGAATCCAGACTATCTGAAAGGAATAAAATGTTAACTGTATGACTCCTGGGTCCATTTCTGAGCTCTAGTTGGAACATGCTGTGCATATGAGATCTAGTTAGCCATTTAGAAAAGAAAATCTCACAAAATATAGGCCTCTTCCCCCATTCAAGTAGTGAGTGTATTATACGGATTTGTATGAAATGGAGATATTTTTTTCTTTTCTAATAAATGGTGAAATTTATTTATGTTCAGTAGAGTATATATTACAGAATAAACGACAAAGAGAAAGGAAGCAAAATCAAGGTACACAACTAGAAATCTATGTTTTTAGTTTAATGGACTCTAAAAACCCTTTCCACTTTCCGTTCTCAAATGCTTTCAAATTCTTTTATCTGAAAATGTAACATTTTCCCACTTTTCTGCCTTTACTGGTTGAATAAAAGTTACAGACTATGTGCTAAGGGTAAATGGCACATTTGGAGTCAAGAAATGGCCTTCATTTCTACAGGAATGATTGGGGACATGTGCTGAAAATAAAAGTCCTGAATTACTTAGATCCCGTGCCCCAGTTCACAACAGTTTAACTAGGGCAGTGGCCTTTGCAACATTTGAGGGCAGATGTATTCCTTCTCTGCTCTGGTTCCCAGTGAAGAATGCCAACTGTGAAACCACAGTGACAATCTCCTGCTCCTCTTTGTCTTAGAGCACTGTATGTTCTTTTTTTTTTAATTGATTATTTTATTTTATATTTTTTAATATAATTTATTGTCAAGTTGGCTAACAGAGCACTGTATGTTCCATACCATTTCTCAGTGACACAGTCAAGGATCCACAGCTTTTCGAATCAGTTTTCATTTCTAAGTGAAGTTTGGAATGATTTAAAAAAAAAAAAAAAGCCAACCAGGCTATGTCACAGAGAATCCATGATGGTGGTAACCAAATACATATTTTCAGAAAAAAAATTAATTTTTTAATGAATGTAGGATTCATGGGTTTTTCACTGCCAATTATCCATGCAAAGTGGTAAAACTATGTACAAGGACTTTGACGACAAAGAAAGAAGAATGAAGGAAAGAGGAAAGAAAGATAGAAGGAAAGTAGGAAGGGAGGGAGGGAGGGAGGGAGGAAGGGAATAAGAAGGGAGGAGGGAGGAATCCTAGATTCCGGTCCTGGTGTCTGCACATAAACAGCTTGCATGAAGCTTTCCGCATGGAAAATGGAGTGAATGATGCAGTGTTTGTAAGGTCCTTATGAGGTCTAGATAAGATGCTGCATATAAATGACCTAACCCAGTGCCGGGAACATAGTAATTACTCAGTAAGTGGAAACTGGTGCTGCTGTAATAGATCCTCCAGGATGAGCTTTTAAGATAGACTATTTGCTTTTCCATTAAATCATGAATAAAATTATGAGTGACGGATGATGACCTTTACTGATATACATACTTAGTAGAAAACAGTTGTTTTGAAATAGTAATGCAGTTGGTGAGGGGATCATGTCAAGGCCAGCTAAACTTTTTTTTAAGTGTTACTAGAAATATTAACACAATTTTATGAATTCAAAATAAACGTCTTTGTTGAAGTTGAATTATTTGTCTACCAAGCATCTAAACCTCTTTCTTATATTCAAGGTATCCCCCCACCCACCACCCTCTGCCAATGCAGAAACCAAAGCAGGGGGTGCTATCCTCTCTCTCTGACTCCTGGCAGCTAGTGGCAAGTGAGCCAGGATCAGCCAGTTAGATCCTGTTGTTTAGAATCCTGATAAACTGGTCCAAAGATAGGGGGACAGTTAAGAAGGAGTGCTAAAGAACAGCAGGAAAGTTGGAGCAGGCGGAGGGCCTTCTGGGCGACCTCGTGAAAGGTGTGCAGAGCCTCAGTCGCTGCCTATAACGAGTTGCAGTGAGCTCACTGCCTAAACAGACCCTGCCATCTGTCTTGCTTTTTAAAATATGGAAACTATGGAATTTATAATTATTTAATACAAAGTGTGGAGGATGTAGATAAGTGGCCATTCTGAACTTCCCTCAAGGGTCATCTGTTGAACAGAAGAGAATGAGAGAGAAGCCAGTACGAGTACAAGTGAGATTGTTCTTTTGTCAAAAGTGTATTAGAGGAACTTTTACAGAATCTTTCCATATTTCTCAGATTCTCTAAGAATCTGATTATTTGTAGAGACCCCAAAATGCTGTTTAGCGTCTTTGTGTTTGCTACGCTTCATTTTCCCAGAAAGATAACTATAGAGAGTCCAAAAAAATATATACAATATGCAAGGATATTTTTATTCCTAGCTTTATTTCCATAAACACTGACCACGAAAGCATTTATTTTATATCTATTTAGATATGACCCTTGGTTTGTCTCTCTGCAAGGGACCATAGAGGCTGGTGTGATACTCTGCACACCTATAACTCATACTTACTTATTTATCTGCCCTGAGTCATGAGTGCTATTAAGAAACAATGCTTAATTAAAATGATAAATCAGAAATATAAATAACTCCTCCCTGATAGGCATTAATGCTTACTTATCTTATTAGAAATACCACTTCCACAAAGATTTCCAAATTAAATTCCCTTCAGCATACACTATTCCATAAGCATTTATCATGTGTAAACTTTGATAAAATAGTTCCCTTCAATAGCCATTAGTAGTTACTTAAACGTTTTATTTTCATATATTATTGTTTTAAAATAATGAAAAATTCTATTTACTGATCTTTGCTCTCAAATGCAGTTTAAACTAACCTTGAGGGGATTCTCCTTGAGCAGAATGAACAAATACGGAATACTTTCACATTACCCCCAGAAACGCCCTGGATCGTGTGCACAGCTGCAAAGAACTTCAGAACCTGCAGTCCTGTGGGGGTGAACGGCTTCTCTCTTAAGTGACCCAGAGCTGGCAGTGGCAGGTCTCCATCGCAACTCGCAACTCGGTGTGTTCGGCCAATAGGAGTGGGTCAGTGGAATTGTTTGTTTGTTTGTTCGTTTTTTCCAGATCCTTCCACTCTGACTTTCTAATTTTTTTTCCTTCCCTGGGTAGAAGAGGAAAAAATATTATGTATGTATACAATAGGCTGGAAGTTTCTTGAAGAATTGATATGTGGTGGGCATCTATTATATTTCAGTGTTTTATATCTGAAATATATATTTATTTATCATCAGAAAAAGCAATGAGATTTTATGCTAATGAAAAATGTAAACTAAAAGAATACAATGCCCTTTTTGTATGTTTCCATGGCATCCTGTATCTTCTCCTGTTGTAGGTATTAAAGATGCATACTTATTTGTCTACATCTTCAGTGGAGTTAAGTGTCTTGAAGATACTCATCGCATTGCTTTGCTAGAGTTGCTGTCACAAAGTTCCACAGACTGGGGGTCTGAAGTCCAAAATCAAGGTCTTGGCAAGTTTGGTTTCTTCTGAGACCTCTCCAATTGATTTGCAGGTGGTTGCCTTCTCCTGTGTCCTCACATATTCTTTCCTGGTCTATTTGCAATGTCTTAATATCCTCTTCTTTAAAGGACACTAATTACTGGATTAAGGCCCACCTGTGTGACCTCATTTTACCTTGAAGGCCCTGTCCACAACTACATTCATACTCAGAAGTTCTGGATTTTAGCATTTCAACATCTAAATTGGGGAGAGAGATGCACAGTTCAGTCTACGACACTTTCCATGTCTAACCGTTTTTATGTCCTTGTACCATTTTCTATGCCAGAAAGGTAGTGCTTGTTTCTATCATGCCATCTGTTTATCCAAGTAATTTTCTAATTTCTTCCTCAACCTGCTAAGAACAACTATTTTTCCATACTCCTTATGACACACCCCTCCCCCTTCACCACCTCCCCCTTTTATAGGATCTCTCAGGAAATATGGCTACTGCCAACATTTCCCTCCCTCTTTGTACAGATGTGCTACTTCCTTTCTTGAATCTGGGCTGCTCATGACTCATGGTGGAAATGACCATCATGGTCCTGAGCCCAAACTTCAGGAGGACTGGCTGCTTCTGCTTCCTGGCTCTTGAAGCCTTGAGCCACTGTTTGAGAAGTTCAGACTCCTCTGTTGGCATAAGACCCTACACAGAGGAGCACCGAAGTCTAGAAATTTTAGTGATGAAGATGTCTTGGACATATAGCTCCAACCTTGAGAATATGTTGATAAGAGCTCAAACTAAAAGCACTGTCTCTCTCTGACCACTGTCTTTTGAGGCTATAACTGCCTTTGCATATATTTGACTTCACTGAAGCCCCTGCCCCCATTTAACCACCTTGAAAATGTATGAATTACCATAAACTTAGAGAATTACTTTGCACTAGCCCAGTACATAGAGGAGGCAATAAAGGCAGCCTTGCCTTCTGTCCTTACCCAAAAGTTAGCTGACTCTGTCCAAAGGGAACTCCAAGCCTCTAAACAATTTAATAAAATTAATGTATTTTTAGGACAAACTCTTGTGCTTTTAACATAAAACCAATTTCACATAATTTGAAATCTATTCACTGGAGCAACCATCCACAGAATGGTTCTCAAATATTCTTGAACCTGAAATGCCTGTTAAGGTACAATTGGTTCTGTCAACATTCCCTGCACAATTTTAATGAGAAAAAAAATTAAAAGCACACTTCTCTGTACGGCCAGTCATTAATCACTGTAATGATAGCTGGGAAGTAAATTAACTGATAGTATAACCTCTTCCCCTTCAGAAGCTAAGTAATCATAAAAGTACCACAGGAAAATTGGTTACATCTGAACAAATTTTTTAAGGAGTGATGATAACTAAAAATGTTAAAATCAAAATTGGTTTTTTGTTGTTGTTTCATGGTTTTTTTAGTTAAAAACAGAATTCTGAGGACTTCGAATATGGAGGCAGTACCGCAATTCTTCTCTTTTTCCTACCGTCACTTCCTGCATGCTTCTCAAGCCATGCCTTTACCCTTTTTCTTGTCACCCCACCCCTCCAGAAGACCCTTTTGTATCCACTGAGGACTTAGGATCCTTACAGTGTCCTGCTCTTTTCTCAAGGGACCTACATATCCATGTAGATGGTGTGTCCTGCGTTCCATCTTCTGAGCTCCTAGATCACTGCCCAACCCTTCATTTCTCCTCTGTCACACTCTGAACTTTGCTGTTTACTAGAATTGTTCCATCTCAAAAGAAAAATTTAATTAGCATCATCTGTTCTTCAATTCTTTCCTTTTTTATTTAGGATTCTTTTCCCATCCCGAGACACTTCACTCTGGTTTCTATTCAGGCCAGAGATCATAGTGTCTCACACTCAACTTCCTAAGTCCTCTGTACCTTCTGCCAATTCACTTTGCTTAGCTGCAAAAAACCTTAGATTACAAACAACTCCTGCTTTCCTAATTTCTTACTTGGTCTAATGGGAGCGGCTAGAAAACTGGAAAATCCCACAACTCCATCGATTAGTTTGATTTCACGTTTATAAACTAAAATATCAAATGGGTTCTCAAAGCAACTCAATTCTTATCAAAGTAAAACATGTTTATTATACAACTCATAAAAGTAAACCAAAAGCAAACTGTGGAGAGAAAATCAACCTATAATATGACCCAGAAAAACTGCCGTTAAGATTTTGGTGCTTTTCCTCCTAATCTCATTTCTATGTATATAAAAGACAAAAGGTGTATATTATTTTTACAAAATGTCGATAAAATGCACTTAGCCCATGACATGGAACTTATTTCCAATGACTAACTTTTAATTATATCCTAATATTCTGCCTTTTAGATGTTTTACAATTTATTTTTAGCTTTCCCTTACTGGTGGATATGTAGGCTGCTAGTAACCAGCAACTCAAAGTTTTTTTCTCTAGAATGAATTCCTAAAAATAGAACCTAGGAGCTAAAGAAAATAGCAGTTTTGAAGTTCTTAATGTACTTTTTGACAAATCATCTTTGAGAAAATTGGGAACAGCAGAGACAGTAGAAGTAACAACTGTTGTCCTATATTTGGGACATTGAGTAGCATATATAAAAGTAGCTCTGAGGGGCACCTGGGTGGCTCAGTGGGTTAAGCACCGACTTCAGCTCAGGTCATGATCTGATGGTTTGTGAGTTTGAGCCCCGCCTCGGGCTCTGTGCTGAGAGCTCAGGGCCTGGAGCCTCTTTCAGATTCTGTGTCTCCCTCTTTCTCTGTCCCTCCCCTGCTCACACTCTGTGTCTCTGTCAAAAGTAAATAAACATTAAAAAAAAATTTTTAAAGTAGCTCTGAGAGCATGTAAAAGGCTTTGTTAATTTAAGTGACCAAATTTATGTGTCTTTCTTTGATTATTAGTAAGTTTCAACTTTTTACTTTATACATTTCTTGGTATCAATGAATTACCTATTCCTATTCTAGATAATCGTTTGGACTATTCCTGTCCATCTCACCTTATCACTTCTTTTAGTCTCTCTCAGTGGTCCCTGTTGTTGTCCAGTAGTCACCCACTACAACTCCACACCTTCCCAATTTTGCTTTTAAATTATATTGAGTTTATCTGGCAAAAATATTCCTTCCCTTTCGTCCCATACTCTGTCTCGTGTACCGTGTAGATTCGTTTATTGACAACTCAGGACCATTTTCCCCTTTGTGTGTGTTATTTTCTATCCCATGAGCTAGAAACCTTGGAATTACATTTACTGAAATTCCACCAAGAGTATTCCAGGTAAGATTCCAATAAGTCTTTCATGCAAGATGTAGCAGGCTGAAAAGAAGAAGAAAGAATCATTTATCCTGGGCAGTGGTAGACAAACATGGGCTTCGGCAGAAGGCAAATACAGATGGTCCCCAACGTAGGATGGTTTGACTTAGAGTTTTTTTGACTTTAGGAAAGGGTGAAAGTGACAGTTATTCAATAGAAACTGTACTTCGAATTTTGAATTTTGATCTCCCAGGGCAGCAATATGCCTCCAGTATGATACTCTCTGATGTTGGGCAATTGCAGCAAAATGTAGTTCCCAGTCAGCCTGTGATCATGAGGGTAAATAATTACATGCTTATAACCTTCTGTACCCATATAACTATTCTTTTATTTTTCGCTTGCAGTACAATGCTCAATAAATTACGTGATATATTCAACACTAAAATAAAATAGGCTTCATGTTACATGATTTTACCCAACTGTAGGCTAATACAAGTGTTCTGAGTATGTGTAAGGTAGGCCAGGCTAAGATAAGATGTCAGTTGGGTAGGTATGTTAAATGCATTTTCAACTTAGGATATTTCCATCTTATAAAGGATTCATCTGGACATAACTCCATCATAAGTTGAGGAAGATTTGCCTGAGGTTTTCTCACCTTCAGGGCTTTCTTTCATTGATCATCCAATTTGATGCCAGGGACAGTAAGATTATCACTGGCATTTCCCCACAATCCCCATATAAATCAAACTCTTGAATTCTAGAGGCTTTCCTATTAGGTGTCCAGCACCCAACCAAAATCCTATGTGATTATTTAGGCTGGATCAGAGGCAATTACAAGGTTTTGCCAAACAGGTTTCTGATGAGGAAGCTGCCCTCATCATACCAGACTTGTTGCATAGCCAGGGCATTGAAGTTCATTGGAAGGAATGACAGTCAAGGAGTCAGGCTCCTCTAGGCCAGCCATTTTCATATACATATTGCAGACATTGTTATCAGGAGGTCTCGGGGGTCTCTGTATTTCCCAGACCTTTTCACTGCTAGTTTTTCCCTAAGTCCTACTTGCCGGCTAATGAGTCCATAAAAGGGTAGAGCTTTTTGTTCAGGACTCTTCAGTAGTGATATGATCCCTGACATCCTTACCACATCCACCTAACCCTTTCTCAGTGCTAGTCCTTGGGGAAAAATAGAACACTGAGAAGACAGTGTCTCCTTTTGTCCCTGGCTTGCTCTTGTGGTGGCAAATCAATAAAAACTTGACTGATTTTTCAGTTTGATTTGTTGCCCTAATTGATCACATCACTCCTGATCACTGGACCCCCTAATCTTTGCTCTCCTGGTCCTAAAACCCTGTGTTAAATCCCTTCCAACATCAAATACCTGGGTTTGCTTCTTTTGTTCTGACATAATTCTTACTGATACATGTAACTAGTATTTCTTCTTTCCCTCCCACTTTCCAGGAAGGAATGTTACATTTCCTGCTCAGGGTTAATAGTTCCCTTTCTCAGTCATTTATTATTCATTTAATCATATTTATTAAGCATCTAGTACTGTGTTATTATCGCTGGCACTGTGTTAGCTCCTAAGAATATAAGATGGAGATGGTCTACACCCTCAAGGAGTTCATTGTCTTGACTCTAAGACACAAATGGACAGATGATTACAATTTAGAAGTCATCACAGGGTGCTATCGGGAAATAAAGTGGAGTCATTCAATGTAGTCAGTAGTTATGTATTTACACAGGAGGTGATATCTTGGTCCAGAAAAAAACATATTAAAAATTCATATTCAGGGGCGCCTGGGTGGCTCAGTCGGTTAAGTGGCCGACTTCGGCTCAGGTCATGATCTCGCAGTCTGTTCATATTCAAAAATTTTTTGAATAATGCTAAATAGAAAGGGGGGGTTGTCAGAGGTTATGAGGCTGAGGAAAATAGGAAGAGGAAAAGCAGGGAAAGACACCATGACCAGAGGAGAGAGGAGATCTTTAGCCAAGAAAAGGAAAAGAGAAACACTGTGTGTGTAGAAAACTACAAATAGGCATGTGTTGTTTGATCATAAAGTGTGAAGGAGGGAGGATATGACCTTGGAAATCAGGTGGTGATCAGCAAATACAATGATTGCATCCACTGTAAGGCAGACTTTGTGCTTAATCTTGAAGAGAAGAAGGAGTTATTGAAGAATTCTACGAAAAGAGGTTGTCAACTAACAAATGAGTTCCTTGAGAAATTTTATGCACCCAACACAATTAAAATCTTTCTGTAACACAGTGCTAAAAACCTTTCAAATGCTTGGAGGTTTCTTGGCAGCTTCCTATGAAGAAGCAGAAGCATATGTAGGCATGTAAGACAAGACATGTGCAGAGTAGATAGCCAATGACCTGGCTTTTAGATTTATTGGTAACCAAATAAATAAACTAAGATTACAATTCTATGCTATATTCACCCCTAAAATTAGCAAAGATAAAAATGAATGTTAATACTTATGAAGGTGTGGTAATGTGGAAACTCAACTGTAGTAGTCTAAATTATTTTACAGGTTTTTTTTCTGGAACTCAGTTTAACAACATTTGCCAAGAGCCTAAAATGTCTCTATGTTTTGACCCAGTAATTATATTACCACTGTAAAATAAAACAGCAACAACTTATTATGTTGTGAATAAATGAGATAATGCTTGCAAAACACCTGTAACACTGCCAGGACACAGAGGAGTTCCGTAAATGTTAGGAATCTTCTTCTTTTACACCTTGAGTTCAAAGATGCTAAGGCCACAAATAGGTGAGTGAGCATCAGTATGTGTTGACTGCCCACTACGTGCCAGGCCCTATGCTTATTGCTGAACATATAGTTGTGAATATTGTGCCCCTGGTTCTTAAATATACGCATATACACATACACAAGTACAGGAAGAGAGAAACAGAAGAGATTAAATTTAGAGAGGCAAAGTCAGGACAGTGCTTGTGGATCAGGTGAGCCTTAACCAAGGAGCTTATTATGGTCTGAACAGTGCCTCCATCCACCACTCCCATTCATATGTTGAGACTCTAACCCCTAATGTGACTATATTTGGAGATAGTGCCTTTAAGGAAGTAGTTGAAGGTAAATGAGGTCATAAATACGGGGCCCAAATCCCTTCCGCTCTTATAAGAAGAGGAAGAGACAGCATTCTCTGTGTGTCCACAGAGAAAAGGCCATGTGGTGACACAGTAAGAAGCCATCTTCAAAATGAAGAGAGTGATCTCCCAGAAACTAACTCTGCTGTTACCTCAATCCTGGACTTACAGCCTCCAGAAATGTGAGTAAATTAATTTCTGTTGTGTAAGTCTTTTGTTATGGCAGCCTGAGCAGACTAACACAGATCTGAAGGATGAGAGGAGATGTCCATGTGCAAGGTAAGGGGACAAGCATTTCCAGGAAGAGGGGACCATAGACACAAAATCCAGGAGGCAGAAAAGAGCTTTATGTACTTGGACAACCAGAGGAAGAACAATGTGACTGGGGTCCTATAGATCTATGGTGAATATTTCTTTTTTTTTTTACGTTTATTTTTTATTTATTTTTAGAGAGAGATAGCAAGTGGGGAGAAGGGGCAGAGAGAGAACAAGATAGAATCCCAGGCAGGATCTGCACTGTCAGCACAGAGCCGATGCGGGGCTCAAATTCACAAACAGTGAGATCATGACCTGAGCAGAAGTCAAGGGTCAGATGATTAACCTACTGGCCTGCTCAGGCACCTCCTATCATGACTATTTCTGAGATATCATTGTTAAATGAGGCTGACGTGACGTGATGACTAGTTATGGAAGTAACAAATGGATTTGGGTTCCAGTAGACCTGAGTCCAGTTCTAAGGAGGAAAATGATTGATGTCGGAAATAGACTGAAGTTCCACATGCTGGCAGTGCCTGGGGCACTAGTAACCACCGGGTAAGTTCAATCTTTGCATGTGACAAGATGTCAAAACCAAAACACAGAGAGATAAAGAGTACCAACAGGGACTGAACAGACATACAAGATGCTAGCTAATGTCAGGCAAATTTAAGAACCTAGGTCTCCTATATCCATTTCAAGTGTTTTATTTTATTTTTTTTAATTTTTTTAACGTTTTTATTTTATTTTTGAGAGACATAGAGACAGAGTGTGAGCAAGGGAAGGGCAGAGAGAGAGGGAGACACAGAATCTGAAGCAGGCTCCAGGCTCTGAGCCATCAGCACAGAGCCCGACGCGGGGCTCGAACTCACAGACTGTGAGATCATGACCTGAGCTGAAGTCGGCCGCCTAACCGACTGAGCCACCCAGGCACCCTCAGTGTTTTAAAACAACCCCATGAAATTAAAATTTCCCACCCCAATTTGACGTCTCATAATTGGACAATGTTACCAATCTAGATTTCTAGAAAAGCAGTCTCCATGGTATCTGAATAATTTTAACGAACCCAGAAACCACAAACTAAATGCATTAATTGTTAACGTTCTTGTCAAATGTATTTGCATCTTTATTCTGAATAGGACTGTCCAGGCACTATTTGCAGGGATAGAGTTTGCAGTCCTGGATCTGTTGCACATGTTGTTTATTCACATTACACTAAAACCTCCAAAAAATCACTTCCATAGTTGTAGTAATAATAATAAATGTGCATTTATTGACTATTTATGATATACCTAATAGGTGGATAAACGTTTTATAAAACATATTTTGTCCATGAGATAGGTGTTTCTGGTCCAACATATGAAGACAATAAGGGAATATGTGGATAAATTACCCAAGGTTATCCAGCTAAAAAAATAAGGTTGCTGAAAATGAATTGGTCTGCTGATAAATGCTTAGCAATCAGGTCTCTGCTAAAGAGGGAATCATTGATCTGCAGCCTTTGTGAATTTCTGTGGTGCTAATGTACTCACCATGGTTGAGTTCAAGCTACAAGGTGGTCCCACTGAGTCAGGAACAGACACACGGTAGCACATCACTGTACAGCCCTTCACCATGTCCATCCATTCTCACAAGGCTGGGTGAGCCAGTTCCAGGGCCCCACTGTACCACAGAAGTGTGACTTCTAAGAGTTTGTACATCTAAACACCTGCTTTATTTTCTCTCTTTGACACTGGGCTTTAAAACTATCACAATAGGCATAATGTGCCAAGTATTTGTAAGACATAGGTTTACGATTATTCTGTGTGTTTTTTTTTTTTCATGTTGCATCTCTTCAACTTTCCAGTAAAGGGTCTAAGTTTCTTTCTGACTGGTTGGTAGTCAAAAACTGGATCCAACTGGAAAGACATTGACTCCCTTTGTAAATTTCCATGTCTTCAGAGAGTAGGTTGAGATGTGGACCAACAAATGCCAATAATCATATTTTTAGAAACATATAGGGTCTAGAACACTAATTTTTTTAGAGAGGACATAGGTGAAACTGATACTTGCTCACCCAGCACTTACTACCAATCTTCTCTCTGAGTGCGGAATCTAAATTTCACCCTTCCCCATGTACTTTGGTATATCCTCATGGGTCAAGTAAGTTATTGAGTCCCATAACTTTTGCCAATGATGGATGTTGGTTTGGGTACTCACTCCTTTATGGCCAATGAGAGATGAAGGGATGCCTGTGAGCTTCTGAAAATAATTTCTAAGTTCTTAAATGCAAATACAAAGAAAACATAGTCACTTCTTCCACCTCCCTTCAGTGGATAGGGGTATTTGATGCCAGGAGACACTGTTGTATTACAACAATGAGGCAAGCTGATCAGCTGATTATGACTGAGCGGGAAGATGACAAAAACCTGACTGTTGCTGCTAAAATAATAACCCAGCAGGGGCGCCTGGGTGGCTCAGTCGGTTAAGCATCCAACTCTGATTTCGGCTCAGGTCATGATCTCACAGTTTGTAAGTTCGAGCCCTGTGTAGAGCTTTGCACTGATAACCTGAAGCCCCCTTGGGATTCTCTCTCCTCTTTCTCTGCCCTTCCCCCTACTCTCACTCTCTCAAAATAAATAAATAAACATTCAAAAAAATAAAGAGGAAAACAAAAACCCTAGAGTTTCCCTTCCTCAGGGCTTCTTTTTCTATGAACTAATAAAACCCTTTATTTGTCGCTTAAATGGATCTTCTGTTTCTTCAACCCTTAAATCTAGCCCTGTACTGTCTTTCCATTCCATTTTTTTAGTCTCTCTTTCCTCTGGATTATTTGTTAGACCCTATATTAAATTTTCATAATGGAGTATTTGGCTGAAATTTGACCAAAGATTTGTGAAACTTGAAACAAACTAAGAAAAATCAAGTTTACATATAGTTTATTTAATAAAAACTAAGAAAAAATAAAAGTCACAAATATTTTTGACTATATTTATGTAAATATAGAGTCAGTAGCCACCTTTATTTTTGGGATAAAATAAAGAGACAAGTCATTTGTATGTAGCTCTTTTAAACTGAAAATTCTTTCTGCAATGTAAATTGTTATTTTGGATGAGTCAATGCTCTGCCTACACAGATTTATTTGTTTGCTTGTTTTGGCTTAATTTGGAAGTGGGAGGATTTTCTCATTTTTTTTTCCCCTATGTGGGTGTTGGATGCACTTGTATATAAAGTTTTGCATGTTCTTATGGAGATGTTAGTGTGTGTGTGTGTGTGTGTGTGTGTGTGAGAGTGAGTGAGAGAGAGAGATAACCAGGTGCTTATAAAGGTATAAGTTGAGATGCAGAGAAGTACTGGAGGATCATGTGAGCCTGAACTTCACCTCATCCTGAAGGAAAGTATATAAAAAATTTGTCTGACGAGACAACTTGCCTAGAATATTCTCAAATGCCAATAAACAGAAGGATACACATACACACAAAAAGGATGAGTATCTGTCTTAGATTAATGGAGACAAATGAGACATGACTCTTAAATGCAATGTGGGATCACCAATCACATTTTTAAAATCCATGAAGAACACTCTTGAGAAAATTGACAACATTGAATACAGACTGTCACATTTCCCAAATGCAGTAAGTGCATTGTGATTATGTCACAAAGGAATGCCTTCGTTCTTAGAAGGTATATCCCCAAATGTTTAGAAATGAAGTGTTTTTACTGAATGCAATCAATTTTCAAATGGTTAAAGAAAAAAATAGAGATAAAAAATGTGGCAAAATGTTAGCAGGTAAATCTAGATACAGGTATATTGATCATCAGACTATTTTCTACAACTTTTTTTGTAAGGTTTGAAGTTTTTTTAATTAAAGAAGTTGAATAAAATATACATATAATAAAGGAAATTTAGTTTGTGGTTACTCAACCTGGATTAACTGCTGATATTTTATACATGGTGAATAAGAGAGGATATTGAACCACTGTGTTTTGAAATGATTATCCAGTTCAGTTATGAATAGAGAGGAAGGACAATTTACTTATGATTCTAAGGGTGGTATTTTCTCTGAATAGAGCAAATAGGTCCTCTGTAAGTTTTCCTGGAAAGAAGTGTAAGGTACAAGAAGAAACAAGAGCTTGGAAGACACACCTTCCAGTGGGAAGGATGAATGTGGCAGGTAGGATCTGACATTTTACAAAAGGTGCTAGTACAAGCAGGTGTTCGTGGGGTGAGATTACGCTGGTTCCTGCCACAAGGAATCACCCTTCGGCCAAGCCTGGAAGTGCTGTGTGAATTGTGAGCTTATGGATTTGAGAATATTTGCATCGAGTGTTAGTTACTTTCCTTAAAGGCTCATGAAAAGCCAGACTGAGTTCTGCTGTGGAAATATATGGGTAGACCCTTCACATCTCATCCAAGTCAGGTGATGACAGCAGTAGTGCTTGAGGAAGACCATGTGCTCTCAGAACGCTGGAGGCCATCAGACTTAACACTGGCGCTTGGTTTCTGTAAGAACTCACAAAGAACAGAGGAAGGGACCACCTCCCCTAGAGACTCACCAGAGATGATGGGGAAGGAATCCTTGGAAGGTCAGGCTAAAGTCTACCGTTCAGCCCTGTAGGGTTTTAGGACCTTTGTGATTTGGCCCATTAATGGCAATATGATTTTAATGATAGTCTTAGTCTTGCTCAATATGTAATGTTTCTATTTAAGCAGGTGTCATATTTCCCTTACTCGAGTATAAGATTCTTTAGGATAGCAATCATCACTTATATTTCTTCTTATCTCTTACTACTATTGTTTATTATATTGTATTAGGTATACATTTACAGATAATCTCTTTGACCAAACTTTCAACAAGATCCTCTGAACCATCTTCTCAACTAGATCCTGGCCTTTGAACTTCTCTGTTCCTCTTTGCATCACCAAGTTTTAGCAGAAATCCTGCTAAGTCAGTTTAGCCAGAACTCACACCCTCCACATCTGATCACCTTGAATATCTCATCATATTCCCTCAACTCCTCAAGTAATATATGATCACCCTGCCTTGCCTTCAGCAAGAATCTCATCAGGTTGTTTAGCCAGAATCCCTCTTTATCCCTGATTTTTCTCTTAGTAATTTTCCATCCACTGACAACCACCCTGATCCTTGGCCATAAATCCCTATTCGTTCTTGTTTTTGGAATTGAGCCCCATTCTATACTGAGGTCTCTTTTCCCCTATTGCAGTAGTTCTGAATAAAACATACTACGAATTTAACTATTGTCGGGCTCTGTTTTTTCTTGTTCAATGAGCAGTGGGTGATGAATAGAAGTGTTGAATCACTACATTGTACACCTGAAACTAATATTACTCTGTATGTAACTAACTGGAATTTAAATAAAAACTTTAAAAAGTATTATAAATATGTGTTGAATCCACATTAAATTTCACAATAATACCACTTCCATGATAGTTGTAATGTTAAAGAAAGTTTGATTCAAAACTTTTTGATGAAAAATTCTTAAAATTTATAGAAAATTCTTTTTTTAAAAATCAACCTGTTAATCTCCATTTGCATTTATTACTATCTATAAACATAATTTTAAATACTATGATATCCTAAGCCATCTTCTTTTTTCTGAAAACAATTCCTGGGCCCCACTGCCATGCAAGTGATCATATTCTCTGATGTTTTTAGGCTATATCAACGTTCTCTGAACAATGCACTTTGTAAAGGTGGTTTTCTTTCATGAAGAATCTCTACCTATATCCCTGAGTTTGCAAACTGAATGTTGATGGAACGTTCTGAAGCCTGAATGAGAGCTGAAATGTCTGCATCGATCAGGACGCCTTTTAGAGTGCATTTCCTGTTTCCTGATGACCTTGTTGGCAAGGTATCTCTGGGTCTGAATTATGAATAGTACTTACAAGAGAGGCTGTGTCCTTTATTTGTGAGTTGCATTTCAGCGGGCATATAATAAATGTAGGATTTGGCTTGGTCACGCATGGTGTTTCATTGAGAATGATGCAGAGAGCCATCTCCTTCCAAACTGGGGGTCAGTGTCGATACTGCCCCTCTGCCAAAGGATTCTCATATCCTCTGCCGGCTACTGATACCAGATGATGCTGGCAAGAAGTGTTGCACTAACACACATATTCATCAAAGTTTTAATTGTAGATGAAGTAGAGATAGTAGTAAAGTCTAATATCAACATATATTTGGACCTTATAACTATAAATCCTTAAACAGTTTCCTTCTGTTCAGACTTTCTATTCTGTTTTAAGATTGACTGAGAAGTCTTTAGAATACACATTTTAGAAAATTAGCCAGTTGATATTAAGCTCTTAGTATGCCCCAAAGCTGGAAGTACAGATTCTGCTCAAATTCCAGAGTGGAGACGATATTCAGTTGCATCTCATTCTATAATCTAGCTTCGGTTTTAATAGGATTTTGTTCTCTTTGCTAAAAGATTGTGTTTCTGTGAATTAATGGTGGAACTTGACAAAACCATACTTATTTTCAGAAAAAGATAACCTGGATCAATCCCACCCTGTAAACCTCAACAGTAAACCTCAACGACCAAGTGATTTTAATGCAGACAAAATTACACTGAGCATTTAACTTGAGAAACATACGTTATAAACTTCCTTATATAGTGATTCTAAAAGGAGCATTCATTTGACAGGCACTGAAATGCTGATCTTTTTTTTGCAAGAGGGTTCCAGCTTGTGTATGACTAATTTTCAGCTTCTTTGTTTTTGTTAGGGGAACACTTCCTCCAAGTAGATTCTTCCAAGTGGCATATGATTTAATTCATGGATAAGAACTCAATTGTTTAGATACCGAGTAAACAAAGTATGTGTGTGTATGCATCTCTATCTGCCTGCCTATCATCTATCTATCTATCTATCTATCTATCTATCTATCTATCTATCCTCCATCTCCAATCATTTCCAAGGTCAAATACTGAGTATTTAAAGTGTTATAAAACATCATGATATGAAAGCTGCATAATGTGATATGAATAACCAATAGCAATTGTACATATCTAAATATATTTATAATAAACTTGTTTATGAACAATCTGCATTCTAGAAAATTTTTGAAATGTTATTTATCAAGAAAAATGCCCCTAATATACTGGATAGAACCAAGTAACATTTTGATTATGTCAAAGCATAAAAGCATGCTTCAAAAATGAGAGTACTAATTTGAAATAATGGTACCATTAATTTAAGAGAAAAGGTAAATATACAAATCTCATATCTCAATTTATATTTGTGTGTTTCTGACTCCTGAGATAAGACAAGGGAGAATGTGGAGAGATCACAATAAATCCATGTATATATTCTATCCAATACATAGTACTATGTATGTGTTTGAGTGTTTAAAAGAAAAAGGCATAGTTCTCCCCATAAAAGGCTTACAATCTATGTAATGGATTCTTGCCTACAAATATAAAATAGAATTATTTAGTTTGTTGTGTGAAATATAACACTACGTGAATTATTTGTCTGGTTGTATGAAATATAACAGTATCTGATGTCTTTGCCATGACCTATTCCTAGGTAAAAATGAGGGATTCTCTTCTGACTTTCCAGGCCAAATATATATTAGTCGATTCCCTGAGATTGATGCATTACATAGAATTCTGTAGATGTTCTTTAGTTGAAGGATCTTTTAGCTGAAGGAAACAGAGACTCACTCAAGTTGTCTCAATAATGAGAGATTTATGGTAAGGAAACATTTAGGGCAATTAGAGAGACTGAAATGGGACAAGATCCCAAGAATGGAAACCATAGTTCAGCCGGCCATCATGCAAATGGAACTTGATCAAGGCAGCACTAATATCTTCAGTAGCTGACGTTCATGAATTGTCAGGAGCTTGACAACAGTGCCTATTCTTCATATTGACTTGTATATTCTTTCCACTACTCTGTGTTCTAACTGCTTCCTCAAAACTCTGGCTCACTACGACCCTTTATAACTCTAACGCTAAACCCTGACTGGCCCCATCTAATCCTCATGACTTCGTCTTTTTCTTTTTCTACAGTTAAAATTCTTAGGGTTAATCACTTAGTTTTCTTACAACTTAACAGATAAAATTATTGAAATATAAAATTTTATATGAATTTTCTACTAAGATGCTTATTTTTTATTGATTTTAAAACATTTTTGTATATCAGAGTAAACCCGGGTTTTTGGTTTATAAATAAACTGGATGCCTGGTTGGCTCAGTTGGGTAAGCATCTGACTTCAGCTCAGGTCATGTTCTCATGGTTCTTCAGTTCTAGCCTTGCAAGAGGTTCGCTCCTGTCAGCATAGATCCCGCTTGGGATCCTCTATCCTCCTCTCTCTCTGCCCCTCCCCCACTCCGTCTCTCAAAAACAAACAGAAATAAAAAAATATATAAAAAATAAATAATAATAGTTTTCCCAAGAAGTACCATGTGATTTCACAAAAAAGCAAAGGGTAAAGGCAGAGAAAGAGATAGAGAGAAAAACCAAGAAACAGACTCTTAACTACAGAGGACAAACCGATTGCCAGAGGGCAGGTGGGTAGGGGGATGGGTGAAACAGGTTATGGGGGATTAAAGACTACTTTTATCCTGAGGAGCACTGAGTAATGTATGGAATTGTCGAATCACCATTTGGTACACCTGAAACTAATACAACACTGTATGCTACTATACAGGACTTAAGAAACTTAACAAAAAAATTAAAAAAATTAAAAATAGTTTCCTAATTTATTATTTGCTTTTTAATTTGGATCAATGTTTTCTGCCATACTTCAGTTTTAAATTTTTGTCAAATATATCCATCTCTTCTTCCTAGATTTTGCTTTGCTATCAGACTCAGAAAGGTCTCCCTTTCCACAGCATAATGTACTTATTCTCATCATCAGCGTTTTTTGAATTGGTCTATAGACAACCTCACCAGAATCACCTGGTGATACTTAAATGTGCAATCCTAGTCTTCTACCCCAGACTTCTTAGATTTCTTTTCAAAGATTTATCCTTTTCCATAGTAATTGAAATATTTTTCTAGTACTTCATTAAGACTACAAATTACTTTTAAAAAATTATAAAAGGATGTTATTTGGAAAAGTTCTGCAAAACAGAAGTATATTAAAAATGTGAAAGTCATCTTCCAGTCCTTTCTTAGGGGATATTAATAAGTTTGCTTTGAATGTTTCAGGACATGTTTGTCACGGCGAAATTTTGATTATGTCTTATAAATTGAGACTATATGGTCTTGCAGATCAGTACTTTGTAAACTTACATAAGTTAGTTTTTATTTTGACAGAGAAATCTAACAAAAATTGAAATATGGGCTCTTTAATATAGTAAGTTTTCCTCTAGAAATAATACTATTTTCTAAAGTTAATAATAAGGTTATTTGGATATATTGTGTAAAAATTTTAATGTAGTTTGCTTTATTTTATTCAAAAATATTATTTTCCAAAGAAAATATTGCAAATTATTCATTATAACATAAACTGAAACTTAGTAGTAAAGTTATCCATATTTTATTTTCTATCATGCCAAGTTCTTTGCAAATTGTTGTAGGGTATATATTACTTTTAAAAATTCTGGTCTTGTGTAGTTTGATGATGTTGATAAAATTTTCAAAAGACATTGAATGTCCTCAGAAGTGGCAGTTTTATGTCAAGTGCAAAAATACATGTTAATCTTGGATGACAGTTTGTCTTTTATCATGGCTTTCCACATATTATTGGACTGGATTTTGAAGATGAGCAGGCTGTCTTATGCTATTGTTTGACTAGGAAGGAATTTACAGTCATTAAGTACAGAGCAGTGAATTTTTTTCTTTAAAATTTAACACAGGCTTTTGTCTAACATATTTCGTACTATTTTAATTATAATATTTAATTGGATTCTGTGATATTGATTTTCCAGTGATGTATTATCAACTAATAGAAATAATTTCTTCATTTTTAAAAATATAGTAAATTGGACCTAACGTCGGTATATGTTAGAATGCAAGTTTTAATTCAGAGCCTTCTGACTATTCACTGAGACTGGAATTTATACAGAAATCCCATGGTTATTGTCCTACACCAAATATTTATCTACAGATCTTTCTCTTCCTACCATTGGGTTACATCCTGATAAATCCATTGTAAATTGAAAATATCAAGCCAAAAACACATGTAATATGCCTAATCTACTGAATGTCATAGCTTAGCCTAGTCTCCCTTAAATGTACTCCAAACACTTAACATTAGCCTACAGTTGGTTAAAGTCACCTAACACAAAGCCTATTTTATAATAAGGTGTTGAATATCTCACATAATTTATTGACTGCTGTGCTGAAAATGAAACCCAGAATGGTCGGGTCAGTACTCACCCTCGTGATCTCTGCTGACTGGGAGCTGTGGCTCCCTGCCCCTGCCCAGCATCACAGAGGATCCTCAACTGGGCACATTGCTAGCGTTGGAAAGATCCAAATTCAAGACTCCAAGTGTAGTTTCTACTGAATGGGTACATTTTTTGCACCCTCGTAATGTTAAAGAATTGTAAGTTGGACCGTCTTAAGTTGGAGACCATCTGTACTTACAAATCTAGTTGTGTGACCTAGGGTTCATTCTTCAGATTTTCCTCCTCTTGTCTATACTTACTCCCTAGGTAGTAATCTCATGCAGCCCCAGGGGTTTAGATTCAGCTTTATACCAATGACTCCCAAATTTCCCAGGCAATTAAGGGCTGAGTAATCAATGCTACATTTCACTCTCCCCCCTCCCTGGGTAAAGGACCCCAGTGAGAGCCCTTCATGAGAGTATTGCTAAAGAGGCAGAAACTTTCCATTGGAGCTGCTAAGTGAAAAGTAAATGAAAAGCTTCTGGGGATTTTACCCCGTCCTCTTGTGGGGAGAACTGACTGAGAATGAAACCAGCACAGGAAAAATCACTGTGGAGAGGTGGATAAAGATGGATTTTCGATTAATTCATTTGAGCACATAAGCCCAAACAGGCTTACTCCTGGCCTTCAGTAACCTTCTTATTCATACAGCCCCAAATTTACCTTTATTTGCTTAAGCCTCTTTTAATTGGTACTCGGTTCTATGCAAATAAATCAATGACACAGAAAATACTTAAATAATAGTAACGAATGGTAAAAACCCACACAATTTTAATTTCTAATATTTCAGATAGTAAAACATGCAAAGAAAAAATTAAAATGTAGTTCTCTCTGAGAAATATGATTATGAGTGCTTTTATTTAGTGGCTTTTTTCATCTTCAAATTTTCTACAATATTTATATTTATTATATTTATATTTGGAAAAACTGTAAATCTACTTTTATAAAAACTAGCCTTTCCATTATTATGGATAGTGTCATTTCCTCAATATTATTACTGACAAATATTCTCTGTGCTTAAATATGGATTTGCTTGAGAATTTAATTGAATAGATTTATTTTTATTGGATTCATGATTTTAGTTCATTTTAAAAGAAGAATGTATATTTGGTGAATAGCTTTATCTCAATTCATAAAGATTTTTGTTTCCTAATTTAATCGTGTACTTTTAAAATATATAATTATTACCTCTAAAATTTCTAAATTTTCTCCTCCTTTAGTTGCATATAGATTTTCTTTCTACTGTTTATTTATGGACATTCTAGTGCATGTATTTTATATTTCTCTTTGCATTTTAGAATATGACACAAATGTACTTTCTTTTAACGGTAGCTTTAAGTGCATTGAAAGCAATATCTTGTGAATGTCCACAAGAATAGTTGTGATTAAAGTGGACAGTAATTGCTGTTTTAAGTGCTCCTACTACTGTCTGTGGAAAAAAAATAGGTTTTCGAGCCTTTGTGTTTTGAAAAGATTGCAGAAGACCCAAGCATGATATGAGTTGACTCCTATATAGCTGATAGCTACAATTTATTAAAATTATCATATTAAAATGTAATCTAATATTGAATAAATTTTATATCTAAATAGATGGAGACTGTATGATTCATTGTAAATGAGTTTTGTACACTCTGTAGGTATTGGAAATTGCAGTATGTGTTTAGTTAATACATAAATGTCCATGAAGCATTAATAAACATGAGGCATTTTGATGTTAAGATGCCATGCAACAACAGAATTGTTTTTCTTTCTAATATTGGGAAGAGAGTTGTATTTAGCTTGTGAGTAATTTTTTCTCCCAAATACCAGAGTGGTCTACCACACTAACAATAGGAGCTGTCTATGGGTATTCTCAGGCAGCTGTTCAGGAATATTCAGCCAAGGTGGAATCGGAAAAGAATAACATCTATGGAGAATTTGCCCATCTACACATCTATGTTAGGGTTGCAGGAATGCAGCTGAGAAGGTTTCCAGGGTAAATTCAGCTTGGATCAATTATAGAAGACACTGAGAATTCTATGAAATTTGTATAGAAGCTCTTATAAAAGGAAGTAATTAGCCTGCCATGAACCAGTTTGGGAACAGGGTTAATGGGGTGGTTAGAACAAAAAAAGAAAGAAAGAAAGAAAGAAAAGATAAAAATAGCGGAAGCAGATCTGGACCAGACCTGGGAAGAATGATCTGCTTGAGGGCTCTTGACTAACAGTTTCTCTATGTGTTAGAATCCAGAGGCTGATCATTCACTCTAGAATCGTATACTAATCTTAACCGCTTTGATGTTATTTGTTATCATTGTCATGCTTAAAACTACATAGTTCATTCCATAATATTTGTTAAATTCTTCTCAACTATCCGCCCCCACCCCAAGTTAATAGAGCTTCAGAGATTGCTACCTGAACAGAAACAACTTCAATTCCATTCAGTTTAGTAGAACCGATATTTAAGGGCCTAGTAATGCCAGGCACAGTACTCAGTGTGGAAGATCACTTCTCACCTAGAGACACCCAAACAGCATAATGCAGTAAACTAAGTATGAAAATGAGCCCTACAAGGTCACTTTCTCCAGACCTCAGTGAGGCGGAGGTCCAAGAGCTGGGGGCAGGTGAGGCTTGCTTAGGAGATGATGCTAGAGCTGAACACTGAAGAAGAGTAAGAGTGTGCTATGCAGACGGTAGGCATGAACATGGTTCAGATTGCAGCAGGGTGACAGGTAGAGGAATACTTTAGAATCAGAGAATGGGACTAGTAAAGGCATGTCATTAGAACAGAACAGATTAGCGGCATGGCTTCTGTGACTCAGTTTCCTAATTTTAAAGATAAGGAGCATTTATTCATCTTGATTCAAACTTGATTAATTGTTAATGTTAGAAGTTTTGCTCTTTTTAAAAATACACATATTTCTTATATATTGGAAGCCTGGATTCAATATATTAATGGTTTATAATCATTTGGTCATAAAATCACTTGAAGTTGGAGATTCCTGATCAATATTTTTATTTGCTTGAAGCATGAGCTATTTTTGTAATTTTGTATTTTTTTAAGTTGTGCTTCATGTATCTTAACCCATTTTAATGTAATGTCTAAAGGTCTCTGTAAATCAAAGTGTATATATGTTTTAAAATCTTATCTTTGGGGGTACCTGGGTGGTTCAGTCGGTTAAGCATCCAGATTCTGCCCAGGTCATGATCCCATCGTTTGTGAGTTTTAGCCCTGGGTCGGGTCTCTGCTGTCAGCACAGAGCCTGCTTTGGATCCTCTATCCACCCCCCACCCTGTTCCTTCCCTTTTCACATGCATTTCTTCTCTTTCTTTCTCTCTCTCTCTCTCTCAAAAATAATAAATAAAAAAATTTTAAACCTTGTCTTTATTTTTTTTAAATAAAACTGTTGGTTAAACTTTCAGAATAGACACATTTGCAAAAGGTGTTAGAAGCTTAACAGATAAACCAATTGCCCAATAAGTATAAGCATTTATCTGTTTGAAATGTAGTTTTGTGCCTTCAAAAATGTGGAATATACTCTTGATACCATATAACGTATTTTCAAAAGCATGCAGAGCTGACTCATTACAATAGAGAGGAAGAGACAGCAAAAAGAGTTGGAATAAAAGTCTGTAACCTGGGCATGTTTTCAATGCTAGTGAGCCAGGAATGTCCAGAAAAGATTACGTACTTCTGAGTTTTTCCCAAAGCAACAAATCTTTCAATCCCAGTTTGTCTTTTGCTAGGCTCTGTTTGTTTCCTTTTCTTTGCTCTCATCTGAGATGAACAGGAGATAGAACCTTAGCTGTGTCAGAATTTCACAGCTTTCTTGGGTCTTTTTACAGATAAAAATAATTTTCTCAGAGAAACACCGTGGAAGAGGAAATCCTCAATGGCACTTAAAAATTAGAATCTATCAGAATGTTGGCTACTGCTTTTTGTTCAACCATTTCTCTTAAGGCCTCAGGTTCTATTTCTTGAAATATTATAATTTAATTATTTTGATACTATAAAAATCTCCATTGATTAGCATTTGGCCTGTGATTCTTTAACTCTTTGGAAGTGTATTGAACTTAATTACCAGTACATAAATAAACTCTCTCTGTAATGTATTGGCATCAGGATTTGCTGTCTTCAGCAATGAAGAGTTACACTAAATAATTCCACAATAGTGCCTAGATTTTTTTTCTTTTCTTGTTCTTTCTATCTGAAAATAGGCAGACAAAAATTAATTTATATAGTTTTATAGTTTCCCATCTTTGAAGTTAAGTTTGGTCTCTTCCTAAGTCACTTAATACAACTCCATTTCTTTATTCATCTTTGCTCTAGCCAAAATCTCTGAGTGTTTTATTTTCTTACTTTAAATGGATTGGGAGGTTTTCAGTGACAATAGGTTAGCTTTATTGACTATATTGTTTAAATTACGATAATACTCCTACTGCGTCTTCTGTGAACCTGCCATGGTTGTACACAAAGGGAGAGAGTAACTGTATTTACTTCAAAAAAACCAAGATTCTTTTAAGTATTTTATTATAGCAGTGGTCCTTATGAGTTTTATATGGTTGCTTTGACTCTTCTAGATTATTTAATTTTATGTTTTTCAAAAACTGAAGACCCTGGAACTGATTTTTTTTTTTGACTACAGTATTATAACTAAATTATTCAGTTTGAATCACTCAACCTCCCCACCCCCACTCTTGGAGAAAATTCAGTCTAGAACAAATAAATATGAAAATTGTATGTTGCTAGAGTCTGGAGATTATTTATGATAGCACCTTTTTAATGGTGACAAGGAAAACAGTGTTTTATTTCTAACTTTAGTAGACATGTTCCTAGATATAACCCTTGAACATGGTGCTAAGCATTGGTTTGAAATATACCTGTTTATAATCTTTTTTTTTTAATTTATTGTCAAATTGGCTTACATACAACACCTAGTGTTCATCCCAACGAGTGCCCTCCTCAGTGCCCATCACCCATTTTCCCCTCTTCCCCCACACTCCCATTTACCCTCAATTTGTTTTCTGTATTTAAGAGGCTCTTGTGGTTTCCTCCCTTCCTCTCTGTATCTATTTTTTCCCCCTTCCCTTCCCCTATGGTCTTCTGTTAAATTTCTCAAGATCCACATATGAATGAAAACAGATAATATCTGTCCTTCTCTGACTGACTTATTTCACTCAGCATAATACCTTCCAGTTCCATCCACATTATTGCAAAGGGCATGATTTCATTCTTTCTCATTGCCAACTAGTATTCCACTGTATATATAAACTACATCTTCTTTATCCATTCATCAGTTGATGGACATTTAGGCTCTTTCCATTATTTGGCTATTGTTGCAAGTGTGGCTATAAACATTGGGGTGCATGTGCCCCTATGCATCAGCACTGCTGTATCTCTTCACTAAATTCTTAGTAGTGCTATTGCAGGGTCATAGGGTAGTTCTATTTTTAACTTTTTAAGGAACCTCCACACTGTTTTCCAGAGCAGTTGTACCAGTTTGCATTCCCACCAGCAATGCAAGAGGGTTCCTATTTCTCCACATCCTCGCCAACATCTGTAGTTTCCTGATTTGTTCCTTTTAGCCACTCTGACCAGTGTGAGGTGGTATCTCAGTTTATGATCTTTTTAGAAAGTATATTATCCCTACTTTAAAAAAAACAGGCTTTTTTGGCATCTCATTATAAGTTCGTATTTTTCCTCTTGTGATCTTTTCATATTCATTAATACTTGAAATATATTGACTCAATATCACTCCCTATTTTTCTTGCTACTTTCACTAGTTATTTAACTCCAACAATCTTTTGATCCGTGCTAGGACCTATAAGACATTGATAAAGCCACCTTTTCCATGCTCATCAAACCTCTATATCATCAGTATGTTCTTTAAATTCCATAGGTAATCATTGTTATCACACCATTGCTTACATATGCACATTCCTTGGTCTTGCTCCATCCATCACACTAGAAAGGCAAAATGTCAACCCAGTTAAAAACAGACTTTAAGCACTATTTTCAAACGTAGCTATTCACCCACATTTCAAAGCCTTTCACATATTTTGGCATATTTAATTTTTTGCCTTTTTAGTAAGGTTGTCAAATAAAATACAGACTTTCTGATTAAATATGAATTTCAGATAAACAATGAATAATGTTTGGTATAAATGTGTCCCAAATATTGAATGGGACATATTTTAATAAAAATTGTTTATTATTTGAAATTCAAATTTAACTTCGCATCCTGTATTTTAATTTGCCAATTCTGTCAACCCTATTCCTGGATCAATTTTGTTATATGTTGAGGAAATAATCTACTTCACCTACATTTCAAAATTTATCATTGAATAAATGATACAAATAATTTAATCATAAGTCATTAAAATGAATTCTCAGGCAAGCATTTCAAATTTCTTTTACATGGTTCTTTCATAGTTATACTTCTGTCTCTCTAGTTAGTACACCTAGTGTTTTATCTTTTGCCCTCTTCCTCAAAGCTGCTACATGAATTTTTTCATGTTTTTCAGTCTTCTAGCATATTCATTCACTTTTATCATTTGAATTTCTCTCATACTTGCTTAGGTGTATTCTCTTTTTGATAAGAAATAAATAAGTTCTATATTGCATATAGAAATTTGGGAATATCAGAAGCATGTTTCTCTAAAAATAGTCTTTTTAAACTTTTAGGTAAAAGGAAAATGATAGACGGTAGTCATCTTTAAAATTTAAGGAGTTTAAGTAAGGAAGAAGTAAAACTTTCACTATTTACGGATGACATGATACTATATATAGAAAACCCAAAGTTTTCCACCAAAAAACTGCTAGTACTGATTCATTAATTCAGTAAAGTCACAGGATACAAAATCAATATACAGAAATCCATTGCATTCCTACACGCAAATAACAAAGTAGCAGAAAGAGAAACTATGAAAATATACCCATTTACAGTTGCACCCAAAAGAATAAAATCCCTAGGGATAAACTTAACCAAGGAGGTAAAAGACCTGTACTCTGAAAACTATAAACACCAATGATACAAATTTAAGATTACACAAACAAATGGAAATATAGTCCATGCTCTTGGGTTGGAAGAACAAATATTGTCAAAATGTCCATGCTACCCAAAGCAATCTGCAGATTTAATGCAGTATTTTTCAAAATACCAACAGCATTTTTCACAGAACTAGAACAAGTAACACTAAAATCTGTGTGGAACCTCAAAAGACCCTGAATAGTCAAAGCATTCTGAAAAAGAAGAACAAAACTGGAGGTATTACAATTCCAAATTTCAAACCTGTAGTGCTGAAGACAATAGGGTACTGGCACAAAAACAGACACAAAGATCAATGGAACAAAATGGAAAGCCCAGAAATAAACCCACGATTACATGATCAATTAATCTTCAACAAAAGAATCAAGACTATGCAATGGGAAAAAGACAGTCTCTTCAAAAATGATGTTGGAAAAACTGAACAGCTATACGCAAAACAGTGAAACTAGACCACTTTCTTACATATACACAAAAATAAACTCACAATGGATTAAGGACCTAAATGTGAAACTTGAAACCATAAAAATCCTAGAAGAGATTATAGGCAGTAATTTCTCTGACATCAGCTACAGCAACATTTGTCTCCACATGTTTTCTGAGGTAGGAGAAATACAGGCAATGATAAACTATTAAGACAACATCAAAATAAAAAGCTTCTGCACAACAACGGAAACAATCCATAAAACTAAAAGGCAACCTACTGAATCGAAGAAGATATTTGCAAATGATATATCTGATAATGAATGAGTATTAGTGTCCAATATATATAAGGAACTTCTACAACTCAACAGTAAAAAGCAAATAATTCAATTAAACAATGGGCAGAAAATATGAACAGACATTTCTCCAAAAACTGACATACAGATAGGCAACAGACACATGGAAAGATGCTCAACATCAATGATCATTGGGGAAATGCAAACCAAACCAAAATGAGATATCACCTCATACCTGTCAGAATGACTAAAATAAAAAACGCATGAAACCACAAGTATTAGAGAGGATGTGGGAAAAAGGAACCCTCTTGCACTGTTGGGAATGCAAACTGGTGCAGCTACTCTGGAAAACAATATGGAGGTTCCTCAAAATTACAGATATAATTACCATACAATCTGGTAATTCCACTGTTGGACATTTACCCAAAGAATACAAAATATGAAAACATTAAATCGAAGATATATGCACTCCTGTATTTATTGCAGCATAATTTATAATAGTCAAATTATGGAAGCAGCCCAAGTGTCCATCAATAGGTCGATGGATAAGGAAGATGTGTGGAGTGTGTGTGTGTGTGTGTGTGTGTGTGTGTGTGTGTGTGTCTGTGTGTGTTGGAATATATTTATTGTGATATATACATGGCTATAGAAAGAGAATATAATCTTGTCATTTGCAATGACATGGATGGATCTAGACAATATAATGCTAAAAGAAATGTCAATCAGAAAGACAAATACCATACAATTTCACTCATATATGGAATTTAAGAAACAAAATAAACGAGCAAAGAAAAAAAAGAGAGAAACCAAAAACTGACACTTGATCTATAGGGAGCAATTGATGGTACCAGAGGGGAGATGGGCGGGGGGGCGGGGGATAGATTAAAAATGGGAGGGGATTAAAAGGACACTTATCATGATGAGCACTGAGTAATGTATAGAATTGTTGATTCCTTATATTGTACACCTGAAACTTATATAAGACTATATGCTAACTATACTGGAATTAAAATTAAAAAACATAAAATGTAAGGAGTTTAGTTAGCAACACAATTTGAAAATAAGATTTATCTCTTTATATTGAGTGACGGAGAAATTATACTCTCACACACACCCACACATGTACACAGAGTTTTTCTCTTGATATATCAGGTAAGGATATAGTTAAATGTAGTCTTACAGTGAAGTTTCTTTGATTAAGCAATGATTTTACCTTTTTTGTTTTATATCAATTTGCTCATAGCTCACATGAGGCTTAAAGGAACCCTTATGAATCACAGGAACATTGAAAAAGTATTTGTAAATCCATGGTAGAAATCTTTGCCTTAATTGATTTCCAATAATCAAAGCTGGGTAAAAATATTCCACAATTTATGTAACTAAAGAGAGAATTATATTTTTAAATTCTATAAGTTTATACTCTCCCATAAATATTTACCTAATTTATTTTTATTGTCTTATTTATTAATGAAACTTTTTATAATTATAAATGTTTCTATAAGTATAATGTTAGCCACAGCCACGTTTTGATGTTTAATATTCTTTTTATAATCATTTTCTAAATAATTTGCAAGTGAGGTTTTATAGTCTTCTTGGCTCTATTATTTTAAAGAAAGACATTTTCTTCTTAACATTTCTAAGTGTTTGCTTTGGGTTGTTTATGTCTTTTTTATGGGTAGATTAATTGCACTGTCATCAGCAAATATAGTTTGAAAAAAAAGAGAGGGAAAGAAACTGTAGTTTGCATTCTATTTGGGGAATTACTTGATATTTTCTTTGTGTCCTATTATAGCGTCAATGTTTGAAATTTTCTATAAGCAATTTTAAAAATATGTTTTTTATGTGATACAAACTTTTCTCTCTGCAGAGCGATTTGAACAATCTGTTATTCAGATTTCTATTATTTCTTGGATTATTTTGCTCGCTTGTTTTACCAAAGACTGAAGGAGATGTTTTAAATTATCCTAGCAGTAATACACTTTTCTGTGTTCCTTTTTATTTCCAGCGGTTTTTATTCATATATTTCAATTGCAAAGTAATTTTATCCACTTCAATTACTAGATTTTATTTGCTTTAGTATAAAAATAGATATGTTTCCAATACAAGATTATAAACACTTCCAGAGAGACACGTGACTTACTTACGCTTTCATCTCTGGTACCATTAAGCCTGGAAAACAATAGAGAGGAAAAGTTTAAATACTTGGTGAATGGTAAGATTTTAGGGTCTAAGGTTACAGAGGATGACAACTGGTGCCCTCTGGAGCTTATGCTCTAAGAGGACATAAGACACCAAACATGTTTGCTAAGTGATTAATTCACTTTTTACATGTAGTACCAGCCATTACGTCACAAGCATCTCGCATCTATTCCTCCTCTTTAGAACTGTCTTTTAAAATGATATTCGCGAAATATCTTATTTCACGAAAATAAGGATACAGACATATAGTAAACTCTACGTGAATAAACTGCTAGGAAAACTTTCCAATTTTCAAAGAGCAAGAAACTGGCCTCTAAGACGGAAAGATGCCCCATTTTAGGGTATGTAACAGTAGGGTCTATAATTTGTGCCGTCTATTTTTATCTATAGTATAAGCTGTTTTTTTGGAAACTGTTTAAAACAGTTGATATATTGCCACTATTGTAATCATTATTCAATATTTACTTACCATGTGACAGGATCTGCTCAAAAATTCTATATCCTAAGCATACTAAACAGAGAAAACAGCAGAGCTCAGCCAAATATTAACTGCTATTCCCCTTTCCTTGGAGTCTTACCAAGGCTTTGGAAAAGTCATAATTTGTCTTTAGTAATGTATCTGGACTGTTTAACTAAAACCTACTTAAATTATTTATCGATGAAGTAGAAACAGTAAGTTAGGTTCTCCTTGGTAATTAATGACGAAACTTTTAAACCGAATGAATATCCTATGCAATAAATACTGTGGATATGAAAACTAGCAAAAGGTCTCTCACACATATCTTCCAAGGTGGAGGCCCGGTTGACATGCCAGCTAGGGGTGCTATTGGCTGCATGGCACAGTAGCCAGTATACAGTGGCTTAATAAAAAGTTTACTCTTTGCACACAGCAACCAGTCTGGTGGGAAGTTTGCAGTTGTGAAGTGTCTTCATGATGCCGTTAATGTTCTGGATCTTTTTATTTTCCTGGTGAGCCCTCTTTAGTGGAAGGAGTTTGTCTTCTTATTGCCTTCTAACTACAAAACGGCTGAGGCATCCTCAGTAGACTAGCTGTTTTATGAGCAAAAAGAAAAAGGAAAGGAGGCAGAAAGAGTTGGCAATTCTACCAACCTCATACATTCCTAGCTATAAGGTGGTCTGAGTAGCTGAATGTTTTTAACCGAACATATTGTCTTCATGAATAAATCCAAGTTTTCTTAGGAAGGAGGAGAATGGGGTATCTGGTAATCATTAGTAGTTTTCAATACGAACCCTCTTTTCATATCAGTTAGATCACTTCCTAGCATTAGGTAACTATTTCTATCTATGCCCTGAAAGAAACAGACAGGCAAACGGGGAGCCTGGGTGGCTCAGTTGCTTAAGCGTCTGACTTTGGCTTACATCAGGATCTCACAGTTCAGAGTTTGAGTCTCACATCGAACTCAGAGCCTGGAGCCTGCTTCACATTCTGTGTCTCCCTCTCTCTCTGCCCCCCTCCACACTCCTGAACCCTACACCCCCGAACCCCACTTGTGCTATCTCTCTCTCTCTAAAAAATAAATAAACATTAAAAAAGGTTGTTGTGAGCGCATAGGGTGTCTTTGTGAGAATTTGAAAAAGGCGGAAATTCTGAAGGAATGCAGCCCTATGTCGTAACACTGACCTTGGGACACGGAGCTTGACTTAGAACCCAGCCTCCATCTAACGTGTTTGTGGAGATAACTGTGTGCAGTGAGCAACCAATACAGCCGTGTGTGGCAGAACTAAGGGACAGGACAGAAGTAGAAGGAGATGAGTAAGGATCAATGTTGGCTTCTTCGACATAGATGCAGTTGGTTCTAATGTTTTCTGCCCTTCTTTGGAAGCAAAGGTAATCATGCTCAACAATTCCTATGTATTAGCAGAAACTGGGAAGCAAATGGACAAAATTTTCCTGATGGCTTGTAAACATTTGATGACTGATGAGAAAGGGAGGGAAAATCTATTTTCTGGGGATTTAAGTAAAACCTTAAATCATCCAAAGGCATTGCCAGTGAGTAGGTTATTACACAATTGTGAAGAGTTATGATATTATAAGAGTGTATATAAGACATATCCCATGGAAACACTATTCTCCTGTGCAACTAGAAGGATGTAGTTACACTGCAGAAAAAGGAGAATACTGAGGCTGAGATCATCTGTCTTTCAGTGTCTTTCTGCTGGATTTAGGATACTTTTCGCCCTTAGTGTAGAACAATGTAACAATCCCGAAAAGGAAGCCCACATGGTATCTCTTCACTGTAATTGCATTTACTCCAGCTCTCCTGTTTAATCTTGATAAAGATGGTGTTGCCATCATTCTAAACGTGATGGTGTTTGCAGAACATAAGATATGATCCCTCTTTAAATAGAATGCTTGCCAATCATCCTTAACTGCTTTCTCTTAAGGCACTTTGTCTTTTAGGCAGGGTTATCAAGAGTAAGCTCAGCTCTGTCTTTGAAGGTGCCAGATCTTATATTACCTCATTAATCCTTGCCCTGTCCTCAATTCCGCTCCGGATATTTTGCCCTGTTTTTTTATTTTTTATTTATCAATTTAACAATTAGAATACATCCTGAGGACGTAAATAGTCCGTGAGGTGCAGACTTTATTTATATAACATATGAAAGCATCATAAAAAGACTTGAAGAAGCCACCTGGCTCAGCTTTTATCCCACTTCGATAATTTGCCAAATGACTGAAATCTGATAGCCACTATTCTTGTTTATCTTTTTATACAGCACACAATCTTTCTTGATATCATTTTGTGTCAATCATCCTCGTGTACAAAATTTTCCATATGTCCATTCGCTTGTCCATTCATTATTAATTTCTGGCTTTATCGTATTGTATTCAGAAAGTGCTGCTTGTAGCAATTCTACTTTATGGAATTTGCCAATGCTTTATTTTTTATCTAATAGAAGATTGATTTTTGTGTGTGTCTCTTATGCATTTGAGATGAAGGTGGGTTTTTTTTTTATTAGAGTGCAAATTTCAATGTACATTCATAAAATCTACCCACTGATCGTTATTATTGTTCATATCTTTCATTAGTTTTGGTCTGCCCGGTCTGCCTCTGTACTGAAAGTAGTGCGTAAAAGTCTCCTAGGAGTTTTTTCCTATGTCTCAAAATCTCTTGTACTTTCTGCTTTACAAAGGTGGTTGCCTATATTATTTCATATAAAGATAAATTTACTCTGGAAAGAAGAGTCTGTAACAGGAAGGGAGCTGTTAACAGAGACTCCTCTTTACCTGAGGAATTTATCTGCATAATAGGGCAACTTTGTTTTTCCAAAGTCTGTTTCACCTTCTTGCAAATGAGCTTTCTTCACTTTATATCCTCAGACCCTGCCCTTCTCCTTAGCTCATAGAAAGCTTTATGTTGTCTCAGTTTTCAGAAACTTATTTCTGTGTGGATTCCCCATACATATGCCTATTAAATTTGATTTTCTCCTGTTAATCTGTCTCATGTCAATTTGATTCTAGGTCCAATTAGAAGGACCGCAGGATAGAGGAAGTTCTTCCTCCCCAATACCAGTCTGATTCTCCTCCCGTGAAATTCTTTGATAATATTGCTGGGGATTTGAGAACTTTAATCATCTTTAAAGTCTAATATTTTAATAGTATACAACACTGAGTAGATTGCCGCAGGCAAAATTTCCCAGCAATCTTGTAGGCCCTTTCGATATGTAGATTGAGGTCTTTTTACTTTCTTTCTTTTTTTTTTCCTGGAAGGTCTTTTTGGATTATATTTTTAAATACCAGTTCTGCTCAGTTGTTTCGTTTGCCTTAAGCCAAAAATTGTATAAATAACATATAATTTATATATACTTAACATATATAATTATAAATACTATATAATTATTGACTGGACAATCTATATATCTGTTGAATTTTCTTTGATATCTTGTTCTTTTCTCTTTATCTTTTTTAAACTTATTTTACTTTATTTTACTTTACTTTGTTATCTTTACTTTACTTTGATATCTTGTTCTTTTCTCTTTATCTTTTTTAAACTTATTTTACTTTATTTTTACATTTTGATTGCTTTCCTTCTTTTATTCAATGACTAATATTAAATTTTCTTTGAATTTATTCTCCTTCGAGCATATCTTGCAATTATTTTTGTCATTTACATAATATTTTGTCTTTGTCTTCTATGTTTTTCTGTGTTTAATCATTTGTAATTTCATTCTTTCTTGTGTTTTATAAAATTCTGTTTTTAATTTTTGCGTTTATAATTCAAGGTGTTTTAGTTTATATCCCCAATTGCTTTTTTAAGGCTATTTCAATGTAGAGTGTTGTTTTACAGTTTTATTGTACTTCTTTTTTTTAGGGGAGAAGGGGTTGCTTACTAGCAGAAATGTTTAATTCCCATTGTAAAAAAAATATTCTTTTTAGTAGCTATGTATAGTAAATATTGCTTGCACCTCTATATTTCTTGGACTGGGGTCACAGTTTGGGGTTCCTTATGCAAGAACACATTCTGTCATATTAAAAGATTGCAGTCTCTTTAATGAGATTTTCTTTCTTTCTTTCTTTCTTTTTTTGTCATTCAGTATAGACTTATTTTCTTTGAAATATTTGCTTTACTTTTGCCTTGAACAACTGCAAAGATTTCCCCTCTTGTTTCTTTTACCCACCATCACTCATTCTTCAAAGGGTATCTCTCCCTTCAGTTTTACCTATAATATCCTGAAATATCATGCTTCCCAGCCTGAGTCCTTGAATTCTGAGTACACTTTTAAAGCCCTTACCCATAGTGGGTGTTGTGATGTACTAGGACTCTTTTTCAGCCTTTTTTCACGTAAGGAAGGCTTGCTTTTCCTGGGAGTGATTTTATCTCAAACTTTTGTTCTCTACTTAGCAGTTTTTCTGGGCTTCTCTACTTTTCTGCAAAGACTTGCATCAGGAGCTTGCTAAATAGATATGCTGGGAATCGGTATTAATTTAATTAAGCTTGATGTCTTTTATTTTCAGTGAATTTTAAGTTCGTTATGTTGAAAGAATGGGTATTGTATGGTTTATTTACTTTCTTTGTTTATCTGTATAGTCTTAGAGGATGGCTAGAGGAGTTTGGATTTTGAGAATGAGGCAGCTAGCTAGAAGACATCTATGCCTCTGTTTTACAGTTGGAAAATCCATGAGCCAGTGAGTGCAGATAATTACCGAAACCCAGCTTAAATGTCACACGGCCACTTGACCATCTATATTGCCTATGTAATGACATATATAGTTAAAAATTTTCAGGGCATCCAACCAACACGTGTTATTTGTAGCAATTACCGCAGGAAGAAAGATTGACATGGTAGCAAAAGAGACTATTAAAATGTCCAAGCTTTTTAGGGAAGAGCTTTATTTTTTTTAGTTTATTTATTTATTTATTGAGAGAAAGAGAGAGCACAAGTGGAGAAGGGGCAGAGAGAAAGAGAGAGAGAGAGAAAGAAAGAAAGAGAGAGAGAGAGAGAGAGAGAGAGAGGAAGACACAGAATCTGAAGCAGGCTCCAGGCTCTGAGCTGTCAGCACAGAGCCCAATGAGGGGCTTGAACCCAAGAACCGTGACATCATGACCTGAGCTAAAGTTAGACACTTAAGCAACTGAGCCACCCAGGAACTCCTAGGAAACAACTTTAAAACGATATGGTCCAGGGACACCTGGTTGAACTTCCAGCTCTTGATTTTGGCTCAGGTCATGATCTCACGGTTTGTAGGATTAAATTCTACATCAGGCTCTGGTCTGAGAACATGGAACCTGCTTGTAATTATCTCTCTCCTTCTTTGTCTATCCCTCCCTCACTCTCTCTCTCTCTCAGAATAAATAAATAAAAACTTAAAAAAATATATAATCATATGGCTCACACTTTAAGAAAGAATAAGTGAGTACAAGTCAAAATGGACAGATTAACTATGAAAATAGGCAATGTGAACTGGATCAAAGTATAGAGTGAGAGAAAGCAACTTCAGCAATAGTGAAGGAGTGAAAAAGGTGGTGAGGTTAGGAGGGTGCCATTTGTGTCCAGGGAGAGAAATCCATGTAGGCACTATCTCAGGTCCAGGATAAATACAATTAGGGAGATAAATTTATACTTTCCTGGAAGCTTAACAACCAAATAAAATTAATGGGATATAACCATTTTTTTAGTAATCCTCACCATTATTCTCATATAATAATAATAAATATTAAGATTTGCTATTTGCTTGAATACATGTGATCTTGTTCTGAAAATGGCCACTTGTATTTTTAAGGAATAGTCATTTTCAAATATTTGAGGACTGGAAAAATGAAGCTGTATAGAAGACAGGTAATTATCACTTGAAGGCTCAAAGGCAGTAGCTCTGTGAGCATGCAGAGAGATGAGCACCCCTGGAGGAACTAAATGTTCCCAATAATACATCTGCATCTCTAGGCCTCAGATTGATTCTGAAAAATGGCAACTCTAACCTATGGATTTAGGAGATGCTTAAAGTGAAATAAGTGGGAGTTCAGATGTTTCTCAAGAAACCTTGCTCTTCCAAGGTATTAAGAGATTACCTAACCAGCCTAAAACCACATCTGCCTAACGCCAGCCTGGTATGGCTCTAGAAAAGAGGTCTAAAGTTTTGATGTTATGGTTATTTGTTACTTTCATATTCTGCTCAGGGGGAATGTGATCTGTGGAGTAGGCAGATAGCCAATAATTCTGTAACCTTTAGCCTGGTTTATGTTTTGGTGCTTTATTTTGTATTAAGAAAATGTTTCCTCTATGCACATTTCTAAAATCAGTGAATGCCTCCCTCGTAAAGAACAGAGATACATTTTTTTTTTAGTGGATACATGTAATTTGGGGAAACATCAGCAACATTTAAAGTTGTTATTTATACACAAACGAAGGACAAGATTTTACTGGGAAGATATATAGAAAATGTATTGAAATTTAGAGACGGCATTTCTTGCAGAATGTTATTTCCTTAGTGAAATAAGTCATTTGTAGTATATGGCCACCTACTTCATTTGACATTGATGGCTGCTCTCTCCATATTGAAATTCTGCTTGTTTTCATACTTTCACAATTTCTTTCTCTCTCTTTTTTTCCTCTCAGAGAAAATGGTGTCTTTATTTTTATTTTTACTTTCATTTTAATTTTTTTATATTGATAAAATACCTGTAACAGTGTTTACTGTCTTAACCATTTTTAAGTGTACAGTTCAGTGATATTAAGTACATTCATATTGTTGGGTGGCCATCACCACCGTCTTGGCCAGAACTCTTCGTTTTGCAAAACTGAAACTCTATACCCATTAAATAATAACTTCCCATCTACCCGCTTCCTCCTCCCTTGACAACCACTATCTGCTTTCTCTCTATATTTTGACAACCCTAGGTATATAAGTGGAATCTTACAGCATTTGTCTTTTTGTGACTGACTGACCTAGCATGTTTTCAAGATTCATCCATGTTGTAGTGTGTCGGTTTCTTTCCATTCTAAGGCTGAATAATATTTTGTTGTGTGTGTGTATACACACACAAATACATATACACAGAGCATATTCTTATCTGTTCATCTGTCAGTGGACACTTGGATTGCTTTCACGTTTTCACCATCATGAATAATACTGCTTGATCATATAGTAGTTTTATTTTTAAGTTTTTGAAGAACTACCATATTGTTTTCCTTGTGACTATGCCACTTTAAATTCCCACCAGAAAGTGTTCCAATTTCTCCACATCCTTGGCAACACTTGTTATTTTCTGTGTGTGTGTCTGAGTGTGTGTGTGTGTATGTGTGGTGTGTACTTTGATCATAACAATACCTAGTGAGGTAATGTCTTGTCAGGTTTTTGTTTGTATTTAAATGTTGAGCGTTTTTTCATATGCTTTTCAGCCATTCATATATCTTCATTGGAGAAATGTCTATTCAAATGCTTTGGCCATTTTGAATGGAGTTGTCTGTTTTCATTGTTGAGTTTTAGAATTTCTCTATGTATTCTGGATATTCTTTTTTGTTCTCTTTTATAAGCATTTCTTCCTCTGTACATCACTTAAATGAGTATCTCACTAAATGTGGCCTGCAAAATATATTATCAGAATTATTTAGATTTGTATTTGGAAACCACAGTCTCTGAATCCACCACTCTACCTATTAAATCAGTCATTAGACTAGGGCCCCTGGATGGTACATTGCAACTTTTGAAATTGTGAGAACTATTTCCTTTAATATTGGCCCTTTCTTGGATTTCTTTCCAAGCTAATTGTTCTCAGTCTCACGGTTTAAGTACCACCTACTGATATGCTGACAGTTTTCAAAGGTATTATTTCGGCCCTGACCATTTATTTTCATATATTCAGCAGACTTGGGGACTTCAGTCAACTCGTATAAAAGTGGATTTAGCATCTTTCCCCATAAACCTGCTCCTTCATCTATAGTCTTCATTGATAGCACCATCATCCACATCGTCACTGAAGTTAAATAGTTGAAAGTTGGAGAATTAAAAATTGATTTTTCACTCTTTTATACCCCTTGCTAACCAATCAATTAATACATTCTCCAGATTTTACCTCCAAGTATTTCTCAAACATTTTTCCTGCTTCTCTAACTTAATTTTCATGAATATGGTTTAGTCCTTGACCTTGTCTCAGCTGGCCACCATTTTCTTTACAGCCTTCAGTTCGGCTTATCTAAATGCAAAATGTATCATCACAGGTCCCCATAGGAAACAAAAGGCATTTTCAAACTGAGATAATTCAAGGAAACTTTATTTACAAAGGGACAGTTTCCACAGGTTTGATTGTAGGAACAACCTCAACAGATGCCGTAATAATCTAGCCTAAGTATTATCACCTTTAGACTCCATGAGATGAGATAAGGGAGTGATTACTGGTGTATGGGAAAGTTAAGTGGGTGATGCTGGCTAATATGAAAAAGCAAAGATCTTTCAGTAGTCAAGGGGAATTCCAAACCAAGGTATGCTCAGACCATACCAGATAAATACCGTATCCTCTCTTCCAACCCCTCTTTGATCTCCTGAATGGGCTCCCTATTAGCCAAACCCATTTGGAAATCAGAAGTCAGGAGAATTCCTTGATGTAGTGTGTCCTGGTTAGTCTCCAGGACAGAGCACAGAATTGAGGGAGGTGGAGAATGGATCCGGAAGGGCATTGGAACAACCCAGCACACAGATCGTACAGTGTAGCTCCATTACTTGCAAACATTTTGACTCCCACATCTCTTATTAGGCAAAATTTCTGCTTTAAAATAGAACACAAAATATTCCTTTTCGCTTCATTGCTTCTTTGTCTGGCAGTCTCTGCCTGGCTTACTGTGTTATAGAATACAAATTGCTTGTGGTGGATGTCAACTTCCTACTGTTTCTCACCTCCATCTTTTGATTCAGGCCTTTCTTTCCAGAAGACACACTCTCTTCCTCCCAACTTCTCCCCCAAATAAAAGCTCAGCTGTATCCTCCACAAACATCCCTCTCCCTATCTTTTACAAACATCCCAAGTTGGCTAGTTTCTGGTTCTCAGTATTGTGTGAATCTCTCTATCATTGCTTTTACCACATTGTTTCAGTATTTTCTATTTCTGTGTTTGTCTCCCCAACTAGACTCTGAACTCCTTGGATAAAGAAATAACGTCTTATACACGGTTATAGTCCCAGAGATGAGCCCAGTGCTTATTTGCTGAAAGAAAAAATGAATTAGTAATTTCTCCTCATATCTTTTCTCTTGCTATGCATGTGCTAATAGTCAAAGGAATCACTTTCAGATTTCTAACAAATGGTGTGCATCTAAGTACCTCTCAGTGGGGCTGCAGCAACATTAATATTGAAGTGGTAAGTAATGGCCAATTTTGTTTCCTCTGTAATGGGAATTGATGGAAGGAAGGTTCACTATGGGTAATTAGATTGATTTTAGTTTTACTACTTTAATATCCAGACAGTTCTTGAAAGTGATTGTTGTAATTACAGAAAGACAAGCTGATTCAGAAAACCATTCTTTATTTTTCTCTCTCCAATCTAGACTCACTGAGCTGGTAAAATGACTTTCCTCAATTCCTCCCCTCTGTCTCATTCTCTGCATATCTTCCTTAAAAGGGTTGTATTTTCATCTTTAATTAACATCTTATCAGTATAGATTGAAATGTGGAATATGGAGGCCCTAGTAAGGACACAGAATCAATCAATGTAAGAAGTGATTTTCATTCAACGTCTACAGGGCATATGCCTTGATTGTAGTGTGACATACCAAGAGGTATATGGCAAACTTCTAGTCTGCATTCCAAAACCTTACAATAAGCTGCCTCTGTAAAAAGGTAGATGGATATTAGAAGACAGGCACCTTTCACAAAATCCTGCTTTCTGCTAGGAGGGATTTTTCCTAAGCAGGCTCTCATTCCTCCTAACCTCTCTTTTTCCTTCTACACTCTGCCCCTGAGGATCAGGTGGTGCCTCAATTGTTTACAGGTGTGGTTAATTTCAAATAAATAGCTATACATGTCTCAGAAAGGCTTCGGAATACAGGGGGCTTTCAGCCACACTATTTGTGATATTTAGAATGGGTAGAGCCTCTCATTCACTGTAATGCTTTCAGTCAAATAAAGGGCCATGGAAATAAATGCTGGCATCAACACCACAATCAATTATTTTTTACGATGACAGTGTTCTAGGTGCTATTCAAAATTTTAGTTAGAAACAGAAAAAAACTCTTATTCACCTGTCTTTTTTCTTTGCTATGATGCAAAGCAATAAAAATATGGTTTATGAAGGAAGCCATCTCTCATTTATATTGGGCAACAAAACAAATAGGGGAACGAAAACAGGAAGCTCACTTAGAAAATATTAAAATTACATCGGTGAATAAAAATGACAATAAGGAATCACAGCATAAGGCGTTGTGATATCCTTGAAGATAAAATTTGTATTCTCTCTTGTTCTGGGCACAACGCTTTGCATATTAGTGCTTAGTGAATTTTTGTTCAATTGAACTTAATTAATTCAAAGCATGTTTCTCTGTGGTTCAAAAATTGTTCATGAGAAAGTCTCCGGAAGGAGCATATTGATTTAGGCATCACGTTGTGTATTGACATGTATGTAAATATATTTCCAAAATTATGTGATCCTTTATTAAAGCTAATTGTGTTTGGGTTTTAGTGAATCTATATACATTGTTCTCTATATGAAGACCACACATTTTGCTCTGCAACAAAGGGTCTGAGAGATTGATCAGTTTGCCAGCTGGAAGGGATTGGATGCACTGAAGTATTTCCTTCCTCGTTGACACCGTATTAAAGATAGTTCACATGGTTTTGTTATAATTAGCAGTTAAAGAAGTAATGAAAAATTTAGAAATAACATTAGCTTTTAAGGACATAAACTATGATTGTTAGGAATATGGCCATTGGAGTTAAAATCATGTAGTTAGATTCCATGCCAACTAGGCCCCTCACTAGCTATGTGACCTAGGAACAAGGTACTGAGCCTTGTATGCCTTAATTTTGTATGCCTTAATTTTTTCATCTGAATATGGGAATAGTAACACCATCCTTTTTAGAGTTTTATAGGAATCAAATGATATCAAATATATGAAGTTTTTGCATGGTCTCTGACAGACAGTAAGTACTCAATAATTATAGGTAATATTATTGATAAATTATGGGAACTAACTTGTAAATGGGCAATCTTTTTTTATATTTTTAAAGTTTATTTATCTTAAAGAGAGAGAGAGAGACAGAGAGAGAGCATGTATGGGATGGCAGGGAGAGAGAGAGAGAGAGAAAATCCCAAGGAGCCTCCAGTGTGGAGCCTGATGTGGGGCTCAGACTCACAAACAGCAAGATCACAACCTGAGCTGAAATCGAGAGTCAGTCACTTAACTGACTGAGCCACCCAGGTGCCCCATAAATGGGCAACACTTTGAAACTTTCCTCTAACAAAAAATAAAGATAGAACCTAAGACAAAGCCTGGCTGTTTTGACATTTCTAAAGATCTTGAAGGGTAAAACTGTTTAAATTAATAATTAATTAATTAATATGTTTAAAAAGAGAATACGTCAATATAAATAAAGGAAAATGAAAGAAGCCAGAGATAGTGCCATCTAGAAATGGAAGAGGAAGGACCTGCTATGTTCTAGACTCTTTTACTGGCCAACTTGTATCCAAGCATCACCTGCTTTGGTAAACTTCCTTGTCTCTCTAGATTACATGTAATTCCTCACAAATGTGTTGCCTTCTCTATATCATAACAATCTGAGATTCCAACAAGTAACTCTTTCTTCCTCTCTTGAGTTTTGCATCAAATGAAATAGGATAAAAGGTCATTGCAGATGGAGGCAAAAGGGGACAAATATTTTGTACCCTTTTAGATAACCTTACCTTTTAGAAAATTTACTCCTCTTCTTCAAGAGACAAATGAGTGAAAGACAGAAAATTCTGAGGTTATGCCTGTCTTGGAGTTCTGCCCACATGGAACGAAATATCAGGAGTAGGAAGTAAGTCTCTCCCCCAGTCCCACCTAACCACTAATAATTGTAATTATTTGATACATTTCCTATTAGAATGTAAGTTCCGTTAGAGGAAAACATTAAGCTTGATTGATTGACTGTTCTATCATTAATACCAAATGTAATGAATGACTTATGTTAGGTGCTTAATAGATATTGAGGAATCACTAAATGAAAGAATGAATAGGCCCACCTGCTCCAGTCTCTTGCTTACAATTACTCTGCTGTGTATTGTACTGTATACATCAGGCTGTTATAAGCCATATCATTAAGTGTTCAAATGATAGTACTTCATTTTGGATGTTTACTTGTTCAAGAAACTGTTATAAATATTTTACATATATTAATGCATTCAGCTTTCACAACAATCCTAGAGGTAGATTTTATCATTATTGCTATTTTTCAGATGTGTAAACTAAGACCAAAAAAAAGGGATTTATTTTCCAAAGTCACATGCTAGTGATTAGAGCTAATTACTGTGATTCAGTGCTCACTTAAAAGTGATTACAATTTGGCTTCCTTATCTCACAGAGAAAGAATGGGTGGACCATAGGAGGGGATGTCTCTTTGCTTGTTTTAATTATTATTTATTATTTCTATTGAAGTATAGTTGACACACAATGTTATATTAATTTCAGTTGTACAACATCATGATTTGACAAATCTATACATTATGCTATGCTCACCATACGCGTAGCTATCCTCTGTCACCATTCAGTACTGTTACGACACTGCTGTCTATATTCCCTATGCTGCACCCTTCATCCCTGAGACCTTTTCATTCCGATAACTGGAAACCTGTACCTCCCACTCTCCTTCACTAATTTTGCCCATCCCCTCACCAGTTCTCCTTTGGTAACCAGCAAGCTTTATTTTTAATTACTATTTAATATACTAGTGTCCCTCTGTAGAAAAATTCCTTGGTGCCAATCTGTGGGGCTTCTTGATGTCTAACTGACTGGTTTTTCTCTGCTTACATAGTTATTTCTTTCCAAGACGCTATAAAACATCAAACTCACTGAATATTTTAAGTAATGTTTCTATACGATTCTGGCTCCTCTGCTGTACTACAGCGTTCGTTTTAAGCAGGGACTGGATCTGATTCATCTCTGTATTGTTAGGTTTTTATGCTGAATTCAAGACAGAGAAGTTATTCAATAAATTTCTGTTTGAGTGAATGAGACATCTGTGTTCTCTAGTCTGAAATGGCTGTTTGGAGTTTGGGAGTGGTCTCAGAGTCGGAACAGAGTTTAGTTTTGTGCAAAACATATTGGTTTGACAGGAATATATGTGTACCTTTGACTTCTTATTCTAATAAATGGACCAATTACCACATACATAATTTAAAAGACATATTTGATCTGACAACTCATTAATCAAATAACTGATTCTGAGCATTTGCTGTGTGCCTAAGGAGACTGTAGAGGGACCAAAAGTGCTTATAGTTTGGACAAATAAATAGAGAAAAATGTCGTATAGTTTATTATCAAGAGTTAAGATCTGGGTAAAGACCATAAGTGCAATGGAATCACTTGGTTAAAATAGTTGACTAAAGTTTCCTAAGACTTAGACTTTGGTTTTCCTTAAAGAATTGGAGGCATTAGATAGGTTGAAGAAATAAGGATCTCAAGATGGCTGGAAAACATGAAGAAGGACATAAAGCAGGAATGAGGGTGGTACATGCAGAGCGGCTCACTTGAAATAAAGCATCACACATACGCATGTCACATACAGGCAATCGGGTTCTGCCAGGTTCTCACAACTCATGGTATCTATTACCATATTCATGTGATCTTCTTCTATTCACACCAGTTGGCGAGAAACATACCCTTTTGCCTTACTCCTTTTATACTATTTAGAATATAAAGTATTCTATGAACTGAGATTATAAAACAGACTTTTTTTTCTGAAAGCATGTAGGTGGGAACCGTAGCATAAAGAGATCACACATGGATGTAGAAAGCAGTCCTAGGTATGGATTCTGACCTGCACACCTGCTATGTAACTTTGGTTAGGCTAATTAACCTTCTCATCTTTTATTTTTTTTATATAATGTTTATTTTTGAGAGAAGAGAGACAGAGTGCGAGTGGGGAAAGGGCAGAGAGAGAGGGAGATACAGAATCTGAAGCAGGCTCCGGGCTCTGAGCTGTCAGCACAGAGCCCCACACAGGGCTCGAACCCTGCGAGGTCATGACTTGAGCTAAAGTTGGACACTTACTTGACTGATCCACCTAGGTGCCTCTCATCTTTTAAATAAGAGAAAATTCTGATAGCTATGCATAAAGGTATAAAGATTAAATGAGAAGAAGATCATAAGTCCACTTAACACTGGATGTCATGTGGTTGATGGTTAATGACTAGTGGCTACTAATACTGTATGGTTTAATAACCCATAGCACCTTCGTTATGCTGCTTTACACATCCTAGGGTGCCAAGAGCTAATTTATACTTCTTACTTCACTTTCCCCAGTTGTCTATTATAGTTCTCCCCACACCTGAGCTATTGTGGATGCTTGCTCTTTCTTCATATGAACCAAAGGCGCTTTTCCAAATCCAAAATATGAAAGTAGGTAAACATTGTCCCACCATGAATTACCCAAACCATTTCTTTCTTTCAGCTTACAGGTCATAAAAAACAATAACAACAATAACAAACATTCCTTGGACTGATAAATCATACAGCACCCTTACCCTGTATAGTAAGGAATTAGGAAAAATGTTTTTCTAAAAGATCTGGATTCAAGCGTTACTACAATAATCATTGCTATAGAACTTTGGTGGAGAGTCTTTTTTTAAATTAAAAACATAAGAATGTCAAAGATTGAAGAAGCTTGTTGGTTATCTCGATGAATCAGAACCAGGATGTTTAATTCCATTCATTATAATATATTTTTAAAGCAAGGGTGTCACAGAAATAAATTATGTACATAAAATACGGTATGTGTTCAGGTGGGCACATTAATTTACTTTGCATTAGGAAGCTATTGGTGAATTATCTTACAACTCAACGGTATCATTTCAGGTTATTATTTCCACAGTGGCCCCAAAGGACTTTCATGTTCCCTGCAGCATGAAAGAATTAACATACTTCCTTTAGCTCTTTGCTACCTTATTAACAGCATATAAATGGGATATCTAAGCTTTAAACATAATGTAGTTGCTGTATTATTTTTCTGAATAAGTGGAAAAGAGAATGTGCTTTCTGTTTACACAGTTTGTTATGGACTGAATTGTGTCCCCTCAAAAATTTACATGTTTTCCCATTAAGCTTCAATGTGACTATATTTGCGGATAGAGCCTTTATGGAGGTGATAAAGTAAAATGAGACCCTAATGGTGGGGCCCTAGTCTAATAGGACTGATGATCTTGTAGAAAGAGGAAGCGACACCAGATTTCCCTTTCAACCTCTCTCTCTCTCTCTCCATGCACACACAAAGAAAAGGCCAAGTGGAGACAAAGCGAGGTGTCTTTCTGCAAGCCCCAAAGAGAGGCTTCATCAGAAACCAACTCTCTTGGCATCGTGATCTTGGACTTTACTTTCCAGGCTATGAGAAAAGAAATTTATCTTATTTAAGCCACTCTGGTGTTTGTTTTATGGCAGTTTGAGCAGAGATTATATATGTGTGTGTGTGTGTGTGTGTGTGTGTGTGTGTGTGTATGCATATATATATATACACACACATATATACATATATATATGTATATATAAGGTAAATTAATTAGATATTATATATATATAGTAAAGCATATTTTAGTTTAAAGTATAGTTTTAATTCATATATATAACGAATATCAAATTCTTTTTATTTAAACTTCCACTTCAACAGCTCATTTTAAAACAATGTGTCTTTTATTTTATAAAGTCTAAATATCTTCATACTGCATAAAGTTAAAAATAGTACTTCTGGGGGGAAAATGTATAGAATTTGATATGCCACAAGGGTCAATATGCTTTATTAATTGTTCATGGAATTACTTCATTACAACATGGCTCCATCTAATAATGAATTAAATGTCTATTATCATAATTGCCATATAGCACGATGTTATGTTGATGTTAAATTTTGTCTAGAGCCAGTACATGACTGACACACTATGAATGTCTTCCTAATGGTACATGATTATAATTATAATAACTTCAATTTGACACAACATTATCTTTTCATGAATTCATTGCAGAGTATTTATATTCTTTACTGGAGTTTAGGTAATAAATCTCAATGCATTACAAGGACCAATTTGCTTTCAAGAGTTTGTCTTTGTCTTTTTGAAGGTAACTAAACCGGCAGCCTTCCTAGCAATGTCCAGGAGACAAATGCCCACTATTCTAAATAGATTTTCCTCATGTTTCTGCAGGATGTCCTTTATCTGAATAAGAATAAGGTTACTCCCGCTCCCTTTTTTTAAATAGTTTTCATTTAAATTCCAGTTAGTTAACATACACTATAATATTAGTTTCAGGTGTACAGTACAGTGGTTCGACACTTCCATACAGCACTCGGTGCTCATCACAAGTGCACTCTTTAGTATCCATCACCATTTTAACCCATCCCTCTATGCATCTCCCCTCTGGTATCCATCAGTTTGTTCTCTATAGTTAGCAGTCTTTTTTTGGTTTGCCAGTCTCTCTCTCTCTCTCTCTCTCTCTCTCTCCCCACCCCCCACCTTTTCCCCTTTGCTCATTTGTTTTGTTTCTTATAAATTCCACATATGAGTGAAATCATGTGGTATTTGTCCCCCTCTTCCTGACCTATTTTGCTCAGCATAATACTCTCTAGCTCCATCAATGTCGCTGCAAATGGGAATACCTCGTTCTTTTTTGTGGCTGAATAATACTCCATTTTGTATATATGACACATCTTTATCCATTCATCTGTCAGTGGACACTTGGGCCGTTTCCATATTTTGGTTATTGTAAATAATGCTGCTATAAACACCAGGGTGCATATATCTCTTTGAATTAGTATTTTTGTATTGTTTGAGTAAATACCTAGTAGTGCAATTGTTGGATCATAGGGTAGTTCTATTTTTAACTTTTTGAGGAACCTCCATTCTGTTTTCCACAGTGGCTGCACCAGTTTGCATTCTCACCAACAGTAAGAATGCAGCCCTTTTAAAGAACAGCATTGTAGTCAATGATTGGCAGTTGGCACAAATTTATATAATCAAATGGTAATTTTCATTTAGTTTGAGAATAATGCCATAATCATAACCAGATCCCCAATCAGACTTTGCACTCTTAATCCCTCTGTTTCCAACCCCAGAGCCCTCTGAGGTTACATCATTTCTAAGTGGTCTAGGAGCCAACAGTTGGGGGAGTTCTGTAGTAAGAAATCCACAGACAAACCCCATGTTTGTTCTTCATTCTGTTTCTTTGAATTTCAATTTCAATGTTGTGGGTGTCTCTGGCTCCTTCAGGTGGTTATGTCAAAACACTGAAAGGACACTTAAATTCCCAAATGGTAATTCACATTATTTGAGGTGTTTCTAGGACATAAAAAAAAGCAATATAACACTGCAAAAATTCTGCTTAGCTCCCAGTGTGTAATGATTTGTGGTATTTCTTTCAAGGCAGTCCAATAACATGTCGGAACTGAGAACAAAGGGGTGCCTGTTGTCCTTTGGATAACCCCATGTCATCTCTGAGGATTTCTCTAATAGTTCTCACCTCTATTCAGATTCAGTTCCTGTCTCCACTTCAGAACCTGACAGTTGATTTCCTGGACCTATAAAGACCACATAGGCTCATGTATTAAAGAAAAAGTGCTATTACGAGGCCATTCTGTAGGAACATGGAATCAGGCAGTGGTTGAAGTGCAATTTAAACTTGTTTCCAGAGAAAAGATATGAGCAAAATATTATTGCATAGGTTCAGGATGGCAAAAGAAAATTAGTATAAAAGGACAACAGCTAGTTCCTAAGCATTGGTCCTCTGGGGCTACTATAGAGAATGCTGGTCTTGAAACTCTAAGTCCTAAATGTAGGAGTGAAAACTTTGGCCTGACCTCTCCACTCCTTCACACATAGCCCAAATTTAGCCTGACTTTTTCAAAATCTTCATTTTGCATTGATACCTTTCAACAAGAGCGTAGATGTGGATCTTGCTAATGCGATTTAACTTCCAGCTTTTTATCAAGAGTGGAAGTAATATAGATAACATGAAGTATAAGATCCTTGGCATCCACTAGCCCAAAAGAAAGCACGTTAAGAAAAAAAAAAAGGCCAATAACATGGAGTTTACAATGACATGTCAACCCTCCAACTCATCCTTTCCAACTTTCAAAGAGAGGGACAATTTTTTAATCAATACTTTAAATCAGGGATTTAAAAGCTTTTTCTGAAAAGGGCCAGACAGTAAACATTTTAGGCTTTCTGGACCTTATGCTCTCTATTGTAACTACTCCACTCTCCTATTAATGGCTTCTTTGGAAGCCAATTAATCAATGAGCATGGCCATGTTTCAATAAAATTTCATTTATGGACTCTGAAATTTGAATTTAACATAATTTAAACATGCACAGAATATTAATCTTTTTTTTCATTCACAAAAAATTATTTTTAAAATATTAGCTTGAAAGTTGTACAAAAATAGGTGACTAATGCGATTTGGCCTAAGGCCACAGAGAATTGACCCTTATATATTGATTCACTCAATGCAGAGGTAGATTTGCTTCCAGTCACCTACTACTCTTGGATATAGAGGTTTGGATAAGTGTATGATGCTTTGAGATAATTGAAGGCATGCTTTGCTTTTGTGGGAACAGAGAAGGAAGTAATAGGGAGCACTTAAATGCCACCATATTGAGATCTCTGATGGCCAGTTCCACACACAGCTGCTCACCTACACTGCATCATTGTTGAAATTTGAAAAAGGCACTCTCTGAGCAGTCAGAGTAGAAAAAGTACCATTTCTGGAGAAAGAAATTAGAAAAAGGAGACTCCTGTAGGCGAATAAAAATAGCAAAGGACTCTGGGTAGACCCACTGTGCCCCTTTCCTGTAAGGGCCCTTCATGCTTGGATCATAATGTTTGGCAAGTAAGGAAAAGGCAAAATTTCAGCTCCCTCTTGCCCTTTTCCAACATACTCAGGAGCTCTCCAAAAATACTCTTACAAACTGTCTTTGTTCTTTCAAATGTACTTATTCAATTTCCTTAGAAAAATAATATTACTGCTTGAAGTAGAAGTCTTTTCTTGCAGTTCTGGGGGCTTTGGGGTGGGGGATGAGGGTGGAGGGGACCTACTATTGCATGAAAAGAGTTTGAAATAAAGCCTGTTTCTAATAAACTGCAACTGATTCTAAGCCTTCACTGAAATTGGAGTGTTTGAAGTTCTCCATGAAGGACAGACTACCTTTTCCTGTTGGAGACTCTTCCTTACGTAACTCCATCAAGCTTTATGAGAATCAGATAGAACTAGCAGTTCTCTGCCTGATTTTCTTTCCCATCAATCTGTTTACATCTCTCTTTGAGTGGCAGCTTCCTTCATTTTTATCTTACTTATAGAAACAGAAACTTCTTTTTTCTTTTCATTTTAGAGAGAGAGGGGAGGAAAGGGGTTTGTCATCTTCAACTGTGGAATGAGAATTTTCTTTTTGAAGTTATCAAGTGGATTACAATGGAAGCAGGTTGGACCACTTTGAGAAACATTGCTTAGGTGGGTATGGATCCTGTCTATCTTTCTGGTCCTCTCTCTCACCCAGAGCATGGGTTAGAATTTTGTCTAGACTGTCAGCTTTGCCATGTATTTAGCTGTGAGAGATCACACACTATTCGAAGTAATTTATATTATCTTATTTAAACTTCACAAATAAAGTTGGTAGTATTTATGAATTTTCCCCACAGATGAGGAAATTAAAGTTTGTCAGGTTGGCAAATTTAACTAAGACACTTACGGTTAGTGTAGCACATTACAACCAATATCCTATTATTACGCTACAAGATTATTTTATCTTCTTACTTTGTTATGAGTGCCAAATAGGAAATAAAGGCAGAATGTCTGGTATGTGGTACTCAACAAACAAATATTAGCCTTTTTAAAAATTATTATTTTTAAGCCTAAAACATGAAACTTGTACATAGCCTTAGCTGTTGCTCTTTTCCTACTTACTCTTCCATCTTCTGACTACTTGACTAAATCCTAAGCCTGTTCCGAGATGATTCCTTCCCTAAAGACTGTTCTAACTAGTCTGAGTTCTATATTTCTTCATTCTCCCAATGATCGTATTTTCTTTAATTTTAGGATAGTGTTCATTGTTACTTTTTAAAATTGTGTTTTAGTTGTATTAATACATTCACTTAATGTAGAGTCTTATAATAAATTTCTGATGTTCTTTTAAGAGTATACAGAAGAGGACTAGGCAGAGATTAAGCATTCAAATATTTATCGATAGAAGATTTGATTACGTACAACACTATAAGAGTCCCAAATTTAGTTCTTTAGGTGTTCTAGAGAGCAGACGCATGTTTGTCATATGACGTTAGTTTTCCAGGTTTTTAAATATGAATCTGAAAAACCAGTATATAAATATAAATATATATAAATGTATAAGTATATATATATTAACTGAAATCTATATTAAAGTCCTAAGAATTGAGTTTTACAGTTACCATGCCCTTTTTCCATTCTTCATTCTTAACTTTCTTGCTCCATTAACATGTTAACACACTAATATATTCCTTTTCTGCAGTATCATGGGAAGAGAAAGAAAGAGAGATATTATACTTAATACTTTTCCACCACTTACCCTCTTTTTTAATCCCAGAGACAACTTTGGCAATTGGCTCCATTTTCCCATGCTCACTAAAGAAGAAAATTAACAGGGAGGAAAGACTGCACAACTTAACTCTTCGTTGAAAAGCAAAAGTGAACTATTGGGACCTCATCAAGAAAAAAAAAAAAAAAACTTTTGCATAGTGGAAGAAACAATCAACAAAACTAAAAGGCAACCAATGGAATGAAAGAAGATATTTGCAAAGGACAAATTAGATAAAGGGTTAGTATCCAAAATCTGTAAAGAACTTGTCAAACTGAACACCAAAAAATAAATAATCCAGTTTTCTTTTTCCAAAGGTGACATCCAGATGGCTAACAGACACATGAAAAGATACTCAACATCACTGGTCACCAGGGAAATACAAATCAAAACCACAGCGAGAGATCACCTCACACCTGTCAGAATGGCTAAAATTAACAATTCAGGAAACAACACATGTTGGCAAGGAAACAGTGAAAGGGGAAAACTTTAGCACTCTTGGTGGGAATGCAAACTAGCGCAGCCACTTTGGAGAACAGTATGGAAGTTCCTCAAAAAATTAAAAATAGAGCTACCTTATGACCCAGCAATTGCACAACTAGGTATTTACCCAAAGAATACAAAAATGCTGATTCAAAAGGACACATGCACCCCAATGTTTATAGCAGCACTTTCAACAATAGCCAAATTATGGAAAGATTCCAAATGTTCATCAATTGAGGAATTGATAAAGAAGATGTGGTATATATATACAGTGGAATATTACTCAGAAATCAAAAAGAATGAAATCTTGCAATTTGCAACAATGTGGATGGAACTAGAATATTTTATGCTTAATGAAATAAGTCAGAAAAAAACAAATAGCATATAATTTCACCTATGTGGAATTTAAGAAACACAACAGATGAACATAGGGGAAGGGAAGGGAAAATGAAATAAGATAAAAACAGAAAGAGAAACAAATTATAGGAGACTCCTAAATATAGAGAACCATCTGAAGGTTGCTGGAGGAGAAGTGGGGGGGCGGGAGGATGGGCTAAATGAGTGATGGCCATTAAGGAGGTCACTTGTTGGGATGGACAATGGGTATTGTACAGAAGTGATGAATCACTGAATTCTGCTCTTGAAACCAACACTACACTGTATGTTAACTAACTCGAATTTAAATTTAAAAAATAATAATAAAATAAATCTTTGTTGAGAGCAATGTGAAAAGAATGTTTGGTTGATGGACATTTGGGGTGTTTCTATAATTTGGTTGTTGTAGATAATGCTGCTATAAATATCAGGGTACACGTATCCCTTCGAATTAATATTTTTTATTCTGTGGGTAAATACTTGGAAGTGAAATTGCTGGATCATAGTGTAGTTTTATTTTTAATTTTTTGTGGAACCTCCATGCTGTTTTCTAGAGTGGCTTCACCAGTTTGCAGTCACACAGTAGTGCACCTGCGTTCATCTTTCTCCCCAAACTTGCCTACACTTGTTGTTTCTTGTGTTATTGGTTTTAGCCATTCTGACAGGTGTGAGATGATATCTCGTTGTAGTTTCAATTTGTATTTCCCTGATGATGAGTGATGTTGAGCATCTTTTCATGTCTGTTTGGCATCTGGATGTCTTCTTTGGAAAAATGTCTGTTCATCCCTTCTGCCCACTTTTATTTTTTAAGTTTATTTATTTTTGAGAGAGAGACAGAGAAAGAGTGCAAGTGGGGGAGGGGCAGGGAGAAAGGGAGATACCAAATCCGAAGCAGGCTCCAGGCTCTGAGCTGCCGGCACAGAGCCTGACACGAGGCTTGAGCCTACAAACTGCGAGATCATTACCTGAGCCGAAGTCAGACGCTTAACCGACTGAGTCACCTAAGTGCCCCATTATGCCCACTTTTTAATTGCATTATTTGTTTCTTGGGGGTGTTAAGTTTGATAAGTTCTTTATAGATTTTGGATACTGGCCCTTTATCTGATATGTCATTTGCAAATATCTTTTTCTATTCCCTAGGTTGGCTTTTATTTTTGTTAACTGTTTCCTTATTTTACAGAAGCTTTTTATTTTTATGAAGTCCCAATAGTTTATTTTTGCTTTTGTTTCCATTTCCTCAGAAGGCATATATAGCAAGAAGTTGTATGGGTAAAGAAGATGTGTATACACACACACACACACACACTGGAATCTTACTCAGCTATAAGAAAGAACGAAATCTTGCCATTTGCCATTTGCAATGACATGGATGGAGCTAGATAGTATTATGCTAAGTGAAATAAGTCGAGAAAGACAAATACCATATGATTTCACTCATATGTGGAATTTAAGAAACAAATGATCAGCGTGGGACCAGAGGAAGGGGAGGAGAAAGAGAGAGGCAAACCAAGACTCTTAACCATACAGAACAAACTGATGGTTACCAGAGGAGAGGTAGGTGGGGGGATGGGTTAAGCAGGTGATGGGGATTAACGAGGGCACTTGTGTTGTATGTAAGTGTGAATCACCAAATTGTACACCTGAAAGTAATATTTCACTTCTGTTAACTAACTGGAATTTAAATAAAAACATAACATGAAGGACAGTTTGGTAAGGGACAACGGTACTAAATACTCAAAAACTAAATATGACCAGAGAGAACATTAATGCTGATTAATAGAATTCTTTGAATGCTTAATTTTTATATAAAGGTCCAAGTCAATTTTCCTTATTCAGCAGAACCAGATTTATCTAAATTCTCACCTTAATTAATGGGACTCCCTAAAAGAAGCCAGAAAGAATGAATGGTAATTAAATGCTAATTTTGCACAGCTAAAATTACTGCAAATTACATGCAAATTGGAAAACACAATCAGTAAAGGATCTTTCTCTGTGAAATTCCTGGAGCCATTGTCTGAATTTATCTTATGTTATATTCAGAGAGCATAGTCAGGACTTTGGACAGAAAGCAGCCTGTCATTTCAAGGACTTGGAGTTCACTGTTGTCAAGGCCAATAGTAGGCTTGGTTAATAAAAGCTTGAATTAATAGTAATAGAGAGAAAAGAGAGAAGAAAACAAATCTAAAATGTTTAGAGGCAGAATTATAATGTTTACGGGTCAAATGAATTAAAGCAAAGTCTCTAAAAGAGAAGTCATGAAAGGTGGGTTCTGTAGATGGAAACAAGTCTCCTTAATTTAAACAATTTTAAAAAGCAGTGATTACTACCAGGGAGAGAACTGAGCCTGGTAAAAGTGATGCAAATTCTGTATTTAAAAATCTTCATACAATATCTCTGCAACTTCCATGCCGATGTAGCCAATTTTAGTGATTGCAAGGCTCTTCTAGGCAAGTCTGCATTTTACCAAATATAGGTCTTTCTTGCTGTTTCCTATTTTCCTCAGAGGTGATGAAGTACCAATTACTGAGCAATAATTGAGTGTTAGCTATTTTCCATTTGTCCTTCCAGGTCAGCACCTGATCCCACTCTGCTCTGGGTGCTAGGGTTCTGATGTCTTTAGATATATCCTCTTCCTTGCCCTCTGTTCAGCCAATCAGGGCACCAGTGAGAGATTGGTGGCTGGGAGGTGAATGGAGTCAGAATATGTACATTATCACAATCTTAGTTCCTCCATTAAGGTCTTAAAAACACATGAAATTCATAGTGTGGCATTGTTGGTCAAAAATTTAGTCTATTGTTAGGTTCTTAGAATCCAATAGAAGACCTTATCTTTTTCTTGGGCAGTGATCACAAGCCACAAGGTAACATCTTTTAAAATGACTTCTATAGACATTCAATTTCAGGTAGCATTGTGTTATGATAAGTGGAGTTTTTATTTGACAGTCTTCCTTTTCTCTGAATATTTGAGAGACATTGCACTTTGGTTTCCTGATCATGAATGATATTCACTAATTTTTCAGGGACTTGTGAGAAATTGAAATAGGACAAGGATTCTGGATGCTAAATTCATCAGCTGTAATTGTATTATTCTAACAGCTTTTTCTATCATTAATGGTTAGTAGCAAAAGTTATGAAGTCACAGTTTTGGGATTTAAATCTATTTCTTTTACTAGCTATATGACTCTGCTATTTATTTATTTAGAAACTATTTATTTTCCATCAATCTTATTTTCATTTTGCTTGCCTTTGTGGAATTGCAGCTTATGACCACTCAGTGGTTGTTCCTTCCCATTCAGTGGCCTGAGCAGGGGGAGCTGCAGATCAGTCTTCAGGGGCAGGCTGAGAGCTCCAGTCTTCAGTGGGGAACTGCTGAGTAGACATAGAGTGCACCTGCACACTTTCAGACCAGTCTGCGACTTCAGGATGAGTAACAGTGAGCTCAGGAGCTGGAACAGTCAGTCCATTCACCCTGAAATTCTTTCTTGGTCACGTCTTTTCAGCAACTGCTTGCTCTTCCTTTTCAATTTCTTCAGAATCTCTGCAGAAGTAGAGATCAGGCATGACCTCCCATGGGTGTTCACAGGAAATGGTGCCACATATGTGCAGAATTTCCCAGGCCAGCATCCACTACATCAGACCCACTGAGTGAGTTCCCTTGTTGTTTCAAGGGATAGCTGTCCATATAACATGGAGGAGAGTCTTGCACATAGTGATGGTAAGCAGGTGAACATTAGATGCTTATGAGAGGCTGGATGGTCAGCTCTGTGGTCAGTAACTGCCAGAAGTCTCGGCTCCTAGAAGGCTGCCTGGATCTGGTTAGTGAAGGTTCCAGGAGTGAAGTGACCAGCAATAGGAATGGCTCAGTCGCAGCAGCAAACTTCAGCACAGTTCACTTGCCAGTACTCCTGGATGATATGGAGTTTCATATCAATGAAATGGCCCGAGCTACCAGCAGAAGCTTCTCCCAGGTTCTCCTCAGATTTATCATGTAGAGGTCATCACTTTTCCTCTTGTAGATGTACTGTTCCATTTGGTTCTATTTTTAACTTTTTGAGGAATCTCCATACTGTTCTCCAGAGTGGCTGCACCAGTTTGCATTTCTACCAGCAGTGCAATAGTTGTTCCCCTTCCCCTGCATTCCTGCTAAATTCTGTTGTTCCCTGAGTTATTAATTTTAGCCATTCTAACAGCTGTGAGGTGGTGTCTCATTGTGGTTTTGATTTGTATTTCCCTGATGACAAGGCCTTTTTTTTTTTTTTTTTTTTTGAGTTGATGGTGACAACCACAAGGCATTTATTTACACCTGCCTACCCCTGTCTCCATGGGACCAAATCAAAGGTGACTGGCACAGAGGGTCTGCTGACCTCTGAGTACTAGGGAGTCCCACTGAGGTCAAAAGCAGCCCTAAGGGCCCAGTACTAGGCAGGGGTGGAGGGAGCCATGTGCCGCTGACACCCTTTTATCCCTCTTCCCTCTTCCCCAAGGGGTTACCCCAGCCTCATTGCCTCTGGAGGCTGGCTCACTCATGTGGGGCAGTAGCTCCTGATGGCCATGGGCCGGTGGTACACTTCCAGGTAGATGGGGCAGCTGGAGTGTGCCTCCAGGAGAGAGCTGCCACCAGGCTGCAGCACATTACCATGCTGGGATTAGGACTGCTGTTACCACTGCCCTAATGGTGGTGGTGACTTGTAGTGGGGGTGGGGGTGGATCTTGGATGCTTTTCAATAAATATTCATATAGAACTGTAAATGTATTTTCTCTTTCTTATGATTTTGTGAATAACATTTTATTTTCTCTAGCTTACTTTATGGTGAGAATATAGTATATAATACATCTGACATACAAAACCTGTGTTGATGGTTTCTCTTATTGGCAAGGCTTCCAAGCAACAATAGTCTATTAGTAGTTACATTTTGAGGGGAGTCAAAGTTATATAGGGATTTCCAACTGCCCGTGTGGTTGCTGCCCAATCCTCAAGTTGTTCAACGGTAAACTGTATTTCAGCCTAGACAAGTTGACACATGACAAAGCCACCTCAGTGAATTACCTTGATTGATTTTCAAATATTGAACCAACTTTGTAATCCCAGGACAAGTTCTACTTGACCACGGTCTTTAATTATTTAATATAATGTTCAACACAAATTTAAAATTTTTAAAAATCATTTAAAGTAACTTTAAAACAGTTTAAAAGAATTCCTAGAGGATTTTTGCAAGAACTGATATTTCTTCCTTAGAGCAAAATTCACAGGTGAAGCAATACACTGAAATTTCCTTTGTGGAAAGACTTTTAACTACAAAGTCAAATTCTTGAATAGATACTATTCAAGATACCATTCTGATTTTCTCATTTTGTTTTTTTTTGACTAAGCTTTGATAGTTTGTCTTTCAAGGAATTTTCCATTTCATATAAATTAAATTTATTGGCATAATTTTCAGAATATTCTCTTACTAAACTTTAATATTTATAGAGTAGGGATGTCATTTCTTTCATTTCAGATATTGATAATTGATATCTTTGCAGTTCCTTTTTTTCCAATTAATCTAGATTTTTCCAAGTTTATTATCTTTCCCCCTTTTTTTAATTTTATTTATTTTTCTCAGTTTCTTCTTTGTTTTCTGTTTCACTGATTTTCACTCTGATTTTTATTGTTTCTCCTTTTCAGTATCTGATCTATCTTGGCAAATGTTTTTGGAAAGAATATATGTTTTGTTATTACTGGGCATAGTGTTCTATAGTGTGAATTAGATTAGGGTGGTTAAAAGTGCTACTCAAATCTTCTCTGTTGTTACTAATGTTCTGCCTATTGTTTATCAATTACAGAAAGTTATGTGTTGAAATTGTCAACTATAATTGTGGATTTGTGTATTTCTCTTTATAGTTACATCAGTTTTTGCATCATATATTTAGAAGCTCTGATGTTAGGTGCAGAAATGCTAGGAATTGTTACATCTTAAAGAATTGATCTGTTTATCATCCTTATGAAATTAATCTCTATCCCTATAATATTCTTGCTCTGAAATCTTCTTTGATGTAAATCAGCTTTCTTTTGATTAGTATTAGCATGGCGTAACTTTTTCCATTTTTTTTAAACCTGTGTCATTATATTTAAAGTAAGTTTCTTTTAAGCAAATTAGTTGAGTCTTGCTTTTTTTAAATTAATTTATTTTTCATTAAAATTTATTTATTTACTTTGAGAGAGACAGAGACAGTGCAAGAGGGGATGGGGCAGAAAGAAAGGGAGACAGAGAATTCCAAGCAGGCTCCACACTGTCAGTGTGGAGATAGTCGCAGGACTTGACCTCACAAAACCATGAGATAATGACCTGAGCCTAAACCAAGAGTTGGATGCTTAACTTACTGAGCCACCCAGACACTCAGGGTCTTACTTTTTAAATCCAACCTGGCAATCTCATTTAATTGGGTAATTAAGAACTAGTTGATTCTTGATATATGAAATCGTTGTTATGTAAAGTCACCATGATCACTGAATTAGTGAATAACCTAAGTATTGTTCCTTTGGGAAATACAAAGTTCTCTCCTAGAGGTTCTGGTTATAACTTATTTGTTAGCCAATCAATATATAACCTTGTTTTGTGTTAGGGATACCTTACTGAATATATATCATTGATTCATTAACATTGAGCTCATAACCAGCTCATACCCAGATGAAATTTGTGCAACACACTCATTGCCATGGTAAGGCACAACCACCTTATGCTTAGGAACACTACATACCTTTTGAGTACTGGGCTTGGGAGTCATTTTAAATACCAAAATCACTAACCACAAACACAAAAAAATGCAAAAATGTGGCACCACATTTGTCTATTTGTCTACAAAAAGTAGACCACAAAAAGGACATTTGTTCACAATAGGTGAGCTGAAACAAGAAGGCAGAGTGTTGCCTTGTTTAACTTCTCCTGAGAACTCACATATCCAGCACTTAAATTTTTCACTGCTTTGCACAAGTCCATAAGTGATTGACTGGAAAAAGACAGCAAATATTGATTTTGGGTATTATAAATAAATATGAGAGTAGACAAATTTGCAAATAGAGAATCCACAAATAATGAGGGTCGATATACATTTAATGTGATAGGATAGGATATTTAAATCTACCATTTTTCTTGTTTTTATCTTATTTGTCCATTTGTTTTTCTTCCTTATGTTTCTGTCTTCTGCTGCATCATTCCACATTATTGACGTATCTTTCTGGATTATTAGGTATAACTGTTTTTTTAATCTTAAACTCTGTTTACTGGTGGCTTTGGAATTCAGAGTATAAACCTTTAATATATAAACACCAATATTCATGTGATATTATACAACGGCATACATAGTAAATGTATACTTTCATTTCTATCTACTGGGCCTTTATGTTATCGTTGTCATGAGTTTTACTTCCATGTATACCATATACATAGATTTATACCACATATTTATACCACATATTATACCACAGTAAATTGTTATTATTTAATCCCTTAACAAATTGAAATAGAAAAAAAGTTTCTATCCACATAATTACCATTTCTTATGTTCCTCATTCCTTTTCTTGGACACAAATTTTTATCTGGTATCGTTTTACTTCTTTAACATTTCTTTAGCATAGATCAGCTGCTGATGAATTCTTCTAGATTTGCATGTCTGAAAGCATTTTCATTTCATGTTTGTTTAGAAAGGGATTTTCTATGAGTAAAAATTCTATATTGATGATTTTTTTTCTTCTGTTCTTTAAAAATGTTGCCCCATGGCTTTTTAGCCTTATTGTTTCCATCAAGAAATTTGATATTGGACTTAGCAACTTCTTTCTAGATATGTCTCCTGAGGCAAGGGAGACAAAAGCAAAAATAAACTATTGGGACTTCATCAAAATAAAAAGCTTCTGCACAGCAAATGAAAAAATCAACAAAACTAAAAAGCAACCAACAAAATGGGGAAAGATTTTTGCAAATGACATATCAGGTAAAGGCTTAGTATTCAAAATCTATAAAAAATTATCAAACTCAACACCCAAAAACAAATAATCCAATTAAAAATGGGCAGAATATATGAACAGACAGTTCCAAAGAAGACACAGATGGCCAACAGATATAATGAAAAGATGCTCAACATCACTCATCATCAGGGAAATACAAATTGAGACCACAATATCACCTCATACCTGTCAGAATGGCAGAAGTCAACAACACAAGAAATAATAGGTGTTATTGAGGATGTGGAGAATGGTGAAATCTTGCGCATTGTTGGTGGGAATCCAAACTGATGGAGCCACTCTGGAAAACAACATGGAGTTTCTTCAAAAAGTTAAAAATAGAACTACCCTAATATCCAGCAATTGCACTACCAGGTTTTACCCAAAGAATACAAAAATACTAATTCCAAGATATATGTGCACCCTGATGTTAATGGCAGCATTATCAACAATAACCAAAACAACTCAAGTGACTATTGACTGATAAATGGATAAAGAAGATGTGGTATTTATACACACACACACACACACACACACACACACACACACACGCACACACACACGGGAATATTAGCCGTAAAGAAAATGAAATCTTAACCATTTGCAATGACATGGATGGAGCCAAAGTATTATGATAAGTGAAATAAGTCAGTCAAAGACACATATCATATGATTTCAAACATATGTGGGATTTAGGAAACAAAACTAATGTGCAAAATGAGAGAGAGAGAGAGAGAGAGAGAGAGAGAGAGAGAGGCAAACCAAGAAACAGACTCTTAACTATAGAGAACAAGCTGATGGTTACCAGAGGAGAGGTGGGTGGGGAATGGGTTAAATAGATGATGGGGATTAAGGGTTGCACTTGTAATGAGCACCAGGTGTTGTATGGAAGTGTTGAACCACTATATCGTACACCCGAAATTTATATTACACTCTATGTTAACTAACGGGAATTTAAGTGAAAACATAATTTTTTTTAAAAAAAGTAATTTATTTTTCTTCCTCTGTGTGTCTATTTTCTCTGGCTGCTTTCAAGATTTTTCTCCCTATTGTTGGTGTTAAGTGGTCTTATTACAATGTGCCTTGGCTTAATTTTCATTATGTTTCTTTCTTGAGGTTCATTGAGCTTCTTGGATCTATGAGTTCATAATATTTATCAAATTTGGAAAATGGTTAGCCATTTATTCAATGTTTTTCCTTTATTTCTTTTTTGCATTTACATTTATTCATGTATTAGGCTGCTTGATATTATCCCACAGCTCACTAATTCTTTATTGTTTTTTAAACATCTTTTACTCTCTGTGTTTCATTTTGGATGCTTTCTACTGGTATTTTCAAGGTCACGAAGTTTCTAGTCTTCCATTCATCCCTGCGAGGGTATTTTAAATCTCAAATATTGAAGTTTTCATCCCTAGAAATTCAATTTGGGTCTTTCGTATATCTTTGATGTCCCTTCCAAACATGTCCAATCGTTTTAAACATATGAAATACAGTTATATAACTTTTAATATTCTTAACTACTATTTCCATAATTTGTAGAATTTCTGGCTTTTTATACATTTTCTTCTATATAGTCTTATTTTCCTTCTTATTCCCATGCCTGATAAGTTTTGATTGGATGCCAGACATTACAAATTTTACCTGTTGAGTGCTGGATGCATTTATATTATTAGAGAAATTTTGCAGTTTGTTCTTAGATATAGCTATTTGGAACTGTTTGATTCTTTTACATCGTGCTTTTAAACTTTTTGTATCAGATCATGGGAAGTTTGGCAAAAGACTTTTGAGTATGGCATCTGATACCCTGTGAATTATATCATCGACCACTCTGGCTAATAGAAACAGGCAACTATTTCAGTTCTTGTGTGTGTTCCAGAGATTATTTTCCCTAATCCTTTAGGTAGTTCTTTTCCCCAATCTTGGATAATTTCCTCACATGCTTGCACTGATCAGAATCCACCTGAAGACTTGAAGTAGACTGTCTTTAGATCTCAAGAGTACTTTCTCTACCAGCTCTTTGCTCTCTGGTATGATTTCTTGCAAACTCTTGTCCAGACTCTCAGCTCTGTCTCCTCAATTTAGGAAGATGGCAAGGTTCTCTACCTGGTTCCCCTTTTCCTAAATGTAGCCTGGAAATTTTCTGTGTGGCAAGCTTGAGCAATTTCAAAGTTCATTGTGTTTGTTCCCATTGCTTGGAGATCACTCTTCATTATTGTCTGATTTCCAATGACTTGAGATATACTTCCAATAGGTGCCTAAATCCTTTCCCTATTACTTTATTTTGATGAGAAGCAAATGAAGTCTGGCGTTCCTGTTTGAATTTTATTGGTTTTATGGCTGTGTTTGTCATTTGCTTATAATTTTCATTTTCATTTTATAGTTATACAATACCTATAAACATAAGGACTACATCACAGCTTTAATATTTTCGAGAAACAGAATCTAATTACTGAAGCTACCTGTGGGGTGAGGAAGGGAAAGAGAAAGAATATCATTGTTCTTTATAAGGTGTCCATATATTATTAAAATTGTGAAACAGGTTCAGTTTGAAGCAGAATATGGTATCAGGGTGTTTTATCCTTAAATGACATTATAGTTTTAAAATGACTCCTATAATTTGTCGCCATTCTATTTGCCTTAGGATACCTTCCTACACTTTTTACTTCTGTGGCCCTTGTGGTCCAGACATAGACTTTTCTGAGTGGGGTATAATATCTATAAAAGCTAGAATTTTTACTTACGGAGACTGAGCATTAAAAGCACATGCCAGATTTAATACATTAGGTAATGAAAATTTTGGGATGGTTGATAGTACACTGAATCAGAACAACTTAGGTGTATAGTAAACCATGGATAGTAGGAAAGCAGAGAAACACCAGTAAAGACTTCACTCTTAAAATTTCCAACTCCTGATCCCCCATCTTTGGGAGATTTTCGTAGACATGAAAAATGGGAGAAAGGTAGAGAAAATATTTAATTATCAAGATTTATAAAATTGTTATGGAAGTTCCTTTCATTGATTCTGTTTTAGGACAAGATATCTACTTCCATTATATTGGAATATCCATTGGAGCAGCAACTATGTGTATCTTCTATCTTGTTTACTGCTGATTCCCAAACTTAGAACAGTGTCCAGAACAAATGCTGAAGAAAAAATACATTGAATATTCTAGAAATCCTAGAAATAATATCAATACAATTTTCTCAGATGAAAGAAATCAAAAGTATCTGTGTCTTCTCTAATTACTTGTAATTCCCTAAAAAGCCAAGACTAGGGTAAGTGGCATCTGTAAAACACACCAGGAGTAACTGATAGACATAGTAAGTGAACTCTAGTTGAGTATTGCTGCTTCCATTAACTACTGGAAGATCCAGACTATAAGTTCCATGAGCAAACAAATTATATATCTTTTGTTTCTTCCTACATTCTCAGGGCCTTAGTACATGTGTGACACATATATAATATAGATTCTCAATACAAATGAAAGAATTATTATTTAAGATATGAAATGAGTACGAACCATCCTATGATCCTGAAGAGAATCTGAAGGAATTGTTCCTTATCGTCCATTATCAAAAGAGTAGAATTCAGATACAGGATGGATGAATCCAAATATAGCTGTGGCATAACAAAGGGAGAGACTAGTTTTCACTCACTATATATGTATATGGTTTTTGTCCTACTCAACACTCACTTCTACTTAATTTCATTCAGCGTGTTCTTCATCATCTTACCAATTCCTCCAAATATATTAAATTTAAATCTTGCCCTTTAAGGTACTCGTTATTTTCCATATTGATTGAAAAAGTGACCTTGAATAAGCCACTTAAATGTTTGATTCCTATGTAGGCCACTCCTATTTTCCTCCCTACGATGGCATGAGTATTAATATTTGAAATGCTCTACCTGGTATTTGGTCTGACCAAGAAGCCAAGATGACTTCGATAGTTGATTAAATTCCAATGACAGTCACAGTGAGGAGAAAAAAGGATAATGCAAACAACCCAGTAGTAGAATTTCAGCAGAGAAAAGGGCATGTCAAAAGTTATGTTAAATTATAAATGATGAATTAGATGTGGTGAAAAGAAGAGAGTCTTTCATCTCTACCTGTCTATCATCTAGTCTTTCATTAAACAAATATTTAATGCCTACTACGTGCCAGATACTTCTCGAGGTAGTTTGTTACATCAGTGAACAAATGATTTCTGCCTTCATCACACCTCCTTACAGTCTACCAAGAATGGGGGCAGGTAGAAGTGAAGACAGATAGGAGAATACAATAATCCCCATTTATCTATGGTTTCAGTTTTTGCAGTTTCAGTTACCTGGGGTCAATCATTGTCCAGAAGCGATGATCCTCTTCTGACATATTGGCAGAAGGTCAATAGCAGCCTAACATCAGGTCATGATGCCTGTGTCATTCACCTCACTGCATCTTAGACATTTTATCATCTCAATCACAAGAAGGGTAAGTATATCACAATAACATATTTTGAGAGTGAGACCACACTCACTTAACTTTTATTACAGTATATTATTACACTTGCTGTATTTTATTATTAGTTATTTGTTGTTAATCTCTTACTCTGTCTTATTTTTAAATTGAACTTTATCATAGGTATGTACATATAGGAAAAACATAGTATACATATGGCTCAGTACTACCCATGGTTTCAGGCATCCACTGGGTTTTGTTTTTTTTTTTTTTAAGTGTTCATTCATTTTTGAGAGGGAGAGAGAGAGAGAGAGAGAGAGAGAGAGAGAGAGCAGGGGAGGGGCAGAGAAAGGAGGGACAGAGGATCGAGGCAGGCTCCATGCTGACAGCAGAGAGCCTAAAGGAGGGCTCAAACTCACTCTCTTCACTGGAGGTTTTTGAATGCATCTTCCATAGATAAGGGAGACTACTGTAGTAGACAGAAGGGAGGAAGGAAAGGAAAGGAAAGGAAAGGAAAGGAAAGGAAAGGAAAGGAAAGAAGGAAGGAGGGAGGGAGGGAAGGAAGGAAGGAAGGAAGGAAGGAAGGAAGGAAGGAAGGAAGGAAGGAAGGAAGGAAGGAAGGAAGGAAGGAAGGAAGAAATTTTATGGTATGTTATAGAGTGATATGGGCTTTTAGAAAAAGAAAAATAACAGAGCAAGTTAAGGAGGTTTAAGGAATGATAAATGAAGGGGTCACTAACTACAGTTTTAAGTAGGTGAGATTTGAACAAAGGCTTGAAGTAGCTGAGAAAATTAGATGTCTGTGGAGAGACCTTCCAGGATGAAACCACAGCTAGGACAGCCAGGACCCGGGGCTGGAAGGTGTGTCATGTGTGCCAGTATGGTTTGAACAGACAGGGAGAAGAGTTGAAGAGAAAGTCAGGGAAAAAACAGGGAGCCTGTTTATGTGCAGCCTCCTAGGTCTTTGCATGGACTCTGGTTTTTATTCTTAAGGAAATGGGGAACCACTGCAGAATTTTGAGCACAGGAGCGAGATGATCTGATTTTGGCTTTGAACGTTTACTCCGACTGCCGCATTGAGAATAGACCTTTAGGTACGTGGGGCAAATGTAATAGAAGAGATAGCTTTTAGAAAGCTTTTGCAGTAATTGATGTGAGAGATGGTGGTTTTGGCCGGGATGGTGGCAATGCAGATGATCAGATTCTAGATATATTTTAAAGATAGATAGGGCAGAACTTATAAGTAGATAGGTGAATGCTTCTGAGGATTTTAGTCTAAGCATTTAAAAAGATGGAGCTTCCAGTAACCAAGATGAGAAACTCTGCAGATAGAGAAGGATTGAATCACTGTTACTACCTAAGCTGCCTGCACGTCCCTTTGGTTCCTAATCTTTCTAACATGCGAAGTTGACCACATCCTTAGCTAATTAAAAGATTATTTTGGATTATCGTTTATCTTAGGATAAATTCCAAGTTTCCTAATGTGATACCGTGTAATATTTGCATATTTTCTTTTCTCCCTATTTTTTCTCTCATGCTCCCTACTCCCCTCACACAAGTATTATAAAAAAGTATTATCAAGACATACTTTTTTTTCCATCTCTAAGACATTCAACTTCCATTTTGCACTTACCCTGCATATGTCATCTTAGATGTTTCTTCTTCAGAGAAGCTATTATTGTTGAAAACTACAATCCATCCTCTAAATATGCCCCTACATTAAAGTACTGCTCTTATTAGAACAATTTCCACATTATATTATAATTTCCTGTTTAATTTTATTTATTATTCAAGCTTTAGAAGGATGCAAATCTGACCTGTATCTCACTGTTCCAGTTAGCTATGGCTGTATAATAAACCACCTCCAAACACAGAGCCTTAAATTAAAAATAAATATATAAATATATATGTGTATATTTATTTATTTATTTATTTTTGAGAGAGAGAGAGAGAGAGAGAGAAAGAGAGAGAGCACAGGGGAGGGGTAGAGAGAAAGGGAGACAGAATGGGAAGCAGGCTTCAGGCTCTGAGCTATCAGCACAGAACCAACCTGGGGCTATAACTCATGACCTGCATCTACATCGGACTCTTAACCAACTGAACCACCCAGGAGCCCCAACACAGAGTCCTAATATAGCAACGATCACATGTTTTGCACACAAGTATACAAGTATTTTCTGTGAGGAAAAGTTTGCTTCTTCTCCATATGGTGTCAGTGTGGGTGGCCCAACTCAAGCTATACCGAATGGATCAACTTTAAGATGATTCGTGACTGTGACTGGCATATTGGTACTGACTTCAGTTTCTCCTCATGTGGGCCTCTCCATGAACTTATTGATTCCAAGAGCAAGATTTCCTAACGATTAAGGCAGAAATTATATCACCTTTCATGACTTAACCTCAGAAGTTTTATAGCCTCACTTCTACCATAATCACAAGCTTGCCCAGATTCAAAGAGAGGAAACAGCGTCCCCCAAATCTCTATGAGAAGAATGGCAGTCACATTTTAAGAAGACCGTGTAGAATAAGAGCTATTGTTGCAGCATTTTTGGAACATACAGTTTGCCATCCTTACTGTTGTGTCTTGCCACACAGCAAATTGTCTGGCATATATTAAGGGCTCAATAAATATCTTTGGAATAATAAAATGTCTTTCTCAATAGCTTCCTTTTCTATCCACTTTAAGAAACTTCCTTTCATTATGGATAGCTTAGTACATTCTTTGTATTTTGGCTTTGTTTTATTTCTGAGCGGCATACTATTCACAGGGAGTAGGTCCATGTAGCTGATTCTGTGTGTTTCACCTGAATAAAACTTTTATTTTTTTTGCATTGGAACCATTCAATCTGTAAAATTATTACAAGGACAGGATTTCGAATATTTTTAGTTATTTCTCACTAGGATATTACCACATTTCTTTGAAAAATTTTACATAAAATAGAACAATTCTTATACTAAGCAGCATTATTTTATGGAAACCAGTTGACTAGCTTTTTAGCACTTGGCCTTTGTATAAAACTTGGGACTAGACATTAATGTTTAGCTATTACAGTAGCAAAACTAATACACATATTGATTTATAAAGTGCCTTTCCTCTGCAAAGTCCAAAGTCTTTACTTAAAACATTTTTTTCTGTTTTTTTTTTCAAGTAATAAATTAAAAACCTTTTTTGTCATTCCTGGAATGGTAGCTATTATAATTAAATAGAAGTTGTATTACCAAGCTTTCCAGAAAATATTATTTCCAATTTGAGAACAATTATTTTCTTTATATCTACATCTACTCAAATAAATTGATTCTCAACACACCGTAACAGGATGAAATTCCAATCCTCCCATTTCCTTAAGATTTGTAAGATGGACAGTGCCATTTACTGAATTCACTAGAATGCTATACTATGTGATTTACAAATACACAGATCTCTGAGTCTCAAAGAGGTTTTAACTTGCTCATTGTTTCTTTGATGTTATAGTCTGTCCTTTTTCCACCACGAAAAAGTTATTTTTTTTTCCTGAAGCCATACTTAAAAGTCCCTAACAATTCTATTCATTGTTGCTTCTTTTAACCAAAGGAACCAGAGAAACAGGTCACATGATACATGTTTTCTTGATAATTTGCATGTGACTTTAGAAACAAAACTTTAACATGGGGTATCTGGGTGTTTTAGTTGGTTAAGTGGCCAACTCTTGATTCCAGTTCAGGTCATGATCTCATGGTTTGTGAGCTAGGACCAGGTCTGACCCCATGCTATTGGTGCTTGGGATTCTCTCTCTCTCCCCTCTCACTCTGCCCTTCCCCTGGTTGCATGCAGCATCTCTCTCTCAAAAAGTAAATAAGTAAACTTATAGAAAACAACATTTTAACGTTTGCCACGAATATTTTCTGAATTTCCCTAACAAAAACAATCCCTTCCTTATCAATATTCCCATAATGACCTTGGGCCTAATTGTTACCATAACATTTTTACTTCATATAATAAGTCCTTTTAAAAACCTATCTTCCAAATCTAGGTAAGAATTAAAAATAAAGAAGAAACTAGATATTTTTATATCATACATTTTTTTCATAACACTTATCACAAAGCCAGGCATATGTTTCCATACCTCAGTTGAAATAACAAATGTACCTTCTTGTATTGCCAGAATTCATACCTTGATCCTCTATTCATTAGTTCAGAGTCCTCTAGAACTTCAGTTTGTACTTGTCCTTCCAGTCTTTTGAAAAGGAGTCCTACCTACTAACTGTAGACTTTCTGATTACACTTCTGCTCTTGCAGCCAGACTTCCCAGTAGGATTTGTCTATGATCTTCTCCCTCATACGTTCTATCCTTTTCTCAGACATTGTTTCAGCCATCAGCATCAGTCTGTAATTTCTACTGTTTGATCTTTGGACTTTCCCTGATGGTTTGTCCACCTCTGCAGGTCCACCTCGTTTTATGTCCCTGCCATCTTTGATGAGGATTGCTCTGTCTCTCTTCCAGCTGTTGTTTTGAGACCCTCTAGATTAGACCCTGGTCCTTTATGGCAGAAAAAACAAACAAACAAATAAACTAAACCAAAACAACACTCATGTGACTTTAAATTTTAGCATATAGACCCATACTTTTACTTAGGTGCCCAATAAGTGCATTGAATAAGTGCCTTTCCAAGTTTAAAATAGATTGCAAGGAAGTCACTTTAACAGTATGGAAGAACAGCCTTAAAAAGTTGAAACTACCAAGTGAAAATAATTTACAGTTGCCCTTCATATTGAAAATGTACTTGTGAGGTGATTACTATTTGCCATTCTGTCTCAGAGGGGGATGTTGGCACCAAACCTTTGATTAGAAAAATCCATCCATTTTTTAAAAAATTTTATTTAAATCCAAGTTAGTTAACACATAGTGAAATAATTGTTTCAGGAGTAGAATTCAGTGATTTGTCACTTACATATAACACCCAGTGCTCATCCCAACAAGTGCCCTCCTTAATGCCCATCACCTATTTTGCCCATCCTCTCTCCACATCTCCCCCTCAGCAACCCTCAGTTTGTTCTCTCTATTTAAGAGTCTCTTAAGCTTTGCCTCCCTCTCTGTTTTTATCTCATTTTTCCTTCCCTTCCCCTGTTCATCTGCTTTGTTTCTTAAATTCCACATATGAGTGAAATCATCTGGTGTTTGTCTTTCTCAGGCTTACTTAGTTCACTTAGCATAATACATTCTAGTTCCATCCATGTTGTTGCAAATGACAAGAATTCATACTTTTTCATCTCCAAGTAGTATACATATAAACTACTACATATATATATATATATATATATATATATATATATATATATATATATATATATACACCACATCTTTTTTATCTCTTTGTCAGTCAATGGACATTTGGGCTCTTTCCATAATTTGGCTATTGTTGATAGTGCTGCTATAAACATTGGGGTGCATGTGTCTGCCCCTTTGAATCAGCATTTTGGTACCCTTTGGATAAATACCTAATAGTGCAATCACTGGGTCATAGGGCAGCTCTATTTTTAATTTTTTGAGGAACCTCCATACTGTTTTCTAGATTGACTGTACTAGTTTGCATTCCCACCAACAGTACAAAAGTGTTCTCCTTTCTCCGCATCCTTGTCAACATCTGTTGTTTCCTGAGTTGTTAATTTTAGCCATTCTGACAGGTGTGAGGTGGTATTTCATTGTGGTTTTGATTTGTATTTCCCTGATGATGACTGATATTGAGCAATTTTCCTGTGTCTGTTAACCATCTGGACCTCCAAACCCTCCCACTTCTGATTGTTTCACCCCAGGATCATTGTGATACTGATGCACAGACCCATTGTGTCTAGAACAAATATGAACAATTATCTCTGGCAACACAACACACTGCTTTCAGAAGATGCTGACATACAGGGTTAGGTAGTTGTAACAATGATAAGAGATGCCCTTTTGTTTGCCCTTGAGCCAAGTTCTCCAAAGCATGTTCAGTTATCTGAAGACCAGTGCCTGTTTGGTGAGTTGAGGCTAAGGGTGTTGAGCCAGATGAAGCCTGGCCAGCTTCTGCGCAGAAGAGCTGCTCCAAAGCCTAAATGGATCCCACTAGCGAAGAACTCTGGGGAGATAAGAGAGACATGCAGAATGCTGAAGAGAGAAATCAGTCTGATAGTCAGGAGACATTCTATTAATCAACAATTCGGCTATCAGAAAATGCCAGATTCCTTTATTCTAAGGTAGTCTCAAAAACAAAAAAATAATGAATTAAGTTAGAAGGCTCTGTCCACAGACAATATTTCATTGTTTATCATCCCCGAACTCTTACCTGGCACGAGTCGATATCTCTCTGCGTTATTGCTTTTTCCTTCTTAGACCCTCTCCTCTAGCCTCATTGGCCTTCTTCTGGCTCCATGGACAAGCCAAGCAATTTTCTGCCTCAAGGAGTTTTGCACTGGTCCTTCCTTACAGGCTCAGCTCAAATACTACCAGAAAGGTCTACTCTGATTCCTGATTAAAAAATTCTATACCCCATCTGACTCTCATCCTCCTCATCCCACTTTATTTTTATTTTTCTATATATAGTTTGGTTTATTACATATGTATGTATTTGTTTATAGTCTATTTCTCCCCACAGGCTTTAAGTTCTGCAAGAGGAGACAGGTTTGTTTCATTTAATACTCCAGTCCCAGACCATAGAGCAGTGGCTGGCAAGAATAGGTACCCATTACATATTTGTTGAATGGATAAGTTTTAAATTTGTTGCTTCACTGTATAATGCATTCTACTTTGTTGTTTCAAACTTCCACTGAAACCTGCTAACCACGCAAATATGCGCAAATGTGTTTTAGAGGACAGATCAAGGAACAGAGGTGAATTCCCCCTTTAGACTGGCACAGGCAACAGAGAAGTAAATGGCTCCAAGGGGATGAGACATAAACTGGTCCAAGATTTCCACTGCTCTTGGAATTTTGAGCCAGAAAGGACTATAAATATGTAACTTCCCTACCAAACTCACAGAAATCTTTGAAAGGACAGGATACAGAGTAAGGAACTCGATCTAATTGTATTTAAATTCAGAAAGATAAGATGACTTCGATCAGCATCTACATTATAATTGACGATAATGGCTTCTCTCTGTTATTTGTTTTATGTTCTGTGGTTTGGATCAAGTGGAGAGGGGGTAGGAGAAGGGCAAATCAACCAATGAATAAAAGTGTGGCTACCATCCATTCTGCTTGCTGGGTTTCTACAGTTGTTTCTTGATAACGCATTAAAAAAAACTACAATGACAAGAAATATCAAATATCAAAGACCACTGCCTGTTAATTTCAGTGACACAGTACTGCTTTAAAGACATTAGTCATTCCTGCGAAAACTGCATCTCCTCTGCCTCTCCAGCTGTGATGCGACCTTCTTACAGATGCAGGACACTGCAAACGGCTGACCCCCGCTAGTGGCACGTGAGTACTTTCTCTTGCTTCGCTGACACATGAAATATCCCCGACCCAAGCTCTTCAGGGATGAAATCTCATAATCAAGCCACTCAGTAAAAGAATTTAAGCTTACCCTGAAAAGCTTTATTTTAAATGTCTGACGAACATTTGTAAGCAATTACCTAGTCGTCTAAGGCATTATAAAATCAAACTGCTGGGGTATCATGTGCTTCTCTCTAGAAAGAAGAATTATTTTTGCAATATTTCCTAGGTCTTCCAGTCTCTTAGATACTTTGGACATTAATGAAAATAACTTCTCAAATGACGACTAAGATGAGCTGTGAAATGTTACACTTGTCCCTCGATCCCATTAAGGCTAAAACTCTTTAGTCATGATATTCAAAGAACTGTGATAAACAGTTGAACATAGAGTAAAACCTTGGTTTGTGAGCCTAATTCGTTTCAGAAACATGCTTGTAATCCAAAGCAATTGTATATCAAAGCAAATTTCAAGAACCTTTGGCTCAGTTGTAAACATGTGACATTTGGCATCGAGTACTACTCTTATTGCAAGACATCACTCATTTATTGAGTTAAAGTTTATTAGAAATGTTTGCTTATCTTACAGACCACTTGTAGAACATGTTACTCACAATTCAAGGTTTTACATGTTACTCACAATTCAAGGTATATAAATTAAACACCTTATAAATCCAACTGGTTGGATATTTAATAATAAGTGGCAAAAAGTGGAAATTTGAACTCACAGGAAATAGGATCTATCAAAAAAAAAAAAAAAAGAGAGACACAGTCCAGGATTATAAATCTATTAATGTATTCAAAAGCAGGTTTAGTATAAGCCTTTACTCAATAGCACTTTGAGCATAAATGGAAGACACTGATTCTTTAAGACCTGGAGTCTCAATATTTATCAAAGTAAAAGTGAGTCAGATCCCCAAAACTTAATATTAAATCAGCATCAACAATTTGTAATTCAAATCATAGATGTCCATGGACCACGGAACATATTTTTTTCAGTTTAGAATTTAGAGAGAGCCAAAGTGAATGATTATTTCTGCTTCCACAGAACCAGATTCTTACTTAGAGGTAATAGCTTCATGCATAACACATACAGATACAATTGGAAATGGAACGCTCTTATTGGTCATTTTCACGACTAAGTTGGGTAGTGTTGTCTTTACCAAGACTGCAGAGTCATTCCAGTAAACATTCTTCAGGTATAAAACATTATTTCCCAATTTATCTCTCAAGTGCCTTGCAAACATCTTGGCATCTTACAGATTAGTGCTTTGTTTCTCTAAGCAAAGTTTAGGGTTAGTCAAATCTTCATCAGAAACAGCATACCTGTGTGGATTAGAAAAATGACTCGGATTAGTCATTCAAGATGGAACATCAAGAAGACATGATGAAGGACCATGGGGGTACATAAGTTATGGTATCAGGGTAAGAAAAATGGTGAGTGGAGATTCAAGATTCCCATTATGCCACCCTGACCCTAGATGTAGCAAGATAAGCAAAGTTATCTCTTTAGCTGACCACATTGTTTTCCTACCTCCTCTCCACGTATCTCCTCCTCTTCATCCTAGAGTCTTTCAGTAATCTTCAATAAAACCTCATTGATAGAACTTTCAGACCCTTAATGGCATGAATAAATTGTGAGAGTCTCGTATTAAAATAAACATCAACTTGTTCAGAATTGGTTCCTGATGCCGCTTTTGGTGCTGTGAGTGGAAATTTGGTAAAGGACAAACTATTCCATATCTGGATTATTGTTTGTTATGTTTCTATGTGCCAATACTTGCTTTTTGACAAACTTACCCTGACCCCCCACCCCTCCCAAACCAATTGTAGGGAGACTGAACAGAAGAAAGAAAGGAGATTTTTTTAAAAATCTGGCCAGGGACGCATGGATGGTTCAGTTGGTTAAGGGTCTGATTTTAACTCAAGGTCATGATCTCACAGTTCATGGGTTCCAGCCCCACGTCGAATTCTGTGCTGAGTCTGTTGGACAGCTGTCAAGCTGGGAGCCTGGAGCCTGTGTTAGATTCTGTGTCTCCCCATCTCTCTGCTCCTCCTCTGTTCATGCTCTCTCTCTCCCTCTTTCAAAATAATAAATAAACATTAATTTAAGAAAAATAAAAACATAAGAAATAAACTAGAAAATAAAAATATCTTGCCAAAGGTTTTAGGGAAAAACTAGAACTAGAAATGAGCATTAAGACCTTTAGATACTTTATATAAAAAACTCTTTGAAACAGTCACATGGGACACAAAGATAAAGAATCATCATCGACCATATTCAGTTTTCCTTGTTATCTTTTTGTGTGTCTTCTGCTATTATTTAATGAAATAATCTGAAGACAATTATCCTGTCTCCTTATCATATAAAAGTGCCTGCTATGGGAGAATCTACTCTTCACCACATAGGGCCAGATATTGGTGGTCATCCTGGCTAAATAACCCACCTTCATTTTATGAGTCATTTTAGACAGGGGAAACTGACAGAGCGATTTCAGGAAGAGAGAAAAAATAAACACAATGCCCAAAACAAAAGAGAGATACACATTGAAGTCCCGTGAGTATTAACCGTGGACTTATTTATGTCAGGGTAAATTGGTCCTGTGAAGCAAATATGATATCTGAGACAAACATGGAGCCTTCTGAGTGGTCCCTCCTGAGGACCCTCCCTGTTTTTCCTATAGCTGCCCAGGGAAGGAAGGCCCATTTACCAAGAATTGATGTCTCTAGTTCTAGTTGTTAAGACAGCCTTCAGCTTAGGGACCTGCCTGGGTACTGATTTATCACTCTGAAGTTTTCACAAGTTTATTTTTTTATTTTTTTGCCTCTCAATCCAGTATGATTTTTAGCAGGTAACTCCCATGTCTCTTCTAGGGTATGCTTAATAGTAGACTTTTAAGACAGGACTGTTCTCTTTTTTATGGCTGGATAGAATATACTTCCCAACTGTGTGCTTAATCTCAGAGTTTGCTGAGAAGTGTGAGGGTTTAGCTGGCCTGCTGAATAAAGCCTTACAACATTCAGAAGGGATTAAAAAGCACAGCAAGCCCTGTTTCCATCTCCATACTCCCATTCTGAGGACTAAATTGATTCCCTGCTCATCTGAGGTGGCATATATTTTTTCTCATTATGTCCCTGATATCAGAGTGGCTTTTTAATGCCCAAAGGCAAAAGTTATGAAATTCTAAGGGAGAAAATGATTATTGTGTATTTATTCCTAACTTCTTCCAAGATTTTACTATCTCATCAAAATAAATATTCTCCAAAACCCACCATCAAAATGAGAAAACTTGTGAGTACTTTCAACATAGGTTTTTCCAAAAGAGAGCTATCGCGAGTTTCCTTTCCCTCTCCAAATTGCAGGATTACAAAAGATAAAATCAGTGGGTTCTTGAGGTCACACACTATTTAGCATAGATATCTCTGGGAAATAGAATGGGTTATAGGGATCTCTAGTTATTTTAGGCTCCTTCTGATTCATGCTCCTGAGAAGATACGGGCCAGGATTTTTGCGAGTGATTATTCCACACTTGTAACGTGAGCCAGATTTGCTAGGTGCTGGAGACTGCTAGTTGCTGTAGGAGACATGAGGTGATAGGGAAAGGCATCATGGTGGAAGGAACATTGGTTTTGTGTTCATGCTCATCCACTTTTTGCCAGGTGACCCTGGGCAAGTAACATCATGGACCATAATTTCCTTATTTTTAAAATTGACACAATAAAAGTTATAGGAATTGCTCTGAAGGTTATAAATTACTTATGTAGGGCAGTGGTGTATGGATGGTATTTAGTAAATTGTTACCATTACTATGATTTGGTCCTTGAACTCTAGGAAATTACTATTTACTTAAGGAAAGTGATGATACATACCAGAAAAAAGGTGACCTGTTCAAGGTATTTTATTAAATTTCCATGAGTGATGGAAACACTTGATTATCCTCAGGCAGGAAGAAGACACTGGGCTGTTTTAGTTGCAAAATCTTCAAATAAGAGTGGGGAGTTAGTTATGGTTTGGTTTTAGAGCATCACCAAGTGGAAATTAAGACTGTAGAAAGAGTTATGGAAGGGAAATATTTGAAGATAGGAGCAGGAAACCTAGCATAACAGGGGGTTTGCATGAATAAAGCCACCAAAGTTTAAAACACAATTTAAGAGGTTTCAAGTTCCAATATGAACGCAAAGAATATGATCTAGTTGAAACACATGTATTCATTAATTCAGTGTTTACTAAACTCTTGCTATATGCCAGCTTTATATATTGGAGTAAAGCGATGAATAATGACAACATGATTCCCATTCTCTATAATTTATAGTACAGTGAGGAAGTCAACAAAAAACAATAAAAAACAAACAGAAATTTTATTTTACTAAATAAATAAATTTTATTTTACTAAATAAATTTTATTTAGTAAAATAATAGACTGATTTTTTCTATCCCTCTATTCTATCCCTCTATCATCTATCTGTCTATCGTCTATCTATCATTTAACTATTTGTCTATTTAATATGTTTCTTGATATATTTACAAAAATATATCAAGCATCCACCCCAGATGAATGGTCTAGTAAGGACTTTTTGAGGAAGTCATTTTTGAACTGAGACCTGAAAAATTAGAAGGATCCTACATGCAAAGCATAAAGAGGAATTTTTGAGGAAGAAGAAAGAAGAAAAAAAAATAAAAACAATGAAAAATCCCAAGATCTGAAAGTACTTGCTGCCTAAAGGTTGATCCACAGATGAGAAACATTAACATCATCTGGGACCTCATATGCAAGGCAGAATCTTGGGTATCACTCCACATCTACTGAATCTGCATTTTTAAAAGATGCCCAGGTGATTCATAGGCATATTAAATTTGAGAAACAGACATAAAATTAACTTTTGAATTAAGCTAAATAGAAGTATTTGGGTGCCTTTAAGGCTATTTCAGTCAAGAGGGGTAGAATCCAGATTGGAATGGGCTGAAGAAAGGCTGAGATAGTAGGGGCGAACGCAGCTGTGTGTGGTTTGGAATGAGATGAGAACAGATGATAGAGGCAGTAGCTAAAGGCAATACAGGGTCAAGAGTGAAGTTGTTTAAGATGAAACATGTGTATTTGTGTCTGCAAAGATTACACCTAGATGAAAGGGAGAGTGATAATGAGAATGTAGAGAGAATATCTGAGGATGAAGGTCCTTGAGAATCCAGGACAAGGATGTGCCATGGCGAATTAGCTTGTGATGGGAGAGATGACACGTCCTACTCTTGAGCGAGAGGAAGGGTGGAAAGGACACGTGCCCTGTGGATTTATTGACGGGAACGTGAGCAGCTTCTGGCACACTAATTGGCTTTTGTCAGAGAAACATAAGGCATGACCATCAGCTGTAAACAAAGGGGACACACGGTGTTGGGATTTGAAGAGTGAGAAGTTAATGAACTAATCTTTGCAGAACCAACTGAAGGGAAAACAATGGTAGGATCACCAGAGAGTGGTAACCTGATAGTGTTCAATACCTATTTAAATCAGCAATCAAAATATATAGTGAATCTGCCCAGTTACATGATTCTTTTTTTTTTTTTTCTCCTAGCTGTGCTCACTTTATGAGCACTGGTGTAGAGAAAGCAGATGGCTGGGTTCATGTAAGGTTGGGTTAATAATCAGAAGTCTTCCTTTAACACTGCAATGTGTCTAAATCAAGTTCTTAGCAACTGTTTCTGTCCACAGAGGTTAGAGGTTAGGTGCGGATATTTAGCTCAAATTATAATAACATGGGGCTGATTATTCACCTTCACTGTGCTGAGCTGTTGCATACATTTCCTGGAAGCTTTATAGCAATGCTATGGCTTAGATACTAACATCCCCACTTTACTGATGAAAATAATATAAAGAGGATTCGGCAAACTTTTATTATGTTACAATGTCAAGAGTCACATTAAGCTCTACTATCAAGATCTACTCAACTCCCACCACAGAGTCATGTCATTATAATAATGAAAGGAATTTTTTAAAAAGTGAAAAATAAAAAGATTGGAGTTTTTTGTGCATGCTTTTTTTTTTCTTTTTCTGTTTTAGTTTTTTGATTTAAAGCAACAAACTATTGATTTTCATTGTATGTTTTTCTATTTCCCCATGGTGTTATGAAATTGAGTGAAACATGTGTTCTCTCTTTATAGCTAATAATATATTAGCAAATAAATATACACCGTTGGAAACTTCGCCTCTTGTATTTCCTTACCACCGTGTAGGAAGTCTGAGAGAAGGCTCAAGCTAAGCACTTGATAGGGACTAGCATGGGAATGAATAGTCCTTATAAGTGTTTGAGAAGTCTACAAAGGATTTATCTTGGTACTTCTTTCCTTGTACAATATGAAGACATGACTTTTATTCGACTGGTTTAAATTAAAAAAAATAGTTTTAAATAATAAAATTCCAAAGTAAATATCAGGCAAAGTAATCAGATAACAAAATCGAATGTCCAGAGGGCTTGGAAAGAAGCATTAAAGAGTAGAGGGGGCCAGGCAGAAGATAATCAGGGCTGGGGCTCCACGCAGGAATTCCATCTCAGTGTTCCTGAATCTTATTATCCAACAGAAAACAGATAATCTACAATTTTGTGAAATCCAAACATCTTAAAATATTTATTGGTAAAATCCAACATATCATCCAGCATCGTGTTGAACGATAAACTGAGGCATGTTAAAATTTCTAAAAGTTTACTTGAGCAAACACTGATTCCAATCGGCAATGCCAAACTGGAAGTGGTTAGGAATGGTTCAGAGACAGAAACCAGGGGAAAAAATTTATATAGAAAAATTGATGCAGCAAAAAAGTAAAAAGGAAGGAAATAATTTGATTGGCTATAGTGGTCTCCTTGGCTGCTTGTGATTGGTTGTGCTTAGCATTTTTATTTCATAACCTTGAATTCAGAGGCTTAAATTTTGGTTTGCTTACACCAGGTCACCATGACATTAGAGTCTCCCCAGTCTAATGGCTTTTTTGTTTATTAATTTAACATTGGTTAAGAGCTATAGGCCTCCAGTTTGCCACTTCTGACAGATATTTTTAAATCTGTGACAAGGATCACAGATAACCAATTACTGATGTTAATTACCAATTACCAATGTTAACAAGCCAGGTACCTATTAAAAACCTCTTTTAAATGGCTCATTTAAGAAATATGATCTACTAGGTATAATTAGAATTAGGCATCTTTTAATTTATTTTTTAATTTAGAGAAGTTGAGAGAAGAATATCTTCAAACTGGATGTAAGAAAAAGTAAGAAAAATATGCTTTCTTGGTACAAGTCATGGGCTTCTCTTTAATGAATGGGTTATCAGTGCTTAGGCAAAAAAAAAAAAAAAAGTGGGGAATATCTCTATTCAGCAGTGGTTCTCATTTATGCACCAATGAGTTCACAAACTTAATCAATTTATCATAATGAACTTCCCAGGGGTAGTCAACAGAGCATTATAAGCACAGCAGGTAAGTTTCTAACAATAATTATATGATGCTTCTATCTGGATAAAGAATAATTTTAGCAGCTTTGTGTTTCAGATAAGTTAAGCCCATAAACACAAAGAAGCCACAGTGGGGAAAATCGTAGCCTATTAGCTAAGATTCACATGTGATATTGTCTAATTTTATCTCAAGAACACTGAGAATGTGAATAAGGTTCACATCTAAGTGGATTTTTTGCTATTTCCTAAATATTCTCAAACTTTTTTGCGATTCCACTTTTCGTTGTTGAATTTCTTTCCCCTTAACCTGGCCCTGTGTGCTTGTCGAAATTCTTTCTGCCCGCCAAGCCCAGGCTCAAACAGCTCCCTCTCTCTTGATTCCAGTGAATGAAGAAGGTCTCAGCTATTTGTGTATCCACTGCAAATTCAGGTAGCTAAGGGAGGTTGGTACAGGTAAGGAATATAGATTGTAGATATTATTTTTGGTAGAATGAAAGGAGCTTAATGGAAAAGAAAAACTGACCGAACACTTTGGATTTTATGGCTAATCCACAGAACTAAGACTTCTAAGGCTTTAGGAACAATGTCAATCCTTTAACCTTTCATGTTTTGTCCCTGACAGCATAGGATCTGAGAGACCAACAACCCTACATAGCAAGGGACATGGGCCAGAGTCAGTTGAAGGAGTAGCCTGGACTATCAGTCTGGGGTTTTACTAGTCCCATCTAGAAACTAGGGCCAAATTCCTTGGAGTGCAATAAACAAAAAGAATAAATTAAGCAAAGGAACTTTTGCTGTGCACTAAGAAAGAGCGTGTGGTTACATGAGAGACATATGGCCTTAAAACAGAATTATTAATTTCTATGAATATCTTTTTGCTAGCTGCATTGCAATATTGACTTTTGTTAAATTTGTAGTTAGCTAAGGCCTCTGTGGTAGGCTAATCTCAGAACCTGTGAATGTGTTGTCTTACATGCAAAACAGACTTTGTAAATGTGATTATCTAGAGAACAATTGGTCTCTCTTCTTGCTTGCTTCCACTTTTAGATTCTATTCTCCATGCAGAAGCTTCATTATTCTTTTACAATGTACGTCTGATCTTGTTGCCAATCTCCCTAACCATCGCCACATCCTGCCCCAATTGCATCCTACACACACACAGTAAATTCCGAAGTCCATACTTTACCCACAAGGTCCTGTGTGATCTGGCCCCTCAGCTCCCTCTCCAGCCTGTCTCCTACAATTCTGCTCCTCTTTTGTCACTCACCTGGGATTCCTTGATACTTTATGAACATGCTATGTGTATACCTTCTTCAGAACTTTGCAATTGCTATTTATTCTGCATGGAATACTTTTTCTTCCGATATTTATATGGTTTACTGAGTCACTTTGAAATTTCTTCTCAACTAATAGCACCACCATATCTAAAATAATGTACCTTCATTTGTTTTATCTTTGATCTACTTGACTTTACTTTTTGTCATACACTTATTGCTATCAGCCATCATATTATGTATTAGTTTGCTTATTTGATTACTTTATGTCTTTGCCATTAGAACTTTTGCCTATTTTATTCATTGCTGTGCCTCTTGCACGTGAAACAATGCCTGCCCTATAATATGGTAGGCAATCAGTTAATATTTGTAATAAATGTATTGGGAACTGATAAATCTTTTAAACAGTTCCCTCTGCTCCACCGTTAAAGTTAGACATATTGAACGTATGCACTAAGAATAACTTTTGATTACTATTGGAAGTTTCTTTTCTTAGAAGCGTCAGGCTGAGGAACTTCTTTATAAAACAACTCTGTCTCTCTGGATGGTAGTGGTCAGTTCATGGCCACTCCCAAGATTACTCCAAGTATTTTGGAGTAATGGGCTAAACTTAGAATTTGGGCTAACTTGTTCTCTGACCTTAGAAAAAGAAGGAACATTTCCTCTACAAGTCCAAAGCCTACCTCATTCACTGCCTTCAGACTGGTCTCTTTCAAGGACCAGTGACAGTGGGGACATTGATTTCTGTCTTGGATGACCCTACTCCTATACAAAGATATACCCAGGCCTCTTAGGACATATATTTATATAAGGACATTTCCTGAGTCTGGTTGATTTGACTTCCTAATTCAGATTTTGCTGGATCAAGACTTTTCCTTCTTTCCAAGCCTTGTTCCAGATTAAAGGGAAATGAAGATGAGACTGCCATACACCTCTCGTTATACTTCTTTGCTTCCTTCTGTCTTCTCTGAGCAAGTGCTTCATCAAGAAAATGTTATATCCTGAGATAACTTTCAGGTAGAGAGCAATCTAAACCCATGTTTGGAAAAAATATATAGATGTCTCTAAATCAGCTGGGATATACATCTGTAAATATATCTAATTCACAAGACTGAATGACACATTTAATATCTTAGGCTTAAACTATTAGATTAATTTTTCTTTATTGTACTTACCACCTCTCCAAAAATATTGGTTGGGTACTTGCCTTACATACATGTAACCATAAAGAACCAAAAAAAAAAGTCCTACTCAGAACAAAGGAAATTATGCCTCCATTTTAGGTCAAAATTATTTTTAATGTTTAAACTCAAAAACGGCATGCAAGGACATCTCCCTGACCAGTTATTCCTTCTAAGGGCAGCATTACCAAAACCAAAGACGTCCCCCAAAAAAGAGGCTCCAGGTGCTGAGCTGTCAGCACAGAGCCTGACATGGGACTCAAACTCACAAACCATGAGATCATGACCTGAGCTGAAGTCTGATGCTTAACTGACTGAACCACCTAGGCACCCTGTAAATGCTCTTTTAAATGCATTACTGAGTGTGATTATCTAATATTTTGTTGGGGATTTTTATATATATGTTCTTCAGGTATATTGACCTGTAGTTTTCTTTTAGGTGATAGTCACTAGACATATGTGGCTATTGAACAATTAACCCATTGCTAGTGTGACTAACGTACTGATTTTTTAACTTTTAATTCATTTAAATTTAAATTTGAATAGCTACAGGTAACCAGTGGTTACCATATTACACAGTGCTTTATTAATCTACCTACTTTTTAGGTTATTTACTGTCTGTTTTTTCCATCTAGAATTTAGGAATAAGAGATAATTTAATGCAGAGATTTTTGTCTATTTCTTCACTAATATAGCCCAAGGCATATATCCCAATATATGCCTAGAATAGTGTCTGGCATATAGAAGGAATTCCACAAATATTTGAAGAGTTAACTAATGATATGGGGTGTATATTTTATTTTTATCTCATTTTTCGTAACTCAATATATAATTGACTCTGCAACCTGTCTAGGCCTTGGTTTTCCTGGATTTAAATTTGACAGGAGGGAATTTAACTTTAATGAAAACCTTTTCTGCACTTAAAACTATGTAATTCAGTCTTCTCTGAAGTGAGATTTTTAGCAATATTTTATCAGCCGTTATGGCCTTAGCTGAATGAAGCATCTAGCAGATGTCCAGATAATTGAAGTCCCAACCACTAATAACTTCTGCTCCAGCTTTGCTCTCTTTATTAGGCAAGTAGCCATCATCCTCTGTCTGACTGACTAGACTGTCCTGAGTGTGTCACCATAATGACACCATGTCTCCTTCCTTTCACCTAATACACCTGCTTTCCATCTCCCTTATACTGTTAGCTTTGTGAGTTTTTATACACATATCTCTTTGGCACACAGCTCTGTATCCCACCATGTAACCATCTTTTAAATAGGCATACATTTCAATTTTCCTGGCAATCATGTATCCCATCACCAGGACTTGGTGCTTTTTGTAGGACCAGAGTTACTTCTTTTTATTAAAGTTCACTATAGACAAAGATATCCAAAGCTTTATTTTTCATCTTTCTTATTTCTTTTAGGAATTTTTAATCACTATCATTATTGTTCTTTTTTTCGTATAATCACATCTAATTTTCATTACAGAAGGTTTTTGGGTTTGTTTGTTTTACTTTATTCATTTATTTGAAATGTTTCCTTCTTTTTCTTTTTGGAATCCACTGGACCAAATTGTGATCACCTAAGTGAAGATGTTATAATCAGTCTTTATGATATTATCACTGACCATCGGATTTTCTTATGTTAGAATAAAAAAAGAAACACTTTTTTGACAAGTTCTTCTCAGTTTTCTCTTCACACCTTCTGCCAAATTCTTTTCCAAGTCTTCGATTAAAAAAAAAAAAAGAAGAAGAAGAGAGAAAAAACTCCCATATATTCTCTTCCATACCAAGAACTTCAAGATCAATGGGGATATATTTCATGTTTATTGTGCCTGAATTGTGAAATCCTTCATAAACTAAAAGAAGCAGAGAATGGTTGAGTTTTAGCATCTTTCCATGTGTTTCTGGTCACATTCAGAAGGTATCGTCCCAAATTTTCTACTGTATCTTGCTGGTTTCATACTTTTTAGCAATCCATGTCTTGCACTTGTATTCAAAAGATTTATTATAGTTGATTGTGTATTTAAATCCTCTTTATTATTGTACAAGGTATGATAGCAGAAGCTGAATTAATACTGTCTGGGAAGAGGTCATAACTTCCATTTAGCTAAAATATTCCTAATTTATTTTCTTCTTTTTCTCTTTTTATCACCTTGTTCTACTTTTTGACTTCTTGATGCCAGTTTTAATTTCTATTCACCACCTTTGAATTTCCTTGACTTTCTGGCATCCTTCCCAGATTTTGTTTCTGTCTAGGAACTTTTCTATTATTTCTAGAAAGGCAGAGCCTTTGAAAGAATTCTTTCAGCATTTATGCTTTCTCAGATACAGATATCAACTTGCATCAGTAACATAACTAGTGACTTCCTCCCACAAGAAGTCAAGCATATTACTCTCAAAAAGGTCACACATGAATTTGCAAGGTCTCAGTTCGAACTACAGTTTTCCCTAATTTTTCCGTAAAATTCCACTGCAAAACCTGCTTCCTTGTTATACATCTTGCTGCTGGGTTCTTGGGAACCTGACCTGGAGATCTTCTTGGTCATTCTCCATAATCCCTCCGTAATATAACCTACATAGTTATGTATGTTATGTCCATGGTTATCAAACTTCAGGGTATATCAGAATCACCTAGAGGGTTTTTCTGTGGGTATAGGGTGGGGCTCGAGAATGTACATTTCCAAAAAGCTCCCAGGTGCTATACTACAGGTCAAAGACAACACTTTTGAGCATCACTGAATCATGGGATCTTGAGCTCATTAGCATACCATGCAGTCAGTGGCACTGACTGTAATGGAGTGTGGGAGAATTAGCAGTGCTTCCTAATGACTGCTGAGTCAGCGTGTAGTTTGTGTCTTCTGCCACAGAAGTCTGTTTTCCGGATTTCTTTGAACATTTAGAGGTAGTTTCTGTAACTACACACTTTTTAAAAAAATTTTTAATGTTTTTACATTTTTGAGAGGGGGAGAGAGAGAGAGAGAGAGAGAGAGAGAGAGAGAGAGAGGGAGGGAGGGAGGGAGAGAATGGGTGGGGCAGGCAGAGAGAAAAATGGAGACACAGAATCTGAAGCAGGCTCCAGGCTCTGAGCTGTCAGCACAGAGCCCGACGTGGGGCTCAAACTCACAAACTGTGAGATCATGACCTGAGACAAAGTCAGACACTTAACTGATTGAGCCCCCCTAGGCACCCCATATAACTACATTTTTAATCTTCCTTTAATCTAACAATTTCAATAGGTCAATTTAAACTTTTCTTCCTTAGCTTTAAGGAGTACAGAGGAGGCAGGTATATCCCATTGAGAAACATTCTCAGTCCTTTTCCAGCTCCTGTATATATTTGGAGCCACCTCTAATCCTAGCCGACTTGGTTTATAAGTGGGACTCAAACAAACAAAATAGTACACTCACAAACTGACCCCTCACCTTCATTTCATTGCAAAATGTCTTGCTCACTTTTCCTCCAAATTCCACTATTAGCTTTTGACAGCTTTGGGCTTATGTGTGTGTTTGGTGACTTCAGGGATGTATTAATACTAGCAAACTCAAGCAGTTTGTATGTAATTTGCATTTTAAAAAACTGCACAGAGAATTTCATTATGGGTCTGACTCAACTGATTTAGCCCCAGGACAGTAAGTTCAAGACTCGGCTAGAAGTCTACCTGAGAGCTCCTTCCAGAAACTAATACCAGCGAATATAGGAATACTTTATTGATACATCAAGAGCTTTAGAAACTTGAAAAACAGTTTGCAAGCCTTTCATACAGCAGCATACTCATAGTTTCATAATTCTGTTTATTTTTATTTTGAAAAAACTGAAAGCAGTCTTAAAAAATTAGTGAATCAGCCGTAATTAATAAGAGGGTTACCATTGTCTATTTTCTCTATTTTTATTGCCCTTTTTCTTTAGAATGGCAGTAAAAGTTACTAATAATCTTTGAGCGTTTATTATTAGCAGAGATTTTCGCTAAGCCATTTGTGTGTATTATCATGTGACCCTTATAAAAATCCTACAATGTAGATCCTATCCATGTTTTGCAGGTGAAAAACTTGAGACTTAGGTTAATTAAATTGCTCAAGGTCACAAGCTACTAAACAGCAAGCAAAATAGGGATTTGAACCAGATCAGACTCCCAACCTCGACCTTTAATCACTTTGCTGTGAGCATCACAGTAGCCTCCCTGACCACTCTATCAATTATTCGGCACAGCTTCTAGGCTTTCCTAGGGTTCTTATATGGCAAGAGCCAAGACATGTGGAGTATATTTGGGTTCCCCTGTAGTCGAAGGCATAGTAGGAACCAGGCAATCAATGGCATTGGCTGAATTCTGGAGTGCAAGAGAATTGGCAGCAGTTCCAAATAAGAAAATCCTGACTCTGGGTATTTTGTGGCCACAGGAGCCTGTTTTTCAGATACCTTTCAGTGTGTTGAAGTAGGTCCTTCCCTATTATCTTCCCATCATCTAACAATTTCTGTAGGTAAACTAAAATTTTTTTTCTTTCCCTATTATTTTTCCTTTTCTCTTTTTTTCCTTTAACAGAGAACCAATGAATTAAAAAAACTAAGAATTTAGCTTATTGTAATTCAAAACTATTTTGTTTTCCCTGCCTGAATTTTTATCGTTTAACCTACTCTTTTTTTGTCTTAATGATTTTTCTATCTGATTAAAGCTAGAATCATATGAGTTTATTTATATCACCAGTTATAAAATTTGGAAGTGTTTCACAAAATGATTCCTTATACAGATCAACTATTTCTAGTTTCCAACAATAAGATCAAAGTAGCAATAGTCCTTCCTCAATCTCAGTAAACATATGGGTTAATATGAGGCAAAATTAAGTATTCATGTCTATGAACAAAAACGGAGTGGTACTTTTTTGTTTGTTATATCAAAATAATCTTAAGAGCTGAAATTCTGTTTTGCATTTAATTTATAAATCTCAAAGGGAGAGAGACCTGTAATATGCTAGACCCATCATCAAAGGTGACATGAATGCTGATTTACTAGTAAACTCTAAGTATGATATAATAATAGTATTGAAAAAAGTCTTGGCATTCCATTACAAAGTACTTTCACATATATTACCTGATTTGATCCAAATATAAAACTTGAGAGCCATTTACAGAGAATCTGATGTTGAGAGGTTAAATAACATGATTAAGACTGTAGAGCTAGTAGTTAAGTACTCTGGTTTCCTCAATCCTTTCTATGTATTATACTGACTTTGTTTTATTCTCTAATGAAAGGCACATAAGGGAGAAAGAAGCTGGATAAAGTAGCTTGGCAAATTAAATATAATGTAAATTTTATAAATAAATATGATATAAATTCCATGTAGTATAAACTTTAAAATTTAGAGTGGTTACATTTTATATGGATTATAATCCTAATGTCTTGAATACTCTTTTGTTCTATTTAGCTATGACTTCATGCTCACATTAATAACTATTTTAAATATTGGTGACTTATTTCAGGTAGTAGGCATTCCAAAACTCCTAGTGAGTCACTATATTGTAATTCTCTCTAAAGTCAACTGATATACACTGGGATCTGCAAAGCCTTTAAGCACTAGTTGAAACACAGTGACTGTGATGCTTTTGAATCAAATTCCAGATGTTAAATTATTTCTAAAACATTCGTTCTTTCCTTTAAAAAAAAAAAGAGAGAGATAATTCACATAAAATTTATCCCTTTATAGCACACAATTCAATGTTTTTTAAATATATTCACAAGTTGTACAACCAGGGCTACTAATTTCAGAACATGTTCATTACACAAATAAGAAACTTCGTACCTATTAGTCCTCCCACCATGGTGATGACTACTCTATCTCGATGTCTATGGATTTACCTATTCTGGAAATTTCATATAAATAGAATCATCCAAATGTCTAGCTTCTTTCACTAAACATAAGATTTTCAAGATTTATCCATGTTGTTGTATGTATCAGTACACTATTCCCATTTTACGACTAAATAATATTCCATTCTTTATATATAGCACATTTTGTTTATCCATATATTAGTTGATGTACATTCAGTTTATTTACATATTTTGGCAACTAAGAATAATGGTGCTATGAACATGTTTATTTTGCACTTAAGAAGATGGTATATTTTGAAGTTGCTGGGTATTCAATATGTATCTCTAAAGTGTAGCTGGTTGATAGTGTTGTTCAAGTATTCTATTTCTTTGATAATCTTCTGTCTAGTTGATCTACCCGTCGTTGAAAGTGGGATACTGAGGTTTCCAACTATTATTTGTGAATTCTCTATCTTGTTTCATTTCTGTCAGTTTCTGCTTCATGTATTTCAGGGATCTGTTGTGAAACACATATACATATGTTTATAACTGGTCACAGATTGACCCTTTTATCACTGTAAAATCTTCTTCATCTTTACTAATAACTTTTGTCTTAAAGTCCATTTTGTCTGATAGTAGCACAAACACTCCAGCTCTCTTTTCATTATCATTCACATGGGTTATCTTTTTCCATCATTATATTTTTAATATTTTTGTGTCTTTGAGTCTAAAGTGTTTTAGTTATATTCAGTACATAGTTGAATCATGTCGTATTCTTTATCCATTCTGCCAATCTCTGCTTTTTAATTGGATAGTTTAATCTATTTATATTTAATGTAATTACTGATTAGGTGAGATATGTGCCTGCTATTTTGTTATTTGTTTTCTATATGTCCTGTATATTTTGTATTTCTCAAATTCTTTTATTTTTTAAGTTTTTTATAATTTTTTTATGTTTATTTATTTTTGAGAGAGACAGAGACAGAGTATGAGTCGGGGAGAGGCAGAGAGAAAAGGAGACACAGAATCTGAAGCAGGCTCCAGACTCTGAGCCGTCAGCACAGAGCCTAACATGGTGCTCGAACCCACGAACCATGAGATCATGACCTGAGCCAAATTGTGGTGAATATAAACTTGTCAAATAATCACTAGGTTGTATTCTGAAACTAATGTAACATTGAGTGTCAACTATACTAAAATATATACATATAATAAATACATAAAAAAAAATATATAAAGATAAAATAAAGCTTTTTTCTAGTAATTCCAAGATCCAAATTTTGTCATGGAGTTTCTCTTCATTGTTTTATCCCCCTGTGTATGGGCCACACTTGGTGTTTCTTTGAATGTTTTCTAATTTTTTGTTGAAAACTGGATATTTTAAATAATAGAATTTGACAACTCTGAAAATCAGATCTTTCCCCCTCCCCAGGGTTTGATATTTCTGTTTGCGCTGTAAGTGTAGTTTGTTTATTGACTTTTCTAAACTAGTTCTGTAAATTATATATCTTTGTTCTATGTTGCTACTGAAGTCTCTAGAGATTTCTTTAAATAAATCCATGAATGCATTCATGCTACTTGAGACAATATTCCACTGGGTTTATTAATACACTTAGTTCAACCAGGGATCCCTTACCAGAAAATTCTGAAGTTAATAATTCTTGTTTTAGAGCCTCTTCTTCCTGAATCAATATCAACCTCTGCTGCAAAGAACTCTAGGACCAATTATTCTAGAAACATAGCCTAATAGCAAATTTAGTAGGTACATTTAATAGGTAAATTCAATTTTAGTGCCAATTTTCTTATCTGGAAAATCATACCTCATAAGATTGTTGTGAGGATTGCATGAGAAAATTAATATGATATTTCTTAGTATAGTGCCAGACACTTTATAAATTCTAACCGTTAATAATATTGTTCCCTTCTTCTTATTTTCCTCCTGTTACTCCTTCATTACTTCCCTGAGGAAATTCCTCTGAAGAGGATCACATTCATGCTCATTCTTTCAGGGTTTATTGGACATACGTTTTCTACTTTTACTAACATACTAGCATTATTCTATTAGAGGAGATATTTGACCAGAAATCACCACTATAAAGCAGGAAGTGTTATTAACCACAAGATATGACCTCAGCTGGAAAGGTGACAAGTCTAAATAGACACACAGAAAAGGGAAAAAGGGAAGAATTATGGATGACTGTGTCAAAATGCTATACAACTAGAGAAAAGGTTATACATGTTTGATTTCTATAATGTTTTTATTTGAATTACTTTATTTTATCAGATATTTGTTAGGTAAAATCCAAACCAAATTATATTATATAAAGTACATTCCCATGAAACAACATTTTGTGAGAGTTTGGTGATAATATGAAATCTTTTTTCCATGCAAAGAAGCAAAGTGTTTGAGAAGCACAAGGGAAGTAATATAAATTAAAAATTAAAACCTCAAATTTAAAATCAATGACTTCTCAAGTTCAGTCATCATATTTGCCACCAGGGCTTAGTTATAGGATAGATGTGTCTTCATCTATAAATTACAAAATGAAAAGAGTCAAAGCCAAATCTAAGTAGCACCTGTGAAACACCTACATGTTTCTTGGACTAATACTGTACACAGAGACCAAGATGTGGAAACCTTAAAAATTTTATCATCTATTAGATACTGACTACTGGACAGATGCTTAATTATATGTTATGCATTTATTTTAGGAATATTGAGTGTATTTAAGAAAGTTGATAAGACTAAAGGAGACAGAAGAGAAGGGAATGAAATCTTATGAAGTTCTCCTCACTTAGGACCTCTCAGTAGTCTGTGGGATTGCAGATTGGTGTATTGGGAAGACTGATGCACAATGAATAGATACTAATCGGCTAAGAGATTGGATCAAATTATGTAGAATAAAGATCACTTTATTTTCCAAGGTCAGTTTAAAAAAAAAGACAACTATGAGTAACATACCACAGTGACAATGAAATTTTATGTCATAACTTGCTTAAATGTTAGAGAATGCCACAGACACTTTATATGTAAATGAATTTATCTCCCTTGACTATTGAAAACCTTTGTTATTATCCTCAGATTTCTAGATTTTGTTTTCACCCACTGTACTTACTGAACTTTTCTTGTTTATTCTTAGTGAAGACATTGAGATAGAAGTATAAAAATTTTATAATTTACATATTTTCTTGTCTGTATGATTCCAAACTTTAGATTTTAATTTTGCTTATAGAGAAGCCAGGAATCTATGTTAAGAATCAAAAGCAGCTTTAATTAAGACATATCTAGATTTTAGGACTTTATAAAATATTCCTGATTACTTTTGTAATATGTGATTCAAATAATTTAACTGTTTTTTTCTCTTTCTAAGTTAAACCCATGTTGAGGGTGGGCTAGTTCATTTAGGAATTTTGAAAGCTTGTCTAGGTGGGTTTATAATTAGGCCCTTCCAGGTAGCAGGAAATTTTGCTTTGCCTTCCCATTTAACAGCTGTGTTCCCAGCTGGGTCTGTTTGTTATAAATGAAAATGGCTCTTTAAATTTACATTCTCTGCATGACCAAGCTTGGCATCAGATGCAGCTTCTAGATAATGCCAAAGATAAGCACCAAAGGGTGTCAGATTGAAACTCTGGATCATAGTGTGTTAGATGGCATTATCAGCTACAACTGCATATTTCTATTAAAGCCAAGTGATGTGACCAGTAGATCTTTGAAAAGTGAATTGCTTCTAGTCTTTGAATGTTTTCTTAGTGTGATTGAGATGAATTCTCCCCCACTCATAGTATGTCTAGGGAGCATAATGAACTGTGGAATATGCAAGAATAGAGGTTGTGGCAACATAGGACACTAGGCGACCCACGTGATGATATTACTTTGCTTCAGGCCATAGACTTATGGAAGAAATGAATAGTTACTTCAAATAGTACCCGTTGTACATCATAGATTGGAATGACGCCTTCCTGTTTCTTGCTCTTAGAGTCATTGTACTCACAGTTCTCCTTTTTTGCCTTCCTTATTGAAATCAATGGGTTGTGTAGTCTTTTCACTAGACAAGTCCCTGCAGTGTCTATACCAATTTACTGAAAATCCACAAAGTTCTGCCAGCACAAAAAGGACAAAAAGCATTAGAAGCTGCTTTTTTTTTTTTCTTTTTTCTTTTTTTTTCTAAGCAGCATTTTTGTTTAATATCTATGGAAAAGGGCTGGGGAAGTAAAGGACAAAAAAGGTACAGCATATACTTTGGCTTCCCCCAAATAGTTCAAATTATTTTAAAATTATTCTCAAAGCTTTATCTGTAAAAAAAATCAGCTGTATTCTTAAAAGTGACTTTCCCTACCACTTTGGAGGACAGATTATTAACACCAGGTACATGGAGCTCCAGTACAGCCCTAAACCCACTAACATTGTAAAAAGAAAGAAACATATGTGTACTTAAAATTTGTGTATGTATACTGTGAACTTCTCTGGGGAGAAAATTCTCTAGGCTTTTTTGGTTTTGTTTTTAAGATTCTTAAGATAATCTAGAAATGGTTGAGAACTTCAGCTATTGAGTATACTTTTCTCTTGCCCATTTTGGTAACATTTTTAATTGAATAAAGTGTGTACAACCTGAAAGATCTCACCTCTACTTGGCAGTCAGGAATCACAAAGTAGCGCATAAAAAAAAAAAATCTTCCACTTGTTTAGGGTCTTTCTGATTGCATCATTCATTATTCTTTTTTGCACTAACTGGTGAAATTTTGATATTGGATATATCTAATTGAAATAAAGGAAGACATAACTTAAGTATCCTTTCAGTGAAAAATTAAACAGACATTATTTTTTGGGCAGAGTTTTTGAGTTAATAACTAATGTAGTTTTCACTTCTTCTCTTTTGCTATCACAGGCCTTGCACAATTGGATGGTAAAGTTTGAAAATACCTTATTGGGAGTTCCAGCTGAAGCTAGTTTTTTTTGTTTTTTTTTTGTTTTTTTTTTTTTAATCAGAATGACTTAATTTGATGGGCCTTAAGGACGGCACTTGTTGGGATGAACACTAGATATTATATGTAAGTGATGAATCGCTGAGTTCTACTCCTGAAACCAATACTAAACTGTATGTTAACTAACCTGAATTTAAATAAATAAATTTTTAAAAATAGGATTGACTTAAAACATAACAAAAGAGGTGAAATTTTAGATCATGTGACTGTGTTTCTCTGCATTTATCTTCCAGCATTGAGATCAGATCCTTAGGGACTTGATCTCATTTTGCCTGGTTTAATCTAGGCAAATAAAATTAGTATTTATAGTTAAACTTTCTATTTCATTTGCATTAATTGAAATTCCAGCACAAGTCCTCATTTAAAAGTTAGCACCTGCGTACTTTAGTTAAGACCCTCAAAATGACATTATTGATTTATAATAATTCACCAAAATCATTAGTATATAAGAACATAGAACTCTTCATATCTGTCTCTAAAACTGGTTCTGCTCTTACACAGGAAATAAGAGGAAGCAGAAATTATTTGCTCACATCTTTTATCCCAGCATTTTAAGAGGTATAAGAAAATTCCACTTACTGTTATACTTAATTCTTCTTGTCCTATTTAGTCTTTCTTGCATTAGTAATTTATATTTTTGATCATTTTTCATGTGCCAGGGAAACACTTACCTGCAGTTTTTCATTTATTTCATATACAAAAAGTTTGAGGTATTGTTTTTATTTCACCGGTGAGGAAACCAAGCTTGAGAGAAGCAAAATCACGTTCCCAAGACCACGTAGATAGTGAGTAGTGAGGCCAGACTAATGACAGTCCACAAGCCCCTAGCTACAATATTATACACTCGATCCTTGATATTCGCGGATTTCATACTGAAGTCCTCTACTTGCTAATATTTCTTTCAAACCCCAAAATCAATACTGAACTTTAGTGGTCATTTGCAGACATGTGAAAAAGATCAGAAAATTTGAGTCACCAGACATGCGTGTTCTCAGCTGAGGTCCAACCAACCGACTCTGCCGTCTTATTTGAGCTTTCATTTTGTAAACAGGCATTTTTCTCACGATCTATTTAGTGCCATGTTTTTTGAATTTTTGTAATTTTTGTTAGTGATTTCTTTGTTTACAATGGCATCCAAACAGAAGTGCTAAAGTACTGCCTAGAGTTCCAAAGGGCAAGAAGGCTGTGATGTGCCTTGCAGAAAAAACACATGCATCAGATAAACTTTATTTAGCCATGAGTTATAGTGCTGTTGGCCATGAGTTCAAGGTTAATCAACCACATCTATGAATTAAATTGTCTTTAGATAGAACACATGTAAAATGAGGTTATGTATTGTTCAGTTGACAAAATGTGACCAAAGGCTTACAGGAACCTAACCCTCTATTTCTTCTGGGAACAATAGTTCAGCATTTGCTAATTTATTGTTCGCAGTTTCTGTACAGAACAAAGCTATTATTAATAATGAAAATCAACTTTACTTCTCTTCATTAATAATCAGTCTTTATTAAAGACCTAATAGTCTACAGCCATTATTTGGTTTCATTATTTTGTTTCTACAGCCATTAATTATTTCCCTCCAAGTATTTTTTTTAAATTTTTTAACTGTTTATTTATTTTTGAGACAGAGAGACAGAGTGTGAGCGGAGAAGTGTCAGAGAGAAACAGAGCCGCAGAATCTGAAGCAGGCTCCAGGCTCTGAGCTGTCAGCACAGAGCCTGATGTGGGGCTTGGACTCACAAACCATGAGATCATTACCTGAGCCGAAGTCAGTCGCTTAACCAACTCAGGCCCCCAGGCGCCCCACCCCAAGTATTTTTTTTTTCATTTTAATGTTAATTTATCTTCAAGAGAAAGAGACAGAGTGTGAGTGGGAGACAGACAGAGAGAGAGGGAGACACAGAATTGGAAGCAGGCTCCAGGCTCTGTGAGCCATCAGCACACAGCCTGGTGCGGGCCTTGAACTCATGAGTGCTGAGATCATGACTTAAGCCGAAATCAGTCGCTTAACCAATTGCGCCACCCAGGTGCCTCACCCTGGAGTATTTTCATCCCAATTGTACAGATGGGACATTTGAGGTATGATCGTCACTCAGCTAGTAGATGACTGTATGGTATTTGAATCAGGCTGTCTTCACAGTTGGTACTCTGTAATTATGATACCTATCCTGGTCCTTAACTCTATTTGTTAAAACTTGAAAATTAAAGTTCTAATCTACATTTTATACCATCATTCTTTATAGATGTTCTATGCAGCATAGGATTCTACAAAATAAAACCAAGCAGAACAAAACAATAAAGCTCTGTTTAACAAAATATTAAGCACAGTAATAGCTGTTCAGTAAGGCTAGAGTAGTCCCTTGTATTTTCAGAATATGTGGCTATTTTTGTGCAATAATTTTGGAATCACAAAGGTTCTACACCCTCCTGATTGCTTTCATTCCACTATCTTCTTTTTTTAAATTTCCGGATTCAAATGAAATTCGCTGTAAGGAATAAAAACTTTTCCTTTTTTCTTCCAATCAAACCACCTGGTTGATAAAACACTAAGTGGAGTTTAAGTGATAGCCCTTTTCTAATCTGGAAAAATAAGAATTGAAGGGATGCAGGCAGCATAAGGCACTGCAGGGCCAAGCTGGGTTGGGTGCTTACAGAGCAAGAGTAGCTATCTTGGGATTTCCCAGGACTGGACTGCAGCAGGTGGATGGGTTAGAGGTTGAAGAGCTAGAAGTAGAAGTACTATTTTGTTTTATTTAAGACCTGCTTTTACTTTTGGTTGATTCTGATTAATCCTACTTTTGCTCTGCTCAGACCCCTGTAATCACCTAAGATATCTTCTGGAGATGTGTTTTTCAAGTTATGATGCTTGAACTACCTGCATCTGAAATACCTGAGATATGAAGAAAGCATATGTGTGAGCTGGGGCAAACTGAATAATTATTTCTGTGGATGGACCCAGCACTCTCAGGTGAGAAACTGGCAGGGTAGCAAGGAACATGGAGGTAGTAAAAAAAAAAAAAAAAAAACAAAACAGTCAACTTAAAGACATAATGCTTGGATTAAAGCTCAGGATTTATCATTTACTAGGTGTATAACCTGGAGTAAACAACTAAATTCCTCACTGAGCTTCAATCCGTCTATCTCTAAAATGGAACTGACAACGAAAACAACATCAATGGCTATATTAAGGCTTAAATAAAATCAGGCAAGTAAAAATGCTTCATAAGAGTAAGATTCTTTATTAATAAAAATAATGTAATATTATTCTTTTTAAAGATTTTTTAAATGACTAAATTAAAACATTTATTATAATTTAGAAAGATTTTAATTTTTATTTACTTTTTTAGAGATATTTTATTTATTTTTTTATTTATTTTAGAGACAGAGAAGTGGGGGAAAGGGGCAAAGGGAGAAAGGGGGAGAGAGCGAGAGAGAGAGAGAGAGAGAGAGAATCTTAGGCGGTGTAAGTATGTATGTAGCCTGACTCAGGTGGGGTTCAATCCCATGACCCTGGGATCATGACCTAAACCTAAATCAAGAGTCAAACACCATCTGACTGAGCCACCCAGGTATGCCTTGGGGAGAAATAGGTGTTTGTATTACATGGGATGGGAGAACATGGTACAGTATGGAATCTGTTAAAGGCTCACCCTCCCCCCCAGATATGATATAACTCTCATCTGCTACAGATGCTAAAACCATTTTATTACAGAGAATTTTTATTCTAACCGCCTTTAGAATGCAAATGCTGCTTGGAAGAAGAGATGTTTTGAATCTAAATAATTAATAAGATTTTATACCTGGAGATGCCAGAGTCAAGAAACAATATCTTGAGGTTTGAAAGGAGCCTTCGGGGTGGCATACAAAAGAAGACACATTTTGCTTACTTCAAACTTGGTCTCTTTCCTTGTTAATTCAGTGATCAGAAAACAACCAATCAGCATGCAGAAACACACACGTACGCGCGTGCGTGTGCACACACACACACACACACACCCTGTGGTGGAAATTATAGACAGGAAATTAGTAAAGCATTAGAGGAAATGAACAAATCATGTCTGTATTAACTCGTAGCAGAGAAGAAGAAGGAAGTATTGTAGCCAATGCCAAAATATACACAAAACTGTATAACTCTAGGTGTCATAATATAGGAAATGATGGGGATAAAATTAGAGAGCAGCAAAGTAACGTTACTCTTACGCACTTCCTTAGTTAACTGATTGCTAACTATGACTAATGCCAGATTAAGAGTGGTGAGAATCTGGCTTTAAAACTCTTGGTATTTTCTTCCTCGTGTGTTTACAATGCTCTTCCCTACAGTCATCTCCCGTCACCTGTGACCTCCCAGAGCTTCCTTCATCAGTAGCTCATCACTACCCTGCCTACCCACCACTTCTGAAGGAGGTTTCTGGCAACTCTCAGGAGAGTAACATTTCCCCTTTTTATGCGTTTAAGGTGCTTTATCCATGCCTATAGGAAAACACATATCAAATTGCATTGCTTTTTTCCTCATATATGTCCTTCTCTATCCTAGAATATGAACTCCCAGAGATGTGCAAATCATCTTTCCGTTTTTGTATGCCTAGTATTTAAGATCAGCACATCATAAGCCTTCAAAAATTTGATTGCTAAGGGAATTAATATGATGATTATTAACATTTTTAGTTTGTCAATTTCCCTATAACTCCTAACCTTTTTCTATTCACAAATTACCATTCTTTCTTTTTTTTTTTCCAGCTTATCAGTGATTTATATCTTTTATTACATGTAGGCTAGTTATTCCTCTTTATTTCTGCAGTTTTAGTTAGGACTACAGAGTACTTTCTTGCTTCATATGAATAATTCTCTAATTTTGGCTAGATTTTTTTTCACATCCTCTTATTATTGAGCTTACTTTTCTTTATTTTAAGGTCAGTAAGTTCTAATTTAATTTATTTTATAGGAACTCCATTGGAGATTTCTCTTTTTATCAAGTTTTTCTGAATTTTCAATTCCCTGATAAAATTATTTTCTAGAATGCCAAATAAATCTTCCTTTTGTCAAAAAGTTTTAGTTGCCTTGAACAAAGAATTATCATTTTATCCACACATATTATCTGGTTCATCATGACCGAATGATATTCTCATATTCTTCATAAATGACACAGTAGTATAAGAAAAATTTTCCTCATTTTGAAGATTTCACAAATAAAACTGCATTATAGAAAATTAGTGGCAAATGGAAGTTTCCCTATTCTGAAGAAATTTCTATAAAACTAATTATCTCCAATGTTTGCTCTCTATTCACTTATTGAAAATGCATTTATTAGGCACTGGGCATGGATAATACATAGATTGCATAGAGATTTCTTTTTGGTAGATAGAAGAATTTTAAAAAATTACTGTCCTTATTTAAGTGGATCCCTCTTAATGTATTAAATTTAAATGTAACTCAATTTAGTAGTATTATTAATGTTTGTAATATGGTTTCATATTTGATGTTACTTAATTCAGAGAATTTCTCTGAGCAGTGGTTTCAGGTTTCAGTTTTAAATCAACATTTTCATTATGTGCTTCATCTGTACAACATTATAATTTGACATCTGTATACACTACAGAGTGATCACCCCAAAAAATCTAGTTACCATCCACCACTCTACAGATGACTCCTTTTACCTCTTTCACCTGCCTCTCAATTCCCTTCCCCTCTGAGAGCCACCAATTTATTCTCTGTATTTATGAGTTTGTTTCTATTTTTAAAATCAGAATTTTTAATCAGTTTGCTTTTCCCAATTTATCTTCATAGAACTTTCATTTACTATATCCATTGGAGAAATCACATTTTCTCTCTTCATATAAAACCTTTAAATTTATATTTCTTCAGATTCACACCCAAAGATTACTAGACCCTACTATTGTTTGTTTGTTTGTTTGTTTGTTTCAAAGACACTATCACAGAAGGATGTTTTATCCCATTCATGGGTCGGGAAAAATCTCATTTATGTTATCCCATGCATATACATTTAGAAGGTTTCTCCTGAAACGCACCATTTTCCTTTGTTTGCAGCTTCACACTATTCTGAGATATTGCAAGGACAGTAGGGAGATGGGGAAGTTCTCCATGAGGACAGGATTGGAGCAAAGTCCTGAGGCACAACCTAGCATCATTTCTGCCAGTGATCAATGGACCATATGCCAGAATGGGACCATAGCTCTTGAATGGGAGCTGAATGCGAGTCCTCCCCAATCTACCAACAGGAGGGACAACAAGTTATCCCAAAGACTCAGACATTTTAGGACTTCAGGTCTGAGTCCTAGGCCAAGTCTCCAATAAAAGAAAAAGTAAAAACCAAAGTAATTATTTTATTAAAATCTGTTTATGAAATTGCTCTGTGAAGCATCAGCCACATTCATGTAGGGAGTTTTGGAAATGATGGGCGCAGACATCACTGCTCTTGATTTAGGCACTTATTGACTTAAGCCATTTTGGGAATTAAGTGGATTATACATGGATTAATAACAACAAAAAGCAACCCAAACAGGCAACCTCTTAACCTTAGGGGAGTGGGCATCACTGACATTCTCATCTGAATAAGCCCCTTCAGGGCACATTTGTGATTCAGCCGTTTTTTGCTGCTAGTTGCTGTAAGAGACACAATCACAGCTTGGGTGCTGAAAGAGAAGAAAATGGTGACACTAAGTAGTTGTTGAGGGAGATTAGTCCATAAGGTGCACTTAAAAATCTACTAACCGACCCCAATTCTGTACCCAAGGAACTCTCAATAATAATTCAGTAAGTATTTTAGGAAAGGGTCAGGAATTTTTAAAGACTAGGTGGCATAGAGTCAGATGAAGACATATATTTCTACTTTTATTAATTTAATTTTTTTATTTTTTATTGCGTCAAAATACATCTAACATAAAATTCACTACAAACAAGATTTTGTACATTCACAGTGCTGTGCAACCATCACTACTGTCTAATTCCAGAACATTTCATCACCTCAAAAGAAAACCTCATACCCTTTAAACAGTCACTCTTTTATCCTTCTCTCCTCCCAGCTTGTGGCAACCATTAATTTCTTTCCTCTTTTTATGGATTAGTCTATGCTGGCTATTTCATTTAATGGAAGCATAAGTGGCCCTAGTGACTGGGTTCTTTCACTTAGTGTAATGTTTTAATGCTCATCATGTTGTAGTATGCGTTTGTACTTCTTTCCTTTTTATGGTGGAAAAATATTCCATTGTATGAATATACCACACTTTATCCAGTCACCAGTTGGTAGACCTTTTGGTTGTTTCTACGTTTTTGTCTATAACAAATAGTGAATATTCTTGTATGAGTTTTTGCTTGAACACTTGTTTTCAGTTCTTTGAGGTATATACCCAGGAATGGACTTGTTGGTTTATTTGGTAATTATATTTTTAACATATTGAGGAATCATCCATCTGTTTTCCACAGTGGCCACAACCTGTTATAATCCCATCAACAATGTACAAAAATTCCAATTTAATTTTTAATTAAACAAAAGGGAAATAGTGGCAGGTGCGAAAGATATCCAAAGATTATACAAGAAATTATGAAGTGCTAAATGTCAACAATTTGAAATTCTAAGGAAATAAATATTTTTAATAATACAATACCTCCAAACTGATACTTAACAGAAAATTTACACATATTAGAAATTACTACCAAATCTTTGACCCTAAGAAAAGGGTGTTTTGGGTGAGTTCTACCAAATTCCTAAGGAATATGTGTCTATTAAACACAATTTCTTACAGCAAAAAAGAAGATGCACGGCTCATGTTTTGATGTGTCATTTTGATGGCACACTCACACTAAGGAACTGAGGAGATTTTAATTAAGGGATTCTTTACATTGGCATGCACTGACTTTAGGAAAGCCAACAGAAAATAGTTTTGCACTCAGGCTTACAACAGAAGTCAATATCACTCTTTGGCCTAAAAGGGCAACTCCAGGATATTATTTGCAAAATCCAGAGTGGAGCTGAGACTTTTGATAGAAAAATCCATCAAACTACAACCTAACAGAAAAGGAATTAGGGGAGGAAGGACCCAGACTTCATTCATATTTTCCTTTGAATCTCCTACCAGGAAATCACTGACAGCTACACCAGAAGCCAGAGGGCAGAGGGAGCCATTGATGGAATCTATTCAGTCATTTTCCATGATACAGAACAGGGAGAAGCATATGGAATAAATTGAAAGGACAATGAAAAAATATCCAGTAGAATATTAAAACTAGATGAAGAAACTATAATAAAATGAATTTATCCACCAATTTCTCTTTTGAACATAGGTCAAAAATGTCTAAATATTAATTAGCCAATGATGTTCAGCAGCATATTTTAAAAAACACACGATGAATCAAAAAGAATTTATCTCAGAAATGCAAGGACAGTCAACATCAGTAAATGTAATAAGGTAATTTATCACACTAATGGATGCAGAGGAAACATCACATGACCGTCTCAATATACATAGAAAAAGCTTTTCATAATGTTCGAAATCCGCCTGAGATTTTAACAGGAGAAATAAAAAGAAACTTCCTTAATCGAGTAAAGTTTGTCTTTCCTCACCTCTATTGATATTTATCCCCTATTGAAATATAAAACAAAATAAATTAACAAACATAAACCAATACCAAATATTATATTTAATGAAGAAATTTCAGATTTCTTTTAATATTATGGATTAGGCAAAACTCTGGTATACTACTTTTAACAGAGTACTGGAAATTCTGTCCAATTAAATACAAAAGGAAGAAGCACGTATGTGAATTAAAAGGAAGACAAATGCTCAGTATTTGTAATTAATTGATCATTTACAAAGAAAACCCCATATAATCAGCAGACAAACTATTAGAACCATTGACATTGCAACAAGATCAATATGCAAAACTCAATAGTATTTCTTTACAAGCGCAATAAACATTTAGAAATTGAAACACTAATAGGACACTATTTACAATCACACTAAAGACCATGAAGCCTCTAGAGATTAACCACCCAATACCTGAAGTAAAAAAGCTTAGAATTTGTTTCAATATCTCATTTTATTTTGCTCCCCACATTTCATTTACCATTGTCTGAAATATTTCCCAGACCTGTCCACTTCTCTTTACCTCCGTGATTATTATCTTTATTGATAATAAAGCAAACCTCATGTTTAGATTTCTTTTCAATAAAGTTCCCATAGACAAAATAATAGACAGGTGACAGACTAGGAGAAAATACTTAGTATATTAAAAAACTTTAATTTTAGAATACATTTAATTTACCAAAGAGTTGTAAATGTAGTACAAGGAGTTTATATATGTACCCCGCAGCCAATTCCTTCTCTTGTTAACAGAGTAGCATAAGTCTTTGTTACAACTAGTGAGTCTATATTGACATTATTTTTTTATATTGACACCATTTTAATTATGTTATTTATTTTTTTAATTTAAAATAGTTTATTTTCAAATTGGTTTACATAAAACACCCAGTGCTCATCCCAACATGTGCCCTTTTTTAATGCCCATCACCCCCTCTCCCCCCCCCATCTCCCTCACCCTCAGTTTGTTCTTAGTCTTTGAGAGTCTCTTATGTTTTATCTCCCTCCCTCTCTGTGTCTTTTTTTTCTTTCCCCTCTTCCCCTCCCCCTGGTTTTTGCTTAGTCTCACCAAGTCCACCTATTTGTGGAAACATATGGTATCTGTCTTTTTCTGACTGACTTATTTCACTTAACATAATACCCTCCAGTTCCATCCATGTTGCTACGCATGGCCAGATTTCATTTTTTCTCATTGCCACATAGTAGTCCATTGTATATATGTACCACATCTTCTTTATCCATTCGTCAGTTGATGGGCACTTAGTTTCTTTCCATGTTTTGGCTATTGTCGAAAGTGCTGCTATGAACATTGGGGTACACGTGCTCCTATGCATCAGCAATCCTGTGTCTCTTGGGTAGATTCCTAGCAGGGCTATTGCTGGATCATAGGGTAGCTCTATTTTCATTTTTTTGAGGAACCTCCACACCATTTTCCAGAGTAGCTGCACCAGTTTGCATTCCCACCAACAATGTAGGAGGGTGCCTACTTCTCCACATCCTCGCCAGCATCTATAGTTTCCTGATTTGTTTATTTTAGCCACTCTGACTGGTGTGAGGTGGTATCGCAGTGTGGTTTTGATTTGTATTTCCCTGATGATGAGTGACATTGAACATTGTTTCAAGTGTCTATTTGCCATCTGAATGTCCTCTTTGGAGAAGTGTCTATTCATATCTTCCCTCCATTTCTTCACTGGGTTGTTTGTTTTTCGGGTGTGGAGTTTGGTAAGTTCTTTATAGATTTTAGATATTAGTCCTTTATCCGATATGTCATTTGCGATGATCTTTTCCCATTCCGTTGGTTGCCTATTCGTTTTGTTGGTTGTTTCTTTTGCTGTGCAGAAGCTTTTTATCTTGATGAAGTCCCAATAGTTCATCTTTGCTTTTAATTCCCTTGCCTTTGGAGACGTGTCAAGTAAGAAATTCGTGCGTCTTAGGTCATAGAGGCTTTTCCCTGCTTTTTCTTCTAGGATTTTGACTGTTTCCTGTCTCACATTCAGATCTTTTATCCATTTAGAATTTATTTTTGTGAGTGGTGTAAGAGAGTGGTCTAGTTTCATTCTTTTGCAAGTTGCTGTCCAATTCTCCCAGCACCATTTATTAAAGAGGCTGTCTTTTTTCCATTGAATACATTTTCCCGCTTTATCAAAGATTAGTTGGCCATATACTTGCGGGTCCATTTCTGAGTTTTCTATTCTATTCCATTGGTCTATGTGTCTGTTTTTGTGCCAATACCATACAGTCTTGATGACCACCGCTTTGTAGTAGAGGTTAAAGTCTGGGATTGTGATGCCTCCCGCCTTGGTTTTATTCTTCAGTATTATTTTGGCTATTCGAGGTCTTTTGTGGTTCCATACAAATTTTAGGATTGTTTGCTCTAGCTTTGAGAAGAATGCTGGTGCAATTTTGATTGGGATTGCATTGAATGTGTAGATTGCTTTGGGTAGTATTGCCATTTTAACGATATTTATTCTTCCAATCCATGAACATGGGATGTTTTTCCATTTCCTTGTGTCTTCCTCAATTTCCTTCATAAGTTTTTTGTAGTTTTCAGTGTAGAGGTCTTTCACATCTTTGGTTAGGTTTATTCCTAGGTATTTTATGGTTTTTGGTGCAATTGTGAAAGGGATTAGCTTCTTTATTTCTCTTTCTGCTGCTTCATTGTTGGTGTATAGAAATGCCACCGATTTCTGTACATTGATTTTGTATCCTGCAACTTTGCTGAAATCACGGATCAGTTCTAGTAGGCTTTTGGTAGATTCCGTCGGGTTTTCCATGTAAAGTATCATGTCATCTGCAAAAAGTGAAAGTTTGACTTCCTCCTTGCCAATCTTGATGCCTTTTATTTTGTTTTGTTGTCTGATTGCTGATGCTAAGACTTCCAACACTATGTTAAATAGCAGTGGCGAGAGTGAACACCCCTGTCGTGTTCCTGATCTCAGGGGGAAGGCTTTCAGTTTTTCCCCATTGAGGATGATATTAGCTGTAGGCTTTTCATATATGGCTTTTATGATGTTTAAGTATGTTCCTTCTATCCCGACTTTCTCGAGAGTTTTTATTAAGAACGGGTGCTGTATTTTGTCAAATGCTTTTTCTGCATCTATTGACAGGATCATATGGTTCTTATCTTTTCTTTTGTTGATGTGATGTATCACGTTGATTGATTTGCGAATATTGAACCAGCCCTGCAACCCATGGATGAATCCGACTTGATCATGGTGAATAATTCTCTTTATGTGTTGTTGGATTCGATTTGCTAGTATCTTATTGAAAATTTTTGCATCCATATTCATCAGGGATATTGGCCTGTAATTCTCCTTCTTTGCTGGATCTCTATCTGGTTTGGGAATCAAAGTGATGCTGGCTTCATAGAATGAGTCCGGGAGTTTTCCTTCCGTTTCAATTTTTTGGAACAGCTTGAGGAGGATAGGAATTAACTCTGTTTTAAATGTCTGGTAAAATTCCGTGGGAAAGCCCTCTGGTCCAGGGCTTTTATTTGCTGGGAGGTTTTTAATAACTGATTCTATTTCTTCACTAGTTATGGGTCTGTTCAATTTTTCTATTTCTTCCCGTTTGAGTTTTGGTAGCGTGTGGCTATTTAGGAAGCTGTCCATTTCTTCCAGATTGCCAAGTTTGGTGGCATATAATTTTTCATACTATTCTCTGATGATTGTTTGTATCTCTGAGGGATTGGTTGTAATTTCTCCCTTTTCATTCACGATTTTATCTATTTGAGTTCTCTCTCTTTTCTTTTTGAGAAGCCTGGCTAGAGGTTTGTCTATTTTGTTTATTTTTTCAAACAACCAGCTTTTGGTTTCATTGATCTGTTCCACTACCGTTTCTGTCTCCATATGATTAATTTGTGCTCTGATCTTTGTTATTTCTCTCTTTCTGCTGGGCTTGGGTTGTTTTATTTGTTCTGCTTCTAGTTCCTTTAGGCGCGCTGTTAGAATTTGTGTTATTGATTTTTCTTGTTTCTTGAGATGGGCCTGGATTGCAATATATTTCCCTCTCAGGACTGCTTTTGCTGCGTCCCAGAGCGTTTGGATTGTTGTGTTTTCATTTTCATTTGTTTCCATGTATTTTTTAATTTCTTCTCTGATGGCTTGGTTGACCCAGTCATCTTTTAGTAGGTTATTTCTTAGCCGCCATGTTCTTGGATATTTTCCAGGCTTTCTCCTGTGGTTGATTTCAAGTTTCAAAGCATTGTGGTCTGACAGTGTACACGGTATGATCTCAATTCTTTTATATTTATTCAGAGCTTCCCTGTGCCCCAGAATGTGGTCTATCTTGGAAAATGTACCGTGTGCAGTTGAGAAGAACGTAAATTCCTTTGCTTCTGGATGAAGGACCCTAAAGATGTCTGTGAGGCCCATCTGTCCTAATGTGTCGTTCAGGGCTATTGTTTCTGCGGAGATTTTCTGATTTGTGGGTCTATCCAATGCTGAGAGTGGAGTGTTGAGATCCCCTACTATTAGGACATTTTTATCGATGAGGTTGCTAATGTTTGTAATTAGTTGTTTTACAAATTTGGGTGCCCCCAAATTCGGTGCGTAGATATTTACAATTGTTAGCTCTTCCTGCTGGATGGTCCCTGAGACTATTATATAATGTCCTTCTTCATCTCTTATTACATCGTTCATTTTAAAGTCTAATTTGTCTGATATAAGTGTGGCTACTCCGGCTTTCTTCTGCCTTCCAGTAGCATGGTAGATAGTTTTCCATCCCCTCACTTTCAATCTGAAGGTGTCTTCAGGTTTAAGATGAGTTTCTTGAAGACAGCAAATAGATGGGTCTTGTTTTTTAATCCATTCTGTTATCCTGTGTCTTTTGATTGGCGCATTTAGTCCATTAACATTCAGTGTTAATATTGAAAAATATGGGCTTACAGTCACTGTATTATCTGTAGGTTTCATGATTGTAAGGCTGTCCCTGGCAGTTTGTGTTCTTTGCAGGTTTGCCTTCATAGAATGCCCCTCAGGATCTCTTGCAGTGCTGGCTTATTTGTGATAAATTCTTTCAGTTTTTGTTTGTTGGGAAAAACCTTGATCTCTCCTTCTATTCTGAATGACAGGCTAGCCGGATACAGAATTCTTGGTTGCATGTCCTTCTTGCTCATCACATTGAAGATATCCTGCCATTCCTTTCTGGCTTGCCAAGTTTCTGTAGATAAGTCTGCTACTACCCTTATAGGTCTCCCTTTGTATGTTAGGGTTCTTTTGTCCCTAGCTGCTTTCAGGATTCTCTCCCTATCTTTGTATTTTGCCAGCTTCACTATGATGTGCCGTGCAGAAAGTCTATTCAAGTTACGTCTGAGGGGAGTTCTCTGTGCCTCTTGGATTTCCATGCCCTTTTCCTTCCTCATGTTGGTGAAGTTCTCAGCGATGATTTGTTCAAGAACCCTTTCGACTCCTTTCTCTCTCTCTTCTTCCTCTGGAACTCCTATGATACGGATATTGTTTCTTTTGAGTTCATCGCTCAGCTCTCGAATTCTCCTTTCCTGTTCCTGGATCAGCTTCTCTCTCTTTTTATCTGCTTCCTCTTTTTCAATGATTTTGTCTTCTAAGGCACTAACTCTTTCCTCTACCTCTTCAATCCGTGCTGTGGCTGCTTCCAGTTTCCCCTGTATTTCTTCTAATTTCTTCTCTAATTCTTCCTGCCCGTTTTTAAGGTCCTTGAACTCTGCCGCGCGGGACCCCTTGCATTCTTCTAAGCTTTTTTCAAGGCCAGCGATTAGTTTTATGATTGTCATTCTATATTCATGTTCTGTTATGTTGCTTATATCTGTTTTCATTAATTCTTGAGCTGTCACTGCTTCTTGTGAATTCTTTTGAGGAGAATTCTTCCGTCTCGTCATTTTGGCTGGATGTGTTTTGGGTTGTTTCTTGAAGTTGCCCTGGAAAGGAAAACAGAGGTCTTAGGGCGTTGTCTATGTTTCTTGCGTTCCTTGTAAGCTGCTACACCTTTTCTGCCAGGTTCTTGGAGTTGAGAATCTCTCTGTTTCGGTCCCTCTCAATTCAAAAAAACAAGGGAAACTTTGGTCCTTCCTACTCCTCTGCCATCTTGGTCCCTGGACTAATTATGTTATTTTTACAGTTTCCTACAATTTCCTACAAGTTCCAAAGTGAGACAGACAGACAGACAGACAGACACACACACACACACACACACACACACACACACACACACACACAATGTTTAAGTGTTTTCTTTCTCTCTCTCTCTTTTTTTTTTTTTTTTTTATGGCCACAATAGAAAGCTAGGATTTTATTTTCTCAATTGGAAAGTAGAAAGTAAAAAAAAGAAAAGATCCAGAGTGGGCCTTTTCATTAATAAAATTTAGTGATTCATCACTTACATATAACACTCAGTGCTCATCCCAACAAGTGTCCTCCTTAATACCACTTGCCCATTTAGCCGATCCCCCCCACCCAACACCCCACCAGCAATGCTCAGTTTTTCTCTGTATTTAAGAAACTCATGGTTTGTCTCCCTCTATGTTTTTATATTATTTTTGCTTCCTTTCCCTTATGTTCATCTGTTTTGTATTTTCAATTCCACATATGGATGAAATCATATGATATTTTTCTTTCTCTGACTGATTTATCTTGCTTAAAATAATACACTCTAGCTCCATCCACGTTGTTGCAAATGGCAAGATTTCATTCTTTTCGATCACTGAGTAATATACCACTTGTGTATACATGCCACTTCTTCTTTATCCATTCATTAGTTGATGGACATTTGGGCTCTTTCCATATTTTGGCTGTCGTTGATAGTGCTGCTATAAACATTGGGTTGCATGTGCCCCTTCGAAACAGCACACCTGTACCCGTTGGATAAATACCTAGCAATGGAATTTCTGGGTCATGTATAGTTCTATTTTTAATTTTTTGAGGAACCTCTATACTGTTTTCTAGAGCGGATGCACCAGTTTGTATTCCTACCAGCAGTACGAAAGGGTTCCTCTTTCTCCATATCTTTGTCATCATCCGTTGTTTCTTGAGTTGTTAATTTTAGCCACTGTGACAGGTGTGAGGTGGTATCTCATCATGGTTTTCATTTGTATTTCCCTGATGATGAGTGATGTTGAGCATTTTTTCATGTGTCTGTTGGCTATCTGGATGTCTTCCTTGGGAAAGTGTCTATTCATGTCTTTTGCCCATTTCTACACTGGATTATTTGTTTTTTGGGTGTTGAGTTTGAGAAGTTCTTGATTTTGGATACAAACCCTTTATCTGATATGTCACTTGCAAATATCTTCTCCCATTCCGTTGGTTGCCTTTTAGTTTTGCTGGTTATTTCCTTCACTATGCAGAAGGTTTTATCTTGATGAGGTTTCCATTGCCTCTTGAGACACATGTCAAGTAAGAAGTTGCTGTGGCCAAGGTCAAAAAGGTTGTGGCCTGTTTTCTTCTCTAGGATTTTGATGGCTTCCTGTCTTAGGTTTATGTCTTTCATCAATTTTGAGTTTATTTTTAAGTATGGTGTAACAAAGTGGTTAGTTCATTCTTAAGCATGTCGCTATCTACTTTTCCCAACACCATTTGCTAAAGAGACTGTCTTTTATCCATTGGATATTCTCTCCTGTTTTGTCAAAGATTAATTGGCCATATGTTTGTGTGTCCAGTTCTAGATTCTCTATTCTGTCCTATTGATCTGTCTGATTTTGTGCCAATACCACACTGTCTTGATGATCATAGCTTTGTAATATGGCTTGAAGTCCAGAACTTGCGATGCCTCCAGCTTTGTTTTTTTCTCAGGATTGCCTTGGTTATTTAGGGTCTTTTTGTGGTTCCATACACATTCAAGATTGATTACTCTATCTCTGTGAAGAATGCTGGTGTTGTTTTGACAGAGATTGCATTAAATATGTAGATTGCTTTGGGTAATATCGACATTTTAATAATATTTGTTCTTTCAATCCATGAGCATAGAATGTTTTTCCATTTCTTTGTGTCTTATTCAATTTCTTTCATAAGCTTTCTATAGTTTTCAATGTATAGATTTTTTTGCCTCTTTGTCAGGTTTATCCCTAGATATTTTATGGTTTTTGGCGCAATTGAATTGGGATCAATTCCTTGTTTTCTCTTTCTCCTGCTTTCAATTGGTGTATAGAAATGCAACTGATATCTGTACATTGATTTTATATCCTGCGACTTTGCTGAATTTATGTATGAATTCTAGAATTTTTTGGTGGAACTTTTTGGGTTTTCCACATAGAGTATCATGTCATCTGTGAAGAATGAAAGTTTGACTTCCTCCTTGCCAATTTGGATACCTTTTATTTCTTTGTGTGGTCTGCTGAGCCTAGGACTTCCAACACTATATTGAATAACAGTGGTGAGAGTGGACATCTTTTTCGTGTTCCTGACCGTGGGGGGAAGCTCTCACTGTGTCTCCATTTAGGACGATATTAACGATGGGTCTTTCATATATGGCCTTTATGATCTTGAAGTATAATCCTTCTATCCTTACTTTCTTGAGCATTTTTATCAAGAAAGGATGCTGTATTTTGTCAAATGCTTTCTCTGCATCTATTGAGAAGATCTTGTGGTTCTTATCCTTTAGATCTTGGTGGATAGATCCCTTAATTGTGATATCATGCCCTTCTTCATCTCTTGTTACAGTCTTTATTTTAAAATCTAGTTTGTCTGATGTAAGTATGGCTACTCCAGCTTTCTTTGGACGACCATTAGCATGATAGATGGTTTTCCAACCCCATACTACTTTCAATCTGCAGGAGTCTTTATGTATAAAATGAGTATTTTGTAAACAGCATACAGATGAGTCTCGTTTTTTTTTTCCTTTCTGATACCCTGCATCTTTTTATGGGAGCATTTATTCCACTGACATTTAGAGTGAGTACTGAAAGATATGAATTTAGTGTCATTATGTTGCCTGTAGAGTTGGTGTTTCTAGTGATATTCTCTGATCCTTTCTAGTCTTTTTGCTTTTGATCTCTTTTGTTTTCTTTTGTCTTTTCTCAACTTAAAAGTGTCCCCCTTAAAATCTCTTGCAGGGCTGGTTTATGATCATGAACTCCTTTGATTTTTGTTTGTCTGGGAAACCCTTTATCTCTCCTTCTGTTTTGAATGAAAGCCTTGCTGGATAAGAATTCTTGGATGCAGATTTTTCCAATTCAGCACATTGAATATATCCTGCCACTTCTTTCTGGTCTGCCAAGTTTCCGTGGATAGGTCTGCTGCAAACCTCATCCGTCTTCTCGTATAAGTTAAGGATTTTTTTCCCCTTGCTGCTTTCATAATTCTTTCCTTGCCTGTGTTTTTGCGAATTTGAGTATGACATGTCTTGGCAAAACTCAGTTTTTGTGGAATCTAATGGGAGTTCTCTGTGCTCCTTGGATTTTGATGTCTGTGTCCTTTCCCAGATTAGGACAGTTTTCAGCTATAATTTGTTCACATAAACTTTCTGCCCTCTTTTCTCTCTCTTCATCTTCTGGGACCCCTACGATTCAGATATTATTCCTTTTTAATAAGTCACTGAGTTTTCTCCGTCTTGTATTGTGATCTTTTGCCTTTGTTTCTCTCCTTTTTTTCTGCTTCATTATCTTCTATATTGTTGATTCTCTGCTCTGCTTCATCCATCCTTGCTGTCGTGACATCCATTTGAGATTGCATCTTGGTTATAGCACTTTTCATTTTGTCCTGACTAGACTTTATTTCTTTCATCTACACAGAAATGTATTATATGCTCTTTTCAACCCCAGATAATATTCTTATTATTGTGACTCTAAATTCTTGTTCACACATCTTGCTTATATCTGTGTTGATTAAACCCCTGGATATCATTTCTTCCTCTTCTTTCTTTTGTGGTGAGTTCTTTCATTTTGTCCTTTTGGAAGAAGAAAAAAAATTAATAAAATAAAAATTAAATATTAAAAAATTTAAAACAAAACAAAAAATCAAACAAAGGAAGCTAGATACTAGGTGTGTCTTGGTCTGCTTGCTGAAAGAAGCTCGATAGAATAGAGAAAAAAGGGAAAGAAAAGAAAAATATAAAAGGAAAAATTTTAAAATTAAAAAACTTATGTAATAAAATAGAATAAAATTAAATAAAGAAAGTGATATAGAATAAAACATTAAAAATAATAATGTAAAAATAAATGAATAAAAATAATATTTCTCTTTCTGTATCCGAGAAAGAGAAAGAAAAGAAAGGAAAATAAAAGAAAAAAGAAACAATTTAAGCAAAAACTGAAGCAAAGAAAATGAACAATAAATGAACCAGGAAACAGAATGAAACCCGAATGAGGTTATATCCAGTTTCCCCTAGAATTGAAACTTTGAAGCATTTTATAGTCCCTACATTAAGCAGGTAGAGTGATTTGTGCTCGTCTTCCAGGGGATGTGCTTAGAGGGTTCAGTTGGGCAGGATTTGGTGTAACGGCTCTCCACTAGGTGATGCTCGTTAGCTTACTGGGGTAGATCAGTATGGCACACATATGGGTACGTGGGAGAGATGGAAATGGCTTCACCTAGCTCCCTAGTTTCTGGCACAGGAACTTCGTGCTCTCACTGACCTGTGATCAAGCACCCCTCCTTTGTTTCAGACCTCTGTCCACTCCCCACATCTACCCTGTGTCAGATGTGCCCAAGCTGTCCACCTGCCAGGTGATACCTCCCTTCAGAGTTTTATCTCAGATGGGGTTGTGTTTCAAAATCCCACACTTCAGAGATCTCTGTGACTTGGACCCACTCAGACTCACTGGGGGAAAGTCTCACTGAGCAATGGCCAGGTGTCAACTTGCCCCAGAAAATATTCATGCAATTGTGCAGCAGCCTGAGATTATGGCAAATCACAACATACAGCTGGCACCAGGTTTCATTGCACTCTGGCATCTTTGTCCCAATACCAGCAAATGTGGCTGCTCTCCAAGATCCACTGGGACTTTCGCCTGTGGGGAAGCCATGCTTGGCTCTACCAAATGCTCTCAAGCAGGGGAATTGCTTCTCTCTGTGTGGCACATGGGCCCTAAGACCCTGCTGCCTGCTCCTGGGGATTTGCCCTACTTTCTCACCAGAATACCACCAGGCACTGTGCTCCAAAATTTCAAACTCTGCGCTCCACTGTTTATACAATGCTGGTGGCATTGAAACCTCTCCTTTCTTCCTGTCAACGACCTTGGGGAGCAGATTTCTTGTTCAGACCCCTGTGAGTGTTTTCACTCTTTTTCTCTTTCCCTCCAGCTACTTTTGGGGGAGTGTTTTTCTAGAACAATCTCTATGCGCTGCATTCTACTTCTTTCTCTTTCTCTGTCCTCTCTCCACAAAACAGCTCCCTACCCTCTGCAGCTTTTCTCTCGCCCAGTTCACCTTTTTGCACCAGGTGCCTAATAAGTTCTGTGGCTCAAGTTCTGAAAATTGTTGTGTTAAACTTCAGAACAATTTCCTAGGTGTTCAAAATGGCTTGGTGCTGATCTAGCTGCATTTCAGGGAAGAGACAAGCTTAGAGTCTCCAAGCTACTCTGCCATCTTAATTCAATACTGATATAATTTTATTAATTAAAGTTCATATTTTATTCATATTTCTGTAGTTTTTATCTACTGTCCTTTTATTTTTTTTTCTTTTCTGTTCTATCCAGGATAGTACATTACATTTATTCATCATGTCTCCTTAGGACCCTGCAGACTGATGGTTTCTCAAACTTTCCATTTTTGGATGACCTTAACAGTTTTGGAGAACACTAGTCAGTTGTTTTGTGGAATATTCCTCAGTATGGGTTTGGATGATCTTTGTCTCATGATTAGACTGGGGTTATGGTTTTTAGAGAGAAAGACCTAGAAGTAAAGTACCATTCTCAACATATCACATCAAGTATTCATTTTATCAACGTGTCTTATCCCCCTTGATTACCTACCGATATAGCATTTATCAGGTTTCTTCACTGTAAAGTTGGTCTTTTACTCTCACCCCAACACACACCGTTCATATTGTACTCTTTAAAAGGAAGTCAACTCTGAGAGCCCATACTTAAGAATTGGGAGGTATTAATATTCCACTTCCTTGAGAAGACAGTCTCTAAATAAATTCTTTGGGATTTTTGTACTTAGAAGACTTTTTTTCTACTCATTAATTTACTTTTCAATCACTTATTTAAATCAGCATGCACTCATATATATCTATTTTATACTCTATGTTACAGTGCAATACTATATTATTTATTTTGTTGCTCAAATTGTTCCAGCTTTGACCATTGGAAGATCTTTAGATTGGCATACCCCCTTTGACATACCCCTATTGTTTTTTTTTTTGAATATTTTTGTAGTTTTTGGTACTTTTTGCAACATGCTTTCCAAAAAATTAATAATTTAGAATATGGAATTATTTCTATATTAAAAATAGGTAAAGGTTTCAAATAGGTAGTTTTATAAAGAAAAATTCAAATAGTTAAATATTGAAAATATCTTTACATTAATTGATAATAAAAAGTAAATTAAAAATATGCAATAGAATTTTATAGTCATATAATTGGCAACAACAAAAACATTTGATAAATCAGCGGCTGTTAAAGACAGCAGGAAATGGGGATCCTGTGCTGTATTTCTGAGAGTATAAGTTAGGGAAAGTTAATTTTAGAAGGACATTGACAGTATTCTCATAAAATTGAGTAAGTGCCTACTCACTCTGGGGCATATATACCCAAAAGACTCTCCTTCAGGTACACAAAAAGATATTTATCTTTACAAATACAATAGTATTATATGAACAAGAAGTTGGAAACAATCAATATGTTTATTACATGTGAATGGGAAAATGACACATAGTTATCCACATCATAGAATATTAATCAGAAAAATAGCCCTGGATTAATATATAGCAATATACACTAGATATCAACAACACTGAATGGAAAACGTAAGAAATAGAAAATAGTTTACAGGATCATGTCATTTATACGTTAAAAATATATATGAAAATCAACAATAAATTTTTTATCTATATATAAAGATAAATATATAGAAATTGATCAAAAGACCATGCATTAAATATAAACTCAGGCACTTAAAGGGTGGGGTTAACTTGTATGGAAAGTAAAGATGAAAGACAAATAAATAATACATTTTAAATATCAAAAAATAATCTGTTTATGTTTTATTACTGAGAAGATCAATGCAATTCTTGAGGGTAAAAAAAACTTACAACTCAACATAACCTCAGTCAAAGCATACAAACCAACCAATGAACAAACCATCAAGACTATCAGCAACCAAGTTATAAGGTACAAATAAAACTATTTGTTATGTTGTTCGATTTTAAAATGGCAATATTTTATGTTAATGATTATCATTATTCAATTAATAATTCAATAAATATTTTGGATCTTTCAAAGTATTGTATTGGGCTCTATTGAGGAATAAAAATATGTGTATCTAAATCATGTTTAAACTTAGGAGCTTTCTAAATATTTAAATCACATCAGTATTAAAAATAGTGTGACATATGACTGCATTTCTGAAACTTACATTACCAGCATAGTTTTATGCTGTTCCTTGTTGTTGTTGGCTTTTATTTTAAAATTTACTTCTCATAGACAAAAATCATCAATTTAAAATTCCTAGAGAAAGTCCATTATTATATTTTCCATTCAGTTTCTAATATATGATTGTCTTTTAAAATATAATTTGGCATTATTTCTAAGAATAACTGAAAACAATTTTTTTGTAGATACTGCTGTGATTTGAACTTGTACTCTCTTTTCATTTCCCTTCTCCGTGAAGCTTGTCAGATTTACCATTAGTCTTAGATTCAAAGTTATTATTAATTTATCATTACCGTACAGCTACTTATTATATGCAAAAGCTTACAGTTCTAAATTCTCCTCGAGTGTACTGGCTCTACTATTCTATGACTGCAATAAGGTAAATTCAAGAAAGAAGCAATAAAAACAAAAAATTCCCTCAACATTAATTTTCATTCTGTAGCTTCTACAACCTCTCTTATGTATAAGTCTAAACTTTATTCGAGGGGCGCCTGGGTGGCTCAGTTGGTTGGGTGGCCGACTTCGGCTCCAGTCATGATCTCACGGTCTGTGGCTTTGAGCCCCGTGTCGGGCTCTGTGCTGATGGCTCAGAGCCTGGAACCTGCTTCTGACTCTGTATCTCCCTCTCTCTCTGCCCTTCCCCTGCTCATACTCTGACTCTATGTCTCTCAAAAATCAATGAACATTAAAAAAATTTTTTTAAAGAAATTTTATTTGAAAAGAAAATATATTTCTTAATCTGGATTAACTATATGTATTTTTTTCAAGTAATGGCACATCGTAGAGATGTCTCCATAGCATATATACTGATACTCCTCATTCCTTTGTATAACCATATCATAATACATGATGTGGATGTACTATTATTTATTCAACCAGTTCCCAAATAATGGACATTAGAGGGAACAAATGGTTAAGATACCTTTCCTAATTCCCAGGCATGAGATTGCCTTCTTTTATTATCTTCATGAACTATTCAAACACAAGACCTATGCCCACCAGCCAGTGGCCCTTCCTGACTTTCTAGACCTTCCTTTTCATTTATATCAATTGTCTAATGCTAATTTTGGATTCGTTTCCAAGGAGGGTTCTCCTTTTTCCTGAAAGGAGTTCCTCCAGCCTCCTCTACCTCCTCTGGACCTCACTGCAGGCCCCTTGCCCTCATTGGCAACTTGGAGAATGTGGAAATCCTGCCTAGTTTCTGTTGTTCCCCTAAGGCTTGCTGCTCTTTCCAGGAAGCATCTGCTGGGATTCAGTGTTTTTCCTGCTCTTTTATCAGTACGATGCCTCATTACTGCCCTGTGTTACAAATGTAGTTACTAACAGGTTGTACAGCTACAGTGTTAGTCACCAGATCTAATAAATAAAAAATAGTTGCCTTATTCATAAGTAAATATTCAAGATGCTCAGTAAATTTGAATTTTAGATAAACAATATATTTTTTAGTATAATTATGTCCCATATAATATTTGAGATATACTTCTGCTAGAAATGTATTCAAGTTTTAACTAGATATCTTACATTTTATCTGGCAATCTAATGCAGGTTCTTTTCATCCTTATGGGTAGACTCAGGGATATCTACAAGCAATGCTACCACCATAGTCACCAACACAATCTTCCTTTTCATGATTTGTTTTTGAATTTGTATTTTGGCTCCATCTTACAGGTAGGCAATGATCCTTTTTATTTTTTTGCTTTTTATTTATTTTAATTACATGATAACATTAGGTATAGATTTTTTCAGAAAGGTATAGATTTCTAATTTTACCTTCCTATAGATGTCCAGGAATATTTGTAGCTAGAGATGTTTGTGTCCCTCAAAATTTACATGTTGAAATTCTAACATGCAATCTGATTGTATGGGGAAATTGGGCCTTTGGGAGGAGATTGGGTCCCGAAAGTGGTGCCCTCATGAGTGGAATTAGTGCTCTTATAAAGGGACCCAAGAGAGCTCTCTTAACCATTCAACCACAGAAGACACAGAGAGAAAGTTCTCTCTGAATGAGAAAACAGGTCCCTACCAGACACAAAATCTGATCTTGAACTTTCTAGCCTCCAGAACTGCAAGAAATAAATATTTGTTGTTTAAGCCACCCAGTGTATGATTCTGCTGTAGCAGCCCAAACTGGCTAAGACAAGATGCATCAGTTGTAATTTCATCTAGCTCTGCTTCATAGATGTGTGGTCAGGGTATTGATTGGGTTGGTGGTAAGCACTCTTGATAGGTTACTAATTTATAGTAAAATGCAGTTTATTTTGAAGTGATATTTCCCATTCAATAAATCATATAATGCTTTAAAGGAAGAATCACTTATGGCCTTGAAAAGAGAAGGAGATCTTAAGTAACATTTAAAACAGAAAAAAAAAAAAGACTCAGTGTTTTCGTGGGAAAGGACAAGAGTTCCAACTATATCAAGAAGCACTGATTATTTGTTCATAAATGTTACAAGGACAAGGGATCAAAAGAAAGAGGATACAAAATTTTTGGCTCATAAGAGTAGGAAGGAATTAAGAGTCCTAACTAAAGAGGAAACAGATGTGTTCACGATTAAGAAAATGGGAAGGGGCTTAAAAATGTTTTTCATGTTTATTTACTTTTTTTAATGCTTTTATTTATTTTTGAGAGAGAGAGAGAGAGAGAGAGATAATGTGAGCAGCATAGGGGCAGAAAGAGGGGGAGACACAGTATCTGAAGTATGCTCCAGGCTCCCAGCTGTTAGCACAGAGCCCTATGCAGGGCTTGAACCCACAAACTGTGAGATCAAGACCTGAGCCAAAGTTGGATGCTCAATCAACTGAGCCACCCAGGTGCCCCAAAGTTTATTTGCCTTTAAGAGAGAGAGAGAGAGAGAGAGAGAGAGAGAGAGAGAGAGAGAGAGCAAGAGCAGAGGAGGGGCAGAGAGAGATGGAGACACAGAATCTGAAGCAGGCTCCAGGCTCTGAGCTGTCAGCACAGAGCCCGATGTGGGGTTCGAACCCACGAATTGGGAGATCATGACCTGAGCCAAGGTCAGAGGCTTAACTGACTGAGTCACCCAGGTGCCTCCGGGAAGGGGCTTTTATAGGTCACAATAAATTCTTGGAATTTCAATTGATAAACACACACACACACACACACACACACAAACACACACACATGCACACACACACACACACACACACCGGAAAAGTGTGGCCAAAAAGGAAGCCCTAATTTTCTAGGCAAAAAGGGCTAATATCAATACGATTTAACCCACCCCTTAAAAATAAAAATCACTTCCCACATTTAGGTAAAATAAAAAAAATGCTTATGAATAGAATTTAGAAGAATGGTCTCATTCCAGAATTTCTGAATACTATAATAATATATTAAAAAAGAACAAAGATTATAGACAAAAAGCACATAAAAGCAACAAACAACAGCAGAAAGTGTACAAAGACAACTTCACATGAAATGGTGTTTGTGATGGAAAGGTGATCATTGTGGAGGGAAGAAGGTAGTATGATTCGAAGATCTTTGAAAGGAGAAAACAAGAGAAATATATGAGACTAATGATACCGTAAAATTTTAATGAAGAAAGAGTGAATTTAAAATGACTAAGGCACATTTCCACTAACTACCAGCCCACAACACGCACTGCTGCCATAGAAGTTCACACCACGGATGAAGAAGAGTCCAGGAAGGAATAGTAAGGCCCTTGCAGGGTGAGTGTGACCTTTACAACTTGGTATTTCAAAAGCCATCATTAGAACTACTTTTTAAAATGCTCTTTTTAAAATTAACTGTTGAATTCAATTTGCTAGTATTTTGTTGAGAATTTTTTGTATCCATGTTCATCAGGGATATTGGTCTGTAATTCTTCTTTTTACTGAGGTCTTTGTCTGATTTGGGGATCAAGGTAATGCTGGCTTCATAGAGTGAGTCCAGAAGATTTCCTTCTGTTTCTGTTTTTTGGAACAGGTTGAGAAGGAGAAGTATTAACTTTGCTTTAAATGTCTGGTAGAATTCCCCTGAGAAGCCATCTGGACCAGGACTCTTACTTGTTGGGAGATTTTTGACAACTGATTCAATTCTTTCTCTGCTTATGGGTCTGTTCAAATTTTCTATTTCTTCCCATTTGAGTTTTGGTAGTGTGTGGGTGTCTAGGAATTTTCCCATATCTTCCATGTTGTCCAGTTTGTTGGCATATAATTTTTCATAGTGTTCTCTAATAAAAGAATTATTCACCATGATCAAAGTGGGATTAATTCTTGAGCTGCAGGGCTGGTTCAATATTCACAGATCAATCCGTGTGATACATCACATTAACAGAAGACAGGACAAGAATCATCTGATCCTGTCAACAGATGTGAAAAAATATTGACAAAATATAGCATCGTTTCTGAATAAAAACCCTCAAGAAAGTCAGGATAGAAGGAACATACTTAACATCATAAAAGCCATGTATGAAAAGTCCACAGCTAACATCATGCTCAATGCCGAAAAATTGAGAGCTTTCCCCCTAAGGTCAAGAACATGGAAAATGTATCCACTCTCACTACTGTTGTTTAACATAGTGTTGAAAGTCCTAGCCTCAGCAATCAGATAACAAAATGAAATAAAAGCATCAGAATTGGCAAAGATGAAGTCAAACCTTTCACTTTTCACAGATGGCCTGATATTCTACATGGAAAACCCAAAAAACTCCACCAAAAATCTGCTAGAACTGATACACGAATTCAGGAAAGTCGCAGGATATAAAATCAATTTACAGAAATTGGTTGCATTTCTATACACCAATAATGAAGCAAAAGTACGAGAAATCAAGAAATCGATCCCATTTACAATTGCACCAAGAACCATAAAATACCTATGAATAAACCTAACCAAAGATGTAAAAGATCTGTATGCGCAAACTATAGAAAACTTTGAAAGAAATTGAAGAAGACACAAAGAAATAGAAAAACATTCCATGCTCATGGATTGGAAGAACAAATATGGTTAAAATGTCAATACTATCCAAAACAATTTATATATTCAATGAAATCCCAATCAAAATTTCACTGGCATTCTTCTCAGAGCTAGAACAAACAATTCTAAAATTTGTATGGAGCCACAAAAGACCCCGAATAGCCAAAGTAATGTGTAAAAAGAAACCAAATTGGGAGGCCTCACAATCTCAGACTTTAGCCTCAACTACAGAGCTGTAATCATCAAGACAGTACAGTTATTGGCACACACAAAAAAGACAAATAGACCAATGGAATAGGACAGAGAACCCAGAATTGGACTCACAAATGTATGCCCAACTAATCTTTGACAAAGCAGGAAAGAGTATCCAATGGAAAAAAAGGCAGTCTCTTTAGCAAATGGTGCTGGGAAAACTGGACAGCAACATGCAGAAGAATGAAACTGGACCACTTTCTTACACCATAAACAAAAATAAACTCAAAATGGATGAAAGACCTAAATGTGAGACAGGAAACTATCAAAACCGTAGACCTCTTTGACCTCAACTGCAGCAACTTCCTACTTAACAAATCTCTGGAGGCAAGGGAAATAAAAGGAAAATTGAGCAATTGGGACCTCAGCAAGATAAAAAGCTCTGCACAGCAAGGGAAACAATCAACAACACTAAAAGGGAACTAACAGAATGGGAGAAACTGTTTGCAAATGACATATCAGATTAAGGGTTAGCATCCAAAAACTATAAAGGACTTACCAAACTCAACACCAGAAAAACAAATAATCCAGTAAGGAAATAGGCAGAAGACTTGAATAGACACTTTTCCAAAGAAGACAGCCAGATGGCCAACGGATACATGAAAAGATGCTCAACATCACTCATGATCAGGGAAATATAAATCACAACCACATTGAGATACCACCTCACACTGGTCAGAGTGGCTAAAATTAACAACACAGGAAACAACAGATGTTGGTGAGGAATGTAGAAAAGGGGACTCTCTTGCACCGTTGGTGGGAATGCAAACTGGTGCGGCCGGAAAACAATGTGGAGGTTTCTCAAAAAATTGAAAATATAACCACCCTACCACCTAGCAGTAGCACTGTTAGGAATTTATCCAAAGAATATACGAGTGCTGATTCATAGGGCACATGCACCCCAATGTTTACAGCAGTGCTATCAACAATAGCCAAAGTATAGAAAGAACCCAAATGTACATCAACTAATGAATGGATAAAGAAAATGTGGTTTATATATATAATGGAATACTACTTGGCAATAAGAAAGAATGAAATCTTGCCATTTGTAACAATATGGATGGAACTGGAGGGTATCATGCTAAGTGAAATAAGTTGTCAGAGAAAGACAGATATATGTTTTCATTCATATGTAGAATTTAAGAAACTTAACAGAAGACCATGGGGGAAGGGAAGAGGAAAAAATAGTTACAAACAGAGATGGAGGCAAACCGTAAAGGATTCTTAAATACAGAGAACAACTGAAGGTTAATGGGTGGGGAAGGCAGAGGAGAGGGGAAAATGGGTGATGGGTATTGAGAAGGGCACTTGTGGGATGAGCCCTGGTTGTTATATGTAAGCGATGAATTATGAGAATCTACTCTCAAAGCCAAGAGCACCGTATACTCTGTATACAGTGACAATAAATTGTAATGTGACAATAAACTATATTAAAAATAATTAAAATGTTCTTTTTATATGATTATATACAAGGAAAATAAACCAAACTAAGTAACGCATACTATTCTAGAAAGTGGGTTTTTCCTCCCTGGACTTGAAATGTAAATTTTATTGTATTCGGCTGCAACTTGAATGGAGAATGCTGAAAAAAATATTTTTTCTAATAGTTAATAGTGTTTCCTGATCAATTTAGGTGATAGGTAGGCTCTAGATATTTTCAAAGTCTTGTAACCTTCTTGAAATAATTTCATACTAAAATAAAAAAAATCACAAACATCTTTTTTTATTTAATGTTTTATTTATTTTTGAGAGACAGAGCGTGAGCAGGGGAAGGGCAGAAAGAGAAAGGCAGACACAGAATCCAAAGCAGGCTCTAGGCTCTGAGCTGTCAGCACAGAGCCCGACACGGGGCTTGAACTCAGGAACTGTGAGATCATGACCTGTGAGATCATGACCTGAGCCGAAGTCGGCCGCTTAACTGACTGAGCCACCCAGGCACCCCACGAACATCTTTTTAAGTAAGGGGAGACTTTGCAAAAAGTGTAAAAAAATTCTCTAAAGTTTTGCTCTTATTGTCCTGGATTGGCATTGAAACAGAAGGGACGTTGAATACTATGTAAAAGTCAGGTGTGCTGAAACCAGAAACTTGAATTATAAGTGACAAGAGATAGCTCTTTAACGATTCAGAGTGTCACTTTTAGAACATGTTGAAAACCAATCTAAAAGTAATCAAAGTGTACCAGAGGTATGACTTCATAGGTAAAGAATAGGAATTTAGATTTCAAATGAGAAATATTGTGTCTTTTTTGCTGATATTGCTTTTGGTTTTGCTTTTGAAAAATATGCTACATTTTAAGCATCAGTTTTAAGTGTGATAGGAAAAGTTTTGTAATAATATATTTCTAATTATAAATAAAAATATTAGAACACTAATACTTTAGTTATGCCACAGAGGAAATATATAAAACTTTGTTAGATTCAGCAAGGATGAGGAGAGGACAAAGCTGCCCTACCTACTAGCGTACCCACTAGCCATAGGTAGCTTTAAAATGCTTGAAATGTTGCTAGTCCAAATGAAAATGTCTGAAAATGTAAAATACACACAGGATTTCAAACTTAGTATGAAAAAAAGTAAAATATGTCAATAATATGTTATACTGATTGTATGTTAAAATGATAATGTTTTGGATATACTGGGCTAAATTAAATATGTTATTAAAATGAATCTCACTTGTATGTAGTCAAGAATTTAAGCTTGCTTAAGGAGAAGTCTAGCCTCTGATGTCCTCCCTGATAAGAAAGTCTTGTTAACCTGGTAGTCCTGGGCCCTAGTAGATAATCTAACAATGTGATTTGTAATGGAGGCTTTGGGTCACATGGTTTCAGTTCAAACTTGGGAAGGGATAGAGACAGAGGTTAGCCATGTGGGCAGTCAAATATGTCCATATGATGGAGTTGCAATAAAATCTCTAGACACAAAGTCTCAGGTGAGCTTTCTTGGTTGGTAATACTCTGTGTATTGCCATGCATTGATGCTGGGAAAATTAGAATCGTCCGTGATACATTTGGGAGATGACAACTGGAAGCTTTTAATGCAGAACTTCCCAGGCCTCTGCCCATGCATTTCTTCCCTTGGCTGATTTTAACCTGTACCTTTTCACTGTAATAAACCCTAACCATGAGTGTAAATGCTTTTAGCGAGGTCTATGAGAACTTCTAAAAAATTACCAAAAAATAAGGATGGACCCTGAACTTGCAGTTGAGGTCACAGGTGAGGGTGGTTTTGAGGACCCTAGACTTTCTGTTGGTATTTGAAGTGAGGATATTTTTCTAGAGTGTTCCTGAACTTTTCAACCCTTTTGTCTTTATTCTGTTTATTGTGGCTACTAGAACATTTAAAACTATACACATGTCTTGCTTTTCTGGCTTGCATTGTATTTCTTTTGGGCAGGCTGGGATAGAATCTGTGTCTAACAGGAAAAGGTAGAATAAGGAAACATGAGGTACCACAGCTCAATGAAGTGGAGCAATTCTTTCAATGGCAATAATTACTTAAGTACACAGATTTTACTTTGGATTCTAATCACGCTATGGAACGTAGTGTTATAGATGCCATGAGTTTGATTCATAGAAAGGTTCAAAGGAAACTTCAGTGAGTTGCAAGAGAAGTAATTAGAGGTTTCTGTAACTTTATGTGAATCCTGTTTATAAACAAAAAAACAAAATTAAACAAAGACATAAACAAACCAATTTTTCAATGAGCTAGAAATTGGAATTAGTGAAAGTAATTACTGTTGTAACTGCAGCCAGACAGCCGGGGTTTGAAACTTACCTCCAGAATTTGTTAGCTGTGCAAATTTAGGCAACTTATCTGATTATTTTGTGCTTCAATTTAATTGTAGGTAATGGTAAGGATAACAGTGTACCTATCTCAAAGGATTATTGTGAGGGTTAAATAGTTTAATATAAACAAAGTGCTTGCACCATTGTTGGTACAAAGTCCACAGGAATAAGTGTTATGGTTACAGTGTCATGACTTACCCGACCATCATTAAATTTCTTCTTGAACTCATCCCCTACATCCAGTGAATCATTAAGTACTGTTGGTTTTGTTGATAAAGGTTTTCTGAAACTGTCTCTTCCACTCAGTTCTCTCTGCCACAGATCTAGTTCAAGTCTTTCTCTTTGCTTACCTGGATCATTTAAAAAATTTCTTAAGTGGTGCTAAAATGTTCTTCTGCTTCCTCACTCAATCTTCTTTTTACCAGTAGAATAACTATATCACTCTTTCCCCTAAAGTACTCTAATAAGTGCCCACTACATACATAATGAGCCCAAAATTACTTAACTTGGCATTTCAGTCTATGTTGGCCTTGTTATTTCCATCCACTCCCTTCTAATTCTTTGGCATTACTCAAAATCTACTGAGCACAGCAAGTATTTTTTTTTCCCCTAATAACCTGCCAGCTGGCAATATTATTTTTTTCTCCAAATCCTCCTACTTTCACCTTTTCCGCCATGAAAATCTGGCCAGAATTCTTTCCTGGCTTGTTGTTCCCTTAGCATTTTGTTTACCTTAGTATTTATAGCACTGTTACTGGATTATTGGTTTGCTCTGCTTATCTCCCATTTGTCCTTCCAAGTCCACTCTTTTTTTTTAAATGTTTTTTGGTGTTTATTTATTTCTGAGAGAGAGAGAGAGAGAGTGCACTAGAGAGAGAGGGAGGGGCAGGACAAGAGGGAGACAGAAAATCCCAAGCAGGCTCTGCACTGGTAGTACAAGCCCATCACAGGGCTCAAGCTTACAAACTGTGAGAGCCTGACCTGAGCCAAAATCAAGAGTCTAACACTTAACTGACTGAGCCACCCAGGCATTCTTTATTCTTCTATAGCCTTCTCTGTTTTCCAGAATATTCACCCATATGGAAAAAAGCAATGGGCTCCCTTGCTCTCTTGATTTTGGTTGGGTTCAACCAAGGAATAATCACTGACATTAAAGTAAAATTAAATAAAATAAAATAAAATAAAATTAAAAGTCGAATAAAGTAAAGTAAAAAATTAGGAAAAGAATAAGATTGTAGTGTTTTGTTTTCCCCTTCCTTCTTGCTGAGTTGTTCTGGGATGATCCTTCTCTACCAAAATTCACAGCCCCTGTCAAATAGTCCCCTCCATGTAGCTCCATCTCTGAGACTCCAGTAACTGCGTCTCTCTACTCCCCGCTCCTTCAGACATCGGCCTGGTAATCACTCTCTGCTCTTACTAGTTCAAATATTTCCTTTGTTAAATTTCTTAAACTCTGTGCATACCAACTCTTGCCGGTAACACAACAGGAATGTGTACCATCAGTTTCCTGCCTACGACCTGTCTGACAAAGGCTTATGATACTTTTTGAGAAAGGTGATTGAATGACATAAATTCTAGGCTGGAAGGATTGAAAAGGAAATAATTCAGAATATACATTATGAATTTTATTATTTTCTCTTTTATTGATAAAAGAAACAATTTACATTTTGTCTTTGCCCATACCCTTTTTTTCCAAATTTAAAGCCCATTTGATATGTGATCTCATTAATCTTGACCAGGCTGTCTCAGGCATCAGAACAAATTATTAGCTTGAGACACAATATGATGTCAGATGGGAAGTAGAAACAAGCATCTTAGTTTAAGGGCGTCAAGATCTGTACTAAGATACAGGACTTTAAATATCAATATGGGAAAAGTGACAAACCATCTAAAAATTAGTTGGAAACAGGGAATTGACTCAAGGTTCAAGATAAACAGAACAGCCAAGCACATGCTGCCCAAACCTAAGGTTACGCATCATTTTTAAGGAGATTTGGGTGCTTGTCACATAGAAAGCATTGCATAGATATTTATTGAAAGAATTGGTAACAAATAGTAAAGGAATGCCAGAGCAGTGGCATTTACTGCTCTTCTATTAAGAATCCTTATCCAGCTGTCAGATATGACTGTGTGAGGATTTAACGTTCTGGAAGGGACAAACTCTCATTTATCGATTGCTTAGAGTGCGCTGGGCACAATGCTGGGTACATTTAATCCTTAATAAAATTCAAGTGGTAAATATTAAGATTTCATGTTTTATGTATTGATATTGAGGCTCCAATAGAATGAGAAAGCTGTCCAAAGTGAATAATCCAGAAGCTGGACTAATTTTTCCAAATGTCATACAAATCTTAGGTTGGTGGCAAATCCATGGCTACTATGGAAATTTAGCTTTTCTGATTCCCAGATTAGCATATACGTTCCAGACACAATTAATTCTATATATGTAGGGAATGGAGTAAAATAAGAAAAATGGTTGCTTGGTATCTTATTCCTTTGCTCTCACATGCTGGTTCCTTTAGGGGCCAGAGGGCAACATAAAACATTTTACTGAAGTTTGGTCTAGAGATCTAAACAAACCCTAGTCTTATCCCAAACCTACTGGGAGGCTGGTTGAGCCATTTCTTGGGATATTTAGAAAATATCATTAATTTTATGCAGTCTGTTTAGGGAAGACTAATTTTGTCTCTCTGCCCAAAGGTAAACCCTTCCCATTCTCTTGATCCCATCTTTCTTTAGGCTTTGTTTCACTAAACAGCCTCTCTTTAGGATTTTTGCTTTTCACAAACTGCTTCCTTTTAACCTATAGGCATCCTTATTTTTCCTGCCCCCAAGGTTTTTATTTTCATCCTGATAGTATAGTCTCAATTATTCTCTCCACAGCCAAGCTATGTGAGTGTTTTCTGTCTCTAGACTTTCTTTTGACCAACCTTCTATCCTGTACAATCAGCTTTTACTCCTACACTGAAGAAACACTAGATTCAAATCTAAATTCAAACTCGGGTAGTTTTCTGCTGAGTGTTCTTGGTGGTTACTGACTTACTCCTGATGAATCCCTAGTTTCAATTTTGTAAAACAAAAATATTACCAACATCCCCTATAGAATTGCTTTTACTAAGTTATACATTAATGTTTGGTCCTTAGCTCTCAGTCAGGATAAGTAGATTTGATACTACCTGTAATCTACTATTACATTTACATCAGGTATATTATTTGTGATAGTGACCATTATTAGATACTGAAGATGCCTCATACATAGAATTCACTTTCCCAAAGGCATTAGTGATTTCTTTTTTTTCGTGGATGATTTGAGTCATGTAACTGATCACCTTTTTCTTCTTCTAGGAAGCTCACATGCCATATAAGTCCAAATTTGGGTCAGCTTTAATAGCCTAGGATACTATAAAATATATAATTATATTCTAATGTTCTTATTGGTCTCAATCATGTATCTGTATTTTTCCTATCCTGATATTTATCTATTTATATTTCTCTACAAGCCATCTTTCTGAAACAAGTCAGGACAAGGATTGGTAGGTGAATATTGAATACATAAATAAGTAGATAGGTCTATCAGTGAGACAGTGTTGTTACTAGCCCTTTATTTTTCTTAATTTGTTTATGTTATAATTTAGATTTGAAATACTACTCTCTGACATCCAAATCTATTAAAATTATGTATGTTTTAAAGCCTACTTTTTCTACCCACTACAGGCTTCTTGAAACATTTTCTAATCCTTCAAACAGAAGTGCTTTCTCTCCCTCTTTCTGCTGACCTTCATATTATTTTGTGTATTCTTCTGTTGCCGCATTAACCTTACTCACTGTAATTCAATCTCTGGTTATCCTATGTTGTAAGTTTCTAAGGACAACGGTATATGTACAATTCATTTTTAAAACCCACAATGCACTCAGCAGAGTATGTAATTGATATTGAATAAATTGTCAAATTTTATTGAAAAGTATCTGGTATGCACTTAGATTTTTAAGTTACTTCAAAATTTATTCAAACTGTATGTATGACTCAAACATAAATACCATCTTTTTTGGATATTTGGATTGAAGTAACTAATGATTTCTTTTTATGTGATTTATGTCCCTAAGATTGGGCAGAAAAATGCAAAATTTGTGGCTTCATGGATGGCTATTACCATGGATGGTTATATTTACTGTCTTTCTAATATTTGAATAAGCAAGCAACATGAGTAGTATGAAGTAAAGGAGGGTAACATGGAAAATAATGAAGTATTTAGCATAATTAGCACTGCCAGACAGAGAGTCAGTACTTTTGAAGGGAGAGGAGTGAACTTTGGGACACAGAAATTGAAATTTAGACAGTAGAGCTATATCTATTGCATAATGATCAGAGTCAAGAAAATTGTTGAAAAACTGGGTAACGAGTGTGTTTTTAAGTGTTCACAGATGTATCTGTGTTCCTGAGGTTAGTATTGAAGTGATGAAAAAGAAGTAAATCACTGAGGGAGAATGAAGACTTGCAGACGTTGTAAGGGATGTTGACAGAATAAGGCAGAAGAGAGTACTGGATTAACTAGAGCAAAGCCAAATTGGCTGAAGCAATTTAGTAGAGCAGGAAAAAAAATATCAAAATGAAAAAAAATGGAGATTCTTATTAAAAATGGAGGAAATATGTGGCTACTCTTCTATATCTTTAAATATTGGCTTAGGGGGCACCTGGCTGGCTCGATCAGTTAAGCGTCTGACTCTTGGGTTTCAGCTCAGGTCATGATCTCATGGGTTCATGAGTTTGAGCCCCACATCAAGCTCTGTGCAGAGTGGGGAACCTGGTTGGGTTTTGTTCCCTTTCTTTCTCTATCCCTCTGTCCCACTCACATGTGTTCTCTCTCTCTCTCTCTCTCTCTCTCAAAATAAATAAATAACCTTTAAAAATATTGGCTTGGGGCGCCTGGGTGGCTCAGTCAGTTAAGTGGCCAACTTCAGCTCAGGCAATGATCTCGCAGTCTGTGAGTTCGAGCCCCACGTCAGGCTCTGTGCTGATAGCTCAGAGCCTGGAGCCTGCTTCGGATTCTGTGTCTCCCTCTCTTTCTGCCCTTCTCCTGCTCACGTTCTGTCTCTACGTCTCAAAAATAAATAAACATTAAAAAAATTAAAAATATATATTGGCTTAAGATTTCTGACAATACTATCGTATTTCCTGTTGTGCATGTGTATATACCTCTCTCTGTCTCTGTGTCCCCATACATCACCAGGAGACTACATCATTAGGTATGCAAAGCCTGTAAAATGTGTTTCACAGTAAAATGTTATGGCTTTATTTACAGAGCTCTCTCTACATAAATATTATAAAGGGTGTAATGATCCCTGATTTTCACAGTTTTTGTAGTAGAGTAAAATTTCTAGATATGGTCACAATAATATTTTTGGTGTCATATGTTCTTCCAGAAGGCTTCTATTATTCCTCCAAGCAGCAGAGTCTATATTTCTCCCCCTTAAAACTGGGAGTGTCCTTATGGCTGCTTTAATAAATAGAATATGATAGAAATGACACTTTGCGACTTCCTAGGCATGATTATAACATATGGCTCAGCTTCTGCATGGCTGACCTTTCTTAGGTCATGCAATTTTGGAGCCCTAAGTCACCATGATGAAAAGACAGCATACACAGACGACATTGAAAGACAGAGAAAGAGACAGAGCAAAATGTCCCATCTCTTCCAGCCCTCAGATCCTTGAGTCTTCATACCGCAGGCATCAGATACTCCCAGCCGAGCCACTCCAGCCCAGCCATTATCTGATAGTAACCCTTGAAAGACCTGATCAAGAACCACAAAATTGAGCCCAGAACCATAAAGATAATGATAAAATAATTGTTGTTTAAGCCCCTACGTTTTGAGACATTTGTGTGTGTGTGTGTGTAGTAATGAATAATGAGGACAGTATTTCCCAAAATATAATATGTCAGGATGTATCCATCTGACCAGGTAGGAAAGTGAAGAGAAATGATAAATGCTTTGGTTCATTTAATAAATCTGTGTTATTGTTAAGGCTGAGATGAAAACTCCAGAGTTTCTCTTTCTTATTCAGACCTCTAGTACTCTCTACTTATGATGGGAGAAAACACAACACACCCCAACATTCATTGGCATGAAAATTTATAACATACAATTTACTTTAAGGCTAGATTTTTAAAAAGCTATTTACTGAACCTGAATAACATAGTGCACTATAATGGGTTTTCATTAGCTGAATTTATACCTTATATTAGAATGCTCTCCCAGATTGAAGCATTATGTTTTAATTGTGTCTTAAAAGTCTGATTTGATGGATGTACTTTTAAAAATAGAATCTGGAGATATACAAATATCAATATTTTTCTATTTAGTAGTACATAGAAAAATCAAACAATACTGCACATGCTTGCAAGTAGTCTCACTGATAATTAGTCATGCTGTAGATAAACAATTTGCCCATCATCATTTTAAACTTCCTGTATGCAGAACACTAATTGGAAATAAAACAACTGGAGAATAGTCCCTGTTTTCAAAGAGTTTGTTACCTGGGTAGAGATAGAAAATAGACACATGTGAAGGATAATTCAGAAGACAAATAAGCCAAATACATACAAATTGTTCTTTGTACAAACTATAATTAAGTAATGAGGGAAGCAAAATTAAAGTAGGAGACCCAACTTTTCTTTCTGAAAAACTGTGGATATTTAACATACCTACATATGCATGTTTAAAACTCAAGTTATGAATTATGCCTTCCTAAATATTTAAGCATTTACTGATATGGTGCTAGATTCGTTGTCCTTGTTACTGAAAAGTATTGAGTTGAATATTATAAAATAGCCAGTTTTCTTTTTTTCCTATGACTAAATGGCTTTATTTTTTCTTTTTCAAGTTTTTATTTAAGTTCTAGGTAGTTAACGTACAGTGTAATATTCGTTTCAGGAGTAGAATTTAGTGATTCATCACTTACATATAACACCCAGTGCTCATCACAAGTTCCTCCTTAATGCCCGTCACCCATTTAGCCCATCCCACGCCTACCTCTCCTCCAACAATCCTCGGTTAGTTCTCTATAGTTAAGAGACTGTCTTATGGTTTGGCTCTCTCTTTTTTCCTCTGTGTTAATTTATTTTGTTTCTTAAATTCCACATGAGTGAAATAATACGGTATTTGTCTATGACTAATGTATTTCACTTAGCATAATACACTCTAGCTCCATTTAAATCCTTGCGAATAACAAGATCTCATTCTTTTTATGACAGTAATATTCCATCTTATGTGGAACTATATATATATACCACTTTACCTTAATCCATTCATCAGTTGATGGACACTTGGGTTCTTTCCATAACTTGGCTATTGATGATAGTACTGCTATAAATATCAGGGTGCATATGTCCCTTTAAATCAGCATTTTTGTATCCTTTGGGTATATACCTAGTAGTGAAATTGCTCTGTTGTAGGGAAATTCTACTTTTAGCTTTTTGAGGAACCTCCACACTGTTTTCCAGAGTGGCTGCACCACTTTGCATTCCAACCAACACTTTTCATTCCTCCCCAACATCTGTTGTTTCCTGTGTTGTTAATTTAGCCATTCTGACAAGTGTAAGGTGATATCTCATTGTATTTTGATTTGTATTTCCCTGATGATGAGTGATGTTGAGCATCTTTTCATGTTCTGTTAGCCATCTGAATGTCTGCCGGGGTCCAGTTCTGGCGAATCTAGGGGTCCCCGAAGGATGGACGGTCAGGCAAAAGGAAATGAGAGAGCCACGAGAGAGATGTAGTCTGTTGACCAAGCAGGCAGTTCTGGCAGTTCTGACATCTCCACCCCTGCTGGTCTCAGTGTCTTTATTTAAAGGTAGTATGTGACATTACATCAATGAGTGACATTCCATAGTTTAATCTCTTTAACAATAATGCAGTTTTACCAGCAAGGTGGCAACTTCCTCAATCATGTATGTTGGTTTTAGATTAATTAACATATAAATTTGGGGGGCGGGGAGAGAACAGGGTTTTTCCTTGAGGCTTTAATGTTAAATATCTGTAAACAGGAGAAATCAGGGCATTGTTTTGAGGGCTATACTTCCAAGTACAATGGCAAGGTGGAACTCTCAGTGAGTACATTTACATAGTCTGCTTCAGATATTATCCATCAATGCATCACATTCCAAGTTCCCTTTTTTACTTGAATGTCATAAAACAAAAGAGCATTACCTCCCTTGAGGTCAACAGGGCTGCTCAAGAAATCCAGGCCTGAAAGGTTATTTGAAGGAGGTGGTATTAGGGCCCATTTTGCTGACAGGAACTCTGCCTTTTCCACACAGGGAGGTGTCTCAACCTGTGAGCCCATGATGGCTCCAACAGTGGTATTGGGGCGTTTTTTCTTGGCCTATTTCTTGGCCGGCAGGCGCTTTGCTTCTGCTGCCTTATCCACACAGGGAGGTTTCTCTACCTGTGAGCTCAAGATGTCTCCCAACAGTGGTATCGTGGCGTTATTTCTTGGCTGGCAGGAGCTTTGCCTCAACTGCCCTTTCCACACAGAGAGGTTTCTCAACCTGTGAGCCCAAAATGGCTCCCAACAAAGGTCTTCTTTGAAAAAAATATCTATTCATGTCTTCTGCCCATTTCTTCATTGGATTATTTATTTTTTGGGTGTTCAGTTTGATGAGTTCTTTATCGATTTTGGATACTAATCCTTTATTGGATATGTCACTTGCAAATATCTTCTCCTTTTCTGTTGGTTGTCTTTTAGTTTTGTTGATTCCTTCGCTGTGCAGAAGCTTTTTATATTGATGAAGTCCCAATAGTTCATTTTTGCTTTCATTTCCTTTGCCTCAGGAGACATGTTTAGAAAACCATTCCAATGGCCAATGTCAAAGAGATTAATAACTATGTCGTCCTTTAGGAATATGTTGGTTTCCTGTCTTACGTTTAGATCCTTCATCTGTCATGAATTTATTTTTCTGTATGATGTAAGAAAGTGGTCCAGTTTCATTGTTTTGCATGTTATGGTCCAGTTTTCTCAACACCATTTGTTGAAGAACCTGTCTTTTTCCCATTGAATATTATTTCCTGCTTTGTTGAAGATTAGTTGACCATTAGTGGTGGGTCCATTTCTGGGTTTTCTATTCTGTTTCCTTTCTTTATGTTCCATGTGTTTTTCTGCCAGTACCATACTGTCTTGATTACTACAGCTTTGTAATATAACTTGAAGTCTGCAATCGTGATGCCTCCAGCTTTGCTTTTCTTTTTCAAGATTGCTTTGGCTATTTGGGTCTTTTGTGGTTCCATACAAATTTTGGGACTGTTTGTTCTAACTCAGTGAAGAATGCTGGTGGTATTTTGATAGGGATTGCATTAAATGTGGGGATTCCTTTGGGTAGTACAGACATTTTAACAATATTTGTTCTTTCAGTCCACGAGCATGGAATATTTTTACATTTTTTTGTGTCTACCTCAATTTCTTTCATAGCCATTCTATAGTTTTCAAAGTAGATATCTTTTAACTCTTTTGTTAGGTTTATTCCTAGGTATTTTATGGTTTTTAGTACAATTGTAAAAGGGATCAATTCCTTGATTTCTCTTTTTATTGCTTCATTATTGGTGTGTAGAAATGCAACAGATGTACATTGAATCAAGCACATTGATTTTGTATCCTGCAACTTTAGTGAATTCATGAATCAGTTTTTGGTGAGGTCCTTCAGGTTTTCTACATAGAGTATCACGTCATCTGTGAATAGCGAAAGTTTGACTTCTTCCTTGCTAATTTGGATGCCTTTTATTTCTTTTTATTGTATGCTTGCTTAGGCCAAGACTTCTAGCACTATGTTAAATAAAAATGGTGAGAGTAGAATCCCCGTCCTGTTTATGACCATAGTGGAAAAACTGTTTTTCCCCAATGAGGATGATATTAGCAGTGGGTCTTTTGTATACGGCCTTTATGATGTTGAGGTATATTCTTTCTATCCCTACATTGTGGATGAATTTTATCAAGAATGAGTGCTGCTGTATTTTGTCAAATACTTTTTCTGCATCTATTGAGACGATCATATGGTTCTTATCCTTTATTTTATTAGTGTGGTATATTACATTGATTAATTTGCAAGTTTTGAGCCATCCTTGAAGCCCAGGAATAAATCCCACTTGATCATGGTGAATGATTCTTTTAATATAATGTTGGATTCAGCTTACTAGTATTTTGTTGAGAATTTTTGCATCGATGTTCATCAGCAGTATTGACTTGTAATTTTCTTTTTTAGTGGGGTCTTTGTGTGGTTTTGGAATCAAGGTAATGACAGCCCTGTAGAATGAGTTTGGAAGTATTCTTTCCATTTTTATTTTTTGGGAGCAGTTTCAGAAGAATAGATATTAACCCCTCTTTAAATGTTTGGTAAAGGGGTACGTGAGTTACTCAGTCAGTTAAGCGTCTGACCTTGGCTTAGGTCATGATCTTGCAGTTCATGTGTTAGGGCCCCATGTCAAGCTCTGTGCTGAAAGTTCAGAGCTTGGAGCCTGCTTTGGATTCTGTGTTTCCTTCTCTCTGTCCCTCCCCTGCTTATGCCATGTCTCTCTCTCTCTCTCTCTCTCTTTCAAATATAAATAAATGTTACATAAAACAAACAAAAGTTTAAAAAAAATGTTTGGTAGAGTTCCTTTGGGAGCCATCTGTCTTTTGAATTTTGTTTCTTGGGACATTTTTGATTACTGATTTAATTTCTTTGCTGGTTATTGGTCTGTTCAAATTTTCTATTTCTTCCTATTTGAGTTTTGGTGGTTTATATATTTTTCCATTTGTTCCACATTGCCCTATTTGTTGGCTGTACTTTTTTCACATTATGCTGTTATCATTGTTTATATTTGTGTGGTGTTGGTTGTGATCTCTCCTAATTTGTGATTTTAATTATTTGAGAACTTTCACTTTTATTTTTGATAAGTCTGGCTACAGGTTTATCAATTTTATTATTCCTTTCAAAGAACCACCTCTTAGTTTCATTGATGTGTTCTACTGGATTTTTTTTTTTTTTGTTTGGTTCTATATCACTTATTTCTGCTCTGATCATTATTGTTTTCTTTCTTCTTCTGGCTTTAAGCTTCATCTGTTGTTCTTTTTCTAACACTTTTAGGTTTAAGAAATAGGATGGGTGTTTGAGATTTTTCTTGCTTCTTGAGGGAGGCCTAAATTGCTCTATGCATCCTTCTTACGACTACTTTTGCTACATCCCAAAGGTTCTGGGCCATCATGTTTTCATTTTCATTTGTTCCCATGTTTTTTTTTTTTTGTTTGTTTTGTTTTTTTTAAATTTATTCTTTAACTTCCTGGGTAAACTATTGATTCTTTAATACAATATACTTTTTGTTTTGTTTAAAATTTTGTTTAATGTTTATTTTTGAGAGAGAGACAGACAGACTGTGAGCAGCAGAAGAGGAGAGAGAGGAGACACAGGATTCAAAGCAGGCTCCAGGCTCTGAGCTGTCAGCACAGAGCCTGATGCAAGGCTCAAACACATGAGCAGCAAGATCATGACCTGAGCTGAAGTTGGACGCTCTACCAACTCAGCCACCCAGGTGCTCCAGTATGATATACTTTAACTTCAATGGATTTGTGCTCTTTCCAAATTTTTTCTTGTGTTTGACTTCAAGTTTCATAGCACTATGGTCTGAAACTATGCATGTATGATGCCAATCATTTTGTATTTGTTAAGGCCTGATTTGTGACCCAGTATGTGATCTATTCTGGGGAATGTCCCATATGCACTAGAAAAGGATATGCATTTTGTTGCTTTAGGATGAAATGTTCAGAGTATATCTGTTAAGTCCATCTTGTCCAGAGTGTCATTCAAAGTCATTGTTTCCTTGTTAATTTTCTGCTTAGATGATCTGTCCATTGTTGTAAGTGGGGTGTTAATGTTCCCTACTATTATTGCATTATCATCAATGAGTTCCTTTATGTTCATTATTAATTATTTTATATATTTGTGTGCTCCCAGGTTTGAGGCATACATATTTAAAATTGTTAGATCTTCTTGTTGGACAGAGCCTTTATTATGATATCGTGTATTTCTTCATCTATTGTTATGGTTTTTGGTTTAAAATGTAGCTGGTAATTTTTTTTTTCAATTAGAAGATCAAGTTGTCAAATATATATATTTAATTTTATTTATATCCAATTTAGTTAACATATAGTGTAATAATGATTTCAGGAGTAGAATTTAGTGATTCATCACTTACACACAACACCCAGTGCTCATCCCAACAAATACCCTCCTTAATACCCATCCCCCATTCAGTCTCTCCCCTCACTTCGCATCCCTCCAGCAAGCTTCACTTTGTTTTCTGTATTTAGGAATCCTTTTGGTTGGCCTCCCTCTGTGTTTTTTTTTTTCTTATTTTTGCTTCCTTTCCCTTATGTTCATATGTTTTGTTTCTTAAGTTCCGTATATGAGTGAAATCATATGATATTTATCTTTCCTGACTGACTTATTTTGTTTAGCATAATACGTTCTAGTTCCATCCACTTTGTTGCAAATGGCAAGATTTCATTCTTTTTGATCACCAAGTAATATCCATTCCATATATATATATCACATCTTCTGTATCCCCTTGTCAATCAATGGACATTTGGGCTCTTTCCATAATTTGGTTATTGTTGAAAGTCTTTCTAACATATACTTAACATGCTGATTGAGAAAGACACCCACATTCAGGCAGCACGTTGGCTTCCTGAGGGGAATGGGCACCCCTCTACCTTCATTTGCTTAAGTGCATCTTAGCTACTATTTAGATTGAACAAAACCAACACTCAAAAAATGGACAATTGACTGCAAGATTTCTGCAAGGAAAAGTATAGATTGAAAAAGATTCTAATAATGCAAACTGAGTAAACGATAACAGCATGGTGAAATGGCATGATTTCTATTCCTACTTCTTACAGATTTGGTAGATTAAAAAATTATTCATATTTTTTCAGTGTTCTAGAACAATGGGAACTTTACATGTAGGGTGTGGAGATGAATAATTATGAAAGTGAACCATCAGAAAAATTTGGATATTACTGAGAGGAGAAAGATAATCAAATTTGGAGTTAGTTGTGTGTTTGCACCAGGCTCTTTTTTCACTGCTAGATGGGCGATCTAGGACCAGTTAATGAGCTTCAGAGCAGCTTAATTTTCTCATCTGTAAAATAGAGACAGCAATTTCATGGGTTAAAGGAGAATAAAGTATGCAAGCATCTAGCTTGGTTCCTGACACAACTGGTATGCAAATTAGTTCTCTTTGTTTTCCTCTTCACTCAGTCCTACTGAACTTTATGAGACATTTATTTCTCTAATCCAGAATTAGGTGGGCAAAGTAAAATAAATATGAGTTCAGGATCATATTTGTAAAAAAATATCTAGTTTGGGGCTGGTGCAGAAGGACAGTTGCTCCAGTGCACAGAAGCTTGGGGTTTGGAATAAAGTGCAGCAAAAAGCAGGTGTTCAAGTTGGCCACCCTCAGCAGGTGTCTCTGCCCCTATGCAAGGAGTGCCATGGAGCCTGCAGGCTATTTTGTCCCCGGGGAGGGAATGCCATCTCTTGCAGATCCACTCCATGAAGGGAGAACTCTGTCTGCCAGTACATCCCAGGGGATCCACAGATCGCTCTGTCTGCCCTCCTTCTCCACAGGAGCACTGCAGCAGCTGCTGGGCTCAACACCCACCACAGTGTGGACATCTAAAACCAGTCTTTGAACTCCGCTGGTGGTCAAAACTCATGATATTCAGCCACTCTAGCTTTCCCTGTCAATGGCTTTGGGGCAGTCTTACTCTTAGGGGACCCCCTGTGCACTGTGCACTCTCTCTCTCTCTCTCTCACCTCTCTCTCTGATTAGGGCTCCCTCCCCTCCATAGCACCCCCATCCTCTTCTCCCACAAATCACATCTCCACACCTCCTGCCTTCCACAATATAGCCTCTTCTCTTCCTCTAGTTCTGCAGTTTATTCTACCAGTCTTCAGATGGGTCTCTTGGATGTTCAGAACTATTTGATATTTATCTAGCTGTGCTTGAGGGACGAGGCAAGCCTAGGGTCCTCCTCCTATTCTGCTATCTTTCCCCCTATTCCTCTAAAATTGCCAGTGTTCAACAGTTTTTACAAAATTGGTTACTTCATACAAGTCAGCCTGACCTGTCAGTTGGTGAACGTACTGTCTCACAGGCTCAGATAATTAACCCTTCCCAAGGACCACAGTCATTTGACAAATGTTCAGTCATCCTTTTAAAAAATTCCTATTGATGGGAGAGTTGATTTTACTTGTAAATACATATGTACTATATTTTATGATATCAAACTATCAGCATTCCCATCCACACTATACATTTATAATTTTTTAATAGTAGATTACCTGGGAACATTTATTTTAAATTTTTAATTACTTCTTTTTAGGTTTAAGACAGTTATCGAGTTTTTTTCTGCCAACCTTGGACTAAAGGACTAATGTTACAAATCCGACTCACCCCGTCTTCCCACTGGAGGCAAGCATGGCTGGAGAAGTATAATATATGCAATAATCCTAGTTTGGATTCATTGTCCCTTCCTTTGAGGAGCATCAAATACCTTATAGTCACTACCTAAGTAATCCTTTTGACAAAACCAGTAAGTAGGGAAAAAGTTAAAAAGTATAAGAAATGATTGAATTCCTTCTACGATTAGATTTTTGATAATGGAGTCAAACTCACCAGTTAATAAGTAGTTACTCTTCGAAATAATAAATTTAAGGAAAGCTTGTAATTTGGGGGCAATTCCAAGGGAAAAATCTGAATATTTATGAGATCAACATGTCCTACCTTTTATTTTAGTACCTTCTTCTAATCAGTGAGCCTTATTTTCTGTTTAATTGAAGCACAGAATTGATAAAATTTATATTATGCATATAATATCTCTAGTTATAGACTCCTGGTTTATGTTATCTGAAAGGGCATAGAATCCAACCTGGATCAGAATATCATCCCCACTTTCCAGGCTAAAAGTTTTATCCAGAATGTCCTAAGGTTAGGCGGAATTATTTTGCTATTTCCCTCAGGCTTTGGAGAATTAAGCTATGTTTCAAGGAGACAGCCGGTTCAGCAAGATGAAATACTAGACCATCTGTTGCTAAACTACCCCCAACACATACATTCCACACACATTCTACATATTAATTATATAGCCACCTCTGAAAACATGACCTTTACATCATATAAGCTAATTTGAAAATTGTTTACAAATGATTTTATTCACAAACATCTATTGGTCATTTTTTATGTGCTAGACACTATGCTAAGTGCTTAGATATGTTGAACCATAATCTATATAAACTTTCATTAAATTCTTTGGGTTTTAATTTCATGGAATTTTAAAGCATGTCACCCTACCCTTTAATAGTGCTTCTGTAAAATTTATAATGTAGAATTATAATTCATATCACATTACGTTAAGATATTTAAATTGCTGGAGTATGCTATATAACGTGTGCATCGAGCACCTATGCTTTGAGATTTTCTAAATACCTCATTTGCAAAGTTTTTCATTTTATAACATCATTGAAATTCTGAAAACTAATATATGAGACTTTGGAGTGAACTACTTTTTATACTTAGCTTTCCAACTTTCCCCAGAGTCTATAGCAATTGTTGAATTTGAAGATGGACATTCCATTTTATATATTCAATTATATACCAATGTTGATCCTGATCTGGCAGCAAATCTTTTGCTTTTGACCTTGCAGTTGGCCCTTGGCCCTTGGTGTGGCTTCCTTTATTAAAAAAAAATAATGTTTATTTATTTTTGAGAGAGAAAGAGAGACAGAGTGCAAGAGGGGGAGGGGCAGAGAGAGAGAGGGAGACAAAGAATCTGAAACAGGCTCCAGGCTCTGAACTGTCAGCATGGAGCCCAACATGGGGCTAGGACCTACAAACCATGAGATCATGGACTTAGCCAAAGTCAGATGCTTAATTGACTGAGCCACCCAGATGCCTCTATTGGCTTCCTTTTCATTAGAGTGATGTATGTAGCAAAATGTGCCCAAATTTCACCATGTAGGGGTATGATAGATTGTAAAGGGAAACCAAAATTCTTCCACTAGTAGAGTATGTATTATTTTATTTTCTGTTTTTATAATTTTTCCTTCTTCTCCTTCTTCTGGATGGAGAGGTGCTTCATAGTCCCCATTCTATGTGTCAGTGATTCCACTTATGTGCTGAGCTCCAGCCTCTTCCTTTTATAAGTCCTCTAATGAAATCATTTAAAAGATGTGTTATCTTACCTAATATTCAAAACAAGTAGGTATTAGAGTCACAAATGCTGAAGAGCTGTGCTGCGCAACACAGTAGCCACTGGCCATATATGGCTTTAGAGCACATGAAATACAGACTAGTCCAAACTGAGGGGTGTGATAAGTGTAAAATACATAGCATGTTTTGAAAACCTAGTTTGGGGGGCGCCTGGGTGGCTCAGTTGGTTAAGCGGCCGACTTCAGCTCAGGTCATGATCTCACAGTCTGTGAGTTCAAGCCCCACATTGGGCTCTGTGCTGATGGCTCAGAGCCTGGAGCCTGCTTCGGATTCTGTGTCTCCCTCTCTCTCTGCCCTTCCCCTGCTTACACTCTGTTTCTATGTCTCTCAAAAATAAATAAAAATGTTAAAAAAAATTAAAAAAAAACCTAGTTTGGAAAATATGTAAACTATGTCATCAATATTTTTTATTGATAACATGGAAATGATAACATTTTGGATATACGAGGCTAAATAAATGACATCACTAAAATAATTTCCCCTATTTCATTTTCACCACTTTAATGCGGCTACTAGAAAAAATTTAAAATTACATATGTGGTTGATATATTTTTATAGGACAACACACTGCTCTAAAAACTGAAAAGCTCCTGATACAGGAAAGAATCTCAGGATTATAGCTTAGAATTACAAACACTTGAGCTTTGTTTCTTTGCTTGTTTGATAAAAACTTCAACTGCCTTGACTAGTAAAAACAGATACCAGGAAGGTTCCTGAAAACTGGAAGTGCAATTGACCTTGGATACAAAGCCTTAATCATAGTCAAATGACTGAACATGAAAAAAAAGAAAGAAAAAAAAAAGGACCAAGGTAAATCAATGAAATTATTTCAGTGTCTGGGATGATAAATGCAACAAGAGAAGGACAGCGATGACTACAGACAAGGAAGGACATGCTGGGGGTGGTGTGGGAATCTTGAAGACGGTAGGGCTATGTTACCTCGGGCTCTACAGGTGAGACAATTGAAAGGAAAGCAGAGCTACTATAATAACATATAATTATAATATATCTGCTTGGGATCTCAGATACGTCTAGTTAGGATGTGGCTCTGCCGTCATCCCTGAGAACAATGGTGTGAAACAGACAAAATATATATTGTGAACTCCATTAAGCTTGAATGGGTCTGTGACTAGACCCAATATCACAGTAGGAAGTATGTGATCTTTATTATTTCCACAGATTCACAAGAAAACTGAAGTTTAGAGAGGTTAAGTAACTTAATCAAATGAAAAAGCTAGCACAAAACAAAGTTAGATTTTAATCCAGTTCAAGCTGACTTTGGATTTCATTGTTATCTTCTGTGTTCTTCTTCCCCTATCAAAGAAGATACCTGCCTTTAAGTACATCTCAGCCTAGTGAAGATATTTTTTTTATAAAAACAAATTATTTGTTATAATCTAGGCTCAATATATACTTTTTGGCTGGTTTTCTCTGCTTTTAGAGACACAATTTTGAATATGTTACTTAACATTTTCATGTTTATTTATTTTTGAGAGAGAGAGAGAGAGAGACAGAATATGAGCAGGGGAGGGGCAGAGAGAGAAGGAGGCACAGAATCCAAAGCAGGCTCCAGGCTCTGAGCTGTCAGCACAGAGCTAGACACGGGGCTCAAACTCATGAATCACAAGATCATGACCTGAGCCAAAGTCAGACGCTTTATCAACTGAGCCACCTAGGTTCTTCTTGACCATGTTATTTTAAAATGTGCTAGAAACGAGAAGCCATCTAGTGTAGTTTCTAGTCAGAGGAGTTTGATGTCTTATTTTTGCACAGCAAAAAAAAAGATCTCAAGGACCCATCTTTATGGTCAAATTGGCATAGGGAGCCTTACTGGTGTCTGCAGCTTACAGCAAGATGGTTTTGACTGCAGTCATATCTCAGTGCTCATTGCTTCAGTGCATGTAAAAGTTGTGTTTATACTATGCTATAGTCTGTTAAGAGTATAATAACATATTGTCTAAAAAACCCTATGATGAATATGCCTTAATTAGAAATACCTTATTGCTAAAAAAAAGTTAACCATCACCTAAGCTTTCAACAAGTCATAATCTTTTTGTTGGTGCAGGGTCTTACCTCTATGGTGATGCCTGTTAACTGATCAGGGTGGTGGTTGCTGATGACTAGGGTGGCTGTGGCCATTTCTTAAAATAAGACGACAATGACCCTTGCATTTGGATTGACTTCCTCTTGTTAATGATTTCTCTGTAGTATGCAATGAATGTTCTTTGATAGTATTTTACCCACAGTAGGGCTTTCAGAATTGGAGTCAAATCTTCTTAAAGGCTGTTGCTGCTTTATAAACTAAGTTTATGTAATACAGTAAATTCTTTGTTACTCTTTCAACAATCTTCATATCATCTTTGCCAGGAGTAGATTCCATCTCAAGAAACCACTTTTTTTTTTTTTTTTTTTGTTTGCTCACTCATAAGAAGCAACTCCTCATCTGTTGAAATTATATGATGAGATTGTAGGAATTCAGTCCCATCTTCAGGCTCCACTTCCTTTTATCCCTTTTATCACCTTCCCCCCCCCAAATATATTTTATTGTCAAGTTAGCTAACATAACAGTGTATACAGTGTGCTCTTTGTTTCAGTAATAGATTACCGTGATTCATCGCTTACATACAATGGCCAGTTTTCATCCCAACAAGTGCCCTCCTCAAAGCCCATCACCCATTTTCCCCTTCTCCATGCCCCCCCCTTCAACCCTCAGTTTGTTCTCTGTATTCAAGTCTCTTATGGTTTTCTTCCCTCTCTGTTTGAAATTATTTTTCCCTTCCCTTCCCCATGGTCCTCCGTTAAGTTTCTCAAATTAATTCTACATATGAGTGATAACATCTATATCTATCTATCTATCTATCTCTATCTATCTCTATCTATATCTATCCATCTATCTATCATCTATCTGTCTCTATCATCTATCTATCTATCTCTATCTATCTCTATCTCTATCTATCTATCTATCTCTATCATCTATCTATCTATCTATCATCTATCTATCTATCTATCTCTATATCTGTATCTATATCTATCTGCCTTTCTCTGACTGACTTATTTCACTTAGCATAATACCCTCCAGTTCCATCCATGTTGTTGCAAATGGCAAGATTTCATTCTTTCTCATTCAGGCTCCACCTCTCATTCCAGTTATCTTGCTATTTCCACCACATCTGCAGCTACTCCCTCCACTGAAGTCTTGAACCCCTCACAGTCATTCATGAGACTCAGAATCAATTCTTCCAAACTCCTGTTAACATTGATATTTTGATCTCTTCCCATGAATCATGAATGTTCTTAATGGCAACTATTATCCCAAATCTTTTCCAGAAGGTTTTCAATTTTCTTTTGCTCGGATCCATCAGAGGAATCACTAACTGTGGCAGCTAAAGCCTTACAAAAGGTATTTCTTAAATCACGAGACTCGAAAGTCACAATGTCTCCTTGATCCATGGGCTGCAGAATGGATGTTATTTAGCAGGCATGAAAACAACGTTAATGTCATTATACATCTTCATCAGAGCTCTTGGCTGACCAGGTGCATTGTCAGTGAGAAGTAATATTTTGAAAGGAATCTTTTCTTCTGAGCAGTAGGTCTCAACAATAGGCTTAAAATATTCAGTAAACCATGTCGTAAACAGATGTGCTGTCATCCAGGCTTTGTTGTTCCAGTTATAGAGCACAGAGTAGATTTAGTGTAATTCTTTATTTAGGCCCTAGGATTTTCATTATGGTAAATGAGCATTGGCTTAAATTTAAAGTCACCAGCTGTACTACCTCCTAACAAATGAATCGTCCTACCCTTTGAAGCTTTGAAGCCAGGCACTGACTTCTCCTTTCTAGCTATGAAAGTTCTAGATGGCATTTTCCAATATAAGGCTGTTTTGTCTCCATTGAAAATCTGCTGCTTAGTATAGCCACTTCCTGAATTAGTTAATCTTTTTGATTACTTGCTGCAGCTTCTACATCAGCACTTGTGGCTTCACCTTGCACTTTTATCTTAGGGAGGCAGCTATTTTCCTTAAATCGCATGAACCAACCTCTGCTGGCTTCCAACTTTTCTTCTGCAGCCTCCTCACCTCTCTCAGCCCTCACAGAATTGAAGAGAGTTAGGGGCTTGCTCTGGGTTAGGCTTTGGCTTAAGAGAAGGTTATAGCTCGTTTGATCTTCAGCCCAGACCAGTCACTCAAACTCTCCCTACTAGCAATAAGATCCACTTTCCTAGCATTCATGTGTTCACTGGAGTAGCGCTTCTAATGTCCTTCAGGAACTTTCCCTTTGCATTCATGATTTGGCTAATTGTTTGGCACGAGAATCCTACCTGTTAGCCCACCTCAACTTTCAACGTGCTTTCCTCACCAAGCTTAATTATTTGCAGCTTTTGATTTGAAGTGAAACACGTGGGACTCTTCCTCTCACATGAACACTTAGAAGTCATTGTAGGATGATGAAGCGGCCTAATTTTTAATATTGTTGTGTCTTAGGAAATAGGGAGGCTTGAGGAAAGGAAGGGAAATGGGAGAATAGCTGGTCTGGGGAGCATTCGGATCACACAGTGTTTATCAGTTGTGCTTGGGCATGATCTGTGGAACCCCAAAACAACTATAATAGTACATCGATGATCACTGATCACGGATCACCACAGCAAATATAATAATAATGAAAGAGTTTGAAATTTTGTGAGAATTACCAAAACGTGACCCGGAGATACGAAGTGAATAAATGCTATTGGAAAAATAGCGTTGATAGATTTTCTCAATGCAGGGTTGCCACAAACCTTCAATCTTGAAGAATCGCAGTATCTTTGAAGTGCAATAAAATGAGGTACACCTGTATAGTGTTTGGTGTTGATTGCGCGGCTCATCAAAACGATCGTTCTAATAGTGTAGATCTCTTTCTTGTTTTCTCTTCTCTTCTAAAGTTTGTTTTGACCAGATTCTGTTCTCACTCTTCCTAATTAGAATTTTGAAGGACCAAGGCTTACTCATCTCTACAATCTCATATAGTCCAGTGTGTAGCACAGTGCTGATGCTTCGTCATCAATAAATATGTTCACCCAATATGAGTATATTGACGTGCAGTAAACACTTAACAAATAGAAAATTTCTCTCTCTTATGGTCTAGGGGCACCCCACCATGCTGGGGATAGAATAGTGCATATGGTTGTGTGCCACACATACCATCTAATGAGAGACAATGACATATCAGTGTGATAAACCCTGCCCATGTGTAAGCACAGGGTGCCGTGAGAACACCTGTTTTGGTAAAAAGCTGAAGATTTCCAGGAAAGGTGCTATTTAAGCTGAGACCTCAGGGAAGAGGTAAACATGGAGAAAATGTTGGGGAACTGGTAGAAAAGGAAAGGTGTTTCTAGAAGAAAGAGGACAGAAAGAAAGAAAGAAAGAAAGAAAGGAAGGAAGGAAGGAAGGAAGGAAGGAAGGAAGGAAGGAAGGAAGAAAGAAAGAAAGAAAGAAAGAAAGAAAGAAAGAAAGAAAGAAAGAAAGAAAAGAAAAGAAAGGAAGGAAGGAAGGAAGGAAGGAAGGAAGGAAGGAAGGAAGAAAAAGAAAGACATTCTGGACCCATAGTTCGTTCAGTTTGGAGTTTGGTTGGAGGGTTTAATTAGGGGACGGAATGAGAGTCAGAGGAGTATGGGGAGAGAAGGAGAAATGTTCAATCAACATTAAAGGAATTACTTTAAGAAGCAATATATCACACAATGTATTTCATTAAGAATTCTAAGATGATTCATTTAGAGTATAAATTTTAGACCATTTTATTGTAGAAGAATAGTTTATGTAATTAAAAAATTAAAATGGATTTTAACCTGATAATATGGGAGACCTCATATTCATAGATAAATATGCATATGTATTGTATGTCCACCTCATTGAGATTCTATGGTCTGTACCATACTTATCATGAGGGACATTTCCCTCATGATAAATGGGCTTCATTAGTAGTGGTTTGAGGCATTATTATTTATTCATCTATAAAGGTTATGAAGATTCTATTAATTCATTTTCCAGGAACTATTATTTTAAATTCCAAATGCTTTGTGCTGTTAGCTTTTACATGAATAAGGGGAAAATCAATTCTACTTCTTAATTTGAATAGTTTGTAAATTTGGGGGGCAATAGGTTTGAATAAGAGAACTGCGTGAAGATGCATATCTGAAACCCAGTTTTTAAGTCTCGGTCTTTTGGAAGGTATGTTGCATTCCTTCATCGTTCCACTACGTTCTCTCAGGTAACCTAACTTCAAAACTGATATAACATTTTCTGTGGACGGGGCTCAAAAGGATCAATGAATTAAATATTGTTCATCATGTTCCAAAGAATAATATACTATTTATAAAATTTCGAGGTTAGTACTATTATCTCATATCCAGTACTTTTTTTTTTTTTTGGTGGATTCAGAGAAGGAATCCTAAATAGGCATTAAGAATTAAAAAAAATCATTAAAGTCTGTACATTATTTTATCTATTAATGGATTAAGTTTATCTGTAATATTGTTATAATAATTATTGATGCAAACTATTTTGTGCCACAGTACGGTCTCATCACTTTTGTACTTCTTAAATCAATGATTTTTTTTTATGTGTTTGGACACGAAAGGATGCCCTCGGTGGAGAGCCACAAGGAAGGAGAATTCTCATTTGCATTTCTATCCTAACTAACTTTTATCACAAATAATGCCGATCTTGCAGACTGTACCTGTGCTATACGCAAGTGGAGATTAAGGTAAGCCTAAATTCATATAATTTTCATTTTGTGGCCTATTAGAAAACTAATAAAACAAGCCATTTTTCTTGCCCCGTGGAGTTGAAAGGAAAATGGGAGAGATTAATGAAGGGACTGATCGAGGTTAGAAAATAGGAACAGAGTAAGTTTTTTCCGTGGTTCCGTCTTTTCCTCCATAAGGAGTAAATTTATTAGGCATTTACTACGAATCCAATATTGAAAAGATGAGAGAAGAAAAGTTACGTTACATACAACCCTTTATTAGTTTTGTGACCTGAAATCAGATATTAAAGATTCTTCAGTTATATGTAGCGCATGCAGTTAAATATGCAATCATGACGATTGTAATAGAGGTTTGGGCATTTCGCCCTTCCCTTCAAAAACTATGGTGGTAAAAGCTCCTCAAGAGATTCACAGCCACGGAGTCTTTGCACTCACTGTTTGCACGCCAACATTTCTAGTCATTTCAGATTAGGAGCCTCTGGGGTTTGCTCTAATACAAACCTTCCCGCCCTCCCCCTGACGCTCACCGCTCTCCCCTCCACTTCCCATCTTGATGGAGTAAAAAAGCAAACAAAAAAACAACACCCCCCCCCCAACTGGTTTTACTGGGTGAACAGGGGCGAGGAAGGTAAGGAAGGAAGATGGAGAGAAGGAAGAGAAGGGAGGAGGGAGGGACGGATGGACGGACGGAATGAAATGAATGAAGGAGCGATGCTGTCCTTTCCCCGCGTTATGTTTTCCGTTCCCTGCGCGCTCTTCTCGCCGGCTGCAAAGTAGCCTCTCCCCCTGGCTCGGCCCCCGCCCCGGCCCCCTAGCGTCGGAGCCCCGCAGCCGGTGGCTGGCGCCTATCTCTTTAAATGACAGCTGTGGCTCGGGTCCCAGTCCGGAGCTTGACGTCAGTGCCGCCTCCCCGGCTGCGAGGAGTAGTTAGCGCCACCGTCCGCGCCCGCGGCTCGCTGCGCGCTCGCAAGCTGCTAGGGCGGCGAGTTTTCTTTGCTCCGGCCCCTCCTCCAGCCCTCCCCGCGGGGAGCCGAGCGGCCGCCTAAGAGCCTCTCGCAAGTCTCCCTCACACTTCCCCGCCGTCACCCCAAAGGAGCAGCCGCTCCTGCTCGCGCCTCCACCGCCGCCGCGGCGCCCGCCGAGCTCCTCTCCCGCGCTTCGCTCCCCCGATGGAGCCCGGGCGCCGCCGCCGCCGCCGCTGCCCCGAGCCCTGAGCGGGGACGCCCCGGCCGAAGGAACGTGCCGCCCGGCCCCGAGGGCGCACCAGGCGCACGCCGAGGCCGAGGGCTGCCGGGGGTGCCAGGCGCGGGCTTCGGGAAGGAGAAAGTGCTGCTCTCCCGTGTGTCACTTGGCCGGCGGCGGGGGGACCATGGCTCTGAAGGACACGGGCAGCGGCGGCAGCACCATCCTGCCCATTAGCGAGATGGTCTCCTCGTCCAGCTCGCCCGGCGCGTCTGCAGCCGCCGCCCCGGGGCCCTGCGTGCCCTCGCCCTTCCCCGAGGTGGTGGAGCTGAACGTGGGAGGCCAGGTCTATGTGACCAAGCACTCGACGCTGCTCAGCGTCCCGGACAGCACTCTGGCCAGTATGTTCTCGCCCTCCAGCCCCCGGGGCGGCGCCCGACGCCGGGGAGAGCTGCCCAGGGACAGCCGCGCGCGCTTCTTCATCGACCGGGACGGCTTCCTCTTCAGGTACGTGCTGGACTATCTGCGGGACAAGCAGCTCGCGCTGCCGGAGCACTTTCCCGAGAAGGAGCGGCTCCTGCGCGAGGCCGAGTACTTCCAGCTCACCGACTTGGTCAAGCTGCTGTCGCCCAAGGTCACCAAGCAGAACTCACTCAACGACGAGGGCTGCCAGAGCGACCTGGAGGACAACGTCTCCCAGGGCAGCAGCGACGCACTGTTGCTGCGCGGGGCAGCGGCCGCCGCGCCCTCGGGCCCCGGAGCGCACGGCGGCGGCGGCGGCGGCGGCGGCGCGCCGGACAAGCGCTCGGGCTTCCTGACGCTCGGCTACCGCGGCTCCTACACCACGGTGCGCGACAACCAGGCGGACGCCAAGTTCCGGCGTGTGGCGCGCATCATGGTGTGCGGGCGCATCGCGCTGGCCAAGGAGGTCTTCGGGGACACGCTCAACGAGAGCCGCGACCCAGACCGGCCGCCCGAGAAGTACACGTCCCGCTTCTACCTCAAGTTCACCTACTTGGAGCAGGCGTTCGATCGCCTGTCCGAGGCTGGCTTCCACATGGTGGCGTGTAACTCCTCGGGCACCGCCGCCTTCGTCAACCAGTACCGCGACGACAAGATCTGGAGCAGCTACACCGAGTACATCTTCTTCCGTAAGTTCCCTGGGTCCGCGTTTCCTGCTCCTCCCCGCCCCTCCGCCGCGCCGCGCGGGGTTAGAGTCCGGCAGGAACCCGGACCGGGCAGGTGTCCCCGGCGGGCGCTGGTTAACTAGTAAGCGCGAAGGGCTCTCCCTGTAAGGCTCTGTCACGCTGCGGGCACAATTTACGGTTTCGTCCCTTTCGACTCGCGTCTCCACCAAGTACGGAACACGCAGTTTCCAAGCATTCCGTTTTCTTAACTTTATTGGTTGTGCCCTCTTCCTTGCCCGGCTCCTGGAGGCGCTGGGCTCCCTCGTGCGGAGGGCCGGGAGGAGACATGGAGCACCGGACTGTGCGCCTGAGTCTTCACCCTTCTCTCTGCTTCCGCGGGATTCCGGGGGGCTGACTTATGTGGGTCTCACCGGGGTCCCTCCAGAGGGCAGTTTAGCATCGAGGCATTACCGCGCACCGCCAGGATCACCTCCAGTTGGTGCCTTTCTGGCGCAGGAGCTTACAATTACGGTGTTTTTGGAAGGCGACCACGCGAGCGACTGTGCCGACCGAGCTCCTCGGGGCACCAGGGCGTGAGCAGTTTGTGGGAACGAGGTGTCCATCCGCTCTTAGAAACCTCAGATTTCCCCCCGCCAGGCGTCAGTGACCGCTGATTTCCAACAGCGGAGGGTGGAAGCAAGGAGAGTTTGGATGTCTGCTGCTGTCAGAGTTGGAGCTTAGGAAGGGACTTGGTGCGTGCGTGCGTGTGTGTGAGTGTGCGTGTATGTGTATGTGATTGTGTTTCCTTTCTAGAAGGGCACGTGCGAAAGGAGGATTGAGTCCGCTTTCCCAGCGGGAATAAAATGCAGCGGTTTTCTGAAATGAGAGAACGAGGGCGAGGGTTTGGAAAGCATTTGGCACAGTGCTTTTCGTAGTGCGCTTCCGGAGGGGGCTCTGTGGAGCGAGTTCAAGGACTGCACCAAATATCACTGGGGTTGGGGAGATGGGACCGGAACGGTAATCAGTGACGCTTATCAAGTGAAAGAGGGCCACAACTAGAGGGCTCTTTGGACAAATGAAAAGGCTGGCCTGGCAGCAGGAACATCATTTGGCAGACTTTTTTTTTTCCTTTGGCAAGACACAGAAGCTTTAAAACTTGCCTGTAGAGTTAAGGAGAGTACCAATGACAGCCTATGAGGAACTAGACCAACATTAATTGTATCTCTCTCTCTCTCTCTCTCTCTCTCTCTCTCTCTTTTTGGTAAGTCACTCACTGTCAAGAAACTAGATAATTTACTGTACTTTATTTTGACTAGAGAAGTGGAAAGGACTTTCCCCCCCTACAGGTGCAAGCTTGAATGGAACATGCTCGTTGTGTCTAGTAGCCTTGGAAATAGGGTGACAAAACAGCGCACTGGACCTCACTGGTAGATTGTCTTTTTTAATAGTGCTGGATTTCCTGTGAAAATCATTTCCCAGAGGAGCAAAGAAAGTGCCCTTGAAGTAGTAGATAACAATCTAATTGTTTTAATTATATCGAAGTGTTATTTTTGACACAGCAAAGAGTTTTATAGAAAAGCCATCCAAAGGAAGGTAATATTTTATTGCCTGTATAAAATTGAGATTGCTTCCATATAAAGTAATTAAAACATTATTTAGCATCACCGTTCCCATTTTTTTATCAATGGAACCTTAATTACCACGTTAGCTCTGAAGCATTTATGTCATTCCAACATGGATATAGTTCCAAGCATTTTAGAAGATGAGATGAACTTTGGACTCTTTTTGGGTTAGTGGTTTTTATTAGAGAAGACACGAGCATACATGTTCAGAAGTTCAGATTCTTGCATTTTGAAATCTTTCACAGTGTTGGCCTTTTTCTCAGAGAGTTGTGGACTTGACGTGTCCATTATTTTATGAAGAGAATATAGCTTGTCTCTCAATTATGAAAACATTCCCTTAAAATAATTTATTGTAGTTGGAAACTCATACGCTTTAACTAATAAGGCAGTTTGAGAGATATTTGGAACTTGGGATATTTTACTTCTGGAGACGGAAGGAGCGTTAAACAAAATAAAATATCCATATTACTAATGGCTGTTTGCAGAGTTCTCCTCATACAACTAATGAGCCAGCCTGAGATTCATTCATAAAAGTCCTAGAAATCTAAGCAACCCACAGCGCCTTCATTGATTATTCTGTGGGGGAAAATACATTATCCAGGTTAAATATTTTTCTTCTAAAGTGGTATTCTAGTCACCGACCAAGCAAATGTAATATAAAAGAAACCAATGTGGCATGCAAAATACTGTATATGCATTTACTTCATGGTTTTTTTTTAAATTTTAGTGTTTATTTATTTCTGAGAAAGAGAGACAGAGCATAGGCAGTGGAGGGGCAGAGAAAGAAGGAGATACTGAATCTGAAGCAGGCTCCAGGCTCTGAGCTGTCAGCACAGAGCCTGACACCGGACTGGAACTCACAGACTGTGAGATCATGACTTGAGCCAAAGTCAGATGCTTAACCGACCGAGCCACTCGGGCACCATAGATTGTTGCTTATTTTCACAAGTTCTTTTGCACAAGATTTATTTTAATATTGGAGAATGAAAATACATGATAAAATTTTTGTATTTCCATTTCCTTTAGTTAGGTAAATGATATAGATATAGAGTATAATTACTTTGTCTAGCAGTCTCTATTTAAAAAGACTTTTAGTCTTATTAAATACGTGTTATTCATAAAAACAAAATTATTGGATGAACTGGTTTGTCCACTATGTTTTAGTGGTAGAAGAGTGTCTTTTATCTTTTATGTCCCCCTTGACACAGTTTTTTCAACAAATATTTATTTTAGGGTATCAGTCATTTTAACACCTTTAAAAATCCAGGCTCTGTGTGACGGCAGTATAAAGGTGATCTTAAACTGTAGAATGGTAGTTTATACACTGGAACATCAATTTCAGCTCCTCCCGCCCTCTCCCCACTTGCCTCTGAGTTTCTATACAGACGGAAAGAGAGTGGCAAATGGTTTGGTAATCCCAGACACTGCCACTTGCCAATATATGATCTTGGTTAAATTATTTACTTTTTCTTCTGAGTCTCCATTCTCCTGCCTGGATAACGGGGGTTATTATAGTACCAATTTTATAGGAGTTGAGAATACACGTAAAGTGATTAGACCAGTGCTTGACACATGATAAAAGCTGAACAAATATTAGCAGTTGCAATTAGAAGCCATATTATACAGACCTTACTGTTCTTGTCAATTTTAAATTTAAATTTTGTTTTATAGTAAGTATGGTTGAATTAGTTATAAAGTTACTTATAAAATTATTTTGCAACTAAATGATAGGCTAATAAGCTTTTAAAAGGTTGGCACTACCAATTTAATAGTAAGTTCTTTCCTGGAATTTCGATTTTTAGGCCGAGTTCAAGGCACCTAGGTTTGCCAGTCATATTACAGTTAGATTTTTTGGATCAATTCCAAAAGAACCCTTTTCTGATTCAGAGCCAAGAAGTGTTTTAATGCTTTCCACTAGGACTTGAAAGTTTGGTAATATTTTCTGACAAACACTGAGCTGGATTCATTATCTCCTTAAGTGCTTGTATTCAAGTCATTGGATTCTAATGCTCAAGGTTATATACAGGCTATTAAACATTTAATACCAACTTCATTTGGCTTCATGGACACTTTTATCTGTTTTCAGTGTTAACTCATTATTTACCAAGTCTTTTAGATTCTGGAACCTATACTAGTGATACTTCATTCCGTATTAGTCTTTTGATACTCAAGATTGCCCTTTTAAAAAAAAAATAATGTTTATTTCTGAGACAGAGACAGACTGTGAGTAAGGGAGGAGTGGAGAGAGAGAGAGAGAGAGAGAGAGAGAGAGAGAGACAGAATCTGAAGCAGGCTCTAGGCTCTGAGCTGTCAGCACAGAGCCTGATGCAGGGCTTGAATTCTCAGACAGTGAGATCATGCCTAACTGACTAAATCAACCAGGTGCTCTGTCATTTCTTTTTTTATTTTTAAATGTTTTTTTTAAATTTCTTTTAATGTTTATTTTTGAGAGAGAGAGAGAGAGAGAGAGAGAGAGAGAGAGAGAGAGAGAGACAAAGCATAAGTGGGGGAGGGGCAGAGAGAGAGTAGGAGACACAAAATCTGAAGCAGGCTCCAGGCTCTGAGCCATCAGCCCAGAGCCCGATGTGGGTCTCAAACCCACGGATCATGAGATCATGACCTGAGCTGAAGTCGGCCACTCAACAAACTGAGCCACCCAGGTGCCCCTCTTTTTTTTATTTTTATTTTTATCTATTTAGAGAGGGAAAGAGAAAAAGTGCACACGGGCCAGGTAGGGGCAGAAAGAGAGGAGAGGAATCCTAAGCAGGCTCCACACAGTCAGCTTAGAGCTTGATGCAGGGCTCGATCTGATGAACTGTGAGATCACGACCTGAGCCTAAATGAAGAGTCAGAGGCTTAACCAAGTGAGCCACACAGATGCCCCTGTCCTTTATTATTTTTTTTTAAACTTTATTTTTGTATTTTGAGTGAGAGAGAGAAAGTGAGAACATGAGTCGGGCAGGGGGAGAGAGAGAGAGGGAGAGAGAGAATCCCAAGCAGGCTTCACACTGACAGTACAGAGCCCGGCGTGGGGCTCCATCTCACAATCATATCTCACAATCGTGAGATCATGACCTGAGCGGAAATCAAGAGTTGGACACAACACCAACCAGCTACCCAGGTGCCCCTAAAGACTGCGCTTTCTTTAAGGAAAGCTGAGTGATTTTTGTGCTTTCTGGGTTTTTCTGGGAAGGGGGTTTTCTGTTAAGTGTGCTTCTGGCTGTTTTTAGCTATGTCTAGAAGACAAGACATTTTACATTGGCATTGTGTTATAGACAATAGATAGTTACAGGCATGGAATGTGATAGACTACCCACAATTAGAATAAACATTATATATATCCTTTATTTCTCATAATCAGTGTGTTTACAGAATGGTAGTACTGCTCTTCTCTTAAAACGATTCCAGTTATGTACTCTGTATGTTGGCTGATGGATAATATTTGGTGTAAAAGTCTGCACTTCACTGGGATGTACTTGATATTCTTTAAGTTTGGTATGTTTTGTTGTTGTTTTGATGTATGAGAGTGCCAGATCCAGGAATGAATGCTGTTACTGACCTACGAATTCTGATTTGTCTTAATGGATTTTAATATCTATTCTTTCAAATCTGTTCTGATTTATTTTACTGTGTTGGGCTGAAGATAGCTAGTTGAGTTGAAAATATTCAAACAGCGCTTCAGTCCTTTGTTAGCAGGCCTGTTGTATTAAAAGGTATCTAAGAAATATCTTTTTTTTTAAATGTTTATTTCTTTTTTTTTTGAACTTTTTTTTTAGTGTTTTTATTTTATTTTTGAGAGACAGAGACAGAGCGTGAGCAAGGGAAGGGCAGAGAGAGAGGGAGACACAATCTGAAGCAGGCTCCAGACTCCGAGCCGTCAGCACAGAGCCCGATGCGGGGCTCGAACTCACAGACCGTGAGATCATGACCTGAGCCAAAGTCAGCCGCTTAACCGACTGAGCCACCCAGGCGCCCCTATTTCTTTTTGAGATACAGCGAAAGGCTGGAAGAGGAGTAGAGTGAGAGAGACAGAGGGTCCGAAGCAGGCTCTGCATTGACAGCAGAGAGCCTGATGTGGGGCTCGAACTCACGAACCACGATATCATGACCTGAGCTGAAGTCGGGCGCTTAACTGACTGAGCCACCCAGGTGCCCCACTAAGAAATATCTTTGAAAGGTTATCCTATTTATAAGCCTACCTTTACATTTTTATATTATTTTCTAGTCTAAAAATGTTTCTAATTTTATTACAAATATTGTTGTATGGAAAGTAATTTTGTTAATGACTTTTTAAAAAGTTCTTTTCCTTCTAAAGCCTTACTAGTTATTTTCATAATTATATTGGGAAAATTTCTTTTGCATCCACATGACTGAATGACTTTTGAGTCAGTGGAAACTAAGCAAAAGAAACAGGTAACTTTTTAAAACAGCAACATCCTGATTTCATGTAAATAGGTGCATGACTAAAGCTGACAGAAAATGACAAAATCCTTGGCCTGCAAAAAGTCTGGAGGCTGTGCTATGGCATTGGCTCCATTTAAAGGCATTGAACTTTTGTGTCTGGCATAATACTGTCTCTGAACTTGATCTTTTTTTGTAGGGTTATGACTTTAGCTTTCCCTGCTACCCTCTACAGCTTTTTGTTGGTCAACTGTTACTCACATTATGAAGCTGAAAGACCGATTGATTATAAATTTTATTTGGTAAAGTTCTTTCTCTTTTATAGCTCAGAATGTCAGAATTCACAGTGTGTGTGTGTGTGTGTGTGTGTGTGTGTGTGTGTGTGCACCTTAGTTAAAAAAAATCCCTTGGAAAAAAGAGAAATAATCTGTATGAAAATAAGCATTGATTATTACCTATTCTACTGTCATGAGTTATTAACTGGTAAGAGTTAAAACTGTGAAAATGATCATCAACTTGTCATTCAAAAGTAGCCCTCGTTTGATTACGAAAGTGATACACGCAGCTTTAAAAATTTTACAAAAGTAAAATAAAAAAAAAATACCAACAGTAACTGCTAATAAAAATTTTGATTTATTTTCTTCCAGTCTTTTTTCTATTCACATGTAGGTGAGAGACATATGTTTTAAAAGTTATGGTTGTCCTATACAAATGATTTGTATGATGTCTTTGTTTTTCTTTATACATTCGATACACCTAATGACACTTTTCCATGACGTTAACATTTTTATTGATGTCTTAGATAATAAAAGTGTAATACATGTCCTTTGCTCCAGACAGTATTATAAATTAATCTTGGTGTTAGGAGCTTAGAAAATTGATTTTTTTCAAAATAGATTGTATAATGAAAAGAACTAATATCTAATATTGTGATGTGTTTTATGCACATTGCAATGTTCCTTGAACTTGGCATTGGTTCCCTACTACTTCAGTTGGGAAACTATGGTTTGAAGAGGTTAAGTACCATCCCTGGGTCATAGAGCTATATGGGGCTGAAGTGGAATTTGAATGGTTCTGTCTTACTTCGAAGTCCTTCCTCCTAAACATTTAAAAATTATACCTGTTTCATTCAGTCAATTTGACAAGTATATTCCAATGTCCACTGAGTACTTAGTACTTAGCTCGACAAGCAAAAAGAGGCAGTTTGAACTATATATTAATGAATCAAATATTTCTTAATCTATGTTAAATTTCATAGGAATACAGTAGCTACGTATTTTATGTCTTCACTTGATGAAAGGGTTAATTTTTTTTTAATAAAGCTACCGTATTCATGAATGTTTTTTATACTAAGAAAACAAACCATTTGACTCACTTTAGTACTTTTTTGAAGAATAAGTAGTATCTGTAGTTTTGATAAACTGACTTAAAATTAAACAGTGCTAGGGTAGTCATATACTCCTTTTCTATAGAAAATTCATTTTCATTTTGTATATTAGAACAGATTTTATATGTTCTTTTCTTAGAAGGTGGCATAATGAAGAGGCTATTATAGTTGAAATCAGGCTTAGTACTTTTATATAGTTTATTGGTTGTAAATATTGGTTAGTGCCATTAAGTTATATACTTGGTATAATTAACTTAAAAACAGTATTAAATACCTGCTGGGTATTGATATTGCTATTTGGTATTTTTGCAGCCTTATTTTGGAAATATGTGTATGTATGTGTGTGTGTGTATATATGTATGTTTATATAGTATACATATGTGTATTTGAAGTTCTTGGAAAGTAGCATTTTAGGTTACCATTCTGTTTATATTTATTTACAGGTATCATTTTTAAATCTTTTTTTGAATTAACTTCAGGGTATTGGGTGAACCGTCAGCAGTTAGTACCAGCCATTATCCTGCAAGACGTGCTGGTGGCTCTTCTAATCGAGTTCATTGTTTTAGTAGTGAGAGTTTTGCAAGGAGTTGCCTAAAGATGAGAATAACTTTATTCAGAGGATTTCAAACTCACTCCAATAGGTTAACTACTTTATACCTTCTAAGTGTAACGGTGAACTTCCAGCCGTTGACTCGAATACACATGTCTTGTGCTTATCAGCGGTAGACTTCCCATCATTCATTTCTGTGTGGGAGTATTTCACGAAATCTAATTATTCTGCAAGACTAGTTGTACTTTGCACCTTCAAAAACAAAAGTAGATGGAGTATTTTATGCAGAGCTTGTATTATTTACAATTTTGTATCCTAATCCATTGGTTTTTTAAGTGTATTCCTTGGTATCATAGTCATGAAACACTGACCCTTGCTATAGAATCCTTTTGTGTTTAGTCTCTGCACTTCCCGGGGCCCAGGTTCTGATTGCATTTTCTACAATATGTCATTCCCTTTCTCTCTCTTTTCTCCTTTCTTGATAGATTCTGTTTTCTCCTAACTTTATTGAGATATAGTTGACATATAACATTTGGTAAGAAAGTATACAACGTGTTGATACATTTACGTATTGCAATATGATTACCACCATAGTGTTTGCCAACACCTGTATCAAATCACAGAATTACCATTCCTTTCTTGCAGTGAGAACATTTAAGGTCTACTGTAACAACTTTAAAGTATGTAGTACAATGTTAATTATAATCACAATGCTGTGCATTAGATTCCCAGAACTTAATCATCTGATAATTGGAAGTTTGTACCTTTTGACCAACATCTCCCCATTCCCTCCACCTGTCAGTCTTTGGTAACCACCATTCTATTCTGTTTCTATGAGCTTTATTTATTTATTTATTTTTTTCAGATTCCATGTATAAGAGGTATCATAAAGTATTTGTCTTTCTCTGTCTGACTTAACTCACTTAGCATAATACCCTCGGTGCGTCCATCACAAATGGCAGGATTTCTCTCTTTCTCGTGGCTAAATAATATTCCATTGCATATATTCCACACTTTCTGTATCTATTTATCCATTGATGGATGCTTAGGTTGATTCTATATCTTGGCTAGTATGAATAGTGCTGCAGTAAACCTGGGGGAGTGCAGATATCTCTTCAAGATCCTGTTTTCATTTCCTTTGGCTGTGCACCCAGAAGTGGGACTGCTAGGTCATGTAACAATCTCTTTTCATGTTGATCTTCTGCATTAGTCCTCTCCTTGAAAGTTGACACCAAGTCTTATTTTTGTGTTCTCAGCAACCAGTGCAGTGGCTAGTACACATTAAGAACTCAGTAAGTATTTGTTTTTTGAATAAAAGTGCAAATTAATGGATGAACCGGAGATGTTGGTGGTTCCATTAAGGTAGTTATTGAATTGAGACTTTGTATTGCTTCAATTTAAATTGAGCTTATTGAGCAATTACCAGGCTACATCATGGGACAAGACATACACATATGAATGAAAGAGACCTTGCATTTCAATGGTGATCTTAGTAAACCTAATGTAACTGTGAATTATGTTATTAGGTATTAGTGTATTAGCAAGAGGCAAGAGTAAAGAGAAGTTGTTACACAGGCATTTACGAAGAATGAAAATAAGTAAAGTGTTAACAAAAATAGGAGGCAGATGAAACTATTTTTATACATGAGCTTGTTAGCATCGTAAACATACACACACGATGCCCACACACATTTATTTATATTAAAACTATATGAAGGATGTTTGGCAAATGCTCTGTGCTGCAACCTATCTGAAACCACATTGCTGAGTATTTGCCTTTCAAAGTATCTCAGATGTGGAGTGGTGCTACCCCCAGACACGGTCAGGCCCTATTGTAATATAAGGTCAGTAATCACCTGGCTACACCTGTAGGTGTTGCCAAGGTGAGGATCTGGTTAACTGTATATTGCAATCTCTATCCTTAGCTTTTAGGAGGGACCTTAAAAGACTCTTAACAGATATTACTACTTTGTGATCGATATTGCGGTATCAATTTTACTTATATTCATTAACCCTGTGTCAAGGTAGTTCATAAAAATAAATAAACTTTTCTGGCAATAACAGCACATGTTTCATGATACTGGATAGGATGCTCATTATTTCAATGTTTATTCACCAAATTTAGTTTGATGCTTGTTTGGCAGGTAACTTCGTATGTTAGTTCTACCGTATTGTAACCATTCTCATATTAAAGTCTATTACGTGGGGGTGGGGAGTAAGTTAGATATAACAAAAGGATATAAATAAAAACATATATAGTGTTGACTTCTGTTCCCCAGAATAGTGAGTGTTTTAACCATTCAGTCGTGTTCTTCCATTTCTTCCAATAATTGTAATAACCAAACTTTGAACATAGATGAAATTTATATTTCTCTTTTTCATCATTTTGTGTAATTAGACAGCTGTAATTTTTGGTATAAGGAGAACAGGGAGAGCAGTAGTATGCTTAGGGGCAGACAGTAACACAATCTGTTAGCCGCCACTCCTAAGAAGTAAAAACCCTGAACGTTATGAATGGTTTAGTATTCTTTGGTCAGATTCCTTGACTATTTCTGGATCTATCTTTGAGATCTTAGGGAAATAATTTGATCTCCCTTCTGAAGGGAAAGTGAGGGAAACGATAATGCTCATAGGTTTGTTGTGAGGATTAAATTAAGTAATCCATATAAAACACTTACAAGAATATTAGGCACAGATTAAGTGCTCAGTGCATGTTACCTGTTGTCAGGGCTGCAGATCACAGAACTGTTCCCATTTCCCTACATTGTCCATTCTCAGCACCAGGTTTCTTTTATTTTTCTTTTTGAGAAAATTGGTAGCAATGCCTATCCAGGTTGCTCTGAAAAGGTCTCATCATTATTAGAGAAATTTTACAAGAATTATTGACCTAGTAAGTATAAAATCAATGTTAAGATATTGTTTTTTAAGTTTATTTATTTTCTGCTGTCAGCGCAGATGTGGGGCTCGAAGTCATGAACCATGAAATCATGACCTGAGCTGAAATCAAGAGTGGGATGCTTAACGGACTGAGCCACCCAGGCACCCCAGTGTTAAGATATTATCAAAGTAAGTTTATTCTAGTTAGTCCTTCATTGCTTAGGAAAAAATGTATTTTTCTTGGTTGAGTGCCAGTCACTGGTCAATTTTTACACAATTAATAGGAATGCTGGTATTCACTGATTATTGTCTCAAATTGTAGGGTGTACTTAGGCAAAGCACCTCTTTTTAAAATATTTTTTAATGTTTATTTTTTTAAAAAAGTTTTTAATGTTTTTATTTTTGAGAGAGAGAGAGAGAAAGAGACAGACAGAGCATGAGCAGGGGAGGGGCACAGATAGAGAGGGAGACACAAAATCCGAAACAGGCTCCAGGCTCCGAGCTATCAGCACAGAGCCCGACGCGGGGCTCGAACTTGGGAACGGTGAGATCATGACCTGAGCTGAAGTCGGATGCTCAACCAACTGAGCCACCCAGGCGCCCCTAGTGTTTATTTTTGAGAGAGAGAGAGAGAGATAGAGTGTGACAAGGGGAGAGGCAGAGTGAGAGGGAGACACAGAATCTGAAGCAGGCTCTAGGCTCTGAGCTGTCAGCACAGAGCCTGAGGCTGGGCTCGAACTCACAGACCATGAGATCATGACCTGGGCTGAAGTTGGATGCTTAACCAACGGAGCCACCCAGGCGCCCACAGGCATATTTATATTCCATATTTATATTTCTTGTGAATGCATTTAGCTTTGATTTTCAGCAGTTTTGTGCAAGAGAACAAATTATCATAGGGCCAGGTGGGCTCAAACATTGCTCAGAATCTGGGCACTTGGCCAAAAATTTTAGGCTAGAAATTGGATTTAAATACACATTTCCACAATTTTGAGGAAACCGTGTTAGCTTTCAACTCATCAGCTCCTATTGAAAGTAGGCCACACATTTTGAATGTAAGTTTTTTAGTTGTTGAAAGTCCAGGTATGTGAAGAAAGCAGAGAGATCTGAGGCAGATGCTCGCAGCCACTCAGAGGTAATGCTCCCATATTTTGATCTCTTTTCTTCTGGTTGGTGAAAGCTGCATCTAGGAGAACTCTTTGCAGATGCAGGGTAAGGATTCATATATATAATTCAGTGATTTCTGTAACATTTTTAAGTTTAAGGTGTGCAGTGTGTTACTTTGATATGTTTATATATTATAATATGATTTCCTATGGAGCAATATTTATCTGATTATATAATTAGAGTGCAATGTTATTGGCTGAATCATTATACTGTGCTTTAGATCTCTGTGGCTTATTTATGATTGTTTACAGTTTGTATCCTTCAACATCATCACTCTTGGTGTCCACCCCCACGCCCCCGCAATCCCCTGGTAATCACCAATTTACACCATTTTTACAGGTTTAACTTTTTAAGATTCCACACGTAACTGATATCATATAGTACTTGTCTTTGACTTATGTTGCTTTGGATAACATGTGAAGGGTCCATCCATGTTGTCACAAACAGCAGTATATTCTTTCTCAAGGATGAATAATATTATATTGTGTGTATACACCACATCTTTTTTTATTTATTATTCCATTGCTGAGCATTTCCATATCTTGGCTATTGTGAATAATGCTGTGATAAACATGGGCATATATACAATCTCTTCAAAATCCTGTTTTCACTTCCTCTGGGTATATGCGCAGGAATGGAATTGCTGGGTTGTAAGACAGATCTATTTTTAATTTCTTGAGAAACCTACATATTGTTATCCTTAGTAGTTGGACCAATTTACATTCACACCAACAATGTATAAGCGTTCCTTTCTCCTCACATTCTTGCCAGCACCTGTTATCTTTTGTATTCTTGGTGATAGCCATTTAATGGATGGAGGTGATGTCTCATTGTGGTTTTGATTTGCATATTTCTTTTTTTTAATGTTTATTTATTTGAGAGAGAGAGAGGCAGAGAGAGTGAAGGATGAGCAGAGAGAAAGGGAGAAAGAGAATCCCAAGCAGGATCCACACTGGCAGTGCAGACCCTGACATGGGGCTCTATCTCACCAACCGTGTGAACATCACCTGAGCTGAACCCAAGAGTGGGATGCTTAACCAACCCAGGTACCCCGGATTTGTATATTTCTGATGATTAGTGATGTTGAACATTTTTAATGTGCGTGTTGGCCATTTTGATGCCCTTTTTGGAAAAATATCTATTTAGTTCTGCCCCCTTTTAAATTATACCATTTGTTTTCTTGTTAAGTTGACTGCGTTGTTTACATATTTTTTATATTAACTCTTTTCCAAGATATGGTTTGCAAAAATTTTCTCCCATTCTGTAGGTTGTTTTTTCATTTTGTTAATTTTTTTAAATTTAATTTAATTTTTTTGTTGTTGTTGTTGTGCAGAAGTTGTTGTGTTTGATGTAATTCCATTTCTTTATTTTTGCTTTTGTTTTTTGTGCTTAGGGCATCACATCCAAAACACCACTGTCAACACCAATGTCAATGAGCTTCTTCCCTATGTTTTCTTTTCTTTTTCTTAACATTAAAAAATATATTGATGTATAATTGACATATAGTGTTATATTAGTTTCAGGTTTCATGATATTGACCTGATGATTGTGTATATTACTAAGTGCTTACCACATCTGTCACCAGATGATGTTAGTACAATATTATTGATGATATTCCCTGTGCTGTACTTTTCACCTTAGGGATTTCTTTATTTTATAACTGGAAGTTTTGTAATTCCTAATCTACCTGATCTATTTTGCTCATGCCTCCACCTTCCTCCCCTCTGGCAACCGCCAGTTTGTTCTCTGTATTTCAGAGTCTGTTTGTTTGCTCATTTGTTTTGTTTTTCAGATTCCACATGTGAGTGAAATCATACAGCATTTGTCTTTCTCCTTTTGACTCATTTCACTTAACATAATACCCTCTAGGTTCATCTATGTTGTTATAAATGGCAAGATCTCATTCTTTATTATGGCTGAGAGATGTTCTATTGTATATATAACACATCTTGTTTATCCATTCATCTTTTGATGGACTCTTGGGTTGCTTCCATATCTTGGCTTTTGTAAATAATGCTCTAATAAATATAGGGGCATGTGCATCTTCTTGAATTAGTGTTTTCGTTTACTTTGGGTAATTATCCAGTAGTGGAATTACTGGTTCATATGGTATTTATAAGTTTTTGATGGACCTTCATATTGTCTTCCACAGTGGCTGTACAGTTTGCATTCCCACCAGCAATGCACAAGGTTTGCCTTATCTTGACATCCATATCCAACACTTGTTATTTCCAGTCTTTTTTTTTACTAGCCATTCTAATGTGTGTAAGGTGGTATCTCTTTGTGGTTTTGATTTGCACTTCCCTGATGATTGACGTTGAGCATCTTCTCAAGTGTCTGTTGGCCATCTGTGTCTTCTTTGGAGAAATGTCTGTTTAGGTCTTCTGCCATTTTTTAATCAGATTTTCTCTTGGTGTTCAGTTGTACAATTTTAAAATATATTTTGGATATTAACCCTTTATTGGATATATCATCTGCAAGTATCTTCTCCCATTCAGTAGATTGACTTTTTGTTTTGTTGATGGTCTTCTTTGCTGTGTAACTTTTTTTTTTCATTTTAGTGTAGTGCCAATAGTTTATTTTTAATTTATATTTTATTTTGAGTATAGTTGACACCAGTGTTACATTAATTCAGATGTACAACTTAGTGATTTGACAAGCTTATACATTATGCTATATTCACCACAAGTGTAGCTACTCTCTCTCCCGTTACATCTACATCACTCACTATTACAGTATCATTGACTGAGTGCTGTGACTTTTCTTTTTGCTTTTGTTTTCCTTGCCTGAGGAAGCATATCCATATATTGCTAAGGCTGATGTCCAAGAGATTATTGCCTATGTTTCATTATAGGAGCTTTATTTTCTCAGGTCTCAGGTTTAAGTCTTTAATCCATCTCGAGTTTATTTTTGTGTGTGGTATAAGAAAGTGATTCAATTTCATTCTTTCGCATATGACTGTCCAGTTTTCCCAGCACCATTTGTTGATGAGACTGTCTTTTCCCCATTGGATATTTTCGTCTCCTTCATCATAATTAATTGACCATAGATGTGGGTTGATTTCTGGCCTCTCTGTCCTTCTCCATTGATCCATGTGTCTGTTTTTGTGCCAGTACCATACTGTTTTGATTACTACCCCTCGGTAATGTATCTTGAAATCTGGGATTTTTGTGATACTTGCAGCTTTGCTCTTCTTTTTCAATATTGCTTTGGCTATTCAAGGTCTTTTGTGGTTCCATAGAAATTTTAGGATTATTTGCTCTAATTCGATGAAAAATGCTATTGGTATTTTAAAAGGGATTGAATCTATAGATTGATTTGCACAGTACAGATGTTTTAATGATCTAATTCTTCTAATCCATGAGCCTGGTGTATCTTTTCATTTGTGTTATCTTCAGATTCTTTCTTCAGTATCATATAGTTTTCAGAGTATAGGTCTTTCACATCTTCGGTTAAATTTATTACTAGATATTTTATTCTTTTTGGTGTAATAGTAAATGGGATTGTTTTCTTAATTTGTCTTTCTGTGACTTCATTATTAGTGTATAGTTATACAGCAGATTTATGTATATTAATTTTGTATCCTGTAGCTTTACTTAATTCATTTATTAGTTTGCATAGTTTTTTTTTTTTTGGTGGTTTTTAGGGTTTTCAATATATAGTATCATGTGACCTGCAAATAGTGAAATTTTTACTTCTTCCTTATCAGTTTGGATGCCTTTTATTTCTTTTTCTTATCTGATTGCTATGGCTAGGACTTCCAATACTATGTTGAATAAAAGTGGTGAGAGTGGACATCTTGTTTTCTTCCTGATCTTAGAAGAAAACTTCTCAGTTTTCCACCATTGAGTAGGTTATAGCTGTGGGATTTTATATATGTTGAGATATGCTCCCTCTAAACCCACTTTATTGAGATTTTTTATCATGAATAGGATGTGGAATTTTGTCAAATTTTTTTCTGCATCTATTGAGATGATCATATGTTTTTTATATATTATACTAATTTGTGATAAGTGTTTAGGCATGAGTGTGTGTGTGTGTGTGTGTGTGTGTGTGTGTGTGTGAGTATGTGTACACATGAGAATTCTTTGGAGGAACATAGGTATAACTCCATGGCCACTGCAGGCATAAGAATGTTTGCCCTCTGAACTGTGGTTGAATAATGACATTTGTTTTAGAAAAATGTAATACCGTTATTGATCTTGACCTTTTGTTGAACTTGCCTATTTAGAGGTAAACTCAGTATTTTCAAAGTGATAATATTTTTGATTTCTGTATTACACCTGAATCCCTTTCTGAGAAATTTTACCACTTGAAGAAATGAAAAGTCTATTCCAGAGTCCAGATTTTTTTTCTTATTTCTTTCTCTTTTCTATGAAGAAATCTAGTCAAATTAAAATGAGAGTTCATCTAGTCATCATTTTAAAATGTTTATTTATTTTTGAGATAGAGCATGAGCAGGACAGATAGAGGAGAGAGGGAGAGAGAGAATCCCAAGCATACTTCATGCTGTCAGCACAGAGCTAGGTGTGGGGGCTCAAATTCCAGACCTGTGAGATCATGACCCAAGCCAAAACCAAGAGTTGGATGCTTAATCGACTGAGCCACCCAAGTGCCTCTACTTTTTATTTCAGTCAAGTTGACCTGTAATGTATCGATTTAGTATGATTCACAGACAGGGGTAAAGAAGATATGTATTTGTTTTGTAACAAGAAGATATAGAACTTGTTAACAGTCGTTAATGTTGCTGGTAAGTGGAACCATGGATAAATATGCTAGGAAGTCCAGCTTCTAAGATTCTGTAGTTTAACATAATTATTTACGTTTCTTCTGCTGGACTGATGTATTTCTAAGGTATATAGAACCAGTACTTTAGTTTTATTTTCTGTGTTAGCATGTTTGGGCTGTAAGCTTGGTTATTTCAGGTTGTCTGTTTTATAGCTACCACTATCAAGCCATATTTATCATAATTATAATTTGGTACTTAGCATTCATACTGTGAAGCTTGGTAATACTCAGTATTTGGCTATATATATATATATATATATATATATATATATATATACATATCAGTAGTAGATTTACCCTACAGTTTCAGTACAAGCACCAGGCAATAATGGCTACAATTATAGTTAAATTGTATGCAGTATTTTATGGATTGTATTGTGTCTTCCCAAAAAGGTATGTTGGTGCCTTAATCCTCAGTACCTCAGAATATGTGATCGTATTTGGAAACAGGCTCTTAACAGTGGTAATCAAGTTAAAATGAGTTCATTAGGGTGGGCCCTCATCCAATGAGACTGGTGTCATAAGAAGGAGAAAATTTGGACATAGAGATATAAGCGTGAATGCACACTGGTAGAATACCATATGAACACAAAAGTGGAGATCAGGCTCATGCATCTATAAGACAAGGAGTGCTGTAGATTGCCAGAAACTAGGAGAGAACCATGGGATGGATTCTTCCTCGTGGCCTTCAGGGAGAATCAATCCCATCAATACTTTGATATCGGACTTCTAGCCTCCAGAACTGTGAGACAATAAATTTTTGTTGTTTAACCATCCTGTCTGTGGTACTTTGCTACTGCAGCTCTAGCAAAGTAATATATTCATTTCAAACTCTTTGTATTGTAAAAAATCAGGGGAAAGTTTGAAAGTACAATGATTTTTAACCCTCCCCTGTTTTGTAGAGGTGTCAGTGACAGACCGCGGGCTCCACTGTAGATAATTTAAGCTATAAAAACTTCCTATAAAGTATAACACAGATAGCACACAGATTGCATGGAGAGCCTGAGTGTCCAGGGATGATTCCCGGCCACCCTGGAGAATAGGGCTGTCAAGGCTCTGATGCCTTGCAATGATGTGGAACTCAGAATTAGGCAGTTGCCATAAACTTGCATCGTCTAGACACACCCCCTCTGCCAAGATCCGTAACAGTCAAAATAAGATCCTCAGCAAACTGCCTGCCTCCTCTTATGCCTCAGTTTGCAGTGTCTGGTTGTGCAATCTTAATCACATATGGAACCCTAGTGAAAAGAGACTCTACAAATATGCCTTTAAAAACAAAAACAGTAATAACAGATCTTTATAGTACATTAACAACATTGGTCTGTGCATCCCCGTTTCTTATTTTTATTATTGTGTTTAAAATTTAAACCATTCAGTTAATTATAACTGTACTGGAATTACAACTAAAAACTTTTAAAAAATAAACCATTCACTCTCCACCACTTCATCCCTGTAGGCATTCTAATGTATTTAATGTATATCTTTATATTTTTGTGTCCTCGAAAATGTGTATTTCTGTTTAATTTTCCTAAATTATCAATTTACGTATATATTATTTCAGATTAAGAACTTTATTTTAAAGATTTCTTCGTTTTCATGTGCCCATTAAAATGAATTGGTTATTTCTAACTGCTGCAAGTTACCTTCTGGTGTGTAATTTTACTCAACTAACCTCTCCCCCACTGATCTACACTCAGATTACTTTCAACTTGACCATGACCAAGTCCACTATGGTCCTGTGTGAGAATTCTCTGAAGTATACGTCTAGGAGGAAAATTGCGAGCTCACTGAAGATGCATATACTGCATTTGATTTAGTACTCTCAGATTCTTCTCTGAATGCATGCACCAGCCTTCACTTCAGAGAACAGTGCATGAGGGGTCCCTTTTCTCAAGTTTCCTGCCAACACTTGGCAAAATTCAGTTTTCTAATTGTTGCAAAAGGGATGAAAAGTGATATTTCATTGTCATTTTAAATTTCTTCTCTCTCATTACTAATGATAGAAGTACCGTTTAGCTCTCTATTCTCTGTGAATTGGAAAGATATTGGAAAGATTTTGAGTGTGCCCGTCAACAGGAGCCTCTAGAATCTCTCTCCGTGGCCACCTTCTTTCCTTATTAAAATTCCAACCACAACAATAGCATCATCAACACATGCTTCTCCACGGCATGAAGAAATTGCTCTTCATGCACATGAATATTTTACTAGCCTTTCTCACAAAGGGGAGACCGCAAGTCTCATTAGCCTTGCCCCCATTTTGGGTAATGTGCAGTGGATTTATGAGGTCTAAGTGTGATTTCTTGTGAATTAATATATTAATACATGTATGTTATTTGCCCTCAGTGCATCCATAAACAATATCAAATGGGACATTTGGATGACTTCAGTAAGAACTTTTCTTCCAAGAATGGGCGAATGTTGGTTGGGCACACAGCATCACAGGTCTACAGCAAATCCCGCTGTGCAGAGAATGGAGACTCCCCTTTACTGACCATAGAATAAATTTCTTATTAAGACTCTCTGGTAGCACCTGGTTCTGCTATTGAGAAAAAACAAAAACCCCTTGCCTACTGTCCTTTATGATCCCTTTCTTAACTTTCTGCGACACTCTTTTCTGTTAATAGTCCTCTGTGGCCACATCTGAAGGAGGCACTGGGTAGCACACACTTTTTGCAACAACACAGACTTCACGGAAGTGTGGACTGCTTTAAGGGTTAAGTAACCTAGACTATTGATGGCCAGTCTTGCAGTTTCTTTGGCAAAAGAATTCTTTCAAAATCGTAGTGCACTTTTGGTCAGTTTCACAAGCGAAGTAAGATCAATCGAAATCTTGTGTTGTATCATTTTTTAGTCTCTTTATTGATTTATTTTGAAGACTCTTTATTTTGTGTCCTCTGCGAGTCACTCATTTCAAATAATGTTTTAGGAGGATGGTGCCGGCTTTGTCATCCTCGTGTGAAAGAGTTATATCCCCTGCTAACGCCGCCGTTCTGTAGTTAGATATTGTTGTTGCTGTTGTTTCTTAACGTAAATTTTTATATTACGAAAATTCTAAACAAAATGAAAAAAAAAAACAGAAATAAAAGTAAAAAACATCCTCCCATATATTCATATCCTAGATTTAACAAGAATCAAGGTATCACTTCATCTCTCCGATATTTTTTTACTAAATCATTTTAAAGAAAATCCAAAACTTTGTTGTTTCATTCCTACAAACTTTATATCTAAAACAACAAAAAGAGACTTTTTAAAAAAATTTTTTAATGTTTATTTATTTTTAAGATTGAGAGAGAGATAGAGCACGAGTGGAGGAGGGGCAGAGAGAGAGGGAGACATAGAATCTGAAGCAGGCTCCAGGCTCTGAGCTGTCAGCACAGAGCCCGACGTGGGGCTCAAACTCATGAACCGTGAGGTCATGACCTAGGCCAAAGTCAGATGCTTAACAGACTGAGCCACCAGGGGCCCACAGATACTTTCTTATATAACCATTCTTCCAATATCAACTCTACCAAGATAAATAATTTTTGTCAAAATCTGATGCATAATCCACAATCATATTTCCAAAACTGTCTCGAAGATTTTTAAATAGCTATTTCTTTTTCGTTGTTGTTGTTAAATGTAGGATGGTATATGTTATTTTTGTGTGCCTTGTCTCAATAAAGGATAGCTCCTCCTCTCTCTTTCTCTCTCTTTTTTCTGTCTCTGTCTCTGTTTCTTTACATGTAATGCTATCAGTTTGTTTGCAGAAATAGAGTCTGTTGACCTGATTAATGGTCTATGTTCTGGATGTGGAGGCTTGCTTTCTTGTGACCTCATTTAAAGTGTCCCTTTGTCTCTACCTTTTCTGTAAAGGGAGAGTAACTCAACCTTGATTAGATTCTGCTTTTTTTTTTTTTTTTTGACAAGAGTATTCCTGGGGGTTCTGTGTAACTCTGTTAATATCTTAGTTCACAGGAGACCATTCCACAAGTGCCAGCTTGTCCCATTTCTACTGGTAAGTAATCTGCAGATGCCAGTAGGGTCAGTGTGATCCCTTCATTGTAAGTGCCCATGAAAGACTGATCAAATCATTATCTTTTAAATTTAAACCTGAGTTACTTAATCTATATATATAATATATTAATATATTAATTATTATTAATATATTAATTAATTAATATGATTAATTATATATATAATAATGGTTTCAGGAGTAGAATTTAGTGATTCATTCCTTACGTATAACACCCAGTGCTCATCCTAACCCATGCCCTCCTTATCATCAATGACCGTCGCCTGACACAGATACTATATTAGGGGATGCAAAAATTGTGATTTTCTCATTTTATTGTTTCTTCCACATTTGTTAGGTGGAATTTTATAATGAAGTTCTTGATAAATCTGAAATGTATTACTTAAAATACAGTTCATAGAAGAAAGGCAGGGGAAAACACATAATCCTTTTTAGTTTCTTGCCATTTTCCACAGTAAGGGGTTGGTTCCGAGTAACTTCCAGTGATATTCAGTGAGCTATTAATATTGTTTTGGTATTTGAGGGCTTCTCTTTTCCTCCCTGTTGTGGTTGTCCTCATCCTTGTTCTTCTTCTCCTTCACTGCTTCTTTTCTCAGTATCCCTCCCTCTCTCTGTCTCTGTCTCTGTCTCTCTCGAGTGTAGTTGTGAAACCATGGCAATTTACCTATAAGTATTTACATCAATGACATTTATTATTTTGAATGCTCAAACTGCGCAGTCTTTGACCAGTGAGAGACTTGGTGCTCTTGTGACAGCCCATTAGGTCCTTGGAAGATTACCTGCCATGACATGGCCGCATCTTTTAACGGCTTCAGTTGGTGGTATGGAAATAGTTGGATTTGTTGGCTCTGTAAGTTTCAAGATTCTAGGATTCTGCTTAAAATTCTTTTTCAGGCTTCAGGCAAAGGGAGAAAAGAGCATCTCCTTTAGAAGAGCTGGGTTCTCTTCTGTCTCTTCTGGAAAGTCTGCTAGGCGAGCCTCTCTCATCAGGCTTTGCTAAAAGAAGCAGGAAGCAATCACTACACACTAATATACTGAGATTTCCTAGCATTTTATCTCACATTTACTATACTATATACTAGATGCTATATACTATGCTATATAGTATAGTTTTAGTTGACGTGTGTCTATCTTCTAAGGTACAACAGATCATGATATGCCAAATGGTCACCTTAACATAATTAATGTTTGTTGCCATCTTTCTCATATGTAATATCTTTATCCTGTCACCGACCACCTGACTGCCTCTCTGCTACATTAAACCAGGACCATAGTTTAGGTTTTGTTATTACAGCAAAGAACCATATTCTCTAGTCTAAGCCGTGTTTCTTAGCTACATAAAGCCAAATGCAGTCTAGTTAGTTTAAGGCGAGTGGGGTTTATTAAGGATATGCGTATTTCAGAATCCTAGGAAGGGTTGAAGAAAAAATGCTTTATGTTGAGCTCATAAGAAAGACTTCAAGTCACACTGGAAAACCGGGCACTGAAGGAGGTGCTGCTTTGTCGGCGCCGTCAGGGAACTCAGAGTCAAGAACCTGCCGGCACAGCAGGCCCCTTGCTCCGCAGCAACATGCTGCCCCCCACCCTGCCTCCCCTGAATTCAGAGTGAGAGTCTGTGGGAGGACAGCTATCTGGGGAAACACAGATCACAAGAAACCCATTTCAGTGGAATCAAGAAGTTTAGTTTTTAGTTATCTAGCCTCTTCATGTGAAGTACGGAGCTACTCCATCCACTCTCTCCCGCACACCCTTGCCTCATTTGAATTTGAGAAGAATGTCTGAAAAAATGACAACTTTTATTAAAATACTTGCAAATGTATACATATATATGCACATCTCATTTCTGTAAGGATATCATTGCATAACTCCCCCCATGGGCCTTCCTTTACATACAAATATATATATAATAGAAATGAGGCTGTTAAGTTTAATCTCATTATTTCAGTGCAAGTTATACATAAGGAAAAGTACAGGAAATAGGATTGTAGCTTGTATAATAAAAAAAAAAGACGAGAAGTGTTTAAATTATGGAAGTATGTAATTTCAAAATGTGCATGTTAGAATCTTCGATAAATGAAAATCTGCTCAATCATTAGACAATTATATCTAGTTATACTAACATATATATGGATTCTGGGGAAGATTAGAGGAAATCAAAGGATCTTGGCTAAATTCTGTCACTTTCTAGTTACTGATTTAATGAAAATGACTTAAGTGCTTTGAGATAATTTCTCCATCTCTCATCTGAAAAATGAGCTGAGCATAAATGAGATAATACTTGTCAGGTGTTTTTAGCACCTCAGTTGAATTGCACTGTGTAAGAACCAGTAGTAGCAAAATGTAAGTTTCTTTCAGTTAAAACATGAGAAAGACTGGTTAAAGCACTAGCTCGTTGTCCATAACAGACAAGATATGAGCTGTTCTACCCTAGTTACTTGTCAGATGAAAAACTTTTGTCTCGCATTTGCGAATTTAAGTTCACAAAGTGCATGATATAGGGCAGTTGTAGGCAAATTACAGGGAACAATGATGCCTATACACTGTAATCAATAATCTTACAAAAACCTATGAATAATAGCAATTACTAGGTTACTTTAATTACCCAGAGAAACCTGATGTGGATGTTTTGACCAATAAAGTTAAGGGGATAGTTTCATATTAGACATGCTTTTCGCTCTGTGAAGTCTCACAGTGTGTCTGACAGTACTCTTCCTTCCTTTCTTCCTTTCTTTATTTTCTTTTGAAAGAAGAGAGAGAGAGAGAGAGAGAGAGAGAGAGAGAGGGCATATACTTGTGAGCACACATGTATGTGAGTGGGGGATGGGCAGAGGGAGAGGGAGAAAGAGAATCTTAAGCAGGCTCCACATTCAGCATGGAGCCTGAAGTGAGCCTTCATCTCAGGATTGTGAGATCATGACCTGAGCCAAAATCAAGAGTCAGATGCTTAACTGACTGAGCCACCCAAGTGCTTCTCTCTCTCTCTTTTTTTTAAATTTTAATTCTAATATAGTTACTATACAGTATTATATTATTATCAGGTATATAATATAGGGATTCAACAATTCTGTACATTACTTGGTGCTCATTGTGATAAGTGTACTCTTAATCCCCTCCACCTGTTGCACCCCTCTCCCTTCTCACCTCATTCACTTCCCCTCTGGTAAACATCAGTGTGTTTTCCGTAGTTACAAATCTGTTTTTTTGGTTTGTCTCTTTTTTTCCTTTGTTCCTTTGTCTTGTTTCTTAAATTCCACATATGAGTGAAATCACATGGCATTTGTCTTTCTCTGTTTAACTTATTTCGCTTAGCATTATATTTTCTAGATTCATCCATATTGTTGCAAATGGCAAGATTTTATTCTTTTTCATGGCTGAGTAATATTCCTCCAGATATATGTGTGTGTGTGTGTGTGTGTGTGTATGTATACATACACACACACACACGCATACATGCCATATTTTTCTTATTTATTCATCTATTGATGAACACTGGGCTGTTTCCATAATTTGGCTATTGTAAATAATGCTGAAATAAACATAGAGGTGCATATGCCTTCTATCTTTTTGATTTAGTGTTTTTATATTCTTTGGGTAAATACCCAGTAGTGAAATTACTGGGTCATATGGTAGTTCTATTTTTAATTTTTTGAGGAACCTCTCTACTGCTTTCCATATTGGGTGGCTGCACCAGTTTGCATTTCCACTAACAGTACACAGGGTTTCTTTTCCTGCACATCTTCACCAACAGAAGATGTTGTTTCTTGTGAAACATCTTGTGATGTTGTTTTTTGATTCTAGCCATTCTGACAGGTGTGAGATGGTATCTCAGTGTGGTTTTGATTCACATTTCCCTGATGATGAGTGATGCCAAGCATTTTTTCATGTGTCTGTTGGCCATCTGGATGTCTTCTTTGGAAAGATGTCTGTTCATGTCTTCTGCCCATTTTTAAATTGGATTATTTGTTTTTTGGGTGTTGAGTTGTATCAGTTATTTATGTGTTTTGGATACTAAACCTTTATTGAACATGTCATTTGCAGATATCTTTTCCATCCTTTTAGTTTTTTGTTGTTGTTGTTTTACTGTTTCCTTTGCTATGCAGAAGTTTTATTTTGATGTAGTCCCAATAGTTTATTTTTGCTTTTGTTTCCTTTGCTTCAGGAGACATATCTAGAAAAATGTTGCTATGTTTGATGTCAGAGAAATTACTGCCTCTGTTTTCTTCTAGGATTTTTGTGGTTTCAGGACTGACATTTAGGTCCTTAATCCATTTTGAGTTTGTTTTTGTAATAGTGTAAGAAAGTGGTCCAGTTTCATCCGTTTGTATGGCATTCTCCAGTTTTCCAAACACCATTTGTTGAAGAGACTGTCAGTACTATTTCTTGATTGAAGTAGTGAAGGGTGGTATGTACTAGATATGTTTTTAAAATGATATTAAAATTGTGTTTCCTCAGTTAGTGAAGCTGAATTTTTAAATTAGATTTACTCTCCGTGCCCTAGTCAGTGAAACCTCATACTGTGTCTGGCACCAAATTGTCACTTAGCAAATGTTTGTTGATTTAATTAGGGAAACTGTGTGATGGGCGAGTAGAGACATATCATGAGTGGATTTAAGGAGGAGTAAATCAGTACTATGTTCATATTCCAACTCCTTTAGCTAATAATTGTGTGACTTTGGGTAAATAATCTTTTGTCTCCAAACCTTGTTGTAAAAGTAATGGACTAATAATACATATTTCATAGGGTATACTAAGGATTAAATGATACGATGCATATAAATCACTTGGCGCAGCTTTTTATTCAAAGTCAAGGTTTTCGAAAGTTAGCTATTTTACTTATTATTTACAAAGAACGGTGGTAATACAGAGGACATAGCTGTTGCCTGAACTGAATAGAGGACTCACAGAAGGCATCAGACTTTGCAAATTAGTGACAGAATGGTGGACTTCCATGTGGGAACTTGGGGGTCTTGTTAGGCAATAGTTTGATTTTGCTGTATGTCAGGGAATGTGTTGGGGAGAAACCTGGAAATGTAGATGCAGGAAAGATAATACAGTACATTATATAAGGCAAAGGGTTTTAAACCATGAAGGGACATGATCAAATATGCATTTTGAAGAAGCAGCTATGACAGCGGAGTAATATGATATTGGCTTGGTTAGTTGGTGGTTATTAGAAGGGTTAAGGCTAGAGATTAACTGATGTGCTCTAGAAGATATAAAGTGTAAGGAATAAATTCTAGTAGGTGATATCATTAATTGAACTTTGGGAAGAAAGAATTAAAGTATCTAGTAATTGTCCTATGATTCATGTATTCCCTTTACCAGGAGGATCCCTTGGGAGAAAGAAGTCAGGTGACTTGGTCTAATCTCCTTGTTAACTGGCTCTCCAAGTAAATAGATGAATTATATTTCTAGGAAGAAGAGATCTTATCTATGAAGGCCTTTACCAGATAACCTTGGATAAAAGATGATTTATGGTAAATAAGTATAGTATCTATAAGGCATGGCCCCAAAATTATCTATTCATTTCTCAGGGTACCTTCTTTGAGTTCTTCACTGATTATTTGAGGCCAGAGAGTAAATGTCTTATATGAGAAAGAAGGAACTGGGGAGGCACAAGGGATGCCCCATACCACTCTTTGTTCCATCTGTGCCTCTACTCTTGAAATAGTTGGCTAAATCCAATACTTGGAACTGTCTTTCATGGGAGTCTGATTTGATTATGTGATCTGTATCTTAGCTCAGACTTTGTGACCTAATGGATGTAGGTATGAGAGAGAAAGAGATATAGAGGATGACTCCAGAGTTGGTGATGGCCTTACATGAAATCAGGCCTCCTGGAGCAGTGAGGTCCTGCCCCTATCATTAAGGAGAATGTAATTAAATTGGTTTTAGACCTTTTGAATTTGAGTTATCTGTGTAATTTTCAGAGATGTCTCATACACAAGTACTGGAGATCAGACGGTCAGTAAGATTGGAGAGGCAGAAAATGTGCTGGGGCTGTTGAAGGTAGGTAAAGGTGAGCCTGGAAATGACATTGAGAAAGCCTAGGTGAACATTGGAAATATCAGAAGAGAGAAGTGGTCATGGAATCTATGGGGAAAACGAATTTTAAGCACTAAGAAGTGAGTTTTAAGCACAACCGTGTAAATGCTACAGAGAGTTGACCGTAGATTAAGACTGCAAACATCAATTAGATTTACCAATTAGGAGCTCATTAGTGATTTTAGAGATAATTAAAGAAAATTATAAATTTGTAGTGGTAGCAAATTGCACGACTGGGAGACAGTCTGTGGTGTGGATGTGGAAGTAGAGACAACACATACTGGGATTCATCCAGACTTGTGGATGGTTAGTGTCATGTGATAAAAGACAGAGAGGAGCTAATAAGGCTGCTGATAAAACGGAACTGATGAAACCAGTTGCTTCTTCCAGGATGAGCAAAAAAAATCAATAAAGTGATGATAGTCTAAATAACTCGTAGTAGTATCACCTGGGATGTTGGTTACAATTGAATATTTGTTCCCTACTGAACTATAATCTCTGGAGAATGGTGCTATAGAATATTCTTTAGCAGATTTACAGATTAATTTTTAAGGGCCTGTTTAATTATAAACAAGTGGGTTCTGAGAAAAATTATAGTCTTGCTGAAATATTAAGTGAAAAAACAGGACAGAGATCTGTATGCATAGAATGCTGTTAATTATATTAAAAAAGCTGCAAGTCAATGTTCATGCATTAAAAAGGCTGGAAGGAAATGCTCTCAGTTATTTCTAGAATGTAGAACTTTAACTTTTATTTATTTATTTTTGCAAATATTTTAATTACAGTGTATATTTCTTTCAGAATTAAATATAAAATAAAATTATTAAAATAGCTAATAAATGATGCATTTCTGTATACTGGATTATAGACACAGAGAGACTGTTTTAATAAAATGGAAGGAAGAAAGAACATAAAGGCATTTTATACCTGAATTAGGTATAGAGGGAAAGATACCTCAGAGAATATGGAGTAAAAGCAGGACTTCATGGAAAACAAATTCCATACACTTCATAATTTTGCCTAGAGTAGCCTATTTTCTAATACTCTAAAGACTGTAAGTATTCAAACTTTCTGCTTTTACACCCCCCCCTTTTTTTATCAAAACTAAGACTGTCCAAGTGTCATGGAACAAATAAAATAATACAGATCAGTCTGTAGAATCAGTACAGTGATTTAGACAGAACATCTGTCTGAAAAAAAAAGCTGAGGTCATGAATCCAGCTGTGTTAGGAAAATCCCAAAGGCCATCTTAGAGAAATGACTGAAATCTGCCATAGATTTCTAGTCCCCTAGGAATATATCTGTCAACAACTATTCTGACAAAAATTGGGCACAGGAGACTAGAATATTCTTTGGAAGCTTAAACTACAGCTCTTTCTCTCTCTCTCTCTCTCTCTCTCTTTTGTATTAAGTGTTTGACAAAGCTGGTGTTGTCACAGCATTGTCAATGCAGTGTGTCAGATTCATAGATGTTTATCAAGTAATCATTATAGGCTAGACTCTTTGATGAGGAACATCAAAATGTCTATACATCATAAATACCCTTAACTTCATTCAGTGAGCTTCCCATACAGATGGAGAGACAAAATAAAGGAGGTCTTTCTCCTGAAAATAAAGGTGGGTATTAAAGATGCAGAGGCCAATGAAGATTATAGCCAGAAAAGCCTTCGGGAGGTGATTGCAAGAGTGTCGGCTTGAGATGGCCCTAGCTTGAACTGAGCTGATGACAACGTAAAGGGAAGAGAGGGGGAGGGTATGATAACTATGGTGAGGAAATAATCAACTGGGCTTCTCGACTGCTTATGGAGTACAAGGGAGACGGGGAGCTAGACTCAAAAGGGACTCTAATGCTTCCGTGCTTACTACGCAGAAAAACTCACAAGCATATAGAAGGTGAGAAGAAGGACTGATTTAGGGGCAAGAGGGAAACGATGAGTCATTTATTATATCAAGTTTGTCATCATTGTCATAGCCATATCCATGAGAATTTGTACTTCTGTTCTCTTTAAAATGTGCCTTCATGCAAAGAGGATTGCTAATAAATACTCTTATAGATAGATTACTAGGGGTGACACAAAGGTTGGAGATGGGGCAAATTTTGACCCTAAGTATTTTTCTGGTCACTAACTCAAGACGACAGAGAGACCGTATGCCATATATACAATACTTGCTCTACTTTCAAAACTAGTAGTTTAAAATCTCATGGCCCATACATAATATCCTTTCCTGCTAGCTTGAGTGATCGCTCTCTGTTATAGCCACTTTCTCTCAATTCATCAGCCTACTTTTGTTCACTGCCCTCATTATCTAATTTAGGTTACAGGTTTATAATTGCAGTCACTTTCCTGGAAATAACCTAAATACTCATGTTCTTCTTTTCTTTTTTGCCCCCAATCCCTTTTGTGGATCTGAGTACATCCAACTAGCAACTTTCCCCTGTTTTAAGCAAAAGACCTAGACATACTGGAGAGAGCCACGTAACAGAACAGATCACTTCTACTAAAAATCCATGAACACTAGCCTTAAATGGACCTCCAGCACCACCTGGCAATTCCCCTTTGCTTATCTGGTAAACTCTTCTAATCTTCACAGTATATTCTTATTGCAACTTTGTTTTCAAACCTCCAATTACCTCACCTATTCCTGACCATCACTCTGAGGTCAAATATCTTTGCCTCTTTCTTTACTTTAATTCATCTTCCTGCTTGCCAATGGTACAAACCTACCCACAATTGAATCCAACTTCTCTTACTGTAAGAGAAGAACTGTCGTTTCTGTCTGAGGATGGTTCTTCAGTTCTATGCTGTGGGTCCCATCACTTCCATCGTATTAGGAATCTTATATTAATGATTATTACTTTTATTTCTTGGCATTCAACCTCTCTTTCTCTCAACTGCGTCCTTCCCATTAGCTTTCAAACTTGCTGGAGTTCTTTCCATTAAAACAATAATGAAATATATTCCCAAAGTTCCTTATCTTTACCCAACTATCCCCTTACATAGTTAAAGTTTTGACGTTACCCATTATCTTTATCTAATTAGCACCTTAATCAACTGACCTTTTTGAAAGAATGGTCTCTATTTTGATGTGAACATTTCCATTTTTTTTTCACTTTGCAGTTATATCTCAGCACACTTCAGTCTGGCTTTTTGTCCTCAGCACGTCTTTAAAACAGCCCCTTCAAAGGGACCCAGTGTTTTTCATCCATGCGGTGAAATCCAGTAGCAGCCTTTCCTTTCTTATTTCCAGCTCTTATCAACATTTGCCATTGTTGACTATTCTGTCTGGAAACACACTTTCTCTTGGCTTCTGTGCATATGGCTGCTCAGCCTGTGCCTAACTGAGGGGATAAAATCAAATGTGTGGTCCTCTATCCAAACCTTGTAAAAATCATGGACAAGTGCCAGACCAGAGGAAAAAGATTTTTCTGTACATCCATTCACAAGAGACACCCTCTTGGGATTCTTAATTTTAGGACACAAAAGTCAGCTTATCTCATTGGCTCTTCATTTTGTTTCCTATGTAGGGTCATCATTCTCTACCTAGTATTTAAATATTAGAGTTACTTAAGTTTTATTCTCTCTTTGCTTACCATTCTCTTGTTGCTCAGAGATCTCATCCACCATGACACAATGATTACTTATATGCTGATGGCTCCCAAATTTATATGCAAGGCAGACTTCTTTGAGTGCTATACCTACTGGTAACTCAGCTCCTATTAAGAATTTCCAGGGCACCTGGGTGGCTCAGTCAGTTAAGTGTCCAACTTTGGCTCAGGTCATGATCTTGTGGTTTGTGAGTTTGAACCCCACGTTGGGGTTCTGTGCTGACAGCTCAGAGCCTGGAGGCCTGCTTCAGATTCTGCGTCTTCCTCTCTCTCTGCCTCTCCCCTGCTTGCACTCTATCTCTCTCAAAAATAAATAAACATTAAAAAATAAAATAATTTCTACGTGAATATGTGAGTGACATGTCTGATTTATTATATTCAAGTTAACAAGTTATGAACAAAATTCATAAGCTCCCTCCTTCACTGCTACCAATACCTGTATCAATTTCAGTGCTATTTCTTTCAGTAATGGCCATTTTATGCATTCTGATACTTAAGCCAGAAACCTGGTTATCTCCCTTCACACATTTCTCTTCTTGTTTTTCTTTTAGAGTTGAAAGGAATTGTAGCTGTTTGCTAGTTTAGAAGTATTTAATCTGAGGCACAGGGACCTTATGCAGGTCTGTGAATTTTCTGATATTTGATTCACAGTTATTTGTGCATAATCATCTGAGCATTTTTAGGAGAAAAAAAGATCTTGACCATTCATGATCCTCAAAGGGGTCTGTAATAAATAAAATACTGTTAATAGTAATCAAGATTTTGGTTAACTTTCTTACTTTTGAATGAAGAAAGTGAAAGTCAAAGAAGTTAAGTGACTTTTCCAGGGTCATAATTCTGGCTAGAGCCAAAGTAGGGACTTGAACCCAGGCTCCTGACTTCCAGGCCACTACTCTATACCCTTTAAGGTATTTGGTGGTCAAAATCAAATTGCTTTCAGTAGAGGCCATCACCTCTTATCCCAAATAAAATTTCACTGATAGTAATTTAAACCCGAAGGTATTAGTTGTTTGTTGTGCATAAGCATTGGAAAATTCCCGATTTATAATTTGTTTCAGATTTAAATAGGTTATGCTTATATGTAAAATAAAATTATATTTTCATCAAATTTCATACTTAAAAATTTTTAGAATGAGCCTCTTTTTAACTTGTTAATGCAGATTAATTTCCATTGTTTCATGTGCTCGTATCTATCTCTGACTGATGATTCCACTATCACCCAGCCCAGTTCCCATGGCCCCCTTTGCTGTTGAAGCAAATGATTAGGCTCTGCTATGATCACAGGATGTCAAAAGCCACAAGGGAAACCTTGTACAAGATGTTTCTTGTATTAATAGTTTTATTTTTATATTAAGGTCTTTTAACCATCTTGGATGTGGAATTCAAAGGCAGGATTGCAGTTTTATTTATTTTTCTATCCACTACACAGAAATTTATCCTTTATTACTACAAAGAAATGTATCCTTTCTGCATTAATTTATGCTACCACACATGACTCATTACCTTGTTTTGCGATATGACCTTACTTGTGTATTAAGTTGCGTTTTATGCTTTGGAGAGTCTCTGTGTCTCAGTTTTGGTCCATTTGCTTACTTTTGTTTATTCCAATGTATTTTTCTCTATTCTTCCTTATGTTGATTCCTACTTGTAGGTTTTCTTTTTCTATTATGAAGGGTATTTTGTGTCCCATTGTATTTTTCAGCTGGTTATTTGGTAGTTTCTAGTATAGGAAAACATGATTTTGGTAAATTGATCTTGTATTGGATCAAATTCTTTTGTTGTTTTCATAGTTTATCTAATCCTATCATTTCTCTGTCCTAGCATCTACAGGACAGGTTTACTCCTTGTCTTCCAGTCTTTTTGCTTTTATATCTTTTTCTTTTTTCTTTTTTCTTTTTAATAGCACTTGCCAGTATTTATAGTACTATCTAGAGCGTATATAATCTTGTAGTCACTTGGACAATCTTCAGTTCTGTAAGTACCCTGAAATTCAATATGCAGTTTTGTATGAATGCCTGTCTTAATTGTAAAAGGAATGTGTCTAAAGTTTTTCTCTTAAATGTAGTGTTTAAGCATGTTTGCTTTAGGTATTAGTTCATAACCATCGTGAGCATTAGGCTGTTCCTTCTCTTCCTAGGGAGTGGATGTCTTTTTAAATTATAAATCAGGTTTAAATTCTATCCAATTTGTTTTTCTTTATCTCTTGAAATAATTATATGTTTTCTCTTTGTTAGTATAGTGATATGATAAATTATATTGGTGTATTCTTTGTATTAAAATACTCTCACAATTCTCCCTGATCATTTTGAATTTTATTTTAATATACCTTTTCATTTGGCTAATATTTTATTTTGGAATTTGTACATACATTTGTAATAGAATGGGCTTATTATATTCTTTCTGTACTGTCTTTGTCTAATTTTGGGGTTAAATTTACATTAGCTTTATAAAAGGGCAGCTTTCTTTCTTTCTACTTTTCCTTGAAAGGTATGAATGATCTGCTCCTTGATAGTTCAGCAGAATGCACCTAAAAATCGGCCAGAGGACTTGGGGGAAGAAGAGTCTTTAGTTTCAAATTTCTCTAATACTTATTGATCTACTCAGGTTTTCTGTTTCCTTTCGTACTAATTTGACATTTTGTGTCTTTCTAGTAATACGTTTTGCTTAGGTTTTCATACAGTAGCATATGCGTGCTGATAATATTCCTTTATTATCATTTTAATATTCTTTTGTGTCTGTATTTTTTCTTCCGTCTTTTATTTGTATGTTCTCCCTCTGTCCTTCTGCCTTCTCTTTCTTCCTTTCCCTCTATACCTCTTTTCCTCTCCTTCCCCCTCTCCTTCTCTTTCTCTTCCCCTTCTCTCTCTCTCTCCCAAAACGAATTGCTAGATTCTGTTTATTAATCTCCTTAATGCTTTTAATTGTTTTGTTTTTCCTGATTTTTTGTGGGTTTGTTCTCTCTTTATTGATTTTCATTCCTGTCTTTATTATTTTTTCTTCCTCCTTGTTTCCCTGAACTTGGTCTGTTCTTTTTCCTACTTTCCAAATTCATTGATTGATTCATTTTCTCCAACCTTCTTTCTCGATGAATGTACTTAAAATAAATTTCCATTTAAATAAAAATTTATAAGTGTTCTATACTTGTTGATGTACTTTATTCAGTTAGTTTTCCTAAAGTAATTTTTCTTTTCTTTTTTAATATTTTATGTAGTAATGTTTTATTTGGTTTTCCTTTTTTCAATCCTTTTTTATTGATTGCTGATTTTTATTGCTTTTGATCAGATTTTTTTTTTTTTTTTTGAGAAAGAGACAGAGAGAGAGTGAGTTGAGCAAGGAGGGGCAAAGGAAGAGGATAAGAGAGAATCCCAGTGCAGAGCCCAACACGGGCTTGATCCCATGACCACGAGATCATGACCTGAGCCGAAATCAAGAGTCAGACGCTCAACCAGCTGAGCCACCCAGGAGCCCTGAATCAGAATCAGATATCTTTGATACAGACAAACAGCTGCTGCTGGTTCCTATCTGGCAAATGGTGTGGAACAGACAATGATTCTTTCAAAGCAGTGCTTAGGAGAGGCAAGAGCAGATGGTATAATGCCGTGTGGTATGATAATTCCACAACAGCTTTCTCATAGTTTTATGTTGTTTCTTCAGATCTGTGATTCCCTCTGTCTTTTGTTATAAGGGTGATTTTTAGGTAAAAAGCAGTACCCCGTGCTAGTTTAGCATCCTGTCAGGATCCAATAGAACCTACTAGTATTTTCTATTCATTGATTCTTTCAGCACTCAACAACTATTGATTAAACAATGACAATGTCCAGAATAGTTCTAGATCCTGAGGATTAAGTTGTGAAAAAGACACAGTAAATCCCTGCCTCTTAGTGCTTACATTTTTATTAATAAAAAAATATTTTGTTTCCAGGCCAAAATGAAATATGTCCTTCTATGTGTAAATGCAGAACTAACTGTTTGTCAGACTTAATTTAATGTAAGCATAGTTATGTGATATCTGGCATCTAGAGCAGCAGAAGACAGGCAGACCATAGTATCTGCTTCATTGCTTTTTGTCTTTTTGGATGCAGACAGACTAAAATTAGTAAATCACATTTAATAGTGGAAAAGCTTATGGTTAGTGAGAGCTTTTCTCTCTTTAAAAAAAAATTGTAGGGGCACCTGTGTGGGTTGAGTGTCCAACTTTGGCTCAGGTCATGGTCTTACGGTTCTTGAGTTTGAGCCCTGCATTGGGCTCGCTGCTGTCAGCATGGAGCCTGCTTTGGATCCTCTGTTCCCCCCTCTCTCTGCCCCATCCCTGTTCATGCTTTCTGTCTCAAAAATAGATAAAACATTACAAAAAAATCTCAAAAATTTTTGTAAAATTTTAGTATTGGGTTGCAAGGACTGCCATTACAAAGTACCACAGATTGGGTGGCTTCGACAACAGAAATTTATTTTCAATCCTGGAGGCTAGAAGTCTGAGATTAAAAAACGAAAAAAAGAAGAATAAGAAAAGCCTTAAATCCGTATGGTGGCAGGGTTGGCTTCTTCTAAGACCTCTCTCCTTGGCTTGCAGATGGCTGTATTCTTCCAGAGTCTTCACATGATCTTTCCCCTGGTGTGTTTGTGTCCTAATTGTCTCTTCTAATAAGGACACCAGTCATGTCAGATTAGGGCCTACCTTAATGATCCTGATAAACCTTAATTACCACTGTAAAAATCTTGTCTCCAAATATAGTCATATTCTGAGTTATCGGGGGGTAGGACTTCATCATATTAATTTTGGGGGATACAATTCAGTCCTTAATAATGGGAATTATATAGCAATGAAGAGTTTCTTAATACGATAGACATCACTAGTAGACAGTCTTTGTGATTAAATTAGCAGAACCATATATAATTTCCATGTTAACTTAGCAGTTGACTTTTTGTGGTAATGATGTAACCATGCATTTAGCTTTTCTGACATTCAGGGCTAATGTCAGAAGCAGCTGCTAAACTTATTTGTGGCTGACAAACCTAATTTGTAGAGGAAAAATACCAATATCAAACAGGATTGCTTTTAATTGTTATTTTCTAAATAGTATTTAGAGGTCTTTAACATTTTGTAAATGTTATTCTCTTCTGAATTTCCCATGCCTCTTTACTAATTTTTGCTTATAAATGTAGAGGTAAAACTGATTGGCAGAGAAGAGAGAATGGCTGTTTACGTTTTGTGTATATGTAGGAATGTATCAAATTATGTGGAAAAGCAGGGTCATTTAGTAGGAAGAGCTCTAAGAAAGTTGAGCAGGGAGTGAGTACAGTTACATGAGACTCTAGGAGCTGCTACTATATAGAGTCGGATATATATACAGTAGGATGTATACTGGTGGGTGACCAGAAGTATGGTTGGAGCAGTTGGTGGGAGGCCCAGGATAGTCTTGTTACGGCCATAGATATGTCTTTAGAAACTATTGGCCTCCCCATATTGGTTAACAGGGTCTCTTTGGACCTGCAGAGAATACAATGTTCATTGCATAAGATCAAATCAGAGCTTATTTGTTTGGGTTAACAGTAGATATTGTCTGATAAGACCTATGTAAGTTATCTACTCAGTACTATGTTATGAGGTATAGTTCAGTGTGAAATTATGATATCTTTTATATTGTTTTTATGTCAGCACCTGATAATATATGTTTTCTCTGAATGAGTTTTACTATTAAGTCTAGTCACAAGGTTTATTCAGAAGTTTCATTAAGTACCTGCAGAGAAAGTAAACTTCTCCTGAGGATAAAACTTCCAGATGTAAAAAAAGGTGTACGGATTGCTGATTACAGCACTTTTCCTTTTATGTTTCAAGCAGCTCACCTTGTGTTCATAGCTCAGTGGTATTAAAAAAAATATTTCTTCATCATTCTTGATTCAAGTAAACAATAATCTCATGGTACATTTATTACTTACTTTTTTTTTCCCTGCCTAACTTTTTACTCTCCATTTGTCTTTAGAATTCTGAATTTGCCTTTAAAGGAAGATGAAGTTTATTGTCTCTTGTGGACCATTCTCAAGAACTTTTTCCAGTTTAAATTAACAGAGGAATTGGGTCACTTTTTATTAAGCAGACAGACTTGTAGACATTCTCTGGAATCACAGCTGTGTCAGTACATGAGCTGCAGAGAAGCTCTTTTTATTGATGTCTTGACAATTAACAAAATAGTTAACAGCATAGCTATTTTACTAATGGAATATTTTGTGTTCAGAGTGTTGTGACTGTTTACTTCAAAAATTGCTAAAGAGTGGAAAAGCACGCACCCTGCATTGTGTAAAAGATGTTTACTGAAGACACAATGTAAATGTGTCAACTTTATTATTTTAGGTCAGGGTTTCTCAGCTTCAGTACTATTGACGTTGTGTGTCCAATAATTCTATGTTGTGGGGATTGACCTCTGTAGGATGTTTAGTAGCATTCCTACCCAATAGATTCCATAGCGCAGCCTCCTGGTCTCCCTGGCTCAAATGCGACAACAAGAAAATGTCCTCAGATACTGCCAAATGTCTTCTGGTGGACAAAATCCCCCTAAGTGAGATTCGCATACTTGGATGTTAACACTTACCTGGAAAACATAGCAATCAAATTTATGGTTGGTAAAACAGAGTTGTAGGCCAATCTCTTTGCTAGCCAAAACCAATGGCAACAGAAATAACAACAGCTGTTAATGCCACCATGGGCTGAGGACAGGGAAAGGAATCTTTGCCGAATATAAACCAAGTACTAGGTACTATTCTAGGCCCTTTCTGTTATTTCATTTATGTCTCCTAACTGACCTGTGAAGAAGCACGTTATTCTTCTCATTCTTACTACCAGGGGAACTGATGTGTGATTAAGCTATGTACCTGAGGTCAGGTATCTACTCAGCAGTGCAGTTGGGATAAAACCTAGCCAGACCCACCTTCTAAACCCTCTTTTTTTCTGTCTCATCCTACCGTACCCTTCAAACACTTTCTTCTGTTAAGTTCTGCTACTTCTGTTAATGTAACATGATTCTAACCATGTAGAGTTGTATTCTCTTTTATTTTTTTAATTTTTATATATTAATAAAATTATTGGCTCTAATTCACATGTGATATGCTTTTTTTTTTAAAAGCACACAATGCAAATTTGGGGTGAACTTCGTTAAATGACATCTACTCACCAAAGAATTCTAATATAGGTTCCTTTTTGGCTAAGAGGTTGGTTCTGTCCTCCCCCTACTCCTGCTCACCCAAACTGAAAATCACACTAATAATATTTCTCGAAGCAATTGATATTTCTCCAGCAATTAATAATAGAGACAAATATTCTCATATTATAAATACTTTAATTTCTAAGATAAGAGACTTTCTTTCGAATAGTAAAATTTGATAGATTTAAATTTAATACTTTTTATTGTTTCCTTGCAGAGACAGAACTGATCATCAACCAAAAGAAAAATAGGTATATAGGAAAACTGAAGAGAGGCAACATTATACACAAGGATGTGAAAGTTTGAGATTCCTATTTCGTTGCTGAAGAACGCAGTGAATTACATTTAGCATAGACATTTAGAAAGATATTTCTAAGTAGCAAAAATAATAATGAATGGCATATATTTTAGGAGAGTTAATTAATGCTCAATGCCCAGATTATGTAACTGCTGTTAAGTGCCCAATAATTTAAATAAAGAAAAAAAAAAGAAATCCATAGTTAAAATTGGAAACTATAGCACTATTATGAACAGGCCATTGTGACTTTTTTTCTATAAGGATTCGAGGCTTTCTCCCAATAGTAGCTACATCAAACATTGAAACATTTGAAACAGAAATTGCATGTTTCCCCACCTCTCCATAGTTTCCCAGGATTTTATCTATTAGAAAAGGTAGGTGAGTGATAGGGAGTCATACCATACCTCTATCATGCATATATTGTGATGGGACTTTTGCGAACCATTTGGGGAGGTGCCCTGCAAAGCCTAATCTTCAGAAATTTGTCCTGTTTCTTAGAAGGAAACATATACCATATGTCACTAAATATGAAACCAGAGGGTATGAGGAACCATTTTGCTTTCAGGGAAACCCGCTTATACTATCTCAGTTATCTGAATCAAACAAGGAGGAAAACAATAATTCGTTCATGAAGAGACTACAAATTTCTTGTCTTCCTGTTGGAAATTCGCTATCATTTTTTTCCTTCTATGGTCTCCTAAGAAGCAGCTTATTTTCGTTTCTGGACAGGGGCCATCCTAAGGACCATGAACCCTGCTCTATTTTAAATGTTTAATTGTAGTTCATTTAGAGCCTTCATTTTCTGACTTGTTTTAATTAGCTTCCTGATGGTATTATAATCCTTCCCTATAACTCCAATAATACGATCTGAATTCCTCTGTAAGGAATTATTAGTTTATTCCATGAGAGAGACTTTCTCAGGATTTTCCTGATCTTTTCTCTGAGTGCCTAGGGGAGAAGCCTGGAGGAGGATGTGAACTCTCTATATTTACAGCTCTCAGGGACTTTACTCTGTCTCGGTCTCCAGCAATTGACTCAATCATCTAGCTCAGAAGTGGCAAATCATGGCCTGCTCTGTATTTTTTATAAATAAACTTCTATTGGGATACTTCCATGCTTACTCATTTACCTCTTAGCTAGGTCTGTTTTTGACATAGCTGAGTGGTTATGACTCAGTCTGTATGGCTTTCAAAGGTGAAAACTCTTGCCGTCTGGCTCTGTGAAGTTTTCTGACCCTTTATCTCTTCTTCCTACTGTCCAGATATATCTTGGTTAAATAAATCACCACTCACCTCTTGTCTATCCCTGTAGGGACCTGACTGCTTAGATTTTGGGTCAGGGGATTTCCCTGTGACTTCAGCACTACGCTAAATTCAAGTCGTCAAGTTACTATTTGTTCATTGCTAAAGACTGAATATTGGTGTCCCCTAGAAATTTATATATTAAATCCTAATGCTGGATGTAATGGTATTTTGAGGCAGTCTTTGGGGGGTGATTAGGTCATGACTTTGGAGCCCTCACGGATGGGGTTGGTGTCAGAGAGCTCCCTTATACGTTTTACCTATGTGAAAACACAGCGAAAAGATGGCCGTGTATGAACCATTAAGTGGATCCTCACCAGACACCGATCGGCCACTGCCTTGATCTTGCACTTCCTAGCTTCCAGAACTGTAAGAAATAAATTTCTGTTATTCATAAGCTGCCAAATCTATGGTATTCTCCTATAGCAGCCCAATGGACTAAGACATCCATCACGTTTTGTTTAAAGTTGGGAGTGAAGATCTTTCAACTCTCTATTTCTAAGTGTTACTCTTTTAGGATCGTTTTCTGGTATCATGTGCTATGCATTATCTTAATTAACCTTAGGAGATACACGGTACTTGTTTTTACCATTTAACAGATGAGGAGTCTGAGGCTCAAGGAGATTACATTTGAATTGCACCAAGTAACACACTAGTAGTTGGGGAGCTGGAATTCTAACATGGGCGTGTCTAATGCCAAAGACCATGCCTTAACCACCGTACTATACTTGCAGTTGTTCAAGGCCTGTTTTTATTCTTTGATCTTTTACACTAACTTCACCCATTGCTTTAATCCTCTCCAGTAGCTTCTAAAAATACCCTCACCCCCACCCCCAATTCTTTCCCACCTTCCTTCGTGACTGCCGACATTGATCTGGCCCCATGCTTACCCATGAGAGTATAGGACAAGAAATGGTAAAACATCCATGATGAGTTCTAATTGGTCAGAAAGATATGGGAATGGACTCTATTATAGTTCATACTTTATTGTCACTGAAGGGGTTTCAACTATTCCACCATTGATTCTTGCTTATTTTTTGCCATGTTTCCAATTATTGTCCATTAAAAATCCTTTGTTCTTGCCACATCTGTCTATTGACTGTCTGTGGTGCTGCCATTTAGTTTTAGCCTTGTGTTTGCTCACACTGCCATCTATTCATGTAATGTCCCTCTTTGCATTGCCATCCTTTAATGCCAGATGGTTAGGTAGTCTGCTCTGTAGAGCCTTCCCCAGCTTCCTCCAGTGATGAGTGGAATTTATGGTTCCTAAATAGTCCTCATACAGACATTGGAAAGATACTGTATCGTAACATTCATCAGAGTATGTTTAGGTGAGATATTTGTGAACCTGTCTGTTCTGCTAGACTCTGAGTTAACTGAGGAGCAGGACATATCTATTCTCTGTAAACCCAGAGCCTCCACAGTGCCTGGAACACGGTAGTTACTTAAATCAGTTTTGTTAGATGAACTTAATTAGTGTCATTGATATTATATTGCTAATAATAAGATTAATTATATGTGTATGTGTATGTTCTTTTTTTTAGGTAATTATTATTTTTTTACTGGAGTATAGTTGACACAAAATGTTACATTGGTTTCAGGTGTACAACATAGTGATTCAACATGTCTATATGTTATGCTTTGCACACCACGAATGTAGCTTACATTTGTCACCATGTAATGCTATTACAACACCATTGACTGCATTTCCTATGCTATAACTTTATCCGCATGACTTATTCTTTCCATAATTGGAAGCCTGTTATAAGACTAATTTTAACTTCTTGATTAGAAAACAAATACTTAACAATTGCATACTTATTTTGCTTACTGTTATGACATATCTAATAATATATATTCAAAACTATACCTATAGAAGCATGGCCAATCAGGCAAACAGCATGTTGTTTACCTAAATTTTCCATAAAATTAAACTTTTTTTCTTGCATGGCAGTTTTCCGAGAATTCTCTGAGTGTGGATAATATTTTTTCATGCAACTCATCATGCCCAGCAAAGTTAAATATTTTAATTAACATTTGTAATCAGCTTTTCCTATTCTCGGGTCTACTGGTTTATATTCATTTAAACAAATTGAATTGTACAGATAAGTTAAATACAGCCTTTACAAAGCCAACTTCAGATTGATTTTCTTTTCTCTAATGTCACGTACTTTATCAACTTACATTTTCATCATTCATTTCTTTGTTCACCCACTTAATAAATCACATGTGTGTTGAAAGCTAATAACTGTCATCTCTGGATAGGGCTAGAATTTTCTCAAGGCAGGGTGATGGACTTTTCTGGAAAATACTGTGCTTTAATATTTAAAATCACAATGAGACAGAAATTTCAAGACATCAGGGGATACAGACTAGACCAAATAGTTTTACTCTTCACTTATTTTCTGATCAAATGGTTTAAACAGTAGTCGCCAGTTAATTAAACTTCTGGTTCTCTGCCTAAAGGTGACATTATTCAGTTGTCACAGTAGGTCCAGGCTCTGGGTTATCATTATTCTTTTAATGACTGAGATTAATAAGTGAAGGTGCCTTACCTTGCAGACAAGTTAAATGCTTATAATCTTAGGGGCTCTTTTAGTAAGGGGATGGGCTTTTGACTCCTTTTTCTCAGAGTAGAAATTATGGATCTTTGAATGGCATTCGAACATAATTTTTTAAACTCAGCACTTCGGAGAAAATTTATCTCTTTTTAAACATAAATATAAGAGCAAGTAATTTCTCGGAAACTAGAGGATATTTAATGTTCTTCTTTCTTATTGCACTTTGCAGTCTCTAGTTTTGGAAAAAGGCACACAGACCTTAAAGACACTTGTTTAGGACATGAGATGCAGTATATGCAGTCTGCTAATGTTACCGACTTCCCACAGGTAAAAAGAAGACTTTATTTCCAGTGGGTGTTGGTTGGCTAGTGTGTTTTCCAGGCCTTGGGGAGAAGATTTTTCTTAAGGATATGTTATAGACAGGGATACAAGCCCAAGTAGAGCATGGTACTTTCTCTCAGGTAGTTTGTAATCTAACCAGAATAACATAAACCCAATGGTTACAAAGCAGTGTGATAAATTCTTTGAGTCACCAATTTACTAGGATAGATGGTATTACTTTATTTTTAAATGGTTTTCAAGGCTGATATTTCCGTAAAAGACTACTTTGTAGATAAAGTGCTCTCCTAGACAGCAGTAGCCTATGAGCTATACTTTTTAATAAACTTTTGTTTCCTAATTTATGTGGGAGATATAAGTGAAATTCTGATAACAAGGTAGGAAGAACTGGTAAAGACACCACAAATGAATTTCAAAAATCTAGATGTCCGGGGCAATTTGCTGTGTGAGTGAAAAGTCAAAAGTAGCTCCTAACAACATCATTGTATTACAGTGATCATAGTTCTGAGCTTGGAGTTTTGAAGTCAGGCACATGGGGTTTCAATTTCTGGTTCAGTATTAATTGTGTGATCTTGGATAAGCTACGTAACTTCTCTAAGTATCATTTCCTCATGTGTGTGATGCCTCAGAATTTTTTTTGAATATTAAAAGGAATTACGATTTTAAAAATTTATAATATAGTGCCTGGTAGGTAACAAGCCCTCAGAATATAGCTACCATCTTTATGTCACTGCAATAATGCCCCCAAAGCAGTTTCAAAATATCTTAAACCATTTCCAGTATATCTATTCAAGGAAGTGTGAAAATAAAAGGGAGTGAGATAAAAGTGTCACTAAGGGATCTTCTTAGGGCACAAAGACCCCAGAAGGAATGGCTATCAATCGGATCCTCAGTTATGGCTGGGCAGACAGTCTCTTTGTCAGGATGCATCTTTTAAAATGGACTCACAAGGATCAGGAGATACTTCCTACTTTGGTCTCACTTATAGTAGAGACAATGCTATTTCTATATTACAATTCACCAGACAGAGCACTCCCCCACCTCCCCATTTCATATCCTAGAAACAATTTGGTCATTAATGTTTTGCATGGTGAGCCCAGAAATAGATCAAAAGTAATTACATTGTCTTGTGGAATTTTTTATCTAAATTTCTTAAAACCGCAATGAGACCTCCTGAACAAGAGGAGTGTACCTTTCTGATAACTAGAGTGCTTCAGGGTCTCTTTCCTTTGGCCATACTGAGGAAAAATCTTTCTAATCTTTGGCTCTTTTTCAGTTTTCTTTTTTGAGTACTCTGAAAACCACCATACTAATTTCCTTTTATAGCTGTAACAAATTACCACAAATTTAGTGGCTTGAAACAATGTACATCTTGCAGTTTTGGAGGTCAGAAGTCTGGATGGGTCTCACTGGGCTAAAATCCAGGTGTCAGCAGGGGCGTGTTCCTTCAGGAGGCTCTTGGCGATAATCTGTTTCCTGCCTTTTCCAGCTTCTAGAAGCTGCCCGTACTCCTTGGTTGCTGGTCTCTTTTCATCGTCAAAGCCAGCAGAGTAACACTGCAAATCAGTCTCTCTTTCTCTGTCTTTGCTTCTCTGTGTCCCTTTCTTCTGCCACTTTCTTTCACTTAAAATGACCCTTGTGATTACATTGGGCCTGCCTCGATAATGCTTGGTTATCTGCCTCCCCCTCTCCCCCCCGTCAAGATTCTTAACTTAATCACATTTGCAAAATCTCTTTTGCATGTAAGGGGCATATTCACAGGTTCAGGGGGTCAGGGGGTAGACATTTTGCCGGAAGCATTATTCCATCTACCACAACTACCTAGATAGTCTTTCTGTGGGTATGGTAATACTGTTGATTGCATAATGACATTTTTCACAGGTAACAATGCTCCAATTAGATTTCCAGACTGCTCTTGAGGCATTGATTTGGGAGAAACCTGGTCCTTTAGGCAGATTTATGTAATAGCTCATCTTATTCCTTATGTGGATATAACCTTATAGGTTAATGTTATATTGAAGTTTAAGTACCTCTTTTACTTACCAACTAGAAATCACAGGATGAGGTCATCTATTTCAAAGATTTCCATCTGTAGGAATGAGAATTTCTTTTCCAAAGTGTATCTTTTGAAGTTGCAAGTTTCAGTTACCTGGGAAATGCAATTGCATATGGTTGCTCGTTTTCTAAGGATGCTAATGCAGTCCGTTATTCCTATAGCATACATAGGAGCTTCTTAAATGTTTGCAAGTACTTTAGTCTGCCTCTTCATTTACATGTCCTCATGCTTTTCACTGTCCTTTTAGGTAAATTATACAATAAAGCTTTCTTTGTGAAGGTCTTCCATATATCGATGCAATATATTTGCATGGACTTGATGAGATAGAATAGGTACAGTTTTTAAAGGATACTGTATTAAACAGCAAAATATATGAGCAGAGTAAGCATCTTTTACCCAGGAGTGACTTCTAGATGGCATACAGGCAATATTTTATTGCATTTTCTATTCATGTTATAGGTCCTCAACTCATGAATAAATTGCAATAGCAGGGAAGCATGATCATGACAAGGTAAGAAAACTGGCAGAGAGGGCTCAAAAGAAAGGGAAGAAATATTTTTTATGTGCTTTAGACAAGCCCTTTGACTAAATGAAAATTACCTACATTAAGTCTTCGGCAAGCAGCTTTACATCATATTAGATAATTTACCTAATTGCAAATATGGCTAGAAAAGTGATGGCATTAATTTTAAATTGTATTTTGAGTGTCATGGTAGTAAGTTCTTTCTTTTTCATTCCATGTTATACCTGGAGACAGTTCTATCCAATTAAATACTCTTAAAATTTGTAATCTTAGGCCAAGGTCTGCCTACCAAGTTAATCAAAGAAGCAGATTTTCTAGGAATCTCTTTCATAGAAGGCTAATTTTTGAAGATCTATGGCTCCGTGCTGTCTTCCAGTAAATGTATTGCTTTTAGAAGTTGTTCTAACTCTTGTGAGCCATTAAGCTAATGCATAATATTTTATGGATACTACATCTGAGAAGTTATAACTTGGGAACCTATTTATAACATCTACTCTTTCTTCCCTAAAATAGCAATTTTAAAATGACTTTGTAGTTTTATGAGGTAACTCCAGGTTGGTGGTTGGAGAAATAATATTGAGAGTAGAAAGTAGCTAAGGTGGGAATATGTCTTGCTTGCTTTCCACTCTGTGTATCCCGGCTAGTCACTACAATGATCTTGTAAGGTTTGAGCTGGTAACCCCTTTTTCATGGAAGAAAACTGAGTTTCAGATAGATGTTACGTTTGTTACTCTAGATTAGCTTTAAACAATAATATAAACAAAGTAAATCTCTCCTCAACTGACCACATGCATATCTGCTCTCAAGTTTCTTTCCAAATTATTCTCTCTGTCTTATTATTAAAGGTGCTTTGTTAGAAGCATTCAAGGTTTTTTTTTTAATATTGTTTAATGCTTATTTATTTTTTAGAGAGAGAGACAGAGTGTGAGCAGGGTAGGGGCAGAGAGAGAGGGAGACAGAGAGAATCTTAAACAGTCTCCAGGCTCCAAGCTGTCAGCACAGAACCGGATGCAGGGATCAAACTCACCAACCATGAGATCATGACTTGAGTGGAAGTCAGACTGAGCCACCCAGGTGTCCCATAAGTGTTCTAAGTTTTTATCCCATGTCCAATGTATCAAAATTTTGTCTTATTGTAACTCATGAATGTGAGTTTCCTAGGTTGTTGTAACAAAGTACCAAAAACCGAGTGGCTTAAAACAACCAAAATTTATTCTCTCCCCTTTCTGGAGAAGTCTGAAATCAAGGTACTGGCAAGGCCATTCTCCCGTGTTGGGATTCTGAGTAGACTCCTCACTTGCCTCTTCCTAGTTTCCGGTGCTGGCCGTCACAGTCCTCGGCATCCGTTGGCTTACAGTGGCAGTGCTCCATCACATGGCATTCTTCTTCCCGTCCTCTTCTTCCCTCTCTTCTTCTTCTAAGGATACCAGTCATATCAGAATAAGGACCTATCCTACTCCACTATGACTTCATCTCAACTAATTACATCAGTAACAACTCTATTTCCAAATAAATTAATATTCTAAAGTCCTGGGGAATAGGATTGCAATGTGTCTTATTTGGGGGACAAGTCAATCCATAACAGCATGTATACCACATTTGGAAAATCATAGAGTTATTTTTGTAAATTGTGTTTTTTGGCATTATTATCTCAGCTTTATATCAAAGGACGTCACAACTAATGATCATAGAAAAATAATTATTGTACTTATTTTATAAATAAGTGTTTCTCCAAGTTTGTTCCCAGAAATACTAGTTTTTTCAAAACACTTTAAGAAAAGTAGAGTGTGTCATCAAATAATTGTAGGATATACTGAACATTATTCTACATTTTATACACTCTTCTTGGAGACCTAGTGACCCTTAGGATGTTAAATCATTTGGAAGTCCTGTGTAAAATCTATTAAAGTGACTCTGTGCTTCCTAAACACGTTTGGTGTTAGAAACTATCCTGTCACACTCGTTACTTTGTACAACAATCTTGTAAAATGGCACATTTGGGGATCACAACATACATGCTATTGTCCCTTTTGGTTAAGAATATGGGTAGATTACTTAACTTTCGTATGCTTCAGTTTTCTCAGCTGTAACATGCGAATAATAATTGTCATTATATCATAGAAATCTTATCATGAAAAATAAGATAAAACAGGCAAAGAGCGTGAGCCAGTGTTCAACCATGGAAAGAGCTCAATGCCTGTTTATCATTACTGTGATTAGTATTATGTTTAGTCAATATTTGTTCACTAGGCATTAATCCCGAGTGGTCTTGAGCTCTGTCAGAAGGCCGTTAATTATTAGCTGAACACAATTTCTATATCATTTACAGAGTAAAGTGATCATATTTTTAAAACAACTTGTTTTGTTTATTTTTATTCATTTTGAGAGACAGAGAAAGAGGGGCAGAGAGAGAGAGAGAGAGGGCTCTGTCAGTGAGAGGCCTGATGTGGGACTCGAACCCACAAACTGTGAGATTGTGACCTGAACCAGAATCAAGAGACTGACGCCTAGCCAACTGAGCCACCCTCACTCCCAAGAGATTGCACTTTATATCCTCAAGGTGTTTAAGTATTTTAGCTGTTTTGTAACAATGTCTCAGGAAACATAAAGACACACAGACTATATTAGAATTGGTGTAATATGTATAGTAAGAGGCAATTGTGCAGTACAGTTTAGAGTTTTTGGAGAATGATTAAAATTAAAGTTCTTTGTTAAGTATACTAGTTAGGGGAGCCTGGGTGGCTCATTTGACTAAATGTCTGACTTTGGCTTAAGTCATGATCTCTCAGTTTATAGGTTTGAGCCCCATGTCAGGCTCTGTACTGACAGGTCAGAGCCTGGAGCCTGAGCTCCAGAATCTTTCAGATTCTGTGTCTCCCTCTTTCTCTGCCCCTCCCCAGCTTGCCCTCTGTCTCTCAAAAATGAATAAGCATTAAAAAAAAGAGTACTAGTCATTTTATTGTGATATTAATGAAATGATGCCCCAGGAGCAGTTGAAATATATAAGGCTGAAGGAACTTTCAGTAAAAGCCCCAGATAGCTATGCTTCGGATTCTTAAGAGTTTTCTCCTATTGACTTTTATGTCAGGCAATCAGTTGACAGTTTTGTTTGTTTTTTTTCTATTCCTCAGGTACTTTATTCCACCATTTGTTCTAACTACTTTGTGTTTTAAAATACACTATAAACTAGAAAACTGATAATGAAGGTTATTCAGTTGTTTCTAAATTAATGAGATGGCTGAAAGCTATTTTTCCCCATGCAGGTTCTTTTTGGTTTGCGTTTATTTTTATTATGTATTCTTATATATAATAAATTATTACATTTATTATATATACATATATATTATATATTTTCTTTTTAGAGGGAGAGAGAGTGCAAGTGGAGAAGGGCAGAGGGAAAAAGAGAGAGAATCTTAAGCAGGCTCCATGCTCAGTGTGGAGCCTGATGCAGGACTCAATCCCATGATACTGGGATCATGATCCATCCAAAATTAAGTTGGATGCTCAATGAACTGAGCCACCCAGGTGCCCCCTGTTTGTTTGTTTTTCAAATAATTTATTTATTTGTAAGTTTATACAATTTAGTGTTTAATAATTGTTTTGTTTAATGGACTCACAGAATTCCTGAAAATTTAATAACTAGGCTCTCAGCATGCCACACATGTTAATATTTTTAATATAATTGTCAATATTGTATAACTATTTTCTTTAAAAAATTTTTAAATCCAGTGTAGATAACATACAGTGTTGCATTAGTTTCACAATACAGTGATTCAACACTTCCGTATACTCGGTTCTCATCAGGACACCCTGCAGATTCTTGAGCATATTTTTCCACATGGTTGAAATTGCTAGCTCAGTGATTTCTCTCCAGTTGGTAATATGTTCCTATGTTATGTCACTTAAAAGGATGATTTTTGTGAAAGCTATAAGGATAGCTCCCAAGCTACCTCTTCACCGTTATTTCTTAGTCTCAGAATGCCTCTCTTTCCCCATCAGTTTCTCCAAATGGGTGCTGAGCTGGCTACCACCATACCTTACAGCTAGACCACTTGAGTCAGAACTTTGTCTTCCTGCCCATGAGAGGATGTGAACAGCTCTCCCAGCATGGCCTTGTACCGAATGCCAGTTCTGTCTTGCAAGAGCTGCAGACAATGCATGGGGTCCCCCATGGGTATATAAAAATATCACTGTATTCTGTTTCAGTCATTTTACTTAGAAGGATCATAATGCTAAAATGATAGTTAGAGATTTTCCATTCAGGTCTTTCTGATTCAAAAATCTTCACACTAATTTCTCCATTGTTAAGTATATAAAACCCTGTCTTGGTGTTTGTGTACATCATTTGAGCAGATTACTTGTTTTGTTTTGTTAACAAAGAATTATAGTTAAATGTAACATATATATCAGGTATATATTATCAATTTTCAAAGAGTTCATAGAACATAGAATGTATAGGCAAAATGAAAATATGTAACAGATTTCCTTTTTGTTTAATACTTAGGGATCATTTAGTGAGTCAAGGTTATAGTTTTAACAACTACTTTATGCTTATATTTAGAAGTATGAATTAGTATTTGATATACTGCCAAGTAAAATCACTAGTCTGTGCTAGGACTTTATATACAGTGTTTCATTTAATCTTTTATTGGCCATGTTAGTCTGGCTCTCTTATCCCCTGTATTACAGATAATGAAGTCAAGGCTTGAGGATTTAACTTGTCCTTCACAGTGGATAGATGATAGGGCTGGGATTTGGTCTCAATGTTGCCTGAAACCTCAGTGTGTGTGTTTCCTACTCCACTGTACTAGTTCTGATGACACAAGGGTTAAAAAAAATCAGAGAAGAGGTGAAACCAGATTAACTTTGAAGTAAGAGAATTTGGTAGGTGGTGAGTAGGACATCCCTTGTGTGGAGAGTAGGACATCCCTTGTGTGGAGAGTGGGGTGTGGGATAGAGAATCAGCAAGTCAGAGACCTAGAATTGTTTGTCGGACTTGGGAGCATATTCCGATTATAATGGTGGAATTTTATAGAGAGAAATTTAGGTAGTGTTATCCTCATAACAGACTGGAAAGTTTAAATTTCTTTCAGTAGGTGATGGAAAATTATTAAAAGATTTGGTCCAGACTAATGGCATGTCATGATGAGTTGTTGAATTAAAAAAATAATAATAATGTGATGACTATATCAGGATAATTGAAAAGAGGTAGTGTTTGAAGCATTAAAATGAATAAGGAATTTGTTGTAACAACTGAGATGAGCATGATGAGAACTTGGATTAGGTTTGTAAGTTTGTAGGAGATTCTTTGAAGGCAGTATCTTTTGAACCTGGTTGGGAATGAGAGAGAGGAATGAGAGAAGGAAGATGTTGAAATTTATGTTTTTTTTAGAGACAGAGTGAGTGCACAAGTGGGGGAGGGACAGAGGGAGAGACAGAATCTTAAGCAGGCTCCAAGCTCAGCGCCAAGCTAGACACAAGCTCAACTCCATGGCCCTGGGATCGTGATCTGAGCAGAAATGAAAGATCGGATGCTCAACCAACTGGGTCACTCAGGTACCCCTGAAATTTATTTTTTAAATAATTGGAAGGATTGTGAAAATATTGATTGAAATAAGGACAATATAAAGCAATGTAAATTTTTTTGAGGAAGAAAACATAATGCTTTCAGAAAATTGTGGGTTGATAGTTGGAATATGAAATGGATATGTCTAGAGGGCCATATGAGACAAATGGAACTGAAGTCAAGTGTTGGCTGAAGATTAAGGAGAAAAATTAGATAGTCATCTATATACATTCAGCATCCAAGATTTGTGTTCTTATATTTATTTAGTTGTTATGCTTAATTCAAACATTTAAATACCCAACTTGAGCTCTTAAAATTAACCTGAGAACAGAAACATTTGTAAATACAATATGTAAATTTAAGAATAAAAATAATGTGACAAGAAGCACAGATGGGATCATCTTCACTAGAGTCATAAATATGTTTTTTTTTTTCAAAAATTATACTTCAACTTTTTTTTTTGGTTAAAGCTGTCATTACCATAGATATTTATGCTCCTAAATCCTTTTCTTAGGTTTGATATTTTATAGATCATGTTTGACTTAAGTAAAGAGCAGAGCCATATCTCTCAATGCATGAAATTATGCTTCAGATTGGATATTCCAGCTATATTTAACTCATGAAACAGGCGTTATATACTCTGAGTACTGTGCTGACTCCCAAAAACTCATCCCATTTTTACCTTAACCTGAGAATTGAAAATCACTGTATATTCACCTCCTCATCCTTGGAGGCTGTTCTAGTGTGAGAAGAAGAAGCCAGGGTACTATGAAGAAAGCAGAAATGTCTCAATCTAAAGGAGATATGAAACCTTTATTTGTTTTATTAGCTGTAACTCTACCAAGAAGTGCAGACTTTAAGTGTTGATTTCCAAGAAAGAAGGGCTGCTAAAATATCATTCCTGTCTTCTAGCACGGCTAACCCTTTTTTCTAACTCTTGTTCAATTCCCTCCAACCAAACCTGGTTACATGAATAGGTCAGAAAAGGGCATCTGGTCAGTTCATTGAACATCCAACTTTGGCTCGGGTCATGATCTCATGGTTTGTGTGTTTGAGCCCCACATCCGGCTCTGTGCCAACAGCTCAGAGTCTGGAGCCTGCTTCCGATTCTGCGTCTCCCTCTCTCTCACCCCCCTCCCACACACACTTGCAGGTGCACTCTCTCTCTCTCTCTCACTAAAAAATAAATAAGCAAAACAGAACAAAAAAAGAATGGGTCAGAGTATAAAGACATGCTTTGGGATGATAAACCTGTCTTATTGCTTATTCTCTGGAAGAAACCAGGCAAATCCTTCAAAATACTCATAGCTAGAGGGATGATTGATCTGTTGATTCCCCCAAATTAACCTTGACTGCCCTTCAAAAACCTCCTAGTTTTTTCCTTGGGTTAGGATAAAATTGGGTAACACCCTCTTCTTGGTATGTAGACCTATTTGAGTAGAGATCCTGCGAAGCAAATAGAAGAAAATTAGATACGTGGGACACTAAGTAGCTATGACCACACCTTCTCTTGCTCTTCTGTAATTATGAAGACCTGGCAGACCAGATCTTTCACCCTAAAGAGGAGCTCATTTTGCAAGTGATTTTGTTGTTTTAACCTAAGACCATGTATGAGCATTTTAAATCCCTTTTCTATTGTTTTCATTGGAACAAAACTGGTATGTTTGGACATGAATATTAGATCCCCGGGAGGTAGAAATCCAGATCTAAATTAAGAACCTCATGAATTTTAAATTTAGAAAAATAAAATTGCAGTTATCTACTTGGAACTATAATTTTTTTTAGACTTTTCAAAGCAGCTTCGTCCTAAGAAACCCAACATGTTTTACTTCAAACGTTGCCGACTGAAGGTGAACTGTGATTATTAAGAAATAAGAGAAGCATTTAGCAGTCGAAAGTCTGACCTAAATTCTTCTCAACATTTCAGGCAATGTTGAAAGTGAGATTGCATGACAGGCTTCATTACTTTCATGTGACTTCAAGCGTGAAATTAAATGTAAAATGAGGGGCACCTGGGTGGCTCAGTTGGTTAAGCATGGGTTAGAGCCCCGCATCAGGCTCTGTGCTGACAGCTCAGAGCCTGGAGCCTGCTTCAGATTCTGTGTCTCCCTCTCCTTCTCCCTCTGCCCCTCCCCTTCTTGCTCTCTCTCTCTCTCTCTCTCTCTCTCTCTCAAAAATAAAAACATCAAAAAAAATTTAAAAAAAAATGTAAAATGATAGAATGTCGAATGAGTGTGAGTTAGGAGATTTCTTGAAATGCAAAACATGAAGATTGTGTAAATTAGATACCCGATTTCTGTATCTCATTATTGCCCTGGGTGTCTGTTTGTCAAATGGGCCAGCTCTTGAGGGCATTCTGCTTATTTCCTCTTCTGGACTCTATCTCCTCAGGCCAGAGGCAAATTGGGATCATACTCAAAGACACATCGATATTCCCGGAGAAACTCTATAGGGTTTGTACGCTTAGTGTCCCATCATACTTATTTGTCCTGTTGGCAAAGTCAGGCTCATATAGATACCGTTTGTGTGTAACTAGGCAAAATTTTCTCTCTAGTGATTTAAAAATTTTGTTCTTATGACCTTTGCAGAGCGATAGAAACAAGACATGAAATATAATATAATGAGAACACAGCACGGAATTTAATGTCTGGATTTAAGGACAGTTAAATATTAGGAGAAAAAAAACCACTCTTTTATTTTCTGGCCTTCTAAGGAAAAAAGTCAATATATGACATTTCGGAGATGACCATTTCTTTTCAAAATGTAGATCTTTTTGTATTATAATGGACATGATGTATTTTTTCAACGTCAATAAAATGATTTCTATTTTAGAGATTAATCCTTTGAATCCTGATATTCTCCAAAGACATTGAATCTACGAGATGGGGGTACACCTCAGTTTTGCAGGGACTAAATAATGCAATATTGGGGGCAGGCAGCTCTCCTGAAAGAATACAAAATAAATTATGAGTACAAAACTAGGTACAAAAGTGAATCTATCTTTCACACGAGAAAATAAATCACAACAAACCACACATTTAAAAAAGGTGATAAATGACAAAAACCATTTCAATGTCCATAAAAATGGCATACTTCTACAAAGATTCCTTTTTTCACTACAGTTTATGGCTACATACTCTTAGTGTCTGTTATGGCTGCATTCTGTTTCCTCAAAATTCATACGTTGAGATTTTCACCCCACATATCTCAGAATGAAGACAGGGCGTTTAAGAGATAATTAAGTTAAAATGACGCCTTTAGGGTAGACCCTGATCCAATCAGACTGATATCCTTATAAGAAAAAGAAGGTCACTCAGAGGGACACCAGAGATATGTGCTCACAAAACAAAGACTATGTGAGGACACGGTGAGAAGGTAGCCATCTTTCAAGCCAAGGAGAGAGGCCTGAGGAGAAATTAAACCTTGAGTTTGGACTTAGAGACTCCAGAACTGTGAGAAGATAAATTTCTGTTATTTAAGCTCCCAGTCTGTGATATTTTGTTTGGGCAGCCCAAGGAAAGGAATACAGTGGTTCTACCTTCTACCTATTAAAATGATTTTATAATATTTTTTATAGAAAAAATAGATAATTCAGGTTTTCTTCTTGTGTAATTGATTGAAATATATTTTTTCATTATTGAGATGCATAAACCACGTGACTTTACGTGCAGACATACTGACTTTATGACCAGCAAACGGAGTAATTGTGATGAATTCTGTTTCGCTCAACTCCAGCTCCCTCATGCATTCATAACTATACACGCCACATTGTTGAAAATGTTCGTAAGAGATATCTTGAGCTTTAACCGTGTGTTGATAAATTTTCCATTTTCCATTATACGTTGAAATACTTGAAAAATGAAAAACATTCCCACAAATTAGCTTTTAGCTCCATTCATTTCCAATCTTGTTTCTCTTTCACTGACCACACACTTCTTAGTGCTGGGAGCTAAAGGACACATTTATATCACGGTATAATCTTCAGTCTCCGTCTTGGTGTTGCAGAGCTAAATAAGTTTTCCCAGTGAACAGTAGGAGTGTTCTTGGAAGCCGTTTGTACACTGGGATGGCTAATGTAATGGAAGCTATTTTAAAATCATTTCAATATATCCGACTGCATGTGTTCCTCATTCAACTTCCCCTTAGCCAGATTCCTGAAATGCTCCCAACACTCCAGTGCCAGCTGACACAGGGGAGGTGTGACAGCAATCACCATGGGAAAAGACAGCAATTATGATCAATGTCACAGGAAATCTCTTTTGCAAATTTTATGGAAATTTAAATGTAAGTACTTGGCTAAGGCCATTCCTCAGGCCTAGGAAGGAGCCTTGAAGCTTAGGCTTTATTCACAAATGGGTAAATTGGCTTCCGAGACTCAATATGTTTACCTAAATTCACACAGTGGTTAATGGGGACACCGTCGTATGTCTCTTTCTCTATACAGTTTTCTCTTTTTCTTTACTTTTCAGAGCAGAGATTTTTGCATTTTTTATTCTTTCTGTCTTATTTAAGTGTCATATGACAATTTCAATTAAATAGTAATTAAATACGGATGTACTGTTGAGGACTATAATGCCAAGAGGAAATAGAGTCTTGGAATATTTACATTAATAGATTATTGTTTATATTACTCGTTGTGCTAAAGCCTGTGCTTAAAAGAAAATAAGCATTTGAAGTTGAAAGGCTTAAATTCAGAGATACTAAAGTGAAAAATCAAATTGCAGCATGACTAAAATCTAAGAAGTTAAAAAAAGTAACCGAGTTGTCCTTTATTCTGTTGCCGTTCTCCAGCTCCTTATCTTTTTGCTGTACACGCAGTCATTCAAATGCCAGGTTTATTTTGCCCTTGTGAATTCAATGTCCACTCTAGAATACAGATTTTCATTCTAAAATTTAGATTTTTTTTTACAAGTGTAGAAGCTTGAAATAACTAGGGGAATCTTTGTCAGACTACTTTATGCTTCATCATAGATTTATGTTTGTGGAACTTCATGCCCTTTGTATATAGTTATTTGGGGAGGCCTATGTTACTCTTGACAATGTAAAAAATAAAATTTATCTATTCAATGCCGCGATAAGGTTGTAGTTTCTGAGTGGAGCAGTCTAGGCATGGAAATAAGAAGGGATGCCTAAATAGAAGGGTAATTCCTGGCACCTATTGAAGATTTAGTATGACCTTGGGGAGCCTGGGTGGCTCAGTCATTTGGGTTGAGTGTCGGACTCTTGATGTCAGCTCAGGTCATAATCTCGTGGTTTGTGTGTTTAAACCCTGCATCAGGCTCTGAGCTGACAATGTGGAGCCTGCTTGAGATTCTCTCTCTCCTTCTCTCTCTGTTCCTTCCCCGCTTGTGCTCTCTCTCCCTCTCTCCAAATAAATAAATGAACTTAAACAAATAAAAAAAAAAAAGATTTAGTATGTCCTCTGTCCAGTGTTAACATTCTCCATGTATTAACCCATTTAATCTTTAATAAAACAACTACAACATAAGCATTACCTCCATTTCCATTTTAAGGATGAGGAGACCAAGGCTCAAAGATGTAAAATAACTCAGACAAAGGTGACTTAACCTCAGATATTTCTACTTCACAGCCCATGCACCTAACCAGTGGCTTATACTGCTGTTTCATCTTTGAGTGAGTCATTGACAGCTGTAAGTAGATGCGCACCAAGGAAACACACTAAACACAAACAGAGAGTTCTGATATGGTGACTAGAGGAGAAGTACTGAAAGTAGGCATCGTCGCCTTGTTTGAGAGCAGTCAACACCATAAACCTACTGCATTTACGCATTTACCAAACTGTATCTTAAGGAACTCATGATTGAAACAAAATATCATGGAATTTACCCATTGAACTAAAATAAAATAGTCGTAGAGTGAATGCCCATGAGATTAGCAGAGTTGAAGGTCCTCAAAGAACTGCTTTTGATGTCTTTTTTTTTTCCTCTCCCGGTGAGAGCATGGTAACAGCCTGCTAGAAGAGATGGAATTGGGAGACAGGGGTATGAATCTGACCTGACCTCACACTCTGGATTGAAGCAGTAAGAAAGTAGATGAAACTCCATGCTTTAACATATTTTCAAATGTCTTAGTCTGATTCAAACATTTAGCAGTTATTATTTGGGAGGCAATTATTTTAAGATTTGAAGCAACTTTACAGAAACTTATTACCAGAAATTAAATACGACTGAGAAAAACTTAAGCCTATATTCTTCTAGGGGTAAAATAATGCAGATTTATTTGAATAGAAACAGACAATCAAAATATCAGTTACACAATCTGAAACTGTACTATGATGAGTAGAGTCGACAGTGATAGTAAATTCTCTAGTTTCTAACTAATGTAAGGTCTCTTTTTATCACAGGAAAAACTGCTGGATGAAAGAGTGAGAGAGGGAAATTCAAGAGTTGTTTCAGAGGACATTTAAAAATGTGATGAGTGGGCTTATCTACAAAATATATTTATTTTCAGTACCTAGAGTAGGTGCTCTGTGAAGGATTTATCCTGACCACAGTTGGAGGGAGATAAATATACCCCCACTTGTGCTTGGGCCTTTTTCTTCTGTTGTCTGATTAATGCTATCCAGTGCTACTTAGATCCTCATTTGGACTTGATTGCTCTTTTTCGTTTTGGAAAGGAACTTGCAATATTTAATAGGATATGTTCTACCAATTTTATTTTCTCTTCAAGTCCCCAAGCCATACACTCATTGCTTTATTGGTCGTTCTTTATCCTACTGGGGGGCCATCCCTTGTGAACTGTATTAGCTTTTCCTATCCTTTATAAATGGTCACTGGTCTTAAACCCTTGCCCAGAGCCACTCTTTTACCTCTGACCCTGATTCCTTTCTCTTCTGCCTTCTCTGCAATCTACTTACACCCTCCGTCCCTCCCCGATCCACTGACTCTTTTGCCTCCACCAGCATCCAAAGTAAAATTTCCACATCCCAAAAAAACCTTTTTTCAGTGTTACTTCTATCTGAGTGGTCTCTCTTCACCGATGCATCTTGTTTCTTTCACTTGCCAAATATTGCCTGAATTCTTTCACTGGTCAATTATTTTGTACTCCTCCACAATCTGGCTTTTGCCTTTTCAATATTTTATTGAAAGGGTTCTCATCTAATGGATAAATGGAAGGGTGTCCATGGTGTGCCTGTAATGTTTGGCAGTAGTGATCAGCTCCCCTTCCCCACCTGAAGTTTTCTCTTGGCTTTGGTCACATAATTCTATCTTGATTATCTTCATTGTGTCCACACTTGCTAGTTACTTTTCTTTCTCCTCTGTACCAAATGTGTGAAGGGATTCTGGAAGGTTTTATCATCAAATCTGTTTTCTCATTTGTTTATTGATTTAAAACGAAATCCATTCTCCTTACCATGGACCCCAGAAGTCTGCATGAGCTAGCTATGGGTTACTTTCTGACCTCAATTTATACTTCTTTGATGCAGTATGCTCCAGGCATTCTGGCCTAGAGTTTGTTTTGAATTTTTAATTCTGTCATAGACCTGAATAACCTAAGATTATAGAGTTAAAAGACTGGTTTAAGCAGAATACCTCAAGCATCCACTTCATCAACTGTGTGTCCTCAACATGTTGCTAGAATATAGTTGATGCACGTTGGATGCTTAGTGACTAAATCAGTTGTCACTGTGGGTGACTTAGGATAAGTCATTTCTCTTTATACTTCATCTTTGGTATTTATGCTTCAGTTTGGCTTTCTTTTATCTCTTGTGAGAAGTGACACAGAGAATCTAATCCTTTCAGGATCAAAAGTAATAAGTGTTAAAGAGGAGACATTGACACAGATATCCAGGCACCATTTTCTTGCATCCTTGATTTGATGACCTATAATAGTTGACTTTTGAAACTTACTTCTAAGTAAGAACAAATTTCAGGCAATAAGGAAAATAAATAAATGACTGACCTCTAAGGACATAGAAGTGTATACATCTGTTATTTACCTGACAAACGTCGTTTTAAAGATTTTTTTTAACATTTATTTATTTTTGAGAGACATAGAGACAGAGTAGGAGCAGGGGAAGAGCGGAGAGAGAGGGAGATACAGAATCTGAAGCAGGCTCCAGGCTCTGAGCCGTCAGCACAGAGCCCGATGCGGGGCTCGAACCCACAGACCGGGAGATCATGACCTGAGCCAAAGTTGGCCACTTAACCGACTCAGCCATCCAGGCGCCCCTTAAAGATTTTCTTATGACTCCTATGAGATGAAATACATTTTCGAGTTTCAGTCTTTGAACCCATGAATAAATATTTCAGCTTTTTATCAATGATTTTACTACAGGAAAACGTGGCTGTAAAATGAGTCCTTTGTACTAAAAACTACGTCTAAACTAAAGGAAATATAGTGTCTTTCAAAAATGTAGATTTAGCTGAAATTCATTATGCTACACCTGCTTTTAACAACCACCAAATTAATTCCATTTGTAAGATACTGTGATTGCAATAAATTGTGCTTTAAAGAACAGTTCAAAATTATTGCGATGTGTTCTCACATAGTAAGAGCATTTACCAGTATGTCTCAGTTTTAACACATTAGCAATAATAAATCCGAACTTCTTTTTTCTGAAGAATGACTTTATTCCTTTTGTAAGAAAAAGATACAAGCCTGTTACAAAAAAAAAATAGATAAGCAATACAGAAACATTCAAGATTGTAATAAAGTTATTCCAATGTAACCACCCAGAAAATGCTATTACCAATATTATGCATATGACATTCTAGTCATCCCTTTATATAAGACATGACTCCTTAACTTGATTTTGAGCCATGAACATAAACTCATGTACAATTGATCATTGTCTTCTGCGTATATGTATATGTGTGAGCAGGTATATATACTATGTATTCGCACATAAATTTTTTATCTTCATATATATGAATGTGCACCAATATATGTGCACATATTATTAATGTATATATATTTAAATAGAGAAATGGGTTTAAGATTTGTTACTTATGGTTAAGGTACTTATAAATCAGTAAAAATAGTTTTACTAATTGGCATGGGACCTATATAGAGACTGTTGTTTCTTAATGTTTCTGTGGTTCCTGTTTTTATATCAACTGATTCATTCAGGTTTGTCACAATATCTTTATTTTATGTCCAGTTAATCAAAATTCAACATCCAGCTAACAGAACCTGAAAAACTATGGCCTAACAAAATTAAGGAGTTATTTTTTATTCACATGAAAGCCCTAGATGGAGGGAGCCTAGGAATGTTATTGAGGTCTATTGTGTCCCCAGAAACCAGACTCCCCTTAGCTTTCTCAGCCTGTCTCCTGACAATGTGATACTTCTCATATTTGTAAACTGGCTGCCAGAATTCAACTACCAGGTTTGCAATTCAAGGTGTGAGTAAGAGAAAGAGAAAGGGCAAAATGGGACATGCCAGCTGAGTTGGTTTCTTTCTTAAAACTCCTTCCCACAATTTCCATTTCCATTGCTGGGCTTGAAATGTGTCATGAGGACATTCCTGGATGCCAGCAAGTAGAGAAAAGATACCAAACATGCACGTCGTGGACTCTGGCCCAGATATTTTCCTAATCAGTTAGGCAAAGACTGTCTTGACTTTTTTCTTAGGCTTTAATCAAATCTTTCTTGTGTTCGTTTTTTCAGAAGTTTCATGTTATAAAGCAGATCCATGAAAAATTGCTAAAGTTGTTTTAGATTCGGTGACCTGATTTTGAGGATAAGCAAAATTGCAAGTATCTGTTTTAATCACAAAATCCTTCCTTGTAGTTCTTGAGGCAAACCCTGGAGTTGGATCCCACAACACCCCTTCACCTCTTCCTTCTTTCATTTCTGTCTTTTCTGTATAGTCTGGAGAGCTGAACACTTCCTTCCCCTGCGTTTCTGGCTGGTAGGCTTGGAAAGCTCACAGGGTTTTGGCTTCTGGACATGGGAGGAAGTGTGGTAGGAATGTGTGTCAGAAACTTTGCTTTTTCATTAAAAGAAAACCAGGAGAGACATTACCTCTTTCTCCTTATTCTTGCCCTAAGTACAACTATGATGCCTGCATCCTGATCATTGTGTTGAGATGTTCATTCATGCATTCCATGCATGCAGGAAAAACCTAGGTAATCACAGTCTTAAGCCCTAATTAATTGTTGAGTCACCAGGCCAAGGTCTATGGCAGAACCTAAATGCCTTGTTAATGTGAGAAACTATTGGTCACTGTCAGTCTTTCCATTATTTTCAGGTAAACTCTTGCCCATTTGATGCTTTATTGATTTCTTCACTGAATCAAACTACAGTTTGACTTTTGTTTTTGAGAGTTCGGCCAGTTTTAGAGTTGTGATCAAAAACCTCTATAGGAAAGGCTTCGTCTGTCTAAACCTTGCATGCAGTAGCAAAACGGTATGTGCTTGCATTACCTGCTTGGAGCTTAGTGGGGTTTATGTTGTCAGACAGACTTAAGTTTGAAGCCAGGATTCGATTTTGAAGAGTTAAATCCAAAAGAGGAATAATAATGACTACATCATGAGGGTTTGCAACGTTGAATATTATAACATGGGAACACATATTGCCGATAATGGCTTTCTCTTGGAGTACTTTAAAAAAAAAACACTTTTTTATGTTCATTTATTTTTGAGACAGAGAGACAGAGTATGAGTGGGGGACAGGCAGAGAGAGAGGGAGACATAGAATCCGAAGCAGGCTCTAGGCTCTGAGCTGTCAGCACAGAGCCCGATGCAAGGCTCGAACCCACAAACCCCGAGATCATGACCGGAGCAGAAGTCGGATGCTTAGCTCACTGAGCCACCAGATGGACATTTAATTGACTGAACCATCCAGGCGTCCCTCCTGGAGTACTTTAAAAAAAACCAAAGGATTTCTTTTGGCTGAGTTTCAGTTTTCTTTGAGACATATTATGATTTTTGTTTTGGGATCACAAAATTTGGAATCTCAAAGAAGAGAAGTACTCAAATCCCACTCGTATGAATTGTGAGCTTAGGCTAGTCACTTGATCTTTCTGAACCCATTTCTTCGCCTGTATTGAAGGGCATAGTAGCACTTACCCTCAACTAAATGAAATGATTCATGTGAAAACTCTTAATTCTTGGCATGCTATTGAGCAATTAGTACATGCTATTTTTCTTCTGTTTCATTAGAGTTTGCTACTCATAATTAGAGTTTAGAGTGAACGTCCTGTGTTTTGAAATAAGTATTCCTTTGGATATTTTCTATTGACTTAGGAGAAAGTAAACTAGTGACAATAAACAAACATACAGAATGGTTGGGAACTATTATGTTCTCTTGAACTCTGTATTCTCATTGACTAAAACCATACTACATAGGTTATCAAACTCAAAGTATACATATAATTAATACAGGCATACTAAATACCACCTACTTTTTATATTAATAATTCATAAGATATTTTAATATCTTGACGGTACCTATCAAGAAACTCCATTGTTCTTGCACGGTAGTTTTTAAAAAATTCTCATTTGAATTTTTTGACTGGGTTTTTTAAAAAATTGACTTTAATATTTATCATGTTAGGCAGGTAGGTATATCCTTTTTTCATGTATTTTCTTCAGAGTGACTTTTTAGTAGTTACTGTTCTGAAAATATAGTACATTTATTAACATTATAGGTGTGGGGAACCTGGTGGCTCAGTCAGTTAAGCGTCCGACTTCGGCTCAGGTCATGATCTCACAAGTCCATGAGTTCGAGCCCTGCATCTTGGGCTCTGTGCTAACAGTTCGGGGCCTGGAGCCTGCTTCAGATTCTGTGTCTCCCTCTCTCTCTGCTCCTCCCCTGCTCATGCGGTGTCTTTCTCAAAAATAAAATAAAAACATTAACAAAAAAACATTATAGGTGTGATTTTGATTTTCTAGTTTTTTAATTACCTATTTTTTAACCCCATTGGTGTATCAATAACTGTAATATAGTTTTAGAAAAAATGTTGACAGTAATTTTCTAAGGAACATAGTATTTGCACAACCAAATCTATATTCTTCATTTAATTTTCTCTGTAACATTAGGAAAAGAGCATAACCTTTGTTTTTGTCCCTATTAAGTCTCCTTTATTTTTATCCCTAGTAAGTCTCCTTCACTGAAACCTGATCCTTTTGAAGAGCCAGAAAAGCTATAGTTTGCAGTTATAATGCTCCTAAAAATACAGTGTTTATCTTGTGCTCACTACAATCAATGCTTAAATATAGAAGGAGTACAACTCTGCTATTGTCACAATATTGCATCTTTCCCACATTTTACGGCCTATTTCCACCAGGAATGAGGATTCGGTGTCAGCACTTTTCCCAACTATGACTTAGCACCGATCAGTAGTCTTGCTTTGTAGGCTGGGAAGAAAGTGCTTCTCTGTCCTTATCTGTTCTGACAATTTGATATATTTAGGTTTATCTCATGAATATCATTTGGCGTTATTTTTGGCATTTAGTAAAAATAGATGTTTTTCAGCTGTACAGAGCTATAGTTTATAATAAACTTTATATTGCCACGTTCAAGGAAGAAATTATGATGAATCGAGACCATTCTCTGCCTGTAAGCCAAATCTCGCCATTTTTACACTTCTCATTTAGCCTAGAGGGGAAGTTGCATCCACCATTTGGGATTATTTTACCTGGCTATTCTTAGCTCCAGAAGTTTGTCATCATCCGCATGATTAAAATACTTACCAAGCATCTTTTTTTTTATGGTCCTTTATATGAGTGAATCAGCCTCTAACTTTTGGATGGTCATGAATATTGGCAGGGAAAAGTGGTTTGGAGCAATTCAAAGTCTTCTCCAAGTACACCCAAACTATTTAACTAAGGTTTGACTTTGGTGTTGTAGGTAATCTGACTCAGTGGTAGTTGAAACTGTGAAACGATACTTAAAAGTACCAACGCAGCAGCTCAACTTTTGTTTTGTTTTGTTTCAGACTTGGAAGACATGGTCAACAAATAGGTCCTCTAATATACATTTCATGCGTTGTTTCTGCAGAAGGCCGTGCACATTACTGAGGGAAGAGAGGGTCACATGATATACCCACTTGAAGGACCAACTATCTTTCCCTCCCCAAATCTTAATGTCTTTTTTCAACACAGTTTACCTAAGGAAGAGGTTTATTTAAGTTTTAGGGACAGTAAGAACCTATAGGTTCAATTCTGTGAGTTAATGGAATGAGCTCTAGTATGAATAATATCTATGTGGGTGGAGAGCAGGCAGGCAAAGGACTGCTTGACCAAAAATTTGTTTTCAACCTGTCTGCCAAAGTTTCTGAAATTTTCACCTCCAACTTTGTTCTTTTTCAGAATTATTTTGGCTGTTTGTGAGTTTAAAATTCCTTCTGAATTTTAGAATGGATTTTTCTGCAAAAAATGCCTTTGGGATTTTGATAGAGATCACATTAAATCTGTAGATCACTTTGGGTGATATTGACATCTTAATAATGGCATGTCTTCCAATCCAGGATCACATGAATATCTTTCCATTTACTTGTATCTTCTTTAATTTCTTTATGTGTTTTATAGTTTTCAGTGTACAAGACTTTTGCCTCCTTGGTTAAATTCATTCCTATAAATATAATTGTTTTCTTAATTTTCTTTTTTTGGATTCTTCATTGTTGTTATGTAGAAACACAATTGATTTTTGAGTGTTGATTTATATAATGCAATTTGCTGAATTTATTATTTGATCTAAGAGAATATTTTGCTGATGAACATTCAATTTTAAAAATAGGCAACAAATGTTATGCTAAGTGAAATAATTCAGTCAAGGAAAGACAAATGTCATATGATTTAACTTATATGTAGAATTTAAGAAACAAAACAGATGAACATAGGGGAAAGGAAGGAAAGATAAGATAAACACAGAGAGGTAGGCAAACCATAAGAGACTCTTAAATACAGAGAACAAACTGAGGGCTACTGAAGGGGAGGTGGGGGGGGTGGGCTAAATGGGCTATGGGCATTAAGGAGGGCACTTGTTGGGATGTGCATTGGGTGTTACATGTAAGTGATGAATCACTGGGTTCTGCTTCTGAAACCAATACTATGCTACATGTTAACTGACTTGAATTTAAATAAATAAATTTTCAAAAAAGGAAAAAATAGGCAAACATTTTAGAGATAACAGTGAAAAAAATCTTATGTGACTTACACTTTGAAATATAAATGTGTGTTAATGTAAGTGTAAAATGTTCCAGTGAGGAATAATAGTGAATATTCTTTTTTTTTTTTTTGTTATAATAGTTTATTTTCAAATTGGTTTACATATAACACCCAGTGTTCATCCCAACATGTGCCCTTTTTAATGCCCATCACCCCCTCTCCCCCCTCCCTCATCCCCCTTACCCTCAGTTTTTTCTTAGTCTTTGAGAGTCTCTTATGTTTTATCTCCCTCCCTCTCTGTGTCTTTTTTTTTCTTTCCCCTCTTCCCCTCCCCCTGGTTTTTGCTTAGTTTCACAAAGTCCACCTATTCGTGGAAACATATGGTATCTGTCTTTTTCTGACTGACTTATTTCACTTAACATAATACCCTCCAGTTCCATCCATCTTGCTACACATGGCCAGATTTCATTTTTTCTCATTGCCACGTAGTAGTCCATTGTATATAAGTACCATAACTTCTTTATCCATTCGTCAGTTGATGGGCACTTGGTCTCTTTCCATGATTTGGCTATTGTCGAAAGTGCTGCTATGAACATTGGGGTACACGTGCTCCTATGCATCAGCATTCCTGTGTCTCTTGGGTAGATTCCTAGCAGGGCTATTGCTGGGTCATAGGGTAGCTCTATTTTCATTTTTTTGAGGAACCTCCACACCGTTTTCCAGAGTGGCTGCACCAGTTTGCATTCCCACCAACAGTGTAGGAGGGTGCCTACTTCTCCACATCCTCGCCAGCATCTATAGTTTCCTGATTTGTTCATTTTAGCCACTCTGACTGGTGTGAGGTGGTATCTCAGTGTAGTTTTGATTTGTATTTCCCTGATGCTGAGTGACATTGAGCATCGTTTCATGTGTCTGTTGGCCATCTGAATGTCCCCTTTGGAGAAGTGTCTATTCATATCTTCCGCCCATTTCTTCACTGGGTTGTTTGTTTTTCGGGTTTGGAGTTTGGTAAGTTCTTTATAAATTTTAGATATTAGTCCTTTATCCGATATGTCATTTGCGATGATCTTTTCCCATTCCGTTGGTTGCCTATTCGTTTTGTTGGTTGTTTCTTTTGCCGTGCAGAAGCTTTTTATCTTGATGAGGTCCCAATAGTTCATCTTTGCTTTTAATTCTCTTGCCTTTGGAGACATGTCGAGTAAGAAATTGGTGCGTCTTAGGTCAAAGAGGCTTTTTCCTGTTTTCTCCTCTAGGATTTTGACGGTTTCCTGCCTCACATTCAGATCTTTTATCCATTTAGAATTTATTTTTGTGAGTGGTGTAAGAAAGTGGTCTAGTTTCATTCTTTTGCATGTTGCTGTCCAATTCTCCCAGCACCATTTGTTAAAAAGGCTGTCTTTTTTCCATTGGATACATTTTCCCGCTTTGTCAAAGATTAGTTGGCCATATACTTGCGGGTCCATTTCTGAGTTTTCTATTCTATTCCATTGGTCTATGCGTCTGTTTTTGTGCCAATACCATACAGTCTTGATGACCACCGCTTTGTAGTAGAGGTTAAAGTCTAGGATTGTGATGCCTCCCGCCTTGGTTTTATTCTTCAGTATTATTTTGGCTATTCGAGGTCTTTTGTGGTTCCATACAAATTTTAGGATTGTTTGCTCTAGCTTTGAGAAGAATGCTGGTGCAATTTTGATTGGGATTGCATTGAATGTGTAGATTGCTTTGGGTAGTATTGCCATTTTGACGATATTTATTCTTCCAATCCATGAGCATGGGATGTTTTTCCATTTCCTTGTGTCTTCCTCAATTTCCTTCATAAGTTTTTTATAGTTTTCAGTGTAGAGGTCTTTCACATCTTTGGTTAGGTTTATTCCTAAGTATTTTATGGTTTTTGGTGCAATTGTGAAAGGGATTAGCTTCTTTATTTCTCTTTCTGCTGCTTCATTGTTGGTGTATAGAAATGCCACCGATTTCTGTACATTGATTTTGTATCCTGCAACTTTGCTGAAATCATGAATCAGTTCTAGTAGGCTTTTGGTGGATTCTGTCGGGTTTTCCATGTAAAGTATCATGTCATCTGCAAAAAGTGAAAGTTTGACTTCCTCCTTGCCAATCTTGATGCCTTTTATTTTGTTTTGTTGTCTGATTGCTGATGCTAAGACTTCCAGCACTATGTTAAATAGCAGTGGCGAGAGTGGACATCCCTGTCGTGTTCCTGATCTCAGGGGGAAGGCTTTCAGTTTTTCCCCATTGAGGATGATATTAGCTGTGGGTTTTTCATATATGGCTTTTATGATGTTTAAGTATGTTCCTTCTATCCCGACTTTCTCGAGAGTTTTTATTAAGAAAGGATGCTGTATTTTGTCAAATGCTTTTTCTGCATCTATTGACAGGATCATATGGTTCTTATCTTTTCTTTTGTTGATGTGATGTATCACGTTGATTGATTTGCGAATATTGAACCAGCCCTGCAACCCAGGGATGAATCCTACTTGATCATGGTGGATAATTCTCTTTATATGCTGTTGGATTCGATTTGCTAGTATCTTGTTGAGAATTTTTGCATCCATATTCATCAGGGATATTGGCCTGTAATTTTCTTTCTTTGCTGGGTCTCTATCTGGTTTGGGAATCAAAGTGATGCTGGCTTCATAGAATGAGTCCGGGAGTTTTCCTTCCGTTTCAATTTTTTGGAACAGCTTGAGGAGGATAGGAATTAACTCTGTTTTAAATGTCTGGTAAAATTCCGCAGGAAAGCCATCTGGTCCAGGGCTTTTATTTGCTGGGAGGTTTTTAATAACTGATTCTATTTCTTCACTAGTTATGGGTCTGTTCAAATTTTCTATTTCTTCCCGTTTGAGTTTTGGTAGCGTGTGGCTATTTAGGAAGCTGTCCATTTCTTTCAGATTGCCAAGTTTGGTGGCATATAATTTTTCATAGTATTCTCTGATGATTGCTTGTATCTCTGAGGGATTGGTTGTAATTTCTCCCTTTTCATTCACGATTTTATTTATTTGAGTTCTCTCTCTTTTCTTTTTGAGAAGCCTGGCTAGAGGTTTGTCTATTTTGTTTATTTTTTCAAAGAACCAGCTTTTGGTTTCATTGATCTGTTCCACTACCTTTTCTGTCTCCATATGGTTAATTTGAGCTCTGATCTTTGTTATTTCTCTCTTTCTGCTGGGCTTGGGTTGTTTTAGTTGATCTGCTTCTAGTTCCTTTAGGCGTGCTGTTAGAATTTGTGTTATTGATTTTTCTTGTTTCTTGAGATGGGTCTGGATTGCAATATATTTCCCTCTCAGGACTGCCTTTGCTGCATCCCAGAGCGTTTGGATTGTTGTATTTTCATTTTCATTTGTTTCCATGTATTTTTTAATTTCTTCTCTGATGGCTTGGTTGACCCAGTCATCTTTTAGTAGGTTATTTCTTAGCCGCCATGTTCTTGGATATTTTCCAGGCTTTCTCCTGTGGTTGATTTCAAGTTTCAAAGCATTGTGGTCTGACACTGTACAAGGTATGATCTCAATTCTTATATATTTATTCAGAGCTTCCCTGTGCCCCAGAATGTGGTCTATCTTGGAAAATGTACCGTGTGCAGATGAGAAGAATGTAAATTCCTTTGCTTCTGGATGAAGGACCCTAAAGATGTCTGTGAGGCCCATCTGTCCTAATGTGTCATTCAGGGCTATTGTTTCTGCGGAGATTTTCTGTTTTGTTGATCTATCCAATGCCGAGAGTGGAGTGTTGAGATCCCCTACTATTAGGACATTTTTATCGATGAGGTTGCTAATGTTTGTAATTAGTTGTTTTACAAATTTGGGTGCCCCTGAATTCGGTGCGTAGATATTTACAATTGTTAGCTCTTCCTGCTGGATGGTCCCTGAGACTATTATATAATGTCCTTCCTCATCTCTTATTACATCGTTCATTTTAAAGTCTAATTTGTCTGATATAAGTGTGGCTACTCCGGCTTTCTTCTGACTTCCAGTAGCATGGTAGATAGTTCTCCATCCCCTCACTTTCAATCTGAAGGTGTCTTCAGGTTTAAGATGAGTTTCTTGAAGACAGCAAATACATGGGTCTTGTTTTTTAATCCATTCTGTTATCCTGTGTCTTTTGATTGGCGCATTTAGTCCATTTACATTCAGTGTTAATATTGAAAAATATGGGCTTACAGTCACTGTATTATCTGTAAGTTTCATGTTTGTAAGGCTGTGTCTGGTAGTTTGTATTCTTTGCCTCCTTGTTTTCATAGAATGCCCCTCAGGATCTCTTGCAGTGCTGGCTTATTTGTGATAAATTCTTTCAGTTTTTGTTTGTTGGGAAAAACCTTGATCTCTCCTTCTATTCTGAATGACAGGCTAGCCGGATACAGAATTCTTGGTTGCATGTCCTTCTTGCTCATCACATTGAAGATGTCCTGCCATTCCTTTCTGGCTTGCCAAGTTTCCGTAGATAAGTCTGCTACTACCCTTATAGGTCTCCCTTTGTATGTTAGGGTTCTTTTGTCCCTAGCTGCTTTCAGGATTCTCTCCCTATCTTTGTATTTTGCCAGCTTCACTATGATGTGCCGTGCAGAAGGTCTATTCAAGTTACGTCTGAGGGGAGTTCTCTGTGCCTCTTGGATTTCCATGCCCGTTTCCTTTCTCATGTTGAGGAAGTTCTCAGCAATGATTTGTTCCAGAACCCCTTCGACTCCTTTCTCTCTCTCTTCTTCCTCTGGAACTCCTATGATACGGATATTGTTTCTTTTGACTGCATCGCTCAGCTCTCGAATTCTCCTTTCCTGTTCCTGGATCAGCTTCTCTCTCTTTTTATCTGCTTCCTCTTTTTCAATGATTTTGTCTTCTAATGCACTAACTCTTTCCTCTACCTCTTCAATCCGTGCTGTGGTTGCTTCCAGTTTCCCCTGTATTTCTTCCAATGTCTTCTTTAATTCTTCCTGACCGTTTTTAAGGTCTTTGAACTTTGCCTCGTAGGACCCCTTGCATTCATCTAAGCTTTTTTCAAGGCCAGCAATTAGTTTTATGATTAACATTCTATATTCAAGTTCTGTTATGTTGCTTATATCTCTTTTCATTAATTCTTGAGCTGTCACTGCTTCTTGTAGACTCTTTTGAGGAGAATTCTTCCGTCTCGTCATTTTGGCTGGATGTGTTATGGGTTGTTTCTTGAAGTTGCCCTGGAAAGGAAAACTGACAGACACACAGAACACAGAAATACTCAAACGTACCGACAAATGGTCCAGACAAGCAGTTCACAACAGAAAAAAATAACAAGTGACTCTCTGAGGGCAATGTCCTGAAGTAACAGCTACACGTTAAGGACAGGGTATGTAGTGTGCTGGTGGCAGAGCATATATAGACAGAATAATGACTGGTGCAGGGAGAAGAAGGAAATGGACTTTGCCCAGGTAGAGCGACTAAAGGGTTTAATCCAGACTGATAGAAATCAGAATAAGGACAGGTGCGAGGGAAAAGGAATAAAGATCGATGTCGTCTAGATGAACTTATACGGCCTGGTTATTCCAGAAAAAGGGCTAGGGAAGTAAAGAAGAGGTTGTAGGACATGTCCTCAAAGAGTGGGTTAAAAAACAAAACAAAAACAAAAAACAAAAAACAAAAAACAAAACAAAAAAAAACCCAAACAAAACAAACAAACAAACAAAAAACAAAAAAACAAAAAACAAAAAGAACGAAAAAAATGATTAAGCCAGTCAGTACCCTGGATGACCAGCTCAGGGATGGGGATCGGTAGGAATGAGAAAGGGAGGGATAAATTTAAAAAGAAGAAATGACTGGCGTTACTCCAGGCAGCAATCTCCACTTGGATCAGTCGCTCCTGCTGATAGTTTGGGAGGGGCGTGGTTTAGTGTAGGCGGGTCCGGCCTCCACTGCTGCAGGGATGGCTTCTGGGGTGACTTCCTGGCTTGTGAGACAACAATGGCGTCTCTCCAGACCCCCGCCCCCAGTCCTGGAGGCTTTATTCGCTCCTTTATTTCTGTTCTCTCTCCACCGCCCACGCCAGCCTAGTGTGGTTTACTGGAGCCGCGCCTGGGGCTGCCTGGGTGCCTGCTGCCTATCCCGGCAGAGTGCGTGCCCGGAGGCGCTGGGCGAGGGTGGCTCGGTGGCGCGGCCCTCTGTTACCCCCCGATTTGGCTATAACTGTGCGGGGGTTAGAGGTGCTCCGCAGGAGCCGCCGCCTGAGTCCCCCCTGCCTGTCCCGGCAGCGCGCGCGCCCCGGAGGCGCTGGGCGAGGGTGGCGCGGTGGTGCGGCCGTCTGCCACCCCCCGATTTCGTTATAATTGTGCCGGGGTTAGAGGTGCTCCGCAGGCGGCGCCGCCTGTGTCCCTGCTGCCAGTCCCTCCCGCGCGCGTCCCAGTGGCTCAGGACGAGGTTGGTGCGGTCCCAGCAGCGCGCGGGGATTGCTGCTGTTTGCCACTGAACTTCTCTTCAAAAGCCCTGCATTTAGGGCCTGGATGGTAGTGGTCTCACCCGCTCTGGCCCTCTCGTTCAGATGTTGTTCGGTCGGCACTTTCCCAGCTATATCCGAAGACGCTCACCCTCCCCTCAGCTCAACTTCCCGAGTTCGAGTTCGTTTTATCCGACCCAGATTAAACTCACAGTTCAGTTGGGCCGTGTCTGTGTTCGCCTTAGTTTCTTGTCAGCTCTAGCACCTTTTCCCCCCGATTTTTGGAGTTGAGAGAGAGACAATGGTTTCAGTCATCCCCCTTTAAAGGGCAAGCGAAATACTGGAGCCCCCTACTCCTCCGCCATGTTGCCTCCTTTTCAATAGTGAATATTCTTATTTTACTAAGAAAAATATTGGGGCACCTGGGTCACTCAGTCAATTAGGCATCTATCTTCAGCTCAGGTCGTGATCTGGCAGTCATGGGTTTGAGCCCTGTATCGGGCTCTGTGATAGCTCAGAGCCTGGAACCTTCTTCCAATTCTGTGTCTTCTTCTCTGTCTCTGCCCCTCCCCTGCCCACGCTCTGTCTCTGTCTCTGTCTATCTCAAAATAAACATTAAAAAATGTATGAAAACAAAAATATTTATCAAAAGTTTCCAATTACATTGAAATCTAATGGGTCTATTAAGAGCGATTACATTAATTAGATAGCTTAGGATGACCTTATATTCTTTTTTAACCCAAAAATGTTAATATAATTTTAATACTAAAAGGCAAATATAGTTACCTGACTTTGTAATTGTAGTTTTTAAGGATTAAACATTTGAAGTTCTCACACTGAAATTCTTCACATCTTTCAAGCAAGAGTGACAAAGAATATCAACATTGCATTTCAAATTCACAAGGAGAGAAACCTTCAAAATCATTACATAGGATTCATGATTAATCCTGTTCAGTACAGACAATATAGGAATGATAAAAAGGTATGAAGAAAGAACAAACTGTACATAAAGTTAAGGTATGCCGTAAATATATATATTTTTTACTATAAAGTGAGCATGTAGGATTGTAGATGTGAAATTGGGCGACCACAGGAACAATGTGTTAACTTGCTCTGCTAAGAAATTGTCTCTCCTGAACTAATAAAGTCGAACTTTTAAAATCTGACCATCAAATATGTTAATAATAGAATTGTATTAATAATTAAAATTGTTTAATAACATCTCAGATTTGTTATTGTATATCATAGGCTCATTGTATAATTAAAATATTTACTTTGGCATTCACCTTGGCAAAATACTGATTTTTAACATGTGCTCATTCAGCATTTGAGTTGTAATATGTAATTGGTTTGCCTATCTCGTGTGGCTACGTATGTTTACCTGAATTATAGAAATGAGCTGAAAGACTAGAACCTAGCATAGCTTCATTTGATAATGCTGTTGCTGAGCATTAAGAGAATGGAAGTGCTATGGGGAAGGTTCCAGATGGTGTGCATGATGTGTCTTGTGATAGAACAATAAAAGGGAAAAGGGAAATTTTACTTATCTTACAGATTGCCCAGGGCTGTTCCAGAGTGTCACAATTATTAATAAAGTGTATGTTTAAGTATGACACCTTAGGAAACAACACAGTATATGGTAGAAAGCGTGTGCTATGCCAGGAAGTTTGTGCCTTTGTCAGACAATGCTAAACTTCCCATTGATATATGAGAGAAATATGAAATATTATAAAGATTTTAATTTAATTGAAAAGGAACTGCCTAGTACATCAGTGGATTACAGAGTGAGCTAATAAAAATTTTAGACTTTGAGCATACTTTTAAAATACAAATCAGATTCTGTATAATTGCTATATTATTGTGTATATAATGGTCATGCAGTAGAAATGATTAAAATAAAAAATTCCATAATATAAAAATTAATGTAATTTTATATAGCTATAATATATAATTCCATTAGCTAGATTAATATGGTGTTTCAGTCAAATTAAAAACCGATATCCTTTGCAATGTACTATCTCACAGAGGATATTTTACAATAAAATATGAGGAACATGGGATTTCGATTCTTAAGCAATTTATCCATTGTGATATGTCATTGCTCTTTTCTCCCCAGCATGCGTGTGAACACACATACAGACAGATACAGAAGATAGACCATACACACACATGTGTACACACACACACACACAGGCACACACCTCCTTTTACTCTCTTTTACTTATTTTAGTTTTCATCAATTAATTACATGATTTAAACAGGATTTGTCAAAGACCTAATACATACAATGGTAATGTTCAGTCTTTAAAAGCAAAACCTCATAGGTCTCAGGAGTTCATTAGCTGGTGCGCTGTGATCCTAAAGTATGCTCATTTCAGATTAGGAACAGTGATAAACAACTTCATTTTGTTTAGTCTTTTTTTTTTTTTTTTTCATTTGCATTGTATTGTCAAAGAGTAACATGCCTATGAAGTGCTATTTTGGTCATTTATGCCGGTGGCTACTGAATGCTACTCCCCAAAGATATCCATGCCCTAATCCTGGAGATCTGAAAACACATTAATTTTTAAAGAGAATTTGCATACATTAAATTAAGAATGTTGAGATGGGAGATTTTCCTGGATTATGTGAGTGGGTCCACTGTAGTCACAAGGTCCTTAGAAGAGGCAAAAGTTTCAACGTCGGAGAATCAGTTGGAAGATGCTGTGCTGCTGGCCTTGAAGGTGGAAGAGGGGATGGCAAGCTAAGGAATGAAGAGTGCAGGCAGCCTCCAGAAGTCAGAGAAGGCAAGCAAGAACATTCTCTCCCCAGAGTCGTCAGAGAAAATCAGCCCTGCCGAAGCTTTGATTTTTAGCTTACTATGACTGATTTGGAACTTCTGACCTCCAAGATTGAAAGATAATACGTTTGTGTTGTTTCAAGCCACAGGAAATTTGCAAGAGGAACCAATAGGAAACTGATGCATCCCAAATATTTGTATGAGTATTTCTTTGTGGTTGCTTTATTAGTAAAATATAATCACTACATTGTTCATTGCAGTAACTGATAATTAAGAAGCATTTTTAATCAGGAAAATGTGAAGTTTATCTTAATATCTTATCCATTCAATGGTACACACACACACACACACACACACACACACACAGGTCCAGGGGTGGGAAGAGAGGTGGGATTGCCCAGAGAATGGAGGCTGTGTCTCCACACACTACCATGCTCTGGAGTGAAATCCCAAGGAATGTAAGAATTCTAACTTTCAGTCTGGCCACCTGGTTGTTAAGACTGTCTATATGTAAATGTAGAAGGCTAGAGCACATTTTATTTAACAGTAGGCTAGGTTGATTTATACATTTCAATTGGACATACGCAGGCTTCTTTTCACTCTGGTTCCTGCAAATGTTAGTGTCAGGTCTTTTTTCCAAGATCATTTTCTGCCGTTTCTTACTCTGTGGGCTCCAGATATAACTAGTCACGCGTGATTTCTCGGTCTTCCATGCTACTTGATACTTCTCCAGGCATTACCTCCCTTGCCAGGAGTGCCCTTTCTTACTCTTTCACCTAGGAACCTGACACGCATTCTTCAAGAACTAGATCAAAAGTTACCTCCAAACAACTCTGGTCACAACGAACCATTTCCCTATTGGTGGTTCATTTGCTTCTTTTAATCCTAATACAGTTCTCATATCCCTAACTCGAATGTGGGTTTCTTGGTGGAGAAGACATTTGATTCACATCTGTATCCCCATTACCTTGCTTATAGCCAGTATTAGTGGGGGAAAGCATACTCCGTGTTTCTTACATGTGTCGATCGTGTGAAATGAAAAACACTTAGCTTTCTTCTTCCTGTTGGTCCCAGTGGATAGCACACATCTACACTAAATACATAGGCATTTAGGGTGAGAAAAAACATTTTTTATAAATGAAGACCCCAGAGGCCCAAAGTGCATGCCTCTTTAGTGAAAGTATGTTGAGAGCATGGCTATATCTTGAAACTGAAGTGGGAATGGGGCCCTCCTGCCTTTTCTTCCTAAATCTCAGCCTCAGGACTGTTTGTAGGGAGAGGCTCTGAATATGTTTACCATCCAGCAGTAGGCAGCCTTAAACATCTTCATGCACTCAAGAACAGATGAGCTAGAGAGCTCCACTGAACACTAGAGGAGGACTCCAATATCACCTCAGGAATGAAGGCTTTGGGCCTGATCCTCTGTGCCTTCTGCATGGGTTGAAGAAGTATGAGGAAGTCTGGCTCTGGTTTTCTGATATGTCATCAGGCAGTTTGTGTGGGGTTGTGGGTGGTGGACCTAAGTCTCTTTTCTGAGAAACAACAATAATAATAACCTCTCCAATCACATAATCACTCTTTTTTGAGGTGGGGTTAGGAAGATAGAGAAGAAAAGGAATGAGTGAGAAGTGGAGGGAGAAAGATGCAAAATATTCACTCTAATACTTCCTAAATCATGAAGGTAAAGAATATTTCATCCTGTGTAGAAAGGAGAAACTAATGATTAAGTATAATCTCCTAGTGGTAAGAAAACAAAATGATTTTGTTGAGTGGTCCATTGGTTGTCACGACTGAAAATCATGCATGAGGGCCACCCTTTGTTCTGCCCTCCCAATAGGCTTTCTACCCTGTTCTGTGCACCAGGAAGCTCAAATTGATGGATTGTTTTAAAGAAAGCACTCTCTTCCCTTCTGGCTACTTGTTGGATTTCACGATAGGAGGTTTCCCGTAGACAGCTTTAATGCATGTGTGCTCAGGAGAACATGGGATCTAGACACACAGGTCCTGGAATTATTAGCATTTGGTTATTGTTGAGGCCCAGGGAGTCTTTGAAATCATCTAGTGGGAACTCAAGAATCCAGAGCAGTCTTACAACACCCTCCCAGTGCCTTTACACTGCTTCTTTCCTGACCCATTGACTCTTATTTTACCTCCTGTCCCAGCCTCCCCCACCCCGCATATTTTCTTTTTAAAAATTTTCTTAACATTCATTCTTGAGAGACAGAGACAGGGCATGAGCAGGAAAAGTGTAGAGAGAGAGACAGACATGGAATCCAAAGCAGGTTCCAAGCTCTGAGCTGTCAGCACACAGCATGATGCTGAGCTCACATCCATGAACCATGACATCATGACCTGAGCCAATGTCGGAAGCTCTATCAACTGAGCCAACCAGATGCACACCCCCCCCATATTTTTATTTTACTTCAAGTGGTTCTTTCACTTATGTGTTCTTTTCTAGGCTACCTCAATTTCTATCTTTGTCACTTTTGCTTAGAATTCCCTGGCATTTTTTCCCTCCCTCAATCATTACTGCCACTTCCTTGATTTTCACATTTCCTGTTTCTTACCTCATATTCCCAGTATACACCCCTCTGCTCCCTGGCCTGTTGCTTCTGTCCATCTCCACTGACCATGTTGTCTGTCTCCTCTATTGTCTCACATCTTCTGCTTACATGGAAATAATTTACATAATGTTTAACTGTCCAGTTTTGAGGTCTCAATGTAAAAGAAAAACAATTTAGACTAGTGAATGTTAATATGGTTAAATTATGAGGAAGATGTTGGTTTTACCTAATATACTGTGATTTTAATAATACTCCATGATGTTTACTAAGCCAGATATTCCTTGAATGCATACCACATTGAGAGGGTAAGTTAGGCATACAGTTGTTTAGAGTATTAGGACTTCAGGTCACAAATTCCTACCTGGTGCACTAGATGGTACATTCATAAGCAGAAAGAATGTGCCATTTCTTTGTCTTATAACTCATGTATGGAATTTGCCTCATTTATTTGTTTTTTCTTCCAATGGTCCTTTATTTGGCCACCATTTTTTTTCTACCCTTGAACATTGGTCTGTAAGAAGTTAGAGAAAATATATAAGATATGATATCAGGGGCGCCTGGGTGGCTCAGTCAGTTAAGCGTCCGACTTCGCCTCAGGTTACCGTCTCACGGTTCGTGAGTTCGAGCCCCGCATCAGGCTCTGTGCTGACAGCTCAGAGCCTGGAGCCTGCTTCAGAATCTGTGTCTCCCTCTCTGTCTCTGACCCTTCCCCACACATGCTCTGTCTCTCTCTCTCTCTAAAAAATAAATAAACATTAAAAAAAAAAGTAAGATATGATATCAATGACTCATCATGCAGTTAGATTTCCTTAGCAGAGATTTGAAGAACTGAAATAAATTCCACCTAACACTCTGTTGATCAAAATTATATTTACCAACTTATATTTTGCTCAGTGTTAGAGATAACTCTACTATAAATCACTATATGAAATATTCATATTTAGGAAGCATATGTAAACATATTTCTAGATATGTTTTCTTTAAGATGAATAAGATTATCTTATGTAACCAAAGAAAAGAAATGAGAAACTGAAAAACATTCCTAGAAAGCACAAGTAATTTTGTAGGGTTAGATGTCTGACTTCCTACAATTTCTCCTTTATTTGTAAGTTGGTGATTTTTACTTGTTTAAAAGGTCAAATATTAACCATAACAACATTTATTTATTGCTAGGTATTGTGTAAGGGACACAGGCTTTTTTCCATTTATTATCTATCTATCTATCTATCTATCTATCTATCTATCTATCAACTATCTATTTATCTATATATCTGAGTCTATAGTCACAGTTTTTCTTTATATACAATCAAACAAGCAATTCTTTATATTGAATCATTCTTTATTAATCCTAGTATCAAAGTTGACATAAAACATTCTATGTTCTCTTAACTCTGAGGATCTGTAAATACTGATAGTCTAGGGTCATCGCTCTTTTAACTATATTCACCACATGTCTTTGAATGTGAATTCATTTCTGAGTAGCACATGTATCCAATATAATGATATGTTGGAGTATGAGAGGACGATCCTCATTATTTTGGTTGCCTTTTCTAAGGAAATCATAAGAAAGAATAATTTTAAAATGATTTCTCATTCATATGAGTGCCCATGTTGAACTGAAGACTCAGAACCTGTCAAAGTCCTGAAGCCTTTTACCTCTCCTTGAGAACTATAAGAAAATGATGACTTGGAGAATTATACATTCTCATTTATAACTGGTCGAAGTTATTATTCTTATTTAACTAGCATAAAACAGTGGTAAAATGTAACCTTTGAAGTGAGACAAACCAGGCTTCAAATTCAAGCTTCAAGTAGCTTTTTGACTTCAGGAATATCAGGTAATCTCATGAGGCTCCACCTCCTCGATATTGACATGGATACAAAGATAGATAACTCACTGATTTTTCTTTCTTTCTTTCTTTTTTTTTTTTTTTTGGTAGAGAACAAATGAAATAACAAATATAAAGAATTTCTATTACAAAACCTGACACATATTAGGTGCTCAGTAATTAATTATCCCCATTTTAAAAAGTTTATTTATTTATTTTGAGAGAAAGAGAGATCAAGTGGGGAAGGGTCAGAGAGAGAGGGGAAGAGAGAATCCCAAGCAGGTTTCATACTGCCAATGCAGAGCCCGATGTGGGACTCAAACTCATGAACTGTGAGGTCATGACCTGAGCCAAAGCCAATGCTTAGCCAAAGGGCCACCGAGGCACTCTAATTAATTATCCCTTTAAAAAATATTCAGTGGGATCTTTCTCACTGTAGCCTCTAGGTCTGTTAAAATACAGGTAAATTTCTTCTTCTCACATGCCACCACCCCTCCCCATTTTGATTGTCTTTTCTTATCTGAGAGCACTTTTATATTAGTGTCTACACTTGAAATTTAGGCCTGCGTTAGTCACCACTTGAAATTCGGGCCTGCCATCCACGTATACATAGTAAAAACCTATGCGATCATCTCAAAAGTTGCAGGTAACCTTGACTAGCAAATATTGACCATTATCTACATATAGACTGGTTTTGAAGATTGCCCCAATTCTGGAAAGACCTTAATAGCTGTCTAAACTATTTTGTGTTATTTATAAAGAGTATTACTTGGGGAGAAATGGATTTAGATGTTTTTAATCAAGCCTGACCTTTCAGTGCAACAAAGGAGGTGTGTGAAATGTCACAGTGTCTAACATAAGGGTTTTATAATGACTTGGAGTATTGACTGGATATCTGAAATGTAAGTGAGAGAGGAAGAAGGAAGAGTGAATAAAAACAGTCTGGGGGCTGGGGAGGGGAGGCAGGAAAACAGGGAAGAGTCAGACAGGAGAATAAAATCTGGTCAATGACTTTCTTCTGTTCATTTATTCAACACATACTTATTATCTGTTTGGTGCCAGGAGTCATGTTAGTCCTGAGCTTGCTTACGGTGATGATTCAGTGATCAAAAATAGTGAAACTTATATGGTACTTAGGATGGATCAAGTCTCAGAATAAATGCTATGACAATATTAAATCATTTTACCTTCATAACAACCCTATAGGGTAGATATCATTGTGGTTCCATTTTATAAATGAGGAAACAGAAATATACACAGGCTAAGTACATACAACCATAGAGACCCTGAGTGGCAGAGCTGGGATTTGATCCCGGGCAGTCTTGATCCCAGGCGGCTCTGGAGTGCTTCTTTTAACTGCAACAGTATACTGAGCCTTTTTGAGCAACTACAGTCCATGAACGTTGTAAGTACAGTGAAGGAGAGGGACAATTCATAGACATTTGTTAGAATAAAGAGCATAGGAAGATAAGGGAGCAATCAGGAAACCCTCCTCTCCCATGGTTTCTGAGTTAGGAAGAGATTCCCAAAAAGGTGAGGTTACTGCCTACCGCCCATGGCTGAGTGGAAGTCAGTCACGTGAGGAGAGGAAGAAGAAATCTCAAGGAAGGGTGAGCTCCATTAGTAGTGGTAAATATTTTGCATTTATTTTACGTAAAAGAAATGGTATTTGCAGCAGAATATCATTTTGTTTTATTGAACAGAAAAGTGTCCTCCATATTTTGCGTGAGCTACTAAAGGGTCTCTGGATTTCCAAAACCATTGATACAACTAGGATTTAATTATAGTTGTGCCATAATGAAAGATAATGTGGAGTTACTTCTCTGCATCAAGCAAGCATGTAATAGTGTCCCAGGTTTTTAAAAGAATTGAAGCAATGTCTCTGAAGTGTGACCTGGTTTTCAGAACCATAAATTAAGATGCAAATCTTTGCCTGGAATAACATCCTGTAGTTGACTTTAAGACCTTCTCTTTCCAACACAGTGAAGGATGTCTATTGATCAGAAACTCCCTGGATTCTGAAGTGAGTTTGTGAGTAAAGTGATAAAAGAAAAAATGTCCCATATTTCTTTCCATAGAAATGAATAATCCTTCAAAAGATGTTGGTTTTGCTTTTCTTGAATGCTTTACCTCCCTTCCCTCTCCTTCAATGTCCACTTGTTTCTGTAATATGAAATATGGGTCACCTCCTCCTGAAAGGCACGTTGATGCTTCCTGCCCCTAGTAGATCCTGTAACCTTCCTCACACTCAGGTACTTGCCCTCACTATGGTGCTCTCATCACCAGTGCATGTGCCTCACGTACCTCTAACTCTTAGTACATCTGTTTGTCTTTCTCTAGACCTTGAGCCCCTTGAGAGCAGAGACTGCATTATCTTCAGTCTACTGGATGGCACGGCACACTGCTTATTAAAAGACTGAGTCACCTAATACCACTAAAATATGAACTAGTGGGGAATAGTGCTATTTCAACTGGAAAAAGCAAATGGCTCCCTCGAAATATGACTTGTCACCAACATTTCCTTTGTTTTTAAACCACTTCATGGTCAGGATTGGCCTCAAATACGAACCAGAAGGATGTAGCTGTAAACCACCTGAGTTCTCTGGAGCAGGAAAACAATGCTAAAGTAAAATTTTTAAAAATGTCTAAAAAATTAGTCAGAGAATAGGGAGGGGGAGAAGGCAGGTTCTTTTGGATAACTAACAAGTGAGATATACTTCTTTCATAATCATAACAAACTTCGGATGTTACTCTTCGTACAGTGTAGATCTAAAGCCCAGCACGATTATAATTCTCAGTAACACTGACTAAAGAGAATCACTTTCAACAAGCTGGAATTTATTTTCTTTCCTTTTTTAAAAAAATTGTTTCTTTCTTTATTGACAGAAAGAGAGTGAAGGGGAGAGGCAGAGAGAGAGAGAGAGAGAGAGAGAGAGAGAATCTCAAGCAGGCACTGTCAGCACAGAGCCTAAAGTGGGACTGGAACTCAGAAACTGTGAGGTCATGACTTGAGCCAAAATCACAAGTCGGATGCTTAACTAACTGAGCCAACCAGGTGCCCCTGGAATTTATTTTCAAACTTGCTTGTTTGCATATGTTTCAGGACTGTCATCACAGAATATAGGGGCTATATTCTAAATTCTTCATTTAATACTTTGTTGTGAACAATCTCCATTGCTCTTAAGAGTCTTTTGACAATATAGTTTTAATGACTGCCTATGTTCCATTAATTCACCAATCCATTCTATCACTTATTGAATGCTTTGTGCCAGGCCGTAGGCTGTTCCTCAGGGGACCAAAAGCCAACAGATAAAATCCCTGCTTTCATGAATTTATTTTAAAGATGTAATTTATGTGGCCAAACTGTTGGTCGGCTAACTAGCGTTCATTTCCACCTCCTCCTCTCTGTTTACAGGAATTGAGGCTGGAAAAGAAATACACTTTCATACTTCTCTTTGAGCTAGGGCTGGCAATGCAAACTAGTCATGGTCAGTGGGATTTACGTAGAAGGCTCCTGCTGGGTTTCTGGGAAGTTTTTGCTTTTTTGAGAAAGGAAATGGACATTTGCTTTTTTGAGAAAGGAAATGGACATTTTGAGATTTTTTTTTCTTTACCATTCTCCCCTTCTGAAAGAAAATGTGATGTCTGGGCTGTGTCTGCGATCTTTCAGCTATGAGAATACTGAAGATATCAGAGCAGAATACAGAAAAATCCTGGGATCTTGGTGGCATTGTCGAGCACCTAAAGCAATGACAGCTACTTCTTATCAGTAGACTTATGTTGAAAAAAAAATGAACTCTTACTGTTTGAAGCCTCCATTAGTCAGATTTCCTGTTATTTACAGCTAAATAGAGCCTTAATGTTACATATTATTTAGCCAACCTGCAATTTCGGTGTCATTAGGTTGATTTACACTTTTTCCAATTTTTAAATTACCCTGTAATGAATAATATCTTGCTGAATGTTGAGCCCATTTCTTATTAGTCTGATGAAATACATTTTCAGAACATAGAATTGTTGGATATAAGAGTTTGATTCTTGATGCATTTTGGCCATATTTCCATCTCGAAAGCTTGAAACATTTTATATTCTCAAAGATGTGAGACCACCCAATTCAAATGGCTGGTTCTTCTTAATTATATATTTTATTTTATTTTATTTTATTTTTTTATTTTTTTCATTTTTTTAATAGTTTATTGTCAAATTGGTTTCTTTCTTTTTTTTATTATAATAGTTTATTTTCAAATTGGTTTACATATAACACCCAGTGTTCATCCCAACATGTGCCCTTTTTAATGCCCATCACCCCCGCTCCCCCCTCCCTCATCCCCCTCACCCTCAGTTTTTTTCTTAGCCTTTGAGAGTCTCTTATGTTTTATCTCCCTCCCTCTCTGTGTCTTTTTTTCCTTTCCCCTCTTCCCCTCCCCCTGGTTTTTGCTTAGTCTCACAAAGTCCACCTATGCGTGGAAACATATGGTATCTGTCTTTTTCTGACTGACTTATTTCACTTAACATAATACCCTCCAGTTCCATCCATCTGGCTACACATGGCCAGATTTCATTTTTTCTCATTGCCACGTAGTAGTCCATTGTATATAAGTACCATAACTTCTTTATCCATTCGTCAGTTGATGGGCACTTGGTCTCTTTCCATGATTTGGCTATTGTCGAAAGTGCTGCTATGAACATTGGGGTACACGTGCTCCTATGCATCAGCATTCCTGTGTCTCTTGGGTAGATTCCTAGCAGGGCAATTGCTGGATCATAGGGTAGCTCTATTTTCATTTTTTTGAGGAACCTCCACACCGTTTTCCAGAGTGGCTGCACCAGTTGGAAATTATATATTTTAAACTTATTGTATCCTTTCAAAGATAGTAAAGATTTGAGTTCAGAAAATATCCCCGTGTACTCTCTATGAGAAAACAAGGTTAAAAAAAAATTGTGGAACACTAATGGGTGCCCAGGAGCCTTTGTTAAAGGAAAATATTTCCTTGCATAAACCCTGTACATGGAAAAAGAACCCCAATCTTGCTATTTAAGATGCAGAAACAGAAAGAACTACAGTGTCAAGAGACACTTGTTCTTATCCAACTTGTCTTTTTTTTCACTATTCTGAAATATATGTGTAAATTTTAACCCAGAAAACGTGTTGAGAATTTGTGTAAATTCCAGGGATATTCCAGCCAAGGGGTATGGTACTGTTTATTAAAAAAGTAAAAAAATAAAAGTAAACCTGTAAGTACTCAGAAAAGAAATGCTGGTAAAAGCATTTGTGCTCATGTATTATCATCTTATTTCTTTCATTAAAAAAAAAAGTGATTATCAGCTTAGTTCAGCAGAACTCAAAAAATTTCACATTTATGGGCTTTACACTTTGCCAACTCCTCCATATAAAATATGTTAATCCTGCTAGCAGATTAGAGTGGTTATTTTCTCTTAAGCATACTCTTATCTGGTTTTGAACTATGGAATATATACTGAACTAAACATTATGCACAGCTTTCCTATATAGGACACAACAAAACTTTCCTTTGGGAACTGTTTTCTGGAAGGCTAACTATGACCTAATTACAAGTAACAGATAACCTTACAGGAGCTTAAATAATCTCTCTCCAATCAATGACTAAAGGCGATGCTGAGAAAGGACTTCTCCCTCGTCAATGCAGTTCTATTCCAGTGTAGAGCCCTTTTATGTGAGTAAGTGGTCCAACTTTTTCCCCTTAACTAGGAAGGAATATTTCCATTCTGTGTCTTCCTTACACTGATGTGTAGTCAACTACTACTTGAGTAGAGTCGCTGTTGTAGAGAACCTGGATGGCCAGCTTGCACGTATCTTTGCAAAACAGGACAGAAGGAGCTGAGCAGTGTCTGTGCTGATGACTCACTCAAGTCCAGTCAGGTGTAAAATCAAGTTAGAAGCAGCCCAGTCCAGATACTGAAATGTGCCAGAAGGTAAGATTTCTAGAAAGTGTGTTTCTATAATGATTACAAAAACTTTAAAGCTTTCTCAAAATACCATCATTGCCCTTCATTTAACCATAACCCTGCTCTATGTTGCTTTCTCTGGAGCAAGTGCTTTTGAAAATACTGAGGGGTAAAGATGAATTTAACAGGATTTGTTGTTTGTTGTTTCTGGGCTCACCTCTTTACCTTATAGTTTACATAACAGCTTTTCCCTTCAAAAACCTGTTCTCATTCTGGGTACCAAAATTCGTATTTATCTTCCTTCTACCAATTCCAACAGCCGAAGGATCTAAGGCATAGCTTATTCTATCCTTATTTGTAGGGGTTCTTGATACATTAAACGTGGTCTTCCACTTAGGCTCGCCAAAAGTTAATTTTGTCTTTGGACGTTCTGCTGTTAGCTTAATGTCACTCAGTTTCAGCAGCCATTGGCTGAGTTCCACAGTATGGCTCATGCAGAATCTGATTTGCCTGTAAGAAAAATATAAACCAGACACTGATGAAACTGTTCAAAAAGCTCGATGCGTTATGTGTGAAATCCTGGTTTTATCCTTAATCTCAAAGATTGGGCATGACTGCTCATATCAGAGGATTTCAGCTCAATGCCATCTTGATAAAGCAAGCACAAAATTTTCTAAAGAAAAAGATTTTTTTCCCCTACTTTGTCATTTCATTCTGTGGGGGTCCCTGTCACAGTTTAAGATAGTAACCTACAGTGAAAGCTTCAAAGATCGTATAAAACAATGAATATCTTTGGATAGGTGGTCATTTCTATGGGGCCATTTGCTATATTTATACATCCAATAACTGGAAAGATATTCTAGAGATCATCTGCCTAGATCATCAAACTTACAATCAATAAAAAAAAGAGACAGTGCCCATCACTTTTTCTGTAGCATCTCAGAGATTTTCAATAATGCGAATATAATCAATTGAATAGTTAGAGGCATTAATTCTGATTTATTTCAAGTATGCTGAGGTTCCTCAAAAAGGTGAATACTGAGAGAAAATATCTTTTACTTCTTACTTTCATTTGCTTGTATTTAGAAATACTTCTGGTGGACCTGGGTGACTCAGTCTGTTAAGAGTCCGACTCTTGGTTTCTGCTCAGGTCATGATCTCATGGTTCGTGAGTTGAACCCTGTGCCGGACTCTGTGCTGACAGTGTGGAGCCTGCTTGGTCTCCCTCTCTCTCTGCCCCTTCCTGCTTGCTTTCTATCTCTTTCTCTCAAAAATAAATAAATAAACATTAAAAAATTAAAAAATAATAAAAAGATGTCTTTTTTTTATTTTTTATTTATTTTTATTTCTTTGTAAGGTAGATCACTGATAATCTGACCGTCCCTGATTCCTTGTTGTGAACTTAATGCATGGGGAGACATTGCAGCCTGACACGCTAAACTGGATCCAGTAATGAAAGATGAACTGTTAAGAACTTTGTTAACTTTGAGATTGATTGATTGATTTATTTATTCATTTAATGAGTGATTTATTGAGTTCCCTCTGGGTATCAGGCTGTGTGCTGGCAATGCGATAAGTAAGCAAAAATAGACATGTTCCCTGTTCTCTTGGAGCTTACTGTGAAGTAGAGGAGAGAAACATTAATCAAATATATTATATATTGCAGCTGTGATGAAAGCATCAAAGGAAGAGGTACACGGTAATGCTATGTGATTGCTGAATGGGGGGGGGGGGTTGCACCTAGTCAGGGAAGTCCAGATGGGCTTTCCTGAGGGCTTGATGCTTGAAAGGACATGTGGAGGAAAAGCAGGAGTTATCAAGGGAAAGAAGAAAAGGAAGAAGCGGCAGCCTGTCCAAAGAGCCTGTGGCAGAAGGGGACCCAGCAAGTCTAAGGGACTAAAAGGAAGGAAGAGAGGGAGGCCTGGAGTGTAGAGAATGTGGCTCACCGTGAGGCTGGAGTGGGTAGGTTACAGCCACTCCTGCTGGTCTTAAAAGTGTTTTATCTTTATCTTTAAAGCTCTCGGAATTCATTTAAAGCGGGTTGTTCAGGGAGCAGAATAGGACACATATAATATGAAATTCTTCTTAGTCTGTGGGGGTAAAAAGAGCCAGAAGAAGGGGAGTGTATATATATATACCTGCTGTCTGGTTAGGGCTTTCGAGGACTTTATAAATGACAGAAGGAGAGTAAGGGGAACACTGGGTTTGTTAATCAGGTTTCCAGAAACTGGTAATGATTGTTCGTAAGTCCAAATCCTGTTACAACAAATGATGGATACGACATTTATTATGATGATAATTATTAGTCGGTAGGGTAGGCAAATCCATATGGTTAAGTCTTCCCTCATGGTGGTTTTCATAAGTAGGATCTTTGGTTTGGTGTGCTTGCTTGCTTACTTATTTTAATTAATTTTTTTCTAGGTCCACATTCTTCTTTTAGTTTTTTTTTAATGTTTATTCTGACAGAGAGAGAGAGGGAGAGAGAGCGAGCAGGGGAAGGGCCGAGAGAAAGAAGGAGACACAGAAACTGAAGCAGGTTCCGGGCTCTGAGCCCTCAGCACACAGCCCTAATGCGGGACTCGAACTCACAAGCTGAGCTGTGAGATCATGACAAGCCGAAGTCCAATGCCCGACAGCTGAACCACCAAGGTGCCCCGCTTTTTTTTTCTTTATATGTTTTATTTATTTATTTATTTATTTATTTATTTATTTATTTATTTATTTATTTATTTATTTTGAGAGAGAGACAAAGTGTGAGCAGGGGAGGGACAGAGAGAGAGGGATTTACAGAATCCAAAGCAAGCTCCAGGCTCTGAGCTGTCAGCACAGAGCACGACATAGTACTGGAACGCATGAACTGTGAGATCATAACCTGAGCCGAAGTCAGACACTCAACCGACTGAGCTACGTAGATGCCCCTAGTTCTGCGTTCTTAATATGTAAAAATAAAAGCAAAGATTCACTCCCAGCCCTCCCTCTTTGCGCATGCGCGCGCGCGCGCGCGCGCGCACACACACACACACACACAACCCGAAACACATATACATCAGATGGCTTATATGTGATTTTATATAAATTGTACTAGAAGTTTATAACCTTCTTATTAAACTCCATTTGTAAGTAAGATCTTCCCATGTCAGTGAAACATATAGCGGCTCCACCTTGATGATTGCATCGTAATCTATTGCAAGGAGTGACTAGAATCTTTTAGGAATTTCCCCTTTGATGGACATTGTGTGTTACTTCCCGTTTTCCCTATGAAACAAAACTGTGATGAATATTTTTGTTCATAAGTCTTTGTATGACTATATCCTTGTCTATACCCTTAGGATAAATTTCTAGATGAAATTACTGGGTCACTTGGTATACACACTTATTTATTTATTTATAGTTTTATATATCTAATGTTTTTTTATTTGAGTGTAGTTGATACACAGTGTTACATTAGTTTCGGGTGCACAATATAGTGATTCCACAAGTTTATAAGTTATGCTATGCTCACCAGAAGTGTAGCTACCATCTGTCACCATACGATGCTATTACAGTATTATCAACTATATCCCTTGCATTGTACCTTTTATTCTCCTGACTTACTCATTCTACAGCTGGAAGTCTGTATCGCTCACTGCCCTTTACCCATTTTGCCCATCCCCCTCCCCCCTCCCCTCTGGCAATCATTAGTTAAAATTTCAATGTGTTTATGAAGTAGCTGCCCTCCCCAAAACTTGAAACAGTTCAGTCTTTATCAGTTTTGGAGATGACTTCCATCTTGTCACATCTTTGTCAAGGCTGCATACATATGCTTTTATTCTGATTATAATTTTTTGACTTTCTGGTAGGTTACAGGTGATGTGGGATTTTTTTTTTTTTTTTGCTGTTTTCATTTGCTTTTAAAATTTTTAATTGATGTCCTTGCTACCAACAGCTCTGTTTCACATTTTGGTGTATTCATTTCACTTTTAGGAATTTATTTAAAATAAACATCCTTAAATAATTTCAGTGTTTAATGTAACATGTCCTTTCTTTGCAGACTTTGGAGTCAATTTTTAAGATTTATTTTTTTTAAACGTTTATTTATTTTTGAGAGACACAGAGACAGAGTGTGAGCAGAGGAAGGGCAGAGAGAGTGGGAGACACAGAATCTGAAGCAGGCTCCAGCCTCCGAGCCATCAGCACAGAGCCCGACGCGGGGCTCAAACTCAGAGACCGCGAGATCATGACCTGGGCTGAGGTCGGCCGCTTAACCAACTGAGTCACCCAGGCGCCCCCGGAGTCAATTTTTGTATTCAGGGCAGTATAAGAATTTTGAAAGAACCAGATGCAATCAACATGTAAAAGACACATTTTCCCTGATGCTGTTATGCAAAGCCCTATTTTTCTCCAGACGAAACCATCCACAGATGTTTTTTATCTAATCTTTAAAACATTAATAGACTTTAATTATTAGAGCAGTTTACAGGTTTACAGAAAAAATATGCAGAAGATACAGAGTTCCCACATGCTGCTCACTACCCTCCCAACAACATTCCCCCTACTGTTAATAGTTAGTATTAGTGTGGTACACCTGTTGGAATTGGTGAACTAATATTGGTACATTATTATTCACTATTGTTTATAACTTATATTACCATTCATTCTCTGTGTCATACAATCTGTAGATTTGGAACATGTATCCTACATGTAATCTGTAGGTTTGGAACATGTATCTACCATCCTAAGTTCATACAGAATCGGTTTTACTGCTTAAAATTCCTCCGTGCTCCTCCTACACATCTCTCTTCCTCCCCCGACTCCTTCCCTGAACCTTTGAAGGCCGCTAATATTTTTACTGTCTTTACTGTTTTGCCTTTTCCAGAATGTCGTATAGCTGAAATCCATACCACGTGTAGCCTTTTCAGACTGTCTTCTTTCACTTAGCAATATGTATTGAAGTTTCCTCCATGTCTTTTTGTGGCTCATCACTGAAGAGTATTTAAACCATAGTTTGCTTATCCACTCACTTCTCTTTTTTTAATATTTATTTATTTTTTTGAGAGAAAGAGACAGACAGAGCATGAGTGGGGGAGGGGCACAGACAGAGAGGGAGACACAGAATTCGAAACAGGCTCCAGGCTCTGAGCTGTCAGTACAGAGCCTGATGTGGGGCTCGAACTCAGGAACCATGAGATCATGACCTGAACTGAAGTCGGACGCTCAACCGACTGAGCCACCCAGGCGCCCCTATCCACTCACTTCTTGAAGAACATCTTGGTTATTTCCATAATTTGGGGGACGTTATGAATAAAGTTGCTGTAAACATTCATGTGCAAGTTTTTGTGTGACTGTAAGTTTTCAATTTATTTGGATAAATTGTAATCACTGGATTATATGGAAAAACTATGATTAGCTTTGTAAGAAGCTGTCAGACTGTCTTCCAAAGTCGCTATTCCGTTTTGTTTTCCCACCAACAAATGAGACTTCCTACTGGTCCACATCCTCACCAGCATTTGGTATTGTCAGTGTTTTGGATTCTAGCCATTCTAGTAGATGTGGGGTGTTATCGCATTGTTTTAATCTGCAGTTTTCTAATGACATATGTTGAGCAAATTTTTATCTGCTTATTTTCCATCTGTATGTCTTCCTGGGTATGGTGTCTATTAAAATCTTTTTACCATTTTTAAATTGGGTTGTTCATTTTCATATTGTAGAGGTTTTTAAATTTTTTTATAATAGTTTATTTTCAAATTGGTTTACATATAACACCCAGTGTTCATCCCAACACGTGCCCTCTTTAATGCCCATCACCCCCTCTCCCCCCTCCCTCATCCCGCTCACCCTCAGTTTGTTCTTAGTCTTTGAGAGTCTCTTATGTTTTATCTCCCTCCCTCTCTGTGTGTTTTTTTCCTTTCCCCTCTTCCCCTCCCCCTGGTTTTTGCTTAGTCTCACAAAGTCCACCTATGCGTGGAAACATATGGTATCTGTCTTTCTCTGACTGACTTATTTCACTTATTATTTATTTTTGAGAGAGAGAGAGACAGAGCACGAATAGGTGAGGGGCAGAGAGAGAGGGAGATACAGAATCCGAAGCAGGCTCCAGGCTCTGAGCTGTCAGCACAGAGCCTGATGCGGAGCTCGGACCCACGAACCGTGAGACCATGACCTGAGCTGAAGTTGGACACCTAACTGACTGAGCCACAGTTCCCCTCATATCGTTGAGTTTTAAGAGTTCTTATACACTTTGGGTGCAGTCTTTTATCAGATAATATTTTGCAAATTATTTCAATGGATTGTCTTTGTTCTCTTCATAGTGTCTTTCACTGAGCAGAAGTTTTTAATTTTAATGAAATCAAATTTGTCAATTTTTCTTTCATTATAGTGCTTTTGGTGTTGTATCTAAAACATCATTGCCAAAAATCAAGGTCTTTTAAATTTCTTTTATCTTCCAGGAATTTTATAGTTTTGTGTTTTATATTTAGGTTCACAATCCGTTTTGAAGTTATTTTTATGAAAATTGTAAGGATTATGATTTTATTTTTTGTTTATTTATTATTATTATCTTAATTTAAATTCAAGTTAATTAACATACAATGTAGTCTTGGCTTCAGGAGTAGAACCCAGTGATTCATCTCTTACATACGACACCCAGTGCCCATCACAAAAAGTGCCCTCTTTAATGCCCATCACCCATTTAACCCATCCCCCCACCCAACTCCCCTCCGCAACCCTCAATTTCTTCCTATTTAAGAGTCTCTTAAGATTTGCCTCTCTCTTTATTTTTATCTTATTTTTCCTCCCCCCTCCCTATGTTCATCTGTGATTTTATTCTTTTCGTGTGTGAGGATATATAGTTGTTCAAGCACCACAAATGTATATGTCCATGCTTAGAACCCTCCAACACCCCTGTGCTATTGACATTAAGACTACAGATTCAGATGTAGACATGATACTTTGCTACTTCCGAATAGCTTGCTTGAAAGCCAAGAATAGTAACTTATATTTACTCTAAGAAGAGTCTTTAATTTAGGATGATGTCACTGGCAGGAGCGCTTCCATAACGTCCAATGGTAATTGGACCAGTGTGCTTTTTAGGAACACATGAAGGACTGTTCAAAAGCTGGTGCCAAATTCTAGGTGTGCCTAGAGGAGAAGTTATGTTTCTTCACATCTCCCATGTCTGCCCTGGTTCTTCTTACAGCTTCTCATTTTAGTCAAGTGTGTGATCTTTGTCTTCACTGGCTTGCAGTGACCCTCATTCACTGATGCTGGAGGCCGGAGACTTTTCAGCTAGATGCCCTAGCTCCTTGTCCGTACGTACCCTTGGAGACCGGCCCTGGTCTCAATATTAAAATGTGCAGGAATACATCAAAGATACATTTTTTAATGTCCCCCTTTAACCTGAGAATAAATAACTTGGAACTCTTTCTTTTAGTTCCTCAGCTTTGATATGACTTACAATGGAATAAAAAGACAGGAGTTTCAGTTCCTTTTAATGCATCTCTTCTAATAGTTCTGTGATTTGATACCATGGTGACAGGCATCAGGAATTACTTAGGATTAATGATACTTTCAGTTGATTTGAAAAAGAAATGTATCTTTAATTCTTCTAGCTTCTTGGTTAAATTACCATCTTGCATACAAACTCCTTTTTGGCATGAATGAATTGAAAATACTGATTTCAAGAATTATTTTAATTCATATAGCACCGTGCTTATTTCTGCTTAACTTTACCAGGTTATTTTAACCCAAATTATAGAAACAACAACAATAGAAAGAGTAAGGCAGATGGCTTAAATATTATAAGTACATCTTATAACACTTTCGGTATTTAGAGAATTACGTTTAGAATTGCTGAGCTGTTTCTTACTATTTAAATGTCTTCTATTTCTTAAAGTGTTATTGGTCATAAATGGGTTAAAGTTTTAATTTTTTTAATTATTATTTTTTTAATTTTGAAGGATACAGAGAGAGAAAGAGCAGGGGAGGGGCAGAACAATAGAGAGAGAGAGAGAGAGAGGGAGAGAGAGGATCCCAAGCAGGCTCCATGCTGTCAGTGCAGAGCCCAATGTGGGGCTTGAACTCAGGAACCACGAGATCAGGACCTGAGCTGAAATCAATAGTTCAACTCTTAACCAGCTGAGCCAACCAAGTGCCCCTAATTTTTTACCTTTAATGCAGAAATAGCCACTTGAAATTATCCTAGTATCCCCTTTATAATACAGCAAAAAACTGTGTTGATTCTTTGCAGTGTCCTTTGATATATTTCTCTCTCATTATTTTCCTACTGAAACCATTACAGGTTTCCACTTCATCTCACCTGGACTATATTTTTAACTTCTTGATGTCTCTGACTTCAGTCTTTTCTTGTACTGATTTGCCCCACACTCTACACACTATTTGATCTTCTACAAACACTGTACTGCTCATATTATTGTGGAAATTATTCTGCATTGTGATGTAGAAGGAGTATGGATTTTGGAATAAGTGCTACTTATCATCTCTATGCTTTTGGACACACCATCTAATCTCTCTAAGGCTCAGTGTCCTTAACTACAGAGAATTGTCAGCCCTCTCCTAAAGTTGGCCTTATGATTAAATGAGAACAATGCTTATTTCCTTAATACTTCTCATCTATTTAAAGAAAACAGCCCCAAATTCTTATCTTGACATATGAAATCAACCAAAATTTGTGCTCAGACAAGCTTTCAACACACATTAACTCACTTGCAGGTGGCCAATATTTTGGCCAACAGAACTCTCCTACCCCATTTTTGGCTTCTCTCTTTCTGTTCTTCCACCTCTGTTTATGTTTCTGCTGCTTGGACTTTCTTTTCTCTTCTTTCACTGTTTACTGATATACTATCATTTCATTAAAGTGACCTGAAATGATATCTCCACATTCTTGATCAAATGTAGCAGCCTAAAATGGTCTTTTTTTCTTCCTGATATTTGTAGGGCACTGACATTTGCTTACTTACAATACTTAAAAATGACTACTTTGAATAATAGTTATTTGTGTAGAGATCTTTTCTAAGAAGTCATAAGGTACTCAACAGCAAAGCCAATGTTATACTCATGCATCCTTATGACACTTAGAGCAATATCAGACACACACAAAAAGTTTTCAATAACCATATGGTGAATTAAGGTATCATTTACCTTTTTAATATCCGTCATTATCCTATTATTTTGTGATTATCTCTCATAGAGATATTTTTCCTCATTAAATCATTAAAATGTGTCAAAATTTGAGGCAATTTGTGGCTCAAGAGGTCTTACTAGACCATTTCATCACCGCAGAGTGCATATCACTTTGAGTATTTTTATTTTTATTATTACCTAGAAAAGTAGGTCAAATTGACTAACAGAAGAAATGTCCCTTAATATTTCAGAGTTTGACAGATCTATCCCCATTAAGGAAAAAAAATCTGTAGCATTGTTAGTTAATACATCATATTTTTAAATATCTAGGTTATTTTTGACTGCAAACCTTCTGAAAACATAAAGCTCTATTGTGTTATTGAATTAATGTCCTTTTCTTCAGAATAATATGTTAAACAATGCCACAAATAATGCATAATATCTCATTAGATACCATAAGACTAACTGAATGTATTCTTAACCTAATACATTTTCTGTATTTTCAGGTGAGTTGTACCTAAACCATTTCTGACAGGAAGACAAATTTTCTAGTCTTAATTATCCCAAGGGAAAATGATTTCACAGTCTCCCTTATAAAATAAAAATCTTCACAAATGAATGTAGTAAATGAACTCCAGAGCTACTGCAATGACAAATAAAATATGTCATTGAAAAACTTGGAATGAGTAGGGGCACCTGACTCAGTCTGTTGAGTGTCCAACCCAACTTCGGCTAGGTCATGATCTCACAGCTCCTGAGTATGAGCCCCATCGTGGGCTCTGTGCTGACAGCTCAGAGCAAAGAGCCTGCTTGGGATTCTGTGTCTCCATCTCTCTCTGCCCCTCCCCACTTCAAAAATAAACATTATTTTTTTAAAAAAGAAAACTTGGAATGATTAATAATAAGGAAGAAAAAAATCTCACCTTGCCTGAGATCAGGTAAGCATAAGGTATATATGATGGCTTTTAATGATACCTCTCAGGAAATCCTGCTTTGCAATAGAGAATGAAGAGAGAGTAACAGACTTTGATGGATGGGGAGGGGAAAAGAAAAGAACATTTGAGGAAATGGAAGGAGAAATATTAGCAATTAAATGAAAAAACACCATATGGAAAGAAATATACCCATAAGTGAATGAAATATAAAAGGCACAAAAGGGCCCCAAATAGGAGGATCTTCTGGCTTGCATCTTTAGGAGATATTTAATGTTTCATTAATGTCCATAAAAACTATAACCTGTGAATTTATATTAACTATTAATTTTTTTTAAAAATTAAAAACCTAAAAAAAATATTAAAAACCTTTAAATGCTGATTTTTTATGATTGCTTTTTTAAAAGTTTTCATCAAGGATTTCTTTGGTTTCACTTGGGTTAGTTTATACCAAGTTAAGTAAATATAAGGATTGCCTTTTTTTTCTCTTCTTGTGATACTCCTGGCTGTTTGAAAAAGAACACTCAATTGACTTAATAAAACACTTGTTCTTTGGCCCACTTCTCTAGATTTCCAGCAGATGTAAGCATAATTAAAACCATCCATTAGTATGGTTGTTGTTTTCCTCCTGGCAGCTCCAGTTCTATTTTTCTTTGACTGCACCTAAGTTTTCTTTAAGAATTTTATGAAATTGTCCAAGAAAGGTAAGTTTAGGATCCTGGCATGGCACTGATAGAAAGCGAGCCATGACAGTTAGTATATGTCACGGGAGCAGGGGTCTTGATTTCTTTCATCCTTTCTTTGAGTGCACAGAAAGCAAATAAAAATTTTGTAGTTTCTTAGAGAATTTGGATAGTGTTTATGAAGCAATCCAGATAATCTACTTTTTCATTATATTACATTTATAATTTATATGTTCCATAAATCCTTTTTATGAATAAAACGTTTTATTAAAACATAAAACATTTAGGTGTTGGATTACTGTAAACTTGTATCTACTGAAAAAATTCACGGAAGTATTCCCAGTTCCCTTTATCATAAGGATAAATACTTTTGCTCTTGAGACGTGTGTGTATGTACCCTTGATGGTAGTAATCAGCTGTGCTTTTAATCCTGATGAAATAATGCAGTATTCCTTTTTTTTTTTTTTTAAAGTCACAGGTATGTATCTATTCACTCTGCAGTACATAAAGATAGAATAAAAATATATGATTTTGGTAAGCTGTATTGCCTCAAAATATTTGGGGGTAGGACTACATGCAGATTTTTTTATTATTTATGTTTTTTGAGAGAGAGAACGTGTGTATGTGCATGCACACACAGTTTGGGGGGAGGGACAAAGGGGGCGGGAAATAGAGAATCTTAAGCAGGCTCTTCACCCGCATGGAGCCCAACGTGGGGCTTGATCTCACAACCGTGAGATAGATGATGACATGAGCCAAAATCAAGAGTTGGGTACGTAACCTACTGAGCCACTCAGGTGCCCCTACATGCAGGTTTTTAAAAATAAATGTTTTGTCTGGTCTCAATCTGGTCTTTTCTGATCTCGATATGATCACTGTTGAACTTATTCAGGATGGTCTTTAGAGATTTTGCCTAAGCCTGGGGAAGGTATAGCTGTTCTACGCAGGTTTAAGCTTCGAATTAAGCCTCACAAGCAGCCAGACCAAAATAACAGAGTTGAATAACTAAAGAAATCAATGATATTTACATAAAATGAAATAATTATGTTGTGTGTTTTGAATTTTATATTACTTCAGTATAAGAGAATACACATATAGAAACTGTCCCGCCAGTCGTTCCTATATATTTCATTTCCGGCTTGGTCTCTGAGACTTGCTTGACGTCCAGTCTGCAAATCACTGATGACATGGGTGATCAATATATTTCATAAATGATGCATTGAAAACTTAATTCATTTTATTCCTGTTCTAAGCTTTGGCCTGCCGTTAATTTCAATAAAATATCAATAGGGTAAGAAAATCGTATAATTTCATGTGAAGAAGGAACAGTGTATTCAAATCTGGCTAAATAAATGAATTTAGGCAAGAAAAATATAATACCTTAAGAAAAACAAAGACTATGTTACAAAAGTATTTTATAGTACTATTCTATTAACATATGCAGGGCCTTATAATTTAAAATACATTATTTGGGGAATAGCATTTTTAATTTCACTTGTTTTTTTACTTTGAATTCTTATTACTCTGACATATATTCAGGAAAGTCTCTAAAGCAAAGTTACACACTTTATTTAGCTCTTGCAAAGCCAACACCTGTGCAACCACATCCAGGACAGGAAATTGATCTTTAACCCCTTAATCACCATTTGCGCCTTAGCCTTTCAAGTTAATTTTTAATGTGGACTTAGAGTTACTCATTTAATGTTATTAATTTCCTTAATTTTCTTTATAACTTTAATGTGTATCCCTAACCACAACTAAAATGGTTGTTTTGATCATTGTTTTGAAGAAATGGAATCATGCAACATGCATCCTTTCAAGCCTAGCCTCTTACTCCCAGCGTGATGCTTGATACTGAGCCATGTGTGTGGCTGTACACTGTTCACTTTCATTGCTTTAAGAATATATATTGTTTGGCTACTTCACAAGTTTTAAATCTATTCTACTGTTCATGGACATTTGAGTTGTCTCTTTTGATCTGCATGTCTCTCGGGTGTACACTTAGATGCAGAAATGCTAGGCGTACGTAACTTCAGCATTAGTGGATAACGCCAAACTTTCCACAGTGGTAGAACTATGCACTCTCACCAGCCATTCGATGTTTTCCCCATTACTTCACCTCCCTGATCAACCTTTGGTATTTGCCAATTGTTTAAAGTCTAGCCACTCCGTGGCGTTTGGATGGCTCAATGGTTTAAGCATCCGACTTCGGCTCAGGTCATGATCTCATGGTTCATGAGTTCGAACCCCTGCGTCAGGCTCTGTGTTGACTGCTTAGAGACTGGAACTGCTTCAGATTCTGTGTTCTCTCTCTGTCTCCCTCTCCTGCTCATGCTCTGTCTCTCTCTCTCTCAGTCTCTCAAAAATAAATAAACATTAAAAAATTTAAAAAATGAAAAAAGTCTATCCACTCTGGTATGCTCTGGTATCTCAGTGTACTTTTAATTTGCATATCTGACTAATTAGGTTGAGTTCCATTTGGCCATCTGTGAAGTATTTGTTTAAATCTCTTGCCATATTTTTCTACTGGGTTGTCTTTACCCCTCCGTTCTTGATTTGTATGATTGATACACAAATACACACACGCACACACACACACACACACACACACACACACACCCCACACTGTAAAATCCTGTGTTGGTTCTATTTGTTGCAAATATCTTTTCTCAATGTGTAGCCTACCTTTGTACTCTCTTAATGCTATCTGCTGGCAACATAAAGAATTAACTTTTATGTGATCCAATTTATCAGTCTTTCTCTTCATGGGTATTGCTTCTTGTGTCCTGTTATGAAATCTTTTTCTGCCCTATCATATGCTTTCCTATATTATATTCTAGAAGCTTTATTGTTTTGCCTTTTACATTTGCTCTACAGTCCGCCCAGAATTGATTTCTATGTATTATGTGAGATAGATGTCTAGTTTTATTTTATTCCATGTGGATATTAAATTGTCCTCGAATCATTTATGGAAAGAGACTGTCTGTTCCCCACTGTATAAAATGATATAAAGTGATAAAAATCAATTGTCTGTGTATGCATGCATCTGGTGATGAACTCTCCATTTCATTCCATTTGTTCACTTGTCCCTCCTTGTGCCAGTTGTCTTAATTGTATTTTCCTCGTAACTGCTGCTATCCCAGAGAGCAAGTCTTTCTGCCTTGTTCTCCCACAGTAGTGTCTTAGCTGTTCCCGGACCTTTGTATTTCCACATTTTAGTATCAACTTGTCAAGTTACACACACACACACACACACACACACACACACACACACACACACCACAAAATTGCAGTTTTTATTTGGATTCATTCAATTGCTAGAGTAATTGGGGAGAGTTAATGTTTTAAATTTGAGACCTCAAATCCATGAATGTGATCTCTCTCTGTCTCTCTCTCTCTAGGTTTTTAGATCTCTTTTATTTTCTCTCAACAGAATGTTATATATACATTTTTTTGTGAAGAGGTCTTGCACATTTTTTATGAGATTTAATCCTAGTATTTTATTGGTTTTCCTACTGTGGTAAATAGCACGCTTTACAGACATTTATCTAGCGCCCTTATAAACCTATGTATCTGGCATCTTTGTAAATCTTTGTAAAGTTATTTTATATCAAGGTTAGTAATTCTCACTGCATCTAAATTCAGTACTTTAATTATACACTTTGTCACTGCCCTCAGATAATCTATGGATTTTGGCTGTCAGCAACAGAAACTAATTTTGGCTAAGCTATGCAAAGGAGAATTTATAAGAAGAATGTAGGTGAGATCACAGATTTCTGGGTTTCTGGGGATCTGTTTTTGAAAACAAATGAGAACCAGGGCAGCCCCAAAGTCCTAGGAGTGTGAACTAAAGTTTGAAAGCATGATGCCTCTGTGACCACTTTCCTACACCTGTTCTTGCTTGCGCTAGCATCTTTTCCTCAGTTGCAATATTCACGGCACAGAGTGTTTAATTCACCAAACTTAGGTCACTTCCTGATTCTCTTTATGTAAAGAGAGGGAAAATTTGGTCTTTGGGCTTCTTTAGTGTAGGAGGCAGTTTCTGAGAATTATCTTTCCACCAACGCCGCACACATTGGGCGAGAGAGAACATAATATAATTCCTCAAAAGAAAATTGGGTGCTTTTAAGATGAGGGTTTGAATGCTGGAGAGTAAAGCCAACAAATAGTCATTTCACATAACAGGAGGATAATAGACAGTCTGTTGCCCATCAGGCAGCTTTTTCTCAAGCTAGTAGTAAATGCTTTGCTAAGTATGGATATATACTGTAATAGAATTTTCAAATTGTGATTGTTGTTTTCTCCTCCTCTTCTTCCTCCTTCTCCTCTTCCTTCTTCTCCTTTTTGTCCTTCTCTCTCTCTCTATATATATATATATATCCCACTATTATCTCTTATTGAATTTCATCTGTCAAAACATGCTAATTTATAACAAAAAGGTTTAGTGAAGCAGGAGATTAGAGAATTAGGAAGTCAAGTCTTGGTATAACTATTTAATATTTTCTGTAGAAATTTTTATTTTTAAGCGAACCAAGAGAAATGTATCCTACAACTTAATTTCTCCAGGAGTTAAAATAAGGTGTAGAACATTTTATTTATCTATTATTATTATTATTATTGTTATTATTATTATTATTTCTACTACAGAGCAGTGAAATTCAGTTAGGTTAGTATTTAACCCTTTTTCCATTCCCAGGGATGCCTCCAACTTCAAACATGTTACTCCCCAAATTAGCGGCTTGCTGTATAGGTGTTTCCAGTGTTTGAGGCTGTGGGGATCAATCACATTTGGAGTAATGTTTATGTATGTGCAGGACTAAATGTTACAATGACATGGTAGTTTACTGTACTTCAAAGAGACTTCTGAGATCTTTTAGTTCAATCCCTACCTAACGAAGGAACGTGGCCTATATATCTCTGTACTTCATTGTCTAGTATCCATTAAAAGCTTCTTGGGATAAAGAAAGGTACTCTTTGAGGCAACCTTCTCAATTATTAGACAATACTAAAGTCCCCTTTTCTATCAATTCTTTAAGACTCAATGACTCTACTTACTTTTTATCTACTTCTTTTCCTGAATATAATTTTTAAAACTGTTAAAATAATTGATGTTTCTTTTCTTTCATAATCATTTATTTAAAAAAATTATGCTAGTAAAAAATTAATGTTAGTAGAAAATTATATGAAATAAAAAGTGAAAGTTTAGAAGTGTCTTATACTGCTAAAGTGATTCTTTCTCCATGCAATTTCCACACATCTGTCTAAGTTCAGCCCTCTGCAGCAAGAGGCATCTGCAGCATCTGTCTACTGTTTCTATGTAAAAACACTGCAGGTGTTTGAAAGCAGCTATGATGGCCTCGTTTTTTTTCTTGTTTTCCCTTTCTTACTGTGCCATATACTTTCATAGTTAAAACAAATATTTTAAGTATATACAAAACATCTTTAAAAAAGAAAATGGAATCGTTTCATCTGTTTTCATAGAAACACTTGTAAGACATTTATGCAATTTGATTTTATTACTAAAATTTAGGACCATACTGAATACGCTTGCTTGACATTCTGAATCATGTTTCAGCTAAAACTGAGTTTTCACATGAAACCTCTGTGTGAATACTTGTTTGTACCTTTATATGTACAAATGGTATTTTGTTTTGGACACTGATTCAATAAAAAGAAATATAATTTTGTCAGTAATATGTTCTATATCTATAAGTTCAAAAATATCTAACAAATAGAACTGGTAATCATAATGCGTCTTTTAATAAAATAGAAGCTAAAGATAACATAACTTTAATTTATAAAATCACTGCATTGAAAGATCTTTAGTGCCTCTGTCAGTACATGCATCACCTTTTTAATGAAGAAAAAAAGTGTCATGTCAAGTTCACATGAATGGAATCTAGTTCCTGTGCAAGCAATAAATAGCAAATATTATCAACTCTTCTAATTAATTCTAATTAAGAAAGAGGTTCTTGGGGCGCCTGGGTGGCTCAGTCAGTTAAACGTCCAACTTTGGCTCAGGTAATGATCTCACAGTTCCTGAGTTCAAGCCCCATGTCAGGTTCTGTGCTGACAGCTCAGAGCCTGGAGCCTGCTTTGAATCTTGTGTCTCCCTCTCTTTCTGCCCCTCCCCCACTCATACTCTGTCTCTCTGTCTCTCTCTCTCAAAAATAAATTTAAAAAATTAAAAAAAGAAAGAGGTTCTTATTGAGAAGACTTAACACAGCAAGAGAATGAAGAAAAAAAAATTAATGTAAGCCCATTTTTGTGTCATTAAGATATACTTCTTAATATTCCCTCTGATGTGTATCATTTATACGAAAATGATTATAATATTCAACTGGTCAGCAATTTTTTAAACAATGATGTATATTTATGTTAATAGAGCTATACTTTTTAAAAAAAATTAGCTGCTAATTGTTCCATACCTTGAGTGTTCTAGATTTTTATTTATTCCTCCTCTAATGAGTATGTAAGTATTTTGATATTTATAGAATTTTTAGTGTTGCAAAGAGCTTCTTTGCAAGTGTATGTGAGTATTTTTATAATAGATTCCTTGAATTGGAAATACTGGGTTCAGAGTATGTGATTTCAGTTATTGACATACAATTCCAAATTGTTCTATAATGACGTTGTGATTTCCACTCACACCTGGTATGTTGCTTCGAAGCATTAATTTCCACACATTCTCTCCAATAATGAATAATAATCATAATATGTTTAATTTGGGCAAATTGATAGCCAAAAGATGACATCTCATTTTAATGTTTCAACTTTTTTTAGTTAAGGAGTTTGTAATTTGGGACCATTTGAATATCTTTTCCTGGGATAGTCTTTCCTTATTTTTAACTGGACTGTTTTATTATTGCTGATTTATTGGAACCCTTTTAAAATTAGGGTTGTTATTTTTTGTCTATTATGTATGATGCAAATATCTTCTTCCAGTGTGGTATTTGTTCTTTAACAGTAGCTTGTAGAAACATATTTTACAGAGGACTTTTTTTCTTTTTAATCTATCAATCTTTTATAGTGTATGGTTTTTTTCATGTTTATGGCAGTCTTTTTTACCCCAAGATAATAAACCGTTATTCTATATTTCGCTTACTGATAATTTTTCTTTTTTTACTGGATATCAAAATAGAAAAAGAAGCAATATAGTAATTATTAATATATATTATGGGTTGCTTGCTGTGTGGCAGGCAATTTCCTAAGCTCTTTACATTCACTAATCCATTTAATCTTCAAAACTACCTGATAAGGTAGGTTTTTCTGACACTGTAGATGAGGACACCAAAGCACAAAGAAATGAAGAGGTCACTCAGCAGGTATATGAGGAGTCAGGACTCAACCCTCTGCAGTTTACCACTTCAGCCTGCTCAGTAAACCATAATGAATTACTTGCTAATGCAAACAGATTTACTTAAGAATTATACTTGAATACCTCTTTGTTTCCAGTACTATTGCATTGCATTTTGTGGGGGATTACGGGAGGAGGTTAAATGATTCTCCCTTTTACATGGAATGCAAAACTAAGAAAGTTGTCTAGTAACTTGAAAGTCAAGGAAAACAAGTTAACCAAGCCATCAGAAAACAAGTTGTATTCTTTAGAAATGAGAAGTGCTTGGTGATAAAACTCACAGGTTATATAGCATGAAGGTTTTGGTTTGGAAAGTTCTCCTTACCTGTCTCTGAAAAATCTTTTTTAAAATATAATTTCTTGTCATACTAGCTAATATACAGTGTGTACAGTGTGCTCTTGGTTTTGGGGGTAGATTCCCATGGTTCATTGCTTACATACATCACCCAGTGCCCATCACAAAGGAGAGCTTTGAATGAATAGAGGTCACTGCATTTCTGATAGAAAAAGAAAAAGCATCTTCTCAAATAAGAAAAAAAAAAAAAACCTACAGTAATTCAATCTAATATATTATAGCACCTAAGAGATCATCTGAAGCAATCACCTTATTTTAATAAAGAAGAAAAAGAGCTTTATAGAGGAAAGTGATGTTACTTGGTAGTGGTTCTGGGACTAGAACTCAGTTTGCTAGCTCCTAAATCAGTATACTTTCCACTACCTCCGGTTTTTCCGCTTCATATCCTTTATAATGTAATGGCTCTGACTGAAATAATTTTTAAACTGCTAATTAAGCAGTGACCCACCTTGATATTTTAAGCAACATATTTATGCTCATATTAAATTACAAGAAGTGTGTAGCTTCAAGAGAGGGGGGAGAAAAAAACATCCTGACCTTGTAAAGTCCTTCCTGTATGGATTTGGTAGAAATTTCCAACTCCATTTCATCTTCTATATTTAGATACTTTAATAACATTCAAGGTTATAGAAAATATTTCTGGCAGTGTTTCTTTTCTTTCATATGTTGTTTTACTCTATTGTGAAATAGAAAAAACAAACAAATAGAACAGATGAAATCCAGATCATCCAATTAAATAATATTTACATGTTTACAGAGGATCTTGACTATTATGTCACATATAATTATTCATCAACTTTAATATTTCCTTTTATTTGGATGATACCAAAGCATAGCATTTATTCAAACAAAAGGTATGATGTATGAAATAAAATATCTACTTAAAAATAATACAGAAGTCACCTGAATTTTTGTCCTTTAATTTTAGGTTAGTTACAGAATGGTAGCCATTACATGTAGTGTTCCCATTCACATCCTCTGAAGGATATATCCAGTTCTGGTGACTCCTTTGAATAGAGTTTCTCATGGACTCTAACTTAATATTCCTTGCTCCTTTTGGTTGGAGATTTAGGAGGGGAATTCTCTGACTGAAATATTCTTGTAATATACTTCAACTGTTTGGTCTTTCATATTAAGAGTCAATGTAGTTATTTTATGAAATTATCTGTGTGTCGGGTTAATCTTCATCAAGAGAAGAACTCTGCCTTCATTCATTCTTTATGCATTCAGATATTCATTCCTCTTTGTCTGTGGCAATGAAGGATGAGAGGAAAGAGAAGGAGAAATGGGTAGGCCAAGGAAGGAAGAACAAAGGCTGAATCCAGAGTAGTCTTGGAAGTCAGGCTGCCTGTGTCCCGGCACGTTGCTAGTGAGACATTTGTCAAATTATTTCACCTCTCTTTTTCTCACTTTCCTCATCTTTAAAAGGGGAACAAAATGGTGTGGTAAAGAAAGAGATCGATTAATAAAATGTGAGTGTTAACTATTTTTATATCTTTGTTTTGAAGATTTTGTTTTCATTTTCATTTTAAATGTCTTCTTTTCAATAACTGTCCTTAAACTGAGTTTTGCAAAAAATGGTAACATCTTACAATGGAGGACTGTCTACAGTTCATGTAGAGTTTTCAAACTATTGTTCTAAATGTGGAATTGTTGAGTCTTACGACAATTTTATTTTTTAATTAATTAATTTTTTAAAGTTTATTTATTTATTTTGAGAGAGAGAAAGTGAGAGTGTGCAGCATGAGTGGAAGAGTGACAGAGAGAGAGGGAGAGAGAAAATGCCAAGCAGGCTCCATGCTGTTGGCACATAGAGTCAATGTGGGGCTCAGTTTCACAAACCATGAGATCATGACCTGGGCAGAAATCAAGAGCAGGACACTTAACTGACCTTAACACTTTTATAGAATAGCCGTCATGGTCATTAATATCCTCTTACAGAGTAAGCCTATATTTTAAGTTGCACAAAGAGCAAGCTGAGACAGAAATGAAATATGGATCACATAAATTTTGTTCTTTTCGTTTTTTTGTGTGTGTTTTTTTTATTTATTTTTGAGAGCAGGAGAGACAAAGCATGAGTAGGGGAGGGTCAGAGAGAGAGAGGGAGACACAGAATCTGAAGCAGGCTCCAGGCTCTAAGCTCTCAGCACAGAGCCCGACGCAGGGCTCGAACTCACAGACTATGAGATCATGACCTGAGCCGAAGTCGGACGCTTAACCAACTGAGCCACCCAGATGCCCCTCTTTTCATTTGATACTACCTTGCTGAGGACCTAGGTCCCTGATGGGGATAGAGAAAATGGGAATTTAAGAACATGTTAAGAGATAGGAGCAATTACTTTCATAGTTGTCTGCTAATAATGCTTGGTCTTTCTTTTCTTTTTATTTTGCCAAAAAAGAAAAATAAAATGATGCAAAGAAAGTTAAGAGGTGAGAATATATCCAATACTCTTAACTCATAGCAAACTGCTTGAATCTTTAGGATCTTAATAAATTTTAGATAAAATAGGTAAAGATTAAAATTAAGTGAGAGACAGTAAAAAAGACTTTTGTTGTAAAGTTATACACTCTTAAGTTGAAATCGAAATCTGAAAAGTAAGAAAGATTCAGGGTAAGAAGGTTGCGTACTACTCAACCGTGAGGGACAAAGCCATTATGGGCTGAAGAAGTTATGTACAGAGTATCTATATGTAGGGTTAAATATATGTATTCATGTGTTTGTATAATTATTTTCCAAGTTTAGATAGTGATTACTTTACAGATTATTGTTGATGATAATACTCAGACTTTTAATTTCTTTAACCTTTATTATACTTTGTATTGATATTTTCTATACTTCTGTGAATTTTCTTTAATGATTATATTTAACTCTTTCAGTAGCTTTGTTCACTTATCTAATATTTTAAGTAACTACACTGCACCATACGGAATGCAAGGATGAACAAATCCCATTCTAAGAGATTGATATTATCAAATACAGAAGCATGTTAATCTGGGTTTCTAGATTGTATCCATGCCCCCAATATGTAGACCAAATACTTTTCACTGAGTCACTGAATAGTAATTTATTCTAGTTATGTTAAATACTCTCTTTGTGTAGAAGTCACATTCTGACAGCTCTTGCAGTTAAATTCACTAATACATAAATGAAAACAATTTCTTACTGGAAAACATATTGCAAAGTCCATAGAGGATTATAATAGGATTAGAACCACCCATAGTGCAGGGAATATTTTTAAAATAATGTGTAAAATTATATTGCCTAATTTAGTAAATTTGACATCATAAACTATTAATAGCAGGGATTAGAGTTACTAAAAATGGAAGCAGTGTGTCATGATTCCTAATGAGGAAGAATATACAAGAAGCAACATGCCCAGCAATGAAGCAAATGTCTTCATTGATCTCACTAACTCCTGAAGGCATGACCTTATCACTGCATAGTTCAGTAATCAATATTTCTAATGACTGTCTTATCAAGAGAAAGCAAGCATACATTATATTTGGATATTCCCTGTTTTAAGATACAGAAAAGCTTATGTTTTAAGATGTTTCTCAAATGTTTTATGGATAAAGGGGTAAAAGTTAAACTTGTCTGGAACTAGAATTTCCATCATAACTGTTAGTTATTGAATTTTTCTCCATTGACTCGATTTTTCATAAAATTTCTATTATAATTTTTAGTTTTAATAAAATAATTACCCAACATAAAGTATCAAGGCAGCTAAAAAACATACTTTTATTTACTGCCTACTTCCTAATTCTTATGTGATTTTAATCATTTTCTCCAAATTATATAAACTTTTAGAAAAGAATAGCATTTCATGACTATTATTTTTCACTCTTCCTGCCTTCCAGAGCAGGAACAAATACGTAAGTATATCATGCCTACTGTATTTAAGGTCTCTGCTAAATGTTTGGCAAAGCCAGTGCCCTTGTGCAGTTTATAATATATCTGTGATACTGTAAGGATGTGCTAAGTAAGTAACACGATATAGTGCTTACAAGTAGTGCAACCGTAGACAACTTACTAATCATCTTTGTGCCTTAGTTTCCCCATTTGTAAGATAAGGATAAGGACAATACTTACTCAGCAGGACTTTATGAGGCTTGAATGAAGTAATTGGCACTGAACACTTAGAAAAGTAAGTGGCACATGCCGAGTGCTCAGTAAGTTAATAAAATGAGTATATTACATGGTTCAGAAGAAATAAGTTACATCTACCTTCTTCAGGCTTCATGAAAAATATAGTATCTGAGATGGACCTAAAAGATGTGACTTTGACAAGTGGAGAAGACAAGGCTCTAGGAGAGGGCGTTTCAGATGGAGAGAGCCATGGCTCATAGATGGGAATTCATGTCTCATATTACTAAAGAGTCATCCAGTTTCACTGATATGAAAAGTGAACATGAAGGAATAGGATCCTACTAGCTGGTAACATCATGTTGGGGCCAGGGTAAGGCAGTAAGGCCAATCCAAGACGTTGTTATTTAATTTAGAAATTGCCAAAATTAGGGGTGCCTGGGCGGCTTAGTCGGTTAAGCGCTGGACCACAGCTCAGGTCACGATCTCATGGTTTGTGGGTTCAAGCCCCACACTGGGCTATGTGCTGACAGTTCGGAGCCTGGAGCCTGCAGCCTGCTTCGGATTCTGTGTCTCTCTCCCTCTCTGTCCCTCCCCCAATAGCATTCTGTCTCTCTTTATCTCTCAAAAATAAATAATTTTTCAAAAAAAAATTTATAAAAAAAGAAATTGCAAAAATTAAATAGGATTAAGCCTGAAGCAAATATGATTAAAATTTATCATAGAATATTAGTATAGTTTGTTTAGAAGAGGGTGGAGGAAGAGAGGCATGTTGTATGTTATTGGGAAAAAAAAAATTCCCAAAACCAGAAAACCAAAAAACTGACTAAATAAAGAAGTAGATTAAGTGAGGAAAAGATTGGGAAAGATGGAGTTATGTATGAATGTTAGAAAACTAACTTTTGTTCAGATTGAGTATCTACGAGATATTTTTAATCTTAGTGTGGGTTGCAAGATGACTAATAAAAATGCTTACATAATCCAAAGCAAATTTTCCAGCCATGATAGCATGACTGGGCTGGAGTAGCTATGTCTCAGTAAATCACTAGAACACTGGATAAAATAGGTTAAACAAACTGTTTTTAGCATGGGCAGTGGGGAATGCAAAAGACAGTGATCACAGAAAGAGAATACAGTGAGGAGAGCCCTATGATCATCTTGGTATTTTCCCTGAAAACATGTTCCTAATCCTGATGCAAGAAGGAGAAGCCAAGACATTATCCAGTGGTCTCTCTGGATGAAGGGACATACACAGAATTTGGAGAGGTCCAGATTGCTGGAATTTGCAAGGCAGGAAGAAGGTTTGGAGCAAAAGAGCTCCAGAACTCTGATTAGTGGTATCATTAGGTCTGTCCTTGAATACCAAGCTGGTCAGGTGTAGAGGGAAATTCCATGAGGATGATTCCGGAATGAGTTATGGAGGTATAATTTGATCAACATTCAGAGGTCACCCAAGACTAGGGGATGTTTCAGTTCTAACAGGCAAGAGTAGGACGAACTGTTTGAACACCTGACATATTCATAAAAAGCCCCATAAGGTGACACCTTAGAAATGAATGTAAATTTACCTTAGAATAAAAGCTACATTAGACCTGTGCACGCTATCCCCCTCCAATAAAAACAACCCTAAAACAAGCCTCAAAAGGATTAGCCTAGTCTGCACATAACCGCCTATCAGAATATAAGTCTAATACACATTTTTAAAAGGCAACAAAATGCAGTACTCAATAATTGATGTACAGAAGCAAACAAAAATTACTAGATATGCAAAGAAAAACATAACTCTTAATTTCCTTTGGAAAAAATCTGAAAGTTGTACTGAAATTACAGAGATGTGGAAACAGCAGAAAATGACTTAAGTCACTTATAATAAACATGCTCAGGATTTAAAAGAAAACATGAACATAACAATAGACATGGAAGCTATAGAAGAGAAGTAAATGGAACTTTTAGAAGTGAAATATAAAAGATCTGAAATAAAAATTCAGCGGATTGGATTAATAGCAGTTTAGAGAGTACAGAAAAAAATCAATTAATTTGAAGACATAGAAGTTGAAACTATCAAAATTGAGGCACAAGGGTAAAAAACAATATAAAAATAAAAATAGACCCCCAGGGATCTATGGGACCTGTGAGACAATATCATGTGCTCTAAAGAGGAGAGGGGAAAGAAATTACTTTTTAAAGTAACAAGCAAATTTTTCCAAATTTGATTGAAATTATAACCAACATATCCACAAACATCAGGGAAACAAAAGCAATATAAAAATAAAGCAAAACAAAGCACATCATAAGCTAAATGCTAAGAATCAGAATTAAAGAGAAAATCATAAAAGGAGTAAGAAAAGGAAGGCATGTTATATTTTGGGGGGAGGTGGAGAATACCAGAATTATTACAGATATTTCAGCATAAATAATTCAACATAAAAGACAGTGGAATGCTGAAGAAAAGGAATAAGACAAATCTAGATTTCTATATCCAGCTAAAGTTTCCTTCTACATGAAGGTGAAACATAGATTTTTTTTTCCCCAGAGAATCAAAAACTAAGAGAATTTGTCACCAACAAATGTGTACTACAAGGAATGTTAAAGGAAATATCAAGCTACAGAAAAGTGATATAATGTGAAGAGAATGCTTGCATTCCTACTGGAGACCAGGCTAGAAGTTCACTGGATTCCCAGGTCCATTTCTTCCTTTCAACTGTTTATTACAAAGAAAAAAACAAAACAAAAAGCATAATCTATCTCATGTTTTATTTCTTTTTTTAGACTATGACTTTATACGCAAAGAGGAATGGACATGTAATGGAGTTTGAATGGTGACTGAATAAACTAAAATATTGAATAAAGAATAAATGATTCTTTTCAGCTCAATCTAATCACTATAACAGACGTCATCCCTTTGTATTCAGTAGTGGTCTAGGCAGAGAGATGATGTAAAGTTACTGAAAGCTCGGATTCATGTTTTAAGGATCTTTTTTTAAAATTTTTTTTAATGTTTATTTATTTTTGAGACAGAGAGAGACAGAGCATGAGTGGGGGAGGGGCAGAGAGAGAGGGAGACACAGAATGTGAAGCAGGCTCCAGGCTCTGAGCTGTCAGCACAGAGCCTGACGCAGGGCTCGAACTCACAGATCGCGAGATCATGACCTGAGCAGAAGTCGGATGCTCAACCGACTGAGCCACCCAGGTGCCCCACATGTTTTAAGGATCTTATGAACTCTGTCCTATGAGAACATATTGATACTTTAAATTAGTGATATTTTCTGGATTGTTATGTTGTCAGAGTAACAGAACCTCATTTTTTTATATCATGCCATCTAAAGAAAATATTATATGGGATTTCAGTGTATAAAATTAATGGGAAAAAAGACAAGTGTGTGGAGGGGTGAGTCCGAAGCCCTTAAAACACAGAACTCAGTGTTTTGTTAATTTCAGAAATCTCCACAGAGGTCTAGGGTTCCTGCTGAGATCTCCAGACCTTCTTGGAACTTTAGGTTCATAAGCACACAATTTGCAAGTCGATCACAAAGATAATTTTGCAGCAGTCTCCATTATTTTTTTCTGAACAAATGGCCAAAACAATACAGAAATCTAACTTGCTTTTGATGTTAGCTTAATGGGTTTGTTTGGATACTTTTAATGCACAAAATCTTTTTTTAATAACCAAAAATTGAACTAATTTCAGTCCTGTGGTGAAAATATCAGATCATCTAACCCATAATGTTATCTTCAGAACATCATTTATTCATGCATGCCACAGTTATTTACTAAAGCCAGGAGCCATTCTAAGTGCTGAGGATAAAACAACAAATAAGAGAAAGTCTATGTCCTTATTAAACTTGCATTGTGGGGAAGGAGATTTAAAAAAAAATGACCAATTTAAAAAATCAATATGTATGTCAAGTAAAATTATATATGAGGCCAGAGCACAGTAAAGGAATAGATAGGGGATTGGGGAAGCTAAGAAGCTATATTTGAACAGATATCTGAACAAAATTGAGATACCTAGTGAATCAAAATTTTACCCTTCGAGTGTCCCAGGTGGCCAACGTGAAATTCATTGGTTGTGATAATGGTTGTATTCAAGTAATGGGAACAGAAGTCTGATTGCAGTGGATAGGACAGGAGGAGAGATAAGGAAGAAAGTAGGTATTGACAGCTCTTTCAAGGACTTTGGCTGAATTAGAGCAGAAAATCAATATTTGTTAAATAAATGATAGAAAGGATGGGCTAGTTTTCCTGATTCATTATAAGGCCATTTTATGTTGATGGCATTTCATAGATTAGTGGCTATCAAAATTTTTCTAAACAACAAAAATGTTTTATTCATTTTGGCAAAATATATCTTTTGTGGAGCCATCATCTGTAAACAGATTACTCTTAGAACATCGCTAAATAATCTTATGGAGGTGTTAATTTGCATATCACCAGATGATATTACATTGAAATATTTAATGAGGGTTTACTATCATAAAGTCTAGTATTTATGTTTATATGTAAATATATACACAGGCTGACCTTAACCTGATGATACATTTACTCTAGGAATAAATGAAAACAAATTGGATGTAGGAAAAAAAAGGAATATGCAACTTTCCATGAGTGTTACCCCAACTGGTTGGTTTCATTTTGTTTTTGTCTAAATGATGGAGCAACATTGACCTGGGGTAATCAGAAGGAGTTGGATTGTAAGATTTCAGATGATGGGTAGGATTTTCATGGCTGAAGAAGTATTGAGGGAATGGTATGTTGTAGAGAAAGAATTTAAAATCGGGTCAGAGATGGGGCACCTGGGTGGGTCAGTAGATTAAGCATCTGATTTGGGCTCTGTCACAATTGCATGGTTTGTGAATTCCAGCGCCCCGTCCGGTTCTGTGCTGACAGCTCAGAGCCTGGAGCCTGCTTTGAATTCTGGGTCTCCCTTTTCTCTCTGCCCTTCCCCCTCTTTCTCTCTCTCTTTCTCTCCCTCTCTCTCAAATAAATAAACATTAAAAAAATTAAAATAGGGTCAGAGGTAAAGCATAGGCAGGAAAGTATGAGATATATCCAAGGAATGGTAAATGATCTGATTGGATGCATGCAGAAGAAAAATAACAGTAAAAGGAAATTAAAATGTATTAAGTGTTTTCGTGCCCTAAAATTATTTCAATAAACTTTTGCAAAATGTATCTCAGGTATTCTTATTTTACTAACAAAGAAATAAAGATGAAAACAACATACCTAGCATGTGGTGGATAGAAACAGCATTCTAAAGCTTCTCTGCCTCTGAAGTGCCTTTTCTACTGCACTTTAGTATCTCTTAGATAAACCAATAAAGAAGGACCTGGCTCAGATTTTGGTGCGCCTTCAATGCTGAGTTAAAGAATTTCAACTTCATATAAATAATAAATATACGGGGCGCCTGGGTGGCTCAGTCAGTTAAGCATCTGACCCTTGATTTTGGCTTAGGTCATGATCTCACGGTTGGTGGGATAGAGCCCCAAATTAGGCTGTACTCTGACAGCATGGAGACTGCTTGGGATTCTCTCTCTCCTGGTCTCTATGACCCACTCCTGCTTTGCTCTTGCTCTCTCTCCCTCTCTCAAAGTAAATAAATTAAAAAATATATATGTAGGAAATAATAATATTAAATAATAATGAAGGCTTTTGAATAGGCATTGGTACAATCAGAATTGTGCTTTAGAAAATTAATCAGGTGGCTGAGTCTGGAACTGAGTGGTACGGAGAAGTCAGGATAGAACACACCAAGCATAAGTCAAATGTAGTCATGTCAGTGGAAAGTATTAAGGGAATGGCAGCCATTCCAGAAAGAACCTGCTGGTCAGCTGCAAGTTGTAGAGTTGGTGGACAATTCCTACTGTTAATACTTTCAGGATCCATACCCACTTTTGAACAAAGGACATGCTTTTCCTTGGCAGTTCTTTACCAATGGCTGAGCACGTCAGGGGTTCTAGAGCTTGGCCATTTCTGAACAATGCGGAACTCCTATAATAGGAGGTCCTTGCTCCAAAGCTTTCCACTGGGTTAACCAAGACTTTGTCAGAACTTTACTGTGTTTTGAGGCTCTCTTTGCCCGATCCTGCATCTCTTCTCCAACCAAAGCCTTTTCTTAACATTTTCCACATCTCTATCATGCTCTGAAGTCTATCCATACCCAATGTTTCTTCTTCCCCTTTTATCTTTCACAGATATTATCCCCAGCAAATCTCCTGTGCTGCTCACTCTATCTCAGAAATGTTCATCCTATGATAGTTAGTGTGTGAAAATCAAAATGCAAAGACAGATGCTAGAGCTGTTGCTGGATGATGATGATAGTGATGATGGTGATGATGATGATGATGATGATGATGGTGATAAAACTGACTTTTAACATCTCTTAAGTTTTTCTGTAGTAGCAGCCAGCAATGCAGTTTATAAATGTACAGTTTTAGGAACTGACCCTATATCCAAAGAGGTGGACTCTAAGAAAGAGAGAAAAAGAAAAACAAAAGGAGGCTCAAGGGTAGCAAGAGGAGATCTGTGCCAGCAGAGAGAAGGCTTTCATTGAGGAGAAGGGAATCAATGTCACAAATGTGGCCAAGCTGGCAAGGGGAGTGAACACAACCCAAAAGTCCTGTAACCTGTGTGTGTGTGTGTGTGTGTGTGTGTGTGTGTGTGTGTCTGTGTGTCTGTGTGTCTGTGTGTTTTGCTTTCTGAAACGTTAACTGTTCTTAATGTGAGTATAAATGGCTGCAAGCAACAGGAAATAATAGGGATCACTAATCTAGAATCTTGGGTTTAGAACTTAATGATGTCAAAATCCCTGAAGAAACATCACTTCCCACATGAAGCAGTAGGTGTATCTTTTCTTATAAGTAATTTTGATGCGGAATTAATATAAGAATCGTAACTAACTATAGTTAGGACCTACAGATATTCATTATTAGAAAACCATTGATCACGAGAATAGAAATTTTGAAGATACACATATGCACATTTAGTTTGCCTCTGTCTTTGTGATTCTGGCTGGTTTGCATGCATTTTCTACCCTGGGTGAAGCAAATAGAACTAGATATAATATCTCCTTAACTTGGGTCACACCTATTTTTTCTAGAGTGTGACTTCCAGATTGGTGTTACATACACCATCTGCATTATTGCAGTTATTTAAAACTGTGTTAAGAAAGGAGAAGTTAGAAAATTAGAGTTTTGAATAATGGCTTTACTCATCTAATATTTAGGCCAATTAACTGTGTCATTTTCCATAGTGATTTTCACAGCTGACCTACAGTCTTTACCGTTGCAAAGTTGTGAGCTCATTTTTATGTAATACAATCATTTTAATTATGTTTTTAACTCTGTCCTTCTATGTTATTTGAAGCTAGACACACTCATTAGGAAGGAATAGTATATTTCCAAGTAAAATTGGGCTATAATTCCTATACCTGCTGGGTATATTCAGAGAACAATTCTCTAACTGTGATATTAATATTACATGATTTATCATGAAGGAAACTTGCCGATGTATTTCAAGTGAAAGGCCAAAATTATGCCCTACGGGGATAATAATGGCATTTTTTTTGGTATAAAAGTATTGATCTAATTACTTTTTAATGGTACCAGGAGAAACATATGGGTGCCTAGATTACCATTAGCATGATTCTGGTTTCTACATATAATATTAAGTTATATTTAAAACTAATTTTAAAGTCTTACAACTGAGGTTTATGTAAAATTATTTTATTGTTCATAAATGTCGGAATGTTGATAATGCTGATATTCTTTTATGTAATATAATTTTCTCATTCATTCTACTAAGGATGTATACAAAAATCATGACATAAAATACTTGTTAATGATTTGCTGAGTTTTAGTGCTAAGTAAGCATGTTTAGTTAAAAAAAAAAGCTCCTCAGGAACACTGCATTAAACAGTGGGGAATTAATAGTCACACAGAGGAATTACTCCAGAGACTGCTATTGAAAGTTCAAATTTGAGGATGGAAGTTGGAAGGTCTCCATTGGCCAGTGACTCTTACTGTCTTCAGAGTGCATGCATTCTGACTTTGATTAGCACAAAGAAAAATCTGGGTCAAGTGCATCTTTTTTGCTTTATGCCGCCATTGTTATGGTGTAGCCAGTCTTTAAATTAGCTAGTTTAGTGAGTTTTTGGTGGTATCTTGTGGTTATTTTGCTTTTCCATGATGATATTGGACACCTTTTATAAGCTATTGACCACTTGTTTTTTTTTTTAATTTTTGAAGTATCTTTTCAAATAGTTTTTTCATTGTGGGAGCTATATTTTCATTAACTTGAATAATACTTTTATATTTTGTACAAATATTTTGTCAGGCGATTATTCAACGATTGGCTAATTTCCAAGTATTTGGCAATGATCTGAAATATAATTTTTCATTTAATGTTGTGTTGGTCAAGCAGCATATTATATATGATTTAAACCCTCTCAAAGTCTGGATTTCTCTTGGTATGTGTTCCTTTTCAACATTTTATTGTATTGTTCTAAAATTGTCAATTATTTTAAGTTGGTTGATAAAATTGTTAAATTATTTTATATTTAGGGGTGCCTGGGTGGCTCAGTCGGTTGAGCGTCCGACTTCGGCTCAGGTCATGATCACAGGGTCTGTGAGTTCGAGCCCCGCGTCGGGCTCTGTGCTGACAACTCTGAGCCTGGAGCCTGCTTTGGATTCTGTGTCTCCCTCTCTCTCTGCCCCTCCCCCACTCATGCTCTATCTCTCTCTGTCTCAAAAATAAAAATAAAACATTAAAAAATATTTTATATTTATAGGGATTTATCCTTTCTCTTTGTTTTATCAATTACTGAGAGAAGAGTTTTAAATCTTTGAACTATAATTGTAGAACTATCCATTTCTCACTATAGTTGTGTAATTTTGTTTTATGTATTTTGAAGTTCCACTATTATTAGGTACATATACAGTTGGAATTTTATATCTTCCTGATAAATTGATCCTTTTATTGTTTAAATCATCTCTGAGTTTTTTGATAGTACTCCTTAACCAGAGATCATTTTGATTTTAACCACTACAACTTTTTAAGGATTAGTGTTGTCAAGTAGTAACTTTTGCTGTCTACTTTTAAGCCATCTCTGTATGCATATTTATATTTAATATGTGACTCTTAAAGATAATATGTGCTCAGTTTTTCCTTTTTAATCCACTGTGATAATTGCTCACCCTAATTAAGAGTGTTAATAAATTTATGGTTATTGTAATTATTGACATGGTTGATTGCCAGCCAGTTTGCTAATTTTTTCTATTTGTGCTATTTGATCTTTGTCCCGTTGTCCCTTCTACTTTGCTCTTTCCTGAGTGGCTATAAATCTCTCCTATTGGTCATTTATTTATTTATTTATTTTTAATTAATTAATTTTTTTACATCCAAGTTAGTTAGCATATACTACAGCAATGTTTTTAAGAGTAGATTCCTTAATGCCCCTTACTCATTTAGACCAACCCCCCCACAACCTCTCCAGCAACCCTCTATTTGTTCTGTATATTTAAGAGTCTCTTGTGTTTTGTCCCCCTCCCTGTTTATTTATTATTTTTGCTTCCCTTCCTTATGTTCATCTGTTTTGTATCTTAAAGTCCTCATATAAGTGAAGTCATATGATATTTGTCCTTCTCTGACCAAATTTCACTTTGCATAATACCCTCCGTTCCATCCATGTAGTAGAAATGGCTGCACCACTTTGCATTCCCACCAACAGTACAAAAGAGATCCTCTTTCTCCCCATTCTTGCCAACATCTGTTGTTGCCTGAATTGTTAACATTAGCCATTCTGACAGGAGTGAGGTGTTTTAGGGGTTAAGTTTGATACGTTCTTTATAGATTTTGGATACCAACCCTTTATCTGATATGTCACTTGCAAATATGTTCTCCCATTCCATCAGTTGCCTTTTAGTTTTGCTGATTGTTTCCTTTGCTGTGCAGAAGTTTTTTATTTTGTTGAGGTCCCAATAGTTCATTTTTGCTTTTGTTTCCCTTGCCTCCGAAGACATGTTGAATAAGAAGATGCTGTGGGCAAGGTTAGAGAGGTTTTTGCCTGCTTTCTCCTCTAGGATTTTGATGACTTCCTGTCTTACATTTAGGTCTTCATCCATTTTGAGTTTATTTTTCTGTCCAGTGTAAGAAAGTGGTCAAGGTTCATTTTTCTGCATGTCACTGTCCAGTTTTCCCAGCACCATTTGCTGAAGATACTGTCTTTATTCCAAATATTCTTTCCTGATTTGTCAAAAATGAGTTTGCCATACGTTTGTGGATCCATTTCTTGGTTCTCTATTCTGTTCCATTGATCTGAGTGTCTGTTTTTGTGCCATTTACTATTGCACCAAAACCCATAAAATACCTAGGAATAAACATAACCAAAGAGGTGAAAAATCTCTACAGGTTATTTATTTTTAATTTACATAGTGAAATTTACTTTTCTACAGCTGTATGGATTTCTAAAAAATGAATAGAATTATGCCGCCACCATAATCAATATAATAGAATATTCTGTTAATTCCCTGTATAATCAATCAGTTTTCTCACACCCAACCATTTATCTATTCTCTATCCCTATATTTTTGTCCTTTTCAGAATATGATATAAATGGAATCAGATAGTATATAGCCTTGGGTCCAACTCTTTCACCTGAAAGATGCATTCAAGAGTCATTCACATTGCTGCATGTATTGATAGCTCATTCTTTGTTATTGAAAGTAGTATTTCATTGTATGGATGTGCCAGAGTTTCTTTTTTTTTTTTTTTTACTTCTTTTTTAACATTTTTATTTATTTTTGAGAGACATAGAGACAGAGTGTGGGCAGGGGAAGGGCAGAGAGAGAGAGGAAGATGCAGAATCCAAAACAGACTCCAGGCTCTGAGCCTCCAGCACAGAGCCCGACGCGGGGCTCAAACTCACAGACCGTGAGATCATGACCTGAGCCGAAGTCGGCCGCTTAACCAACTGAGCCACCCAGGTGCCCCGTGCCAGAGTTTCTTAAGCCTTCCTTGGGTAAAGTACATTAAGATTATAACCTATTTTTGGTGACTATGAAAGAATGACTTATAGATACTCATCTAGAAACTATTGTGTGCACATAAATTTTCATTTCACTTGGATAAACACTTGTGCTATGTCCACAGTGCTTAGAAAAGTAGAGCTACTCTCAGATATTTTTAAAGAGATTTTGGGATCTTTCTTTTAAATTCAACTTCTCATTTATTTTATTTCATTTTATTTATAAATGTCAATGTTTGAAGTATTTTATAATGACACTTTAATTTAAAAATGCATATACCATTATGTTTTATAATATTCACGGAGCATTGATTATTCTACGAAAGTCCTGGTTCTGAGTGTTTGGGAAAACCAGTAAAATAATTAGACCATGGATCCTACAAATTATGCAAATGAACAAATGACACAGAGGCAAATTTTCCAACTGTATTGATGGGTAATATATAAAATATCATAGTGTTATAATCATAAGAGTGTTGCCAGATATTAGGGTTTGAGTTGCATTTCTACCTTTTACTAACTAGATGACCTTAGGGAATTTACTTTATCTTTCTAAGTCTCGATTTGTTTATCTGTAAGCTAGGGATAAAAATAAAATCTAACAAAATGGTTTCCTAAAAGTTAAATAAGATGTTAGTCAACTATTTAGGATAACACCTGACATTCTATATGTCTTAGTTGTTAGTAGTATTAGTATTAATTATATTTTTTTAGGTTATATTGTTTAATGATACTCTAACTAATTCGTATAAACACCTTATAATCAATTAAAAATTAACGATGTAATTATATTGAACAGAACATGACAATTTTATGACTGTCATTTGTTCTACCAAATGACTTTTAACATTTTCTCTAAGTGTATGATTCTATATTAGTTTCCTAATGTTGTCATAACAAATCACTACAGTTTTAGTGGCTTGAGCAACATATATGTATACATGGATCTGTGGACTGGTGGGAGTTCACAGATCTGAAATCAAGATGTATTCCTTGATTCCTTTATGGAGGTGCTAAGGAGGAATCAGTTTCCTGCTCATCTGGGTTTGTGGCAGAATTAAGTTCCTTGCTGACTATAAACTGAAGCCACCAGTATTCTTGGTCTGTAGTTCTTTTTCTTTGGTATTTAAAGCCAGTAACAGTGGATCAAGTGATTCTAATGCTTGCTCCCTCTGACTCCCTCTTTTCCACTGTCTTCCATTTTCAGAACTGGTGTGATTAGATTGGCCCCACCCAGATAATCCAGAATAATCTCTGTATTTCCAGTCTTTAAACTTAATCATCTGTACAGTTTCTTGTCATTGAAGGTAACATTGTCACAGGATCTGAGGGTTAGGTCTAAAGCTTTTTTTTTTTTTTTTTTTTTTTTTTTTTTTTTTTGTGGGCATGGGGAAGGGAGGCATTATTCTGCCTACCATAGATTCTAAGAATTTCTCAGGGAAATCTCTTTTAGTTCAGGACCTACATATGGGGCATAATGCCTCAAAGATGTCAGATTTTGCCTTTTTACATCCATTACAACTTTATATGCTAGCCAAGGCTCTATGTCCTGTTAGATAGGAACCAATAATTTTCTGCTTTTTGTTATATCAAATGTTAGCTAAGCAGTTGCTGCTGTGTAGTAATAGGTGGGGGAGGGAAAAGACCAAAAATGGGATGAACTCACAAAAACAGAAACAAATATATGTAAAGGATGCCAAAGCATTTGATTGTTTTTGTGATCCTGTTTTGGTTACTTAATCTTTCTTTTACATTCTGTAAATTAAAAAAAAATAATGTTTATTTATTCTTGAGAGAAAGAGAGAGAGACAGAGCATGAGCGGGGAAGGGGCAGACAAAGAGAGGGAGACACAGGATTTGAAGTAAACTCCAGGCTCCGAGCCGTCAGCACAGAGCCCAACATGGGGCTTGAAGTCAAGAATCTGGAGATCATGACCTGAGCTGAAGTATGATGCTTAACTGACTGAGCCACCTAGGTATCCCTTTCTGTAAATTTTGAGCAAACGATATAACACACACATGTGTGTGCGCACACACACACACACACACACACACACACACACACACACAGTTTTCTATTTTATCCAGTTTTTACCCTGATTGAAATAATGGTACTTTTAAAACAGTCTTTTTTCTTGCCACCATTATTATGTTTTGGTATTTTGTTAGGGTTTTTAAACTCTGGAAAAATCATTAGTTCCCATTTTAAAATTTCCTTTTCAAGGTAAGGAATCTTTGGCTAGACATCCAACACAAATTGCAAAATTTCTTGTTAACATATTAATCAATGTTGTATTTCTTCTCTCCTCATTAAAAAGGCATGAATTATAGTTATATATTTTGAATATTTAAAAAAGTGCCTTTTGCAATTTTTAAAGAAGGCAACCATATCATAACTAGTAATCACTTTGTTAACTAGAGATTCCTATATCACGTTTGGTCTTAAAACAACTCTGCTAGGTCAGTTGGGCAGGTAATATCTCCATTTTGGAGATAAAGTCAATGAGACTTAATGTCACCTAGCATAAACTATAGATTCATCTGTTAATCTACAGCTTCATGATTTCAACCTGTTTTTTCCGTTTCTCCAAAATCTAAATTCCCCTGCCATGCAAGATTGTTGAAAAATTGAAAAAGAAATCTCATGTTCTCTCCTTTAAGTTCAGAATGTCCTCTCCTGTTCAATAAAGGCCCCAGCTAGCTTTTTCTCTATTTTCTTTACTTGTGAGTGTAGCTATATATATATATATGTACATATATATGTAAAGTGTATATATATATGTAAAGTGTAAAATATGAGACATTTTTCTATTATATACACATTATTTTCTCATCATCTTCCTTGCCATTTCCTTCCTCTAAAAATCCAGTTCTAAATTTATACTTTAGAAAAATCCCTGGTTAGGTCTACAACAGATCAATTTATCATTTGTTTTACTTTGTAATTAATTATTGGATAGACTGAACATTTTGGAAGTATTTATTACCTATGTGTGTTTCTTCTTTTATGATGTATCCATTGAGATTCTTTCCTAGATTAACTCCTTTTTGGACATATTTACTCTAAATATTCTCCCATTGGTCATTTTAACTTTATTTAATTTGTTTTCATGTATCATTTCTTCAATCACTTTTAAACATAAAAGCCTTCTCTGAATTAAAATTTTTATATAGCAACTTTATTTTATTCAGTGTTTCTTTTGACATACAGAATGGGTGTATAATTTTATTCTTTTTCTGTTTTTTAACAAAGTGCTCCTGAATTCTTTTTATATCTCCCAATAAAGGTACGTAGTTTTCTCCAAATAGGTGTCACACATTTATTGTTTGGGATATCTTAATTTCATGAAATTATGACTTTATATGTTTTATTTTCTATTACTGCTACAGAGAAAAGTTTGTGATTTTTGCATGTTTATCTCCTTCCTAGCCATTTGAATGAGATTTTTATCTTTAGTTTTTCAATTGATACTTGGCACATAGTCATACTTTCTCTTATAATTATAGCTCCTATTTATGTTTCATGGTTTTTTTTTTATTCTCATTTTATAGACAAGAGATAGTAGCAATTTTTGGTGTTTGATTTGGGTTCCTTCAGTGAAGGCATAAAAAAAATCTATTCGAGTATGACATGCTTCAGGACTTTAAGGAAATAGTCTTCATTCCTGGTTTTTTAATTTGGTGATATAAAGACTTACCAAATGAAATTTTGATTCTATGATGTTCTTTTTTCTAGCTTGTCCTATTGATAAGATATATTATTTTATTAGCAATTCTAACATTAAGGGATTTCATATTTCTGAGATGAATCTTTATTAGCTATTTTTATTATTGTTTTAAAACTCCATTAAATTAGATTTGCTAATATTCATAAATTTAAAACGTTATTTCATACTTCTTTAATTTTTTTTCTGTCATGGTTAGAGTTCCTTTGAGGTTGTACTTCTTTCCTTGAATCAGAAGATGCTTTTCTTCTGCATTCTCCAGAAGCTTGTCATTTTTCTTGTTTCTATATCTATACTGTACCCATAACAGGCATTATCTGTTCCTTAAAAGCATACTCAATTCACTAATAATTCTCAATTCACTAATAAAAATGCCACTTTTACAAAAGAATTTTTCTCATTATTAAGATATCTTCTTTGACTAATAGTCTTTTTCATGGTGTTCAAGATTTTTATTTGCTTCTTTGTTTTTGTTAAGAAATTCACTTAATAGGGGCGCCTGGGTGGCTCAGTCGGTTGAGCGTCCGACTTCGGCTCCGGTCATGATCTCGCGGTCGGTGAGGTCGAGCCCCGCGTCGGGCCCTTTGCTGACAGCTCAGAGCGTGGAGCCTGCTTCACATTCTGTGTCTCCCTCTCTCTCTGCCCCTCCCCCACTCATGCTCTGTCTCTCTCTGTCTCAAAAATAAACATTAAAAAAATTAAAAAAAAAAAAAGGAATTCACTTAATAATTTTTTATCGAGGTGATCAATTTTGTTAGAATAGACTGGTACATGGTATTACAATTTTCAAATATTTTTTATATGTGTTGTATGGAATTTTTTAATCCTAAATTTATTTGTGCTTTCTACCTACCCCATTAAAAATGTTTTGAAAACTATAAAATAAAAAAATAAAAATAAATGTTTTGCCAGAATCAAATGTATTTGTCTATTTGACTAATCTTAATTTCTATCTAAAACCATTTTATGTTGTCTCTTGTCTAATGAAAATTTAATTGTTTTATGGATTTGCCTCTTCTGTATTAACGTTGAAAATGTTTATGTATGTTATTTCCATTTTTGATGTATTACAGATAATCTGCAATCGTATATTTAGATTTCACTTTGATGGTAAACATTTGAACAAAGTTATCTCAAAATTTCCAAGGCATATTTATTTTGTGAACCTGGAATCTTCCCTTGTTTCTGTTCTCAGCCTGTAATATTTATGATTGTCAATTGATGTTTTGTTCCTTTGTGATCATATATTAGTTTATATCTTGGATTTTTTGTTGTGGTTATGTTCGAGGATATTCTGACATTGTTGTATATTCTTCTCAAACCTGTATTTTAAGTAGTGGCATATTATTACAAATATAGTTGTTTTTAAAAATTCCATTAATTTACAATTTAATCCCTATGAGACTTTTTTAATAATATAATTAATTAGTACCTTGATAAATACCCTTTTAAATAAATCTGTATGCCTGTCTCTAGTTATTTCTTAGTCTCAAAAGTAGTATTACTGAGTAAAATTGGTAGAACCATAAACATAAACAATAATCATCATCATCATAATAATGATAATAACTGGTGAGAATTTTGCTTGAATAGGCCCAGTTTAATTTCTTTCTGTGTCCTGTTGTGATTAGAAAATGTATCCTGTATAATTTCTGCTTTGGAATATATTGAGGGTTTCTGGCAGCTTACTAAAATAGGACACGTGCTGCATGATGAAAAGAATTTCATCTTTTGTTCTTTGCCATGTCCCAGTTACTAGAAGAGTGCCTGGCACATAGTAGACAACCGATATATCCAATGACTTTCAAAGCCTGTAGTGGTTTACGGGAATAAAAATTATATCTTTCTGAAGAGTGCTAAGTTCAACATACTATAGCCATTAACTTTATTAATTCTATTCTTTAAATTCTGTCCTAATTTCTATCTTCTTAATTGACAATAAGTTGGTAGTGATATCTACAGTTATATTTTGTTCAATTTTTCTCATACTTCTAATAGTCTTTATACCAATTATTTTAATGATAGCATTTCACATAAAGGGTTATAAATATTATCTCATTCTATGAATATTAATTGTTAAATATGTAATCAACCATCTTTTCCTTAATTTCTTTGGCCACTGATAATATAGCCATTATTCCTTTTACATTTGGATATGCTTTACAGTTTCGCCTTTCATGTTTGAAATTTTTTGTCAAAAGTCTTTCCATGTTCATATTATCAATGTCATTCACCTCAGTATGTCACATCCTTAGCTCAGCCACTATATTGTCTTATCCTTACTTTTTAATCTCTTACATATTACCAGGTAAAATGATCACTTAATAAATGTATGAAGAAATAGAGGTTGATGGGGTCAGTTAGGAGCAGTCATCAAGACATTCCTTGAAGGTGGGTCAGGTACTGTTGCTAAGTAATCATGGAAGACTTGACCTTAATTATATCTGCCCATGTGCTCGGCTCTGCCCTTGCCGACTGTGAATCACCTGGAGGATGTGGGTAAAACATAGTACTTGAGAAGTACTGAGTTTTGTCTTTAAGAGAGTAACCAGGATTTTATCCAGAACATCTCCAATAAAATTCTTGGTTGGTTTGTTGGTGACATATTTATATAAGTACTTGATATTGTTTATACAATCTGCTATTCTGTGTAATTTGATACAGTAATATCAGTTATTGGCCTCACATCTTTCCTAGTTTTTGTATTAGTTTTACTATATTTATATTTAATATCGATGAAGAGATATAGTGTTTTCCAAGGTTTAATCAGTACCTGTATATTCTATGAAGTATTAATTCCACTGTTTCCTTATGATTAAAATGAGCAAGCTCCAAAGTGAGTTGGTTTCTTGGTCCATTTTAAAACAGAACAACAGAGCAATGACATTGCTCTCTGTTCATTCTGGGCAATTGTGCTAGTCATTGAGAATATAAGCAGCATATGGAAATGAATTGATTACTGCATTTGGCCACAATCTTTGTCTGTCAAGTGGTTCTCACTTGGAGGATGATTTCATCCTCCTGTCCCCAGGGGACATTTGACAATTCTGAAGATATTTTTGCTTGTCTCTACTGGGAAAATGCAAAAATCATGTAGGGGATAAATGCCATGCATAGTGGTTAAGTGTCCTGTAGTTCCTAGGACAGTAAACTACAACAAAGGATTATCTATCTTAAATGTCAGTGGTGCCACAGTTGAGACTCCCTGCTCTATCATATAAATGAAAAGGCATTTTTGAAAGAGAAACGTGAATATGGAACATGTGTGCTAAGTGGTGGCATAAAAATAGAATCAGGGGCGCCTGGGTAGCTCAGTTGGTTAAGCGTCTGACTTCGGCTCAGGTCACGATCTCACGGTCTGTGAGTTTGAGCCCCGCGTTGGGCTCTGTGCTGGCGGCTCAGATCCTGGTGCCTGTTTCGGATTCTGTATCTCCCTCTCTTTCTCTGCCCTTCCCCTGCTCACACTCTGTCTCTATGTCTCTCAAAAATAAATAAACGTTAAAAAAAATTTAAAAAAATAGAATCATTCATGATGAAATTAATGTGATGAATTTGTCTTTTCATAACTATTGAGTTTTATTTTTTTTAAGAGAAAGACTAGTACAGTAAGAAAGAACCAACTCCTGTTGCATTTATACTTGTCTTCCCTGTTTCATTAATGGTAAAAGCAAGTGAGATAAAGTGAGAAACTGAAAGTGCTTTGTATAAGAAGTGAAATAGTACGTAAGTGTAAGGTAGAATTGCAAATGAAGGCATTCAAGTCAATAACCCTTTATTGAGCACTTATGCTCCATGATTCTACTGGGAATAAAAATGTTGAATAATATTCCATTCTCTTCTGTGTTGAGAGACTGAAATTTACAGGGGATTAATACTTTTTACAAGTGGAATACTTGATCTGAAGCAGTGTTTAAGGCATGACAGCCATGTGGAGCAGGACCTGAAGGTCCTGGACCATGTTTCTCTCATCTTAATTCCAACAGAGCAGACTCACGGTCAGCTGCTAGACACATACTGAAATTCCATGTAGACTGTGATTGGAAAAGAGAAGTCAACTGCTAAGAAGATCAGTTAGAAAAATACTGGCTGAGCTAATTCAGCTCCTTCATGGTAATCAAGAACACTGAAATTTAGAAGATGGGTGATTTACTCAAGATTCTGTAGCCAGAAAATAATTGAATGATCAGTGAAATTTAGTTCTTCTGACTCCTTAGAGTACTTCATTTAGCATATTGTAGTAAACTTTATGTATGCTACAAGGTGGTGATCTCAGAGAAATTTTTTATGTGTTTTAATTGAAGGTATCGGTTTCTGTGGAATAATTGTATAATAATTTCTAATGAGTGTCTCTTATTTCAGGTTTTTGAAAAATTGGTCTCAGGTTATACAGTTATTTGCATGAACTCTTGTAGCACTCTCTATCTCCATATAACACACACAAATACACACCTGTATATAGTATGTCACATGCATATGAATATCATATGCATATATATTATATGCCTATATATGGTATTATATATCTATTTGTATGTCATATGTATATATTTTATATAACTATAATAGGTATTGTATGCCTATATATAGTATATATATGTATATATCTTGTATGTCATATATATATATATATGATGTACAATTTCTGTAAATTGCTACCTCCAAAATTAGTAAGAAATATTAGCAGTGAATTTTCTACTCAAAACTGACAGAGTTTTGGGGCGCCTGGGTGGTTCAGTAGGTTAAGCGTCCAATTCTTGGTTTCTGGTCATGTCCTGATCTCATGGTTCATGGGTTTGAGCCCAGTGTTGTGCTCTGCACTGACAGTATGGAGTCTGCTCAGGATTCTCTCTCTCTTCCTCTTTCTCTGCCCCACCCTGCTCTCTCTCTCTCAAAATAAATAAGCTTAAAAAGTGGCAGAGTTTTTCTTGCAGATTGATTTGAATTCACATTGTGTCAACTCATTATATCAAGAACAATGTGATTACCCCATCACTAAGACCTTATCATGATCTATTTCTCTCACTGATAACAAATCATTTTCTCACTGATCTATAATAGAATAAAGACTATTATATTGAATGGGTATATTTTTCTAAAAGAAAATTTTATAATACCCTGATTGTTAAAGTGTGTAGGCACTTTTATTCCTATCATCATTGAATTAAAATATCCACAACACTGGGTGTGTCTGTGTATAATTAATATCCTGATCCTAATTTATTTTTAACTTACATTATTAGAGGTTATAAAATTCACAATATGTACTTAGGGCCCAACTATTAGAACTTTTTTTTTCTTGAAAAATCTGCCACTGAGTAGTGGCAGATCACTTCAAGAATGTAATTTTCCTAAATATTTCATGTTTTCACAAGCTCTCTTTAGAAGTCATGTGAAGCTATCATGCCTTCTTAGTTTACACTGTGCCTGGGGTTATAGAACAGTTTCTCCATGGATAAAAACTATTTGACATGTATAGTCCACAAAAAGTAAAGTTTTCTTGTCATATGATGAAGCATCTCTTAGACCTTAATGACACGTGATAGGATGGGGTCGGGGGTTGTGTCACCATGTGGCATGCCTCCTCTGTGCTCTAGGAGAATGCATTTGTGCCAAAGCCCTCCCTTCTCCGGCTCAAATGGGAAAGTGATTGAAACTCTGAATCAGCAGTATGGACACACTGTCTCTGTCATCACTGTTATCAATATTATCATCACAACTGACTCCAGCATAAACTGAGTACTTACTTTTACTGTGTACCATCTGTCTTACATATATAACCTATTGAATTTTCACAGCAACCTTTCTGGTAGCCATTTTCAAACCTAATGTATAGACTTATTCACCGAGACTCAAAAGGGTTAGGTAATTTTACTCAAGTTCACGTCTCTGGTAACTGTCAGACTCTGATTTATAGATAGGTCTGTCTGATTTTAGATTTTCCATTTTTTTCTCCATAACCATATACCACAAACAACCCCTTGGTTTTTATCCTAATAGCTGCTACAAAGACGGGTTGAGCCCTTGCAAAATAGATAACATCTTGGGAGACGGATAACAGCCATGAATAACAAAGCACTGGTGAAAATGACAAAGGAAACTAAATCCCAGAGAAACAAACTTTCTAAAAATTTATAAAGAAGAGAAATCCATGTATTTGATAAGGGCAGAATTAAATAAAACATGAAAATGTTCTAGTGACAGTGTTATGGAAAAGTCAGGACAGCGTTGGCCTGAGGTTGCAAGCTAATAATCAGTGTGGGTATAATTTTTTTAAGTGAACTATCTGTCTGAAGTACGATCCACATTTGTGAGGCGAACGTGATAACCACTACACTACGGAAACGAGGCTAATCCACATTTGTAATCCTACAGAAAATTCTAATAACCCAGTACTGATGGTGGAAAGACTCACCAAAGATCCACCTAACCACTGTGATTCAGACATATCTAATCGAAAGGTGAGGCTTTTAGTTACACTAAAAAGTAAAATGAAAATAGAAAAAGCTGAGAGGCTCATGTACATCTTTTTTTTCCCCTGAATTGTTGGGGCTTTTCTATATTGAACATAAAGTGTGTGCAGTGGCCAGATTGTGAGGTATTGAGTCATGAAATTTCATGTTATGTTTATCGTGGCATTCCTGGGAAATTCCAGGATGTGAAAGCTGCCATGGTCTTAAATGAAAAGTCAGTTATACTCACTGGTGTCTCCTGCAAGCTGAAATCTATATGGTCACATTTAGAATAAATAAATTTATTATTTATTTATTCATTTAATTATTTTTATTTTTAAATTTAAATTTTAGTTAGTTAACATACAGTGTGATATTGGTTTCAGGAAAATAATTCAGTGACTCATCACTTACATACAACACCCGGCGCTCATCCTAACAAGTGCCCTCCTTAATACCCATCACCCATCTAGCCCATCTCCTGCCCACCTCTTAGTTTGTTCTCTGTCATTAAGAGTCTCTTGTGGTTTGTTTCTCTCTTCTTTCCACCTGCAACACCTTCCCATATGTTTTGTTTCTTAAACTCTATATATGAATGAAATCATGGTATTTGTCTTTCTCTGATGTATTTTGCTTCCACATACTACATATTATTCCACATAATATGTTCCAGCTCCATCCATGTTGTTGCATAGAATGTCCTTTTAAATGTTATGTGGAAAGGCTCTTCCAAGATATACACAGGCTATTTATTTGGGATATTTAAAATGAGTTCTAGATTTAGTACATACACTCCATGAATGTTTCCCCATATATATGTCCTGTACAGAACAAATTACTGATTTTAATTATGTTTTTTAAAGTTTATTTATTTTGAGAGATAGAGAAAGAGAGAGAGACAGAAAGGGGGGAGGGGCAGAGAGAGAGGGAGAGAGACACAATCCCAAGCATGCTCCTCACCTTCAGTGCAGAGCCAGATGCAGGGTTTGAACTCCCTAACTGTGAGATCATGACCTGAGCCGAAATCAAGAGTTGGATGCTTAACCGACTGAGCCACCCAGGTGCCCCAATTTTAATTACATTTTAAAATCTACCTTCATTTTTCTCTAGCTGTCATCACCTACCCATGTGGGTATCATGACGCTGAGAAACAGAAAATAACGATTTGAGCTCTTTGCATCTTAAGAAAATCACGTTGATTGACTATTAAGATTAGGTTTAGAACAGGTGCTCTACATTCTCGTCTCATTTTTGTTTCCCATTCAAATTTGTATCAATTGCTTATAATCTAGTACAAAGGTTGGTGTGTGCTCATTTTTAAAAATCTGATTGCACAGAGAAAGCTAAGGATTAATTGCAACTCTGATTAGAATTAAGAACACGAGGATGTGTTGCATCTCTATAGAGCTTCACAGTTTGCAAACTGCTTTTGCGGTTGTTAAAGTTCATTCTTTCAACATGCTTGACGGTTTAATGTCTATAGGAATGACATAAGGATTTTATTAAAATGTTGGTTCTGATTCAACAAGTCAGGGCTGTGGCCTGAGAATCGGCATTTCTGCAAGGCCGTGTTTGACCTGCTGCTGGTTCACTTCCAGTTGCAAGGCCTTTTCCACTCGTTCCTCTTCTGCTGCACATGAGGCAACTTAGAGTAGACAGGTTGAATGACTAGCTCAGTCTGGTCCAGCCAGAGAAGTACATGAGAGGCTTGATTGAGACCACTGTGAGTGCCGCCTCTCCTGATGTCACAGAAACTAGTGCTTACAGAGAGACCTTGTAAAAATAATTAGGGGAAAAACTAATGCAAACTTATAAGAAGTGTGCAAAATGAGACAGGAGGCTTCTTTTGCCCCTCAAGATTTTCAGAATGCTGCCTAAGAAACTGCATCTTTTCCAGAAATACAATTGATTTGTGCATGATCATTTTCTGAGATCTACGTATGTTTTAAGTAGAACAGATTTTAGAAGAAAAACATGGCGAGATTGTTTGCTCTTGTAAAAAAAAAAAAAAACAGAAAGTAGTGAATTTATCCTTAAAACTATTGAAACCCATTAATTCGTACAAGACCCTAAGACAATATTTACTTCTCTGATATTGTGTTCCAAAAGGACCACTCTATTTCTTCTAGTACCTGTCCATGACCCCAAAATTTAGTGAGATCTTAAAAGAGATGTTGTAGTGCCAACATGAAGATGCAAAAACAAAAGCCATGGCAGGATAAGCCACTTACACAATATATTATCTAAGTGGCTATGGAACTGGGACCAGAACCCAGTTCTCCTTTTCTCTGTACCTGGGAATGATAGACAAATCCAGTCTCTATTGATAGTCAATAATGGAGTAAGTCTCAGAGCTCACTAAAGATTAATGGATTTTCTTAAGTAACTTATGGGTAGTTAAGATTTGACTCAATAAAAGCTAGAACCATTTTCTTAGCCGAGTTCAGCCACATCTATTACTTGCTGAAGCTTAAAAGTAATTCTCTGGATGGCACTGATTATTTAGCAGCGTGACTCTTTGCAAGCACGGAATAGCTAATAGTTTAGTGTTCTTAATGGCAAATCACCTAAAGCTGTTTTTATTGAGCCCTTACCACGTGCAATAATATCTATATATTTTATGGATGCATGTATGGAGTGAAAATCGCAGTAAACCAGGAGAAGATACTTGTATTAGAGCCGACTCATCGGGATTGCCGAAGAGTATATTTGAACAAAGCGGTCATGCAATTCTCAGTTGGGCTAAGATCTCTCCCTAGTTCAAATCTATTTGCTGGAGTCATGACAAAATATTTAGTAGGCGTTAGGAAATATCCTTTAATTCAGTTACAACACGGTTGCCTTCGTTATCAACACATTTAGCTGCCGTGTGGTTTATTTTTATGTTGATGCTTTGTACAAAGTGCCATCTACAACCAAAACATCTAATTATTATGTGTTGCCATTTTAAAATGAACACAAGATTTTTATATCTATATATAGATCATCTAAATATTAATAAAAACATGAAATATGTACTTGATGTGAAATAGTGGCATTGCTTTACTTACTTAGAAAAGAAGTATCCCTGAAGGAGTGTATGAATTCCCAATGTGCTTTGTACATTAATATTTTAAAGCTACTTGAAGTTACCATTTTTGAGTATTATAAATTGCTTAGAACAGTGTCTGATGGAAAGCACGTGCTCGGTAAATGGCAACGCTTTCAGTGATTTATTAAATCTTCACAACTTTATTTTATTTGCACCTTCCCCCTCACCACCCAGGCGAACAGATGAGATTACCAAGGCATAGACGTGTTGAGTAACTTGCTCAAGATCACACAGCTAAACAGCTAGGCAGTTGTAAAATTGGTCAGTGAATACAAAAAGTTTGTCTTCAGAAACTATATATTCTTAATTCCTCCCTTCTGTAGCATTTAAATAAAATAATAACAATAATAATAAGTAACTTTATTTCAGACTCTAATGTTTTCTCTGAGCCTTGTTTATTTTGCTGTATCCTTAGGGTTTGCTCTCAGTTCTAATATTTATAAAATCTTTAGCAACCAGAGCTACTGTGGAGAACATTATGCAGACATTCTTTGTTACTCCATGTATTAATAAGGAAATATTTCATTTGCCAAGAAATGTAAAACAGAGACCTATAATTAAAAGAAAATAGAGATGGTGAGGCAGAAGTTAACGTGCTTAATTCTTACTTGGGAGAAACATTGGATGCTGAAATTAATATGCATCAGAAACTGACATATCAAAACCTGACTTAATTTTAAGCTGTTTTTAGATGAATTGCCCAAACTGTTAGAGTTAAATCACAGCAAAAGTTGTGTTTGAGGTTTCACTTCATACAGAGTTTGAACTTCCTTGCTATAGAAATAGGAAAGTCTTTTGACCCCTGACTTTTTATGCTTCACTTATTTGAACTGCATTTTTATTTTCTCACAAATTAAAAACCATATCTTTCGGCAAAGAGCCTATTAGGGGAACAAATCTTCCTTGAAAATGTTCTGAAACAGGCTTCGTTTTCATCCTTGTGTAATTTTATTTCCAAACTGAGAGCCAACTGGAGCATGTCAGAAACAGCTGATGAGTAGATGAAGTAATGACTTCTTACATAACAAGATTAGCTTTCTCATTTGGAAGAATAAAGGAATGAAGAATACGTGGCGGTTAATTCTACTGTCAGAATGCCTGTTACTCATGCATGGGAATCTTTCTGGAAAACAGCTTCCTTTCAAATGTTCAGATATTAGAAAGACAGGAGTATCAGTCACGGCCATACGCAGTAAATAACAAGAAGAGAGAAAGAGCTAACGAGGCAAACAGCTAAGGCAAAAAGCAGAGCAAGAAAGACACAACTTATTTATACAAAAAGAAAAAAAGAAAAGAGCTAAAATGTGAAAGGTAAAATGGTGCTTCAGCTTTAAACTGGTAAGACAAATGTCATAGAGAGTGGAGGCAATTACTTGGTAACTCAGGCCCCAATGTCCGCAGGTATGTAAAATGTATGGGAATAGACCTAAGGTTTTTTCATACTTAGAGCTTTCAGTAATCACTTTCACTCATCAAACTGCTTTAGTCACATTCTAAATCCATAGGGATTAAAGGCATATGGCACAAAATGGAATCCTGTTTTTTAGAAAAAAATAATCCAGATGGTGTAGACGGCTACTAAAATATATGCACGTGTGCACACACACACACACACAGAGTCGTGTTTCATCATAGTGTTATTGGTGCTGTGCTATTGTTCATGAAGGTAAAAATGACCCAGAATATGAAGTGTTGAATCTTAAGATAGACAGAAGGCTCATCACACATAGAGGATGCTCAATTTATTTAATGAATGAAACAAACAAAACACCAAAATAGTCCAAAGTTGTGAACATAACAGAAAAAGCAAAGGCATGCAAGGATATGCATTTCAAACTGAAAATGTTTGAGCCCGTCTTGGATCTGGTTATTTGCACAATGGCTGCCTTGTTCATATTTGTTTTCCCTTTATATTCAGAAATTCTATTTTGGGGAGTTACGCATTGAGTCTGGATTTTTCCCACCTCGACACTCTTTGAACCAGATGAAAGGCATATCTCTTATCTGTACAAGTTTCTTCCTTCCCTGTTTTGGATTTCTTCTGCCTTATAACACTAGGTTAATTATATCCCCTATGAATTAAGGAGATGTGGATACACTTCCTTCTGTAGAGCTATATATAAATATTTTCTACATATGGAGAGAGTTAAGACTAAGCAAGCCTCCTGCTAACATGTGCAGGCCTGGGGCAAGAATATATACTATATGTATGACTATTTCAAATATACATCAAATTAGCAAACTATTAAATAAAACAGATTTGTTCACACATTGACCAAGATATTTTTCATAAAAGTCTAGAAGGTTAGTTTTAAACTTAGAATTCTTAGATTCCTGAGATTTCTATTCTAGAATATGGCAGTGGAGGGAGAGCAGGTCCTCAGCCCCCAACATGCTGTTTTTATCCCATTCTCTTCCCTTCGAATTCCTCCGGTCTTTTCAAGGGCCTTACACACGCGCGAGATATCCCAGCTTACAAATCCAAGCTTCTACCAACCCTCCAAAGAAGCCACTCTGATTAGGTATCTGCACTGCAGACATTCAAACAAGCAATTGTATTGAAAGCTCTTCTTGCCCATAATTGTAGACATTTCGAGGTAGACCACACTTAAAAATTCTTGCCTTAACAAAGATCGTCCTTTCCACTCTACTTTTTTTCATGCCTGTGTAATGCGATATTTAAAACAATGGTATAATAATATCTCTTGGTAGATACATTAATCTGATAAAAATTTTCTTCTGATGGAGACAGTTTTCTTCCGATGAAGAAAATGACGTTCAAGGATGTCAACATTCATAAGTTTTAAAAATTCATGGGTTAAGAAAATAACACATTTACCACAAGTTTCCAAGGGAAAGTCAGTGTCAATACTGGGACATTAGCAGAAGACTTTTCATTCCTGAAATACCATTAGGGACAATTACCCAGCCTAAGGCACAACTGAGGGACAAGTTCATCAAACAAACTTTGAAAGATATTTTATGTTGAATATTTATTCGTCGATTTTAAAATTTCAAGCTAGGTATGGTCTATTACAGACATTCTTTGTCAATATTCTATGACTATGCTGAAATGTGCTGGGAGAACATGGTGGGGGGGATGGAAATGAAACTGTTTTCTGTGAAATCAACACATAGTAGATCAGATTAGAGATTTGCAAAGTTGCCTTAAAGAAAGAGAGATTGGCTTCCTGAATTGCAAAACTAAACAATCTAATTGAATGTAGTAAAATACCGAAAGAAAGAATTATGCCCATCAGAAAGAAGTCAGAAAGTCAAATAGAGAAAAGAGAGGGTCCCAGAACTGAATTGACTGTGTCAATAGCAATAAAATCTAACAGACAAGATGCCTTTTTAAGCAAATTTTGAATATTTCTCTCTCATTGGAAAAGCCATCCCTAGAGTGGATGTGAACGCATCAGGATGTCTAATCCTGCCAGTAAATATTTATATCATTTAGCTTTCTCTCTTGGTTCTAACTCAGTTCTCTCCAGCCCTTCTTCTTATAAAGAATTTGTGTCTGATGTAGGACAGTCTAAATGGCTAATCATGCCTTCCGGGAAGATACAAATTATGTGACGATGATTTTATTGTTGTCATATATTAACCAAGAGGCATTGTAGTGTGTATAGGAGATTGTTAATTCTCTGCTCAGACTCCGTATTAACAGAACCCTTACATTTTTGTGATGTTCCCATCTTCACCAAATACGCAAACAAAAACTACATTTTCCAGCTTCTTTTGCAGGATACTGAGGCTGAAATAACAGAAAATCAGAAGATCTGATAATGTGGAGTCGTCACACCTTTCCTAAGCGACGTATCTCTGAGCATTTTGTTATATGAAAAAACAAAACAAATCACCTATCCCCTTTGGATAAGCCACCATGGGGTCCATGTTGCCTGCACCCAAATAACAATCCTAAGCAAGAAACAAAGTCTTCTAGTCAGCCTTTGGAAAACTGTTGTCATAAAGCTGAGGATGGGGAATTAATTAAGTCAACAAGTAATAATCAAGTGCATACTGTGTGGAAAGTTCTTGGCAGACACTTGACTTAAAACAGCACTGTTCCTGATCTAATTGCCCATTCGGTAAAAATGGGGTTTAGAGAGAAGACAGAGAAAGTTGGATTAGACAAGTAAAAGTAATATAATAAATTATAGTATTATAATAAATCTGCTGAAGGAAATGAACAGAGGGAGGTGATGGGCAAAACAAGACAGAAAGCATTCACCTAGGGGGGCTGGTGAACGCTGCTGTCAACGAATGCACTTTTGGAAGAAAAGTGTAATAAATGGAGCATGAGCATTGGAAGGAGCGGCCTCTAGGGATGTAGACCAGCCTGTGCAAATCCACCGGGGAGTGCCATTTTGTGAGGCCTCCTGGTTTTCCACCAGCCTTTTACTGTCACTGTAATCTTGTCCCTTTGCTTGACTTCTTAAAGTGTCTTAAAACAAAGTACATTAACAAAGAGGAGGCATCGCTAGGGTTTTTGCAGAATTAGGAATAAACCACACGCTTTGTTTCATTTCCTTCTTGTTTCATTTCTGTCTTCCAGTCACCAGTGCACCATTGCTCAGAATTTATTGTCAATCCAACATAGTCTCCATTTTCTCATACATGACTATGGCTTTACTGTTGTGCACCTCTGTCTCTCGATTTCAAAACCTTTCCTGAAAATGAATTCTAGCAGAGTGCTCTAAAGCTGTAATTATGCTTCCAAAATAAAAATGCTTTATTGGATGAGGTCTATTTTTCAGTGATTCTCTTTACATCACCAAAGTATATGAAGCCTTATTTCAAAATATTTACGGGGAAAAAGTACCAACGACTAGGCAGAGCCATATATCTGAATCATAACATGTATCCCTGTAATTTAAGGCAGTACCAGAATCTAAAGTGAGATTTCGACTGAAAAGACATTTGAAATCTCCCTTTCTAAGTGTACTTGAAAAAAGAAATTAGTTGCAATAAAATATTCCCTCCACATCTGGAGTCCTCAAACTTTTCAACAACAGGGTCATTTTTTCGTGTGTGAAATTGTGTTGGAAAGGATGGTTAAAAAAGTGTGGGAGGAGATAAGAGTAATGTGTTCTGGGATTTGATGCTTTGTGGGAAGAGGGAATAGAACTGTTAGTCTCTACTTATCCCCATCTCTCTGGAAATATTATTGAGACACAAGGAGAGCCTGAAGAACAGAGGACTGATCGTAGAAACACCTGTACTTCTCAAATTTCAGACCTATCACTTTTTGTCATTTTCTAACCCTTTGCAAGTTACCATTCTGAGACTTAATTTTCTCCTCTGAGAGGAATTGAGTAATAATTTTTCAATGTGAGAATTTAATTAATTAATTAATTCCCACAATTAGAGGAGGGATGGATCATGGCATTGAAGTGCTTTTGTTCTGTTATTTTCAACTTAAACATTTTCCTCTCTAATTGCTGCTTCTTTTCTGGCAACTTTATCACTCTGTGGTTTTATACAATCTTGTATTTTTTATCACACCGTTCCTAACTCCTCTACATTTTCTCCGTATCAGTTACCTCATATTTTAAACATCATGATCAAATTTTATTCAGTTTCTTGCTAATCTTCCAGTTCTTCGCTGGATAAAACCCTAAGTCTCAATAAATCTAACTACTGTACTTTTCTGTAGCCCTATTCAGATTGTGGAAAGCTGTTAAAAGAAATTAGAGACTGATGCTTGTGTCACTACAGAAGAATGAAGGCTACCTTCAATTGGAGCCTCAGTACTTCCTGAATAGTCAGTGTATCCGAATATCTCTCTCTTCCATTATCTGTGGCAACTATTCCAACCCTCTGGATTTCCTAGGCTAGTGAACACCCAACATACATGATCACCTGGTACCTCACATAGAAAAACCTTTGTGACTACCACTATCCATTTCCGATTGTACCCACATGCATCCTTTCCTGTTCTTCTTCCATCCACCATCTTATCTAAAGTATATTCTTCTACCCATGTGCAGGATTTTATTTTTTTCTGCCTCTTCAAGGATGTGTTTCATAAATTACTTTCTCTCCTTCACTCTCTCTTCAACTAAAATGTCTTTCTGTCTCAAAGTTTCAGCCGCTGGACTTTAAGTTTGATGTATTCATTTCTATCTTAAAAAGGAAAGGCAACACCAATAAATAACCAAACACAGTTCTACTGTTTAATCACACATTCCCAGTCACGCACCAGTCTTTTTCTCCCTTCTCCTTCACTAGAAAGTTGTATGTGTTCACCGTATCTATTTCTTCAAATCTCCATCATTCCCCAAACTTGTGCTCTCTGCCCTCTTCTCCCCACTATTCCACTTGATCTGTTACATCCAAGGTCAGAAATGGCATCTTTGTTTCTAGATCTAAAGCCATCTTCCCACCCACATCTCACTTGGAGTCTCTTCAGTATTTAGCGATATTGATAATTCCTTCTTGTACAGCTTTTTTCTTTTGGAGTTCCGTGTACCAAATGATAGCTTGAGCACAAAAATCTAGCTCATTATTTCCAAAATTGTCTCGGACTTCTAAGAAATTTCATGAAAACAGAAGATAAGTTAAAATGATAATAAATAAATAGTTTATGCCAATAATTGATCAGAAACTTTCTGGTAATTGGGATATAGAAAGCAGATAGGATAGAATTGATATGGAATATACTGCAGATATTAGAAATAAGCAAGGATTTTCCACGGAGGTCTGGAGGTACTCCAGCTTCAGTCAACAAATACAAAGACTATTGAGGATCAGTCAGGTACTTTATTAAGTAAACAGTATTAGAATACCCGAGACAGATGCTCTTCTTTCCTTTTCCTGTTGTAATCCAAGTATCTAGCCCTTTGAATTTCTGACATCATGATACTGAGGATTCTTCTCTCAACACAGAAAGAGATCTCCCTGAGGTTAGCTATTAGTGACTATCAGAGGATGAGAAAGAAACATTAAAAGCTTAAGACCAGGAGTTGGCAAATATTTTTAACAAAGGCCTACATAGAAAATATCTTTTTTTCTCATTGCCACGTAGTAGTCCATTGTATATAAGTACCATAACTTCTTTATCCATTCGTCAGTTGATGGGCACTTGGTCTCTTTCCATGATTTGGCTATTGTCGAAAGTGCTGCTATGAACATTGGGGTACACGTGCTCCTATGCATCAGCATTCCTGTGTCTCTTGGGTAGATTCCTAGCAGGGCTATTGCTGGGTCATAGGGTAGCTCTATTTTCATTTTTTTGAAATCTGGCCATGTGTAGCAACATGGATGGAACTGGAGGGTATTATGTTAAGTGAAATAAGTCAGTCAGAAAAAGACAGATACCATATGTTTCCACGAATAGGTGGACTTTGTGAAACTAAGCAAAAACCAGGGGGAGGGGAAGAGGGGAAAGAAAAAAAAGACACAGAGAGGGAGGGAGATAAAACATAAGAGACTCTCAAAGGCTAAGAAAAAACTGAGGGTGAGGGGGATGAGGGAGGGGGGGAGAGGGGGTGATGGGCATTAAAAAGGGCACATGTTGGGATGAACACTGGGTGTTATATGTAAACCTAATATCTTGGGCTTTGCAGGCTTTATAGTCTCATAATAACTACTCTACTCTGTCATTGTAGTGTGAGAACAGCCATAAACACTCTATGAACAAATGAGCATGGCTGTGTTCTGATAAATTTTTATTAATGTATTAACTCTTGCTCTAGATCAACCCCCCAAAATAAAGAGAAAAATAAAATACAATTTCATCTAGTACGAAAAAATATTGGGGGGGGGTGGTGCCTGGGTGGCTCAGTTGGTTAAGCGTCTGACTTTAGCTCAAGTCATGATCTCAAAGTTCGTGAGTTTCAAGCCCCACATAGGGCTCTGTGCTGACAGCTCAGAGCCTGGAGTCTGCTTTGATTCTGTGTCTCCCTCTCTCTCTGCCCCTTCCCTTTTCACACTCTCTCTCTCAAAAATAAATAACATTAAAAAAATTAAAAAAAAATTTTCTCCACTGTCAAATTGCTTATTCCTTACTCTGACAAGTATAAATATCTGACTTCCTCTTTTTCACCTGTGCAACATGTAGGACGATTACCTGTTGACATGTCCAAATATTTACCTGAAAAATTGTAGTTGGTCTTCCAATTCAAGAAAGAGATCACCTACAGAAGATCTACACAATTGGTGAGAATAAATTTTATCCATGCCTAGTAGCTAACCTAGTACATTATTTATATTTATAAATGGAGAACAGGCCATCTGACATCTAAGAAAAGTCAACATCATGAAAGAGATGGACCAAGGTAAAAGAAAAACCAGCCCTGGAGGATTAGACATCATTCGAATAACAAAAGAAATTTTGAAGATAACTGTAATTATCCTTATAAAGATTTGGTATAAATTGCATCTACTGGAAAGATTAATTATAAATTTAAAAAATTAATGTGGAAATAAAAATATGGTCAAATCTGATGGTAAAAATAGACGTAGTTCAGGTGTACAGGTAGAAGAAATTATCCCAAATAAGAACAAACCATCTGAAAGAAAAGTCAAAGAAATCTGAAAGACTTCAGACAAAAAAAAAAACAAAAACAAAACACAAAAAAACAAAAAACCAGAGGTGAAAATTAAGGATGAAGACAACTAAATCAGAAAAATCCAGCACATTTCTAAAATGAGTTTTAGAGGGAAATAGACACTGACTTGCATTATCTGATGTTCTGAATACATGGATTAAAAAAAAAAGAAAGGTTTTAATTGCTGAGCAAGATGGATGAAAAGAACCAAAACAGTAAAATTTTAGATATCAGAGTTAAAGAGAAAATCTGAAAATCATCCAGAAAGATATCAACAAAACAACGTAATTATGTTAAATTATGTTGATTTCAAAGAATTGGCTCTCAGAAAGACATCAGAGTTTTCATCAGCAACTTTGGACTGTACAACAATGGCTTCCTAAGTCTGAGAAAAAATGTTTTGAACTTAAGACTTCTATATCCAGATATGTTATCAGTAGAATGTGAGGGTAAAATACACACTTTTTCATATACAAAGTAACTCATAAAGTACACTGTGCATATTTAATTATTAAAAATATTACTTGAAATTTTCCAGAAAATAAAAGGAAATCCCCCCCACCTACCCTAAAAGGGGAACAATATGGAATACAAAAATAGTCTTGTAAATAAGATGAGAAGGAAGCTAGAAATAAGAGTTTAAATGATATAATCTTACATCTTTTATGGGTCCAAATCTATGTTTTGAAACTACGATTCATAATGTTTACCTAATCTTATACCTTACATTTTTTACAGTGGTTCAACATTTTTAGTATTAAGCTATATAAAGAAAGAAAATTCCCTTTAGAATGTATATTTACAGAGAATAATGCAAAAGTGATAAGCCTTAACAATATAAAAACATAACTTCTACCTAAAATTTTTGAGAAATGGAAGAAAAGATGGACAGATGCTAAGTATCTAATTTCTATTTTTTTCAATCTAGAGGAAAACTATATAATATTAAAAGTAATAACTCAAGAAATAGAGATTACAATCTGTTGTATAAGTAAATAAAAATTAAATTCAAACCCTAGAGAAATGAAAATGATTAGATAAAAACGATTTGGTTATGGGGCAAGGAAAATGAGAGGTTGAATAAATTCCTTAAAGTTTTAATCTTTTATAGGTAGGGAGTAAAACAGATACAAAGTTGATGAATTATGTAATACAACTTTAAGTGTAATATTTGTAAACTTGACCTCCAGGTATCCTAAAAAGTGAAAAGACAATTAGTGGTTGATTCTGGAGGAAAGAGGCAAGATTTTAAGTGTTTAATTTTATTTTTATTACTTTTTTTCACAATGTCTTGAATTATTTCCATTATAAGCATTTAAATATAAATTTAAACAATGTACTCATGATATATTCATAAAGTGAAAATGGTACAGCTGTTAAAATGCAAAAGGATTGTACTCATAGATATATCCACAATTTAATAAATAAAACAAGTTATAGAATATAGAATATGACCCTAGTTTGTAAATATGCATAAATATGCACATAGAGATGTGTGTATTTATATATGTATAGACAATGGTGTGATGCACACCAAAATGTTACTAATGACTTCTGAGGAGTGAGATTGCTTTGGTAAAGAAAGGAGGATTTATTTTTTATTTAATACACATTTTACTACTTAGATCAGATTATGAGGAACGTATATCATCTATACAATTAAGAAAATAAAACTATTACTTTTCTTCCATGGTGCTACATGTTTTTCTTACTAGCTTTCTGTCCATTTTTTATGGGCCTACTTCATCTTTCAGCTATATTCTGGTGATTACAAATCTAACTCATCAACCCAATTCCATCTTCTGGAATTCCAGTCTAATATACCCAACTGCAACCAGTTGCATCTACTTGTATGTCTCAAAGTATTTCCAGTTCACATTTCCAAAACAGAATACATGATCTCTGTGTTTCTCCTCACCCACCTAAAGCAACCTGTATTGTCTGCTGTGCCTTTCTTTATGAATGAGACCTCCATTCCACCAGATGCCCACAGTAGACCTCGAGTTCACATCTATAACCGTCCATCTTCATGACTGGCCGTATTCAATCGATCACTAAATCCTGTCCATTTCACCTGTTATGGCTTGAATTTACCAAATTTCCTTTTTTCTACAACTCCACTTTAGGCAGAATGCTTACCATATTTTACATGATCATTCATCATCTGGCCACTGTTTTTTTTTTTGTCTTATCTCTCATAACTCCTTCCTCTCTTACTCTGTCTCATGTAGGTGGAGCTACTTTTCTTTGTCTCACTTTGGTCGGTCTACCTTTCAGGCCTTTGCAAATATTTTCTTCTGTGTTTGGAATTTCTTTCCTCAAGTCCCTCCCTGGCCAACTCCTAATTTACTCTTCGGGTCACAAGTTAGATATTCTTCCCAGTGCATCCTGTGCCTATCCGTGTTTTCCTGTGTTATAGGTATTTATTTATCCGTGTTTCTTACTAGGGTATTATATCTCCATTACCTAAACTAGGGCCTGCTAAACTGTAGACATACAATAATTTTGTGGTGAATGCATTAATGAATAATATGTCATTCTTCTAGGCAGAATCTGACTTGTAGATGTACCAAATAAATGCTGGTTTTATTAGTGTTGAATCACTTGCAAATCAACTCATTGCTAAGGATTAACAAGTAAGAGGAAACTTATTTTCATTGAGTTTACTGTGACCCAGCATTTCCTGGTGCTTCAAAATAGATAAAGTACCCAATTAGAGACTGATTTTAAGATTATAGGTGCCCTACCAAGGCCAAATGACCCACCCGTGTCAAGGCATGGCTAGATCACAGGTCACATGACCATATGGCCATTACGTTCACTATGATCTGCTTTAACTCTCCCTACCTTAATACTCCCCTCTGTTGGTGTGCTTAGTTCAATGCTTTTGACATGCAACAGAGTCACCCATATCATTGATGCACAAAGTTTTGGGGGCACACACTGGTAAAGTGTCACCTTGCCCCGATTGGAGCTCATGGGCAGATCACAGATAGAAGTCCCCAGTTTTCTTGAAATTCCACAGAAAGCATGCCTGGGCTGGGTAGAGCTGGCTCCACATAGGACTGTGTTACAAGAAAGGAAAGTGACCCACCAACCTGCTGCTCTCATTTTATGGGAATTGAGTACGAAAATGACTTCAAAATTGGGACAAAACTGTCTGAATTTGGGAAAATAGTCTGAACCAGGATATTCTCTAATAATATAGTGAAACGGATGCCAGCTGCCTGCCGATTGGAGGCTTTGGAGAAAGCAAAGATTCTACCCAGCACCCCTTGTTGGGAGAGGAGGAAAATCTTATCCCAGCTAACTCATTGCCAGGCTATCTCAGGACAGAACCTGGGTCATATATGTAACAAGCTTGTTTGCCTTTCCTAATGCATATATAAAGTGCCAACAACAAATAAAGGAATCAAATCATCAGTCTACAATGTATGTGTGTAGAAACACACATATTAATGCGTAAGGAAAATTAATGCATAAAGGATGTGTATCAAACTTTAATCTTAAAGGCAACAAAGAAGTAATGGTTTCTTCATACATTTACATAAAATTTAAACTTTATTGGGTGAATCAAGATGCATTTCAAAGTTATTTCTGTATCCATATAGTAGTTATTTCTTCTCTATTATTTTATTTAAGGTTTTATACCTAGGATAATTTTCATTTAATATTGCATTGACAAACAAGTAAATGATTGAAAGGAGAAAAAAACAACATGAATATTTAATCATATGTCTTTATTATAACTTAAAAAGATAACAGATTATTGATCCTGAGTGATTCACATCCTGACCTGAATGCCCTTTCTGTTTGCAAATGCAGTTAGGAAGTCTGTTCAGTTTGGCTTCATAGTCCATTCACCTGAGCTACCTGGCTTAGAACCTCCAACATTTTTAAGCACCTAAAAGTGTTATGGGAAACAAAGATAATTAAAACACTCCCTCCACTCTCAAGGAGCTCCCAAAGAGCTATCTACTTCACTTGTTAAGTCTTTGGAGAACATTTTCCAAAATCGAACTACTTTATAGTCTGAACATATACTCCTCCTTGTACTCACATTTTATCTAACTTGTTAAAAATTATAAATCAAGACTCCGAAAGCTCAACTTGAATGTGGGTTTGAAATGGAGAGGGGAGGACAACACATGGAGAATCACATGATCCTTTAGCTCTGATACGTGTCAACGGAAAAATGTGAGAGTGGGCTGGTTTTGACCACAGCTCAGTTTCTTCACTGAATTCTGTACAATGAAGTACCTCTGTGATGATGACACAGGAATAGAACATGAGAATGAGGAAACCAATAGGAAAAAATAACTTTCGACTTTAAAATTCAATTGAAGGGTTTAGAGATGCCGATAAATTAAAGTGACTTCCTATTTTGCAGATCCTGAATCACTTGTATCTCAGCTTCATGCTATAAAGCACATTTGTTTTCTCCTCCCTTTGGGTTTGTTTGGTAGTGCCGTGTTTTGTTCAGTATTAAATGTTCTATGTTTTCACTTGGGTCCCAACATTGTAACAACAGGCTCTCAGTCTGATCGGCAGAGGGGTGGGTGTTTTTACATTGCAATGGACATGCTGTGTTATCTGTTGGAGACTCTTGCGTTTCAAAATGTAATAAAGTTAAAAGGAATAGCATTATTTTCTCTATATAAATATGGTACGAGGTTGAATGAGCAGTTTTCATTTTCATCTGACCACTGTGGACGTGATAGATAGAAAAGATGATTATCTTTGAGGTAAAAGAAGTTCCTTTTATTGCCACGGAAAATGATTTTGAGTTCGAAGGCAACACTACATGAGACAGAAAAGCAAAAAAGTCTCAAAAAGCAAAAAGAGCTTATTGCAGGTATGATCTTTATTGTCATTTAAACCGTGGATATAAAATAATTTTGAAAAGTTTGGAAGAGGAAAGTGATGGGATGGGAGAAAGAAGATATTGGAAGTAAAGGCTGTTCATGTCTCTGATTCTTAGATATTGGTTGAAATGTTATTTATGGAAGAATTTGAAGGCCTGTGTCTTTAAAGGCGAGATCTTAGAAAATCATTTAAGAGGAATCATGAAGCCTGAAATTCAGACCTATATAAAGGTAATTCAAGGGAATGAGAAATAGGAGGTGTAGAAGTGTGTCAAAGATGAGTATAGGGCAAGTGTGCTTTGGAAAACTGATGACGTGATCTCTGCTTACCGTTACAGGAATGGGAAGGAAATGGGCTTATCAGTGCTAATCGTTTCTGGTAAATCCAGGAAATAGTTGACTTATATATCATTACACAAATGTGCACGCACAAGCAAAATTAAAACAAATCCCTCATAATATCGAGACTGGTCAAACTGAAAGATTTTCACAAATTAAAATAGGATTTACAACTGAAATGTGTCTTACTCACATCTACGCTGTGTCTGTGCACTAATGGTAACTAATTGTGTTGGGCTCACTGTTCCTTATTGTGCAATTAATGTTTCCTAACTGAAACATTTCAAAGTTTAAAATTTTTATGGTCAGATATAAAGTGTATGGTAGTGAAGTAGTTTGGTTTTTTCCTCTGAAAGTGATTAACCAGCAATATCAATGGTTTTAGAGCGTTTCAGGAAACATTAGGCCTTAGTTTGCTGAATATGTATAAAAAATTTGTATTTTTATTCTCATTTTAAATATTTTGATTATTCCATAAAACACCCAGTTGCCCTTTTTTTATTATAGCACTAAAAACTATTCAATTCAAAACCACTTCATTGCACTCAGTGTCTTTGGGCCTAGAAATTATGTACTAAGGATGTTTTTATATTCAAAGCTAGATTATTCACAGTCTCCATTATATAAGCAGCATCTATACTATCAACCTCTTTATTTCCCCAGGCTACATACAATTTTCAGACTGACCTCTAAAATATCAAGTGTTTCTAAATGGTACATATAAACAAAAAAAAATATTTTTCTAAATTGGATCTAAATAGTAATACCCTATGCTTTTAAGGAATATATAGTTTTTTTTTTTCTCTTTTTCTTTTTGAGGCTCTCTCCAAGGGCTTAGAAGTCTCAGAATGATACAGATACTATGATCAGATCGCCTTCAAAGACTCAATATACTTTTAGGCAACTGTTCTTCACATTGCCGTCATCTTAATAGATGCAGTTATTTTAACTGTCTTTGAAATATCAAACATTGAGAATTGAGAAAAGAATATTAAGGGTCTTGTGAAACTTATCTCATGTTTTGAAAGTCACAGTTAGCTCCATTTTATCTCAGCTATAAAATCCCACAGGATGAGTTGCTGACTATTTTACTAGTAAGAGAATTAAATATAGCTGCAAGATTGTACTGATTTCCGGTATATTGTCAATGCTCAGAATAATGCAGTTTGTTAGGTTTATGCAAATTTCCCCCACTGTCCAAAAGTAGAGCATCCTATGGAACTTCTCATAAACTGAAATGGTATAAAGGGAAGAGTATCCCTGCTTTCCAAAAGTTCATGTTAAGCCACTTGAATTGTTCAAAGAACCTACATTAGTACCTGTTTTCACTCACCAAGGGAAATCTGGGGGCACCTGGGTGGCTCAGTTGGTTGAGCATCCAACTTCAGATCAGGTCATGATTTCACAGCTCATGAGCTTGAGCCCCACATTGGGCTCTGTGCTGATAGCTAAGAGCCTGGAGCCTGCCTTGAATTCTGCATCTCAGCCTCTCTCTGCCCTTCCCCTCTTGTGCTGTCTCTGCCTCTCTCCCAAAATAAATAAAAAGTTAAAAAAATTAAAAAGAAATCTGGAAAGAGTTTTCACTTTTCCATAAATAGCCATTACTGTACTAATGTAGGTCTTTTGTAACAGTGAAGTGATGTAACTGGAACCTTCGGAAAGCAGGGGATACTTGTATCTTCCAAGGAGACTGTGAATTATGTGAAATATTATTTTTAGGTTATTGTAACTAATGTAGGTTTGGAATTGAACTTAATTTAGCAGTTCAAGCATCTGCTTTTAAATGTTAGATTTAAAGTCTTTGGTTTGGTTTGTCAAAAATGAGTGAAGGTAACTTTGACCTGTATTTGATTCAGATCATTATTCAATATAATTATATACTTTAGGTGCTGTATATCAGTCATTGCTACTCCTGCTCAAACTAGGATTAAGGTGCTGTTTTGGGACAAACTCCCGGAGTTTCTAATTTATAACCGTATTGTGAAAGATACATAGCAGTAATTCAACATTTATTTCTTCTTATTTCACTTAAAAATCGTTTTAGTGTCTTAGTGAATGTTTTTGTTAGTCTACATTTTTTGTTTTTGTTGATTAGTTGCTACCTGAGTTTGATTATTTTTATCTTTAACTTTGTAAGAGAGAGGCTATAAACGTTAAATGTTTGCATAAATGTAAGACATATTTTCTCTCATTTAATAGTATATTTATCCTTGTAAACATTACAACCTTACTTAAAAAGAAGCATGCATAAAATCAAACTAAAATATATACAAAATGAAATATTTCAATATTTATATTATATAGATCTTGACAAAGAATGCATCAACTTTTACATTGTTTTCCCTTATTTCCTCCTTTCATATTTACGTATGACTGCTGGCTTGTGATTGGTACACAATCTATTAAGCCAGGAAAATGAGATTTAAATAATCTTAATGAACTGCCTGAATGTGGAACAGGTTGTACTTTTTAGTGAAAAGAAGAAGGATTATAATAATGTAATTTCTACTAAGGGCATAGATTTGACAAGTACTTGATTGATTGATTGATTGATGATACACACATATCGGTTTGAAAGTTTTGATGCCATATCCAGCTATGAGATATCACATATACTTAAACATTCTCTTTTTTATCTTGACCCATAGAAGATTTTATTTAACATCTAAATGTGGATCACCAAGTTATATATAAAGGAACACCTGCATATAGTGGAAAAATGTATTTACATATAATTTTAATTTAATATATGAATACTAGGCAGGGAATATATTTCAGGATATGAGCTAAGCAATTGTGTCTATAATAGTGAGCTATATTCCCGTGTTTGTAAGTTGCTTAAAGATGTGTTGTTAGCCTTTTTGTAATTAATGAATCTGTCTTCTGTCTGGGTCTCTAAAATATTATGCACTGAATTTCTGCACTTTTAATTTTATGTATTTTTTTACCAGAGATTTTATTTTGGTACATAGGTTTATAAGCTGTAAGATTATGCATTTTTTAAAAAAATTATGTACACTGGCCTATTTCATGATAATTTCTACTCTGCTCATCATGTCGTTGATATAATGAAAACCATCAGCTGATACACAGTTTGAATCAATGTTTTCTCTTGGGGTTTGAAATTTGATTATGCAATTAATTGGAAAATAAATTACAATGGAAGTAACCTTGTGTTAAACCCAATAGTCTATTATTATTTTTTTAAAGGTTCACATCGTGTTTGTGATATACTGACATCATAATGGCAGTATGCTGAACTTTTGTTAAAAACAGGTGCATTGGGGTGCCTGGGTAGCTCAGTCAGTTGAGCGTCCGACTTTAGCTCCGGTCACGATCTCACAGTTCGTGACTTTGAGTCCCGCACGGGGCTCTGTACTGAGAACTTGAAGCCTGGAGCCTGCTTCAGATTCTGTGTCTCCCTCTCTCTCTCTGCCCTTCCCCAGCTTGCTCTCTGTCTCTCTCAAAAATAAATAAAAAACAATATTTTTTAATTAAAATTAAAATTAAAAAAAACCTGTGCATCTAGTGCTGTACTAATTTTTAAAAATAATAGTACTCTTGTAAATAATGATAAATACATACCGGATGACTTCACAATGTGAGTATTTTGGCATTTCCCATAATATAACACAGCTATGTTAGATAACAGGTATTGATGAGTTAACTTAATTCTACCTATGTAAGTTCAATTAATTCTAAATATCGTACACAAATAAAGTATGTGGTCATCATTGCTACAATCTAGATGTGGTCTTGAAAAAAACCTCTTCCCTTTCTCTTAACCTCATCTTCTCTTAGACAAATAGCTCTTCTACAATATTCCTAACATTCTTTCTGGTGAAATTCTTTAGCGATGGGGACTTCTTAACCTGCTTTGCTAGTTTTTTGATTGGATAACTCTTAATAAAATATTCTTCTTCTATTGAGCCCAATTCTGTTCCTTTACAACTCTTAACAACTATTCTTATTTAGAGCTGCTTATTTATATTATTTATATTATATACAATGCATATATAATTAGATTACACTACATACTGAGGTTACATTTTTTGTCTATTAAAATTCTCAGGTAGTTGGGTTTTTTTTTTGTTTGTTTTTTCTTACATGAAATACCATCCAGCTTGGTCTTCTTACAGATAGATGTGATTTTTTTAAAATCTAAACTATAAGGGGCATACAAAATGCCTTGATCATTTGATGTAAGTATTCCACATTATTCTTCACATAGATACGATATTAGATGAATAGTGAATTATTTATAGCAATTTCTTAAACTTTAATATGCCTATGAATTATCTGATCATCTTGTTAAAATGAAGTTTCTGATGGATGTATTCAGGGTGGCCCTGAGAGTTTGGATTTTTACCAAGACTGTAGGTAATAGCATTCTATGAATTATACTTTGAATAATAAGGATATGGGTAACTTTATAATTTAGGACTTCTTATTCCAATTTGTGGAAAATGATTTAAAAATTTTTTTACCATATGATCTATGCCGCTGGCAAAGCATGAACCAAGAAGACTAGAGTTAAAGAGATATCATTTCTGATAAAGACAATTGCAAATGTTTAAAGTGTATTAGAAAAAGCCAAAGGCTTTGGATCTGGGGAAACATGTATTTTAATCTCCACCTTAGTAACTATCTAAGCTTGGCAAGTTTTTTAACAGGCAAGTGAGAATATAATGCTTGACTGATCTAAATATTAAATAATAGTTTCACACTAAGAAGCAAACAGGATAGTGGCTCTTGCACGTTAGAGGCCTAACAACTATTACTTTCTTTCTTTTAAACTGACATTATCTTCCTATTTTACTTTCATTTTTTAAACAAGTGTTTGGTTTTATATTTGTTATTTCATTTCTTCCACTTTCTTTGGGTTCATTCCTGTATTCTTTATCTGCTACTGTGTAAGTTAAATACTTAGTTTATTAATTCTTAACTTTTCTTCTTTTCTAATATGAGCATTTTATTGGACAGGTTTCCCTCTAAATGCTATTTTGATATGTAATAATATTCATCTTTAAGTATTTTCTAATTTGCATTATTTTTAGGCATCTGGCAAATTATTTATTTAGAAATGTTTATAGTCTTTAGTCTCCAAATATTTCATCATCTATTAATAAACAATTTAAATGCATGAGGGTCAGAAATAGGATTGTTGTGATAGCGAATCTGAAAATTTTTGAAACTTGGTTTATCATAAAGTTAAAGATCAGATTTATATATGTCTAATGTATTCTTGAAAACATCTGTATTTTCCACTTTGGGGTAAGGAGTTATAAACATGCACACATATTTTAAATCAATCATATTAATTATATCATTCCGCTCTTTATACATTACTGACATGTCGAATTGTTTCTTTTGCTTGATCAATTATTAACTCCGAGTAATATAAAATCACCCAATGTGACAATAGTTTTGTCTGTTTTTCCTTATTTCATTTTTTTAAAATGTATTTTGATACTGTGTGCACAGAAGTCTGGAAATATTATATTATACTGGTGAATTTAATTGTTTAATCATCGTGAAGTGATTCCCTTTATCTCTGACAATGCCTTTTCTTCTAAAATATAATATTAATTTAGTTTCACCTTGTTGGTTTTTACATGTCTGCTTTGTTTTTTAAAATATCCTTTTATTTTCTGTGTTCCTAAGTCATTAAATTTAAGATTTTTTTATAACCCGTACATAGCAAGATTTGACTATTCCATATTATCATCTTCATCTTTTAACTTAACAGTCTATTCCATTTGTAATTAGCTTGATATTTTAGATAGAGGTATTTCTATCACATATCTTGTTAGTTATATCTGTGCTATCTTTTTTTGCTCCTCTAGCATTGATATTTTTATTCATTTTTTCGTTCTTGTGGATTGCAATATACATAATCTATTCTGTGTTTGTTCTATTTGTGTTAATATGAATATGTACCTCAATAAAGCATAGGTTTAATCAATGGAGCATTTAAAAAACATACTGTAAAAGTGATTAGGGTCTTTTTTTGTGCTAGTTATTACATAAGATAGTATTTTCTCTTGTTTTGTTTAGATTGCAAAACTGACGATTCTTTTCTGCCATCTTTTACTAGAATATCACAAATAAGTTTTCATTTAAAAAAAGATGGTGATATAGAGAATAATTTTCTCATAAAATATGTATAATATGATTATAATCCTTTTTATGATATCATGTTTGGAATTACATTTAGTTTGAAAGGTGCTCTGCATTTTTTACTGTCTAAAATTTCTACGGTAAAAATCATAATTAGAAAGCAGAAACAGAAACTATGTCCCTAAGAAATACCAGCCCTTTGGAGCACTATAATCTCCCCTAATTTATACATAAGAAGGAAGACTTAATTATAATCTAAAACAGTGTGTTACTATATACCTCTATAGGTCATTTTAGACATCTCTGAATTTCCATGACATACTAAACATAGATTAGAGTCAGCCTTTTCTTTAATTACCCACTAAATTTTTATACAAGAAGAAAGAAAGACAGTTTGCTGTCTTTCAACTTTTAGTAGGAATATTCTAGAGTTTCATTACTTGAGAATGCTGCTACATGGGGGAAGAACTTGTAGACAGTAAGGCAGGATAACATACCCACTTTTTAAAGAGAAATAAGGAAGAGCGTTTTTTTTTTTTTTCAAAAATGAGACTGAAATCCTTGCAAACATCTGCTCAGTGTCAGCTAAGGATTTTAGCAGTGCATATATTTATGTGATGCAGCTATTTAGCTTTCTAATATTCTTTGCAACACTTTTTTTTTTTTTAAGCTTCCACAGCATGTATCCACTTCTGGAATGGGAAAAAGAATGGTACCAGACTAATTTACATTAAAATAAATTATAGTGATGTTTATGTTTCTAACCTAGCTGCATGGCAATTTTCAAAGAGGCTTGGAATAATAAGTAGTTAGATTTTATGACTATGGAAAACTTGAAATTAATTTGTTTGCAACTATGTGTATTTTAGCATGTTTTCACCTTTACAGTCTGTCTATTTACATGAGATCAATGCCTTTTTCAAAAGGTTTCATTCATTCATTACTTTATTTGCTGTCATTTAATTTATATTTATTTCATGTTTAACTTCTGTGCCGTCATACTGTTCTTTTGAATCTAATGACGGTTATTTAGACGAGAACTGTTGTCACCTGTCTTTAAGATGGTAGCGTTCTGTCATTTGGATACCCAGGAGGTATGAACTCTAAACTGGTAACTATTCTCCATACTTTAAAAAAAGTTCAGTCAGTTGAGGGAGTTTGCTTCACACTGTGATGTCAGGATGACTAGTTACAGGGAAGTTCTCTAGGGAGGTACGTCCTATTGTTTCTGAGGGCCCGTCAGCTCTTCCCCTGAGGTAGATTTTATTATATATTTATACTTATTGCTGCTGAAAAAAATTAGGAAGACAGTGGTGGTGATGATACTTTTGTCTCCTTTCCCCTAATTCATTTTAGCTAATTTTGTCTTACAAAAAATCAAAATAAAATAAAGAGGAGGGAAGCTCATTAGTGTGTGAGTGTTCTATGAGGAAAAGTAGAGTCTTTGCCATTTCCCTGCAGGAACCTGGATCCATGTGAGGCGATATATTTAAACCAAACAGATAATCTTCTAATTCCCAATCCAAGGAAGCCCTGACAGACTAGTTGTGGGAAATAAGGTGGTCTTCATTGTCAGTGGACCTGGAAGGACCACTGTAAATCCTCATCTGAGCACAGAGAGAGAACAGGATACTTTGGACCCCATATCCTTTAATTACTTCTGTGGTGCCTTTTTGTATACATTCTTGTATACATATCTTCTTGTGTATATTTTCCATTATAGCTTCCATTTCTGTTTTCCTCAGCACTGACACACTCCATACCAGACACGGTGCTCCTTGTGAAGGGAAACAGATAACTTGGACAGCTGTTGATTTCACCAGGTGTAGTCAATGGAAACACTAATTATAATATGGACAATAAAAGGATGTTGAATTCATTATGTCCTTTTAAAGCCGGGACTGACCTCTAATCACCAGAGGTAAAATTCTATGCAGAACCGTATATTTTTTCCATGTAGAATTACTCCAAAGTGTTAGAAAGGCATTGCACAAGTGTTGTGTTCCATGGACGTCTTCAACTTACCATGGAGAATTGTTTACATATATAAAATAAACGGTTTCTCTTGGATGATAAAGAGGCTAAGACATACCATATTCCTATTTTGAATCTTGGAAGGCTCTGTCCAGGGAGAAGCAGGTATAGTATGCTACTTATATATTATTAATAAACACCATCTTTTCCAAGACACTTTTATGGTAGTCACATTTTTTAATCAAAAACTTATGGTTTTAGAAGCAGTTTTAGGTTCACAGGAAAATTGAGGGGAAAGTATAGAGATTTCCCTTTAACTCCTGCTCCCATACATGCAAAGCCTTCTCCACCATCAACATCCCTCACAGAGCAGCAATTTGTTGCAAACGAACCAACATTGACACATCATTACCACCCAGAGTCCATAGATTATATTATGGTTCATTCTTGATATGGTACATTCTTTGGGTTTGGAAAAATGAATAACAGCATATTTCCTTCATTATTGTATCATACAGAATATTTCCACTGACCTAAAAATCCTGTATTCCACCGATTCACACCCTCCATCCACTGACCCCTGGCAACTACTGATCTTTTTACTGTCTCCATAGTTTTACCTTTCCACAATGTTATATAATTGGAATCACATAGTGCAAATCTTTTCCAGATGGCTTCTTTCACTTATTAATATGATTTAAAGTTCCTTAGTGTGTTTTTACAACTTGGAAGCTTATTTCTTTCAGTGCTGAATAATATATTTCATCATCTAACATAACACAGTTTATGTATGCATTCACCTACTGAGGGACACTTTGGTGGCTTCCAAGTTTTAGCAATTATGAATAAGGTTGCTCTCAATATCTGTGTGCAGGTTTGATGTGGACATAAGTTTTCAACTCCTTTAACTAAATACCAAGAGTGTGATTGCTGGGTCATATGGTAAGAGTATGTTTAGTTTTGTAAGGGACCACTAGACCGTCTTCCAGTGTAGCTGTATCACTTTCGTTCCCACCAGCAATGAATAAGAATTCTGTTGCTCCGCATCCTCACCACCACCATTTGGCGTTGTTAGTGTTCCAGATTTTGGTCGTCCTACTAGGGGGCATTAGTTTTTAAAGATGTGTTAAAGTACAAGGTAATGATAAATTAGTGTCTGCTTTAAAAGAGAAAGAAAACATACATATATACTATATTTCACTGCTCCTAAGGTTCCTGTTTAATTAATAGTTTACCAGAGGAAAAAAGATCTAAGAATACCATATTAAATGAAGACATCTATATAAATACAAAAAAACAAAAAAAAAAAAAACACACACACACACAAAAAAAAAAACAAAAATAAAACAAAAAAAATGCACCATAGAAAAACAGAATCATGTCATAAAAAAAATATTGGGGGCACAAAAGCAATAAAAATGAAGCGTTTTTCCATGTAATTTGAAATTTTAAAAGACTACCTTATTTTTACAGTTTCGTTGGCAATATTACTATTAGGTCATTTTAATTTGTTCTGTTTACTGAATATATGTATTCGTTGAATGCCTTTGGTTTTCCTATATTTTAAATTATGTTTCAACTTAGTACTTTACATTGGTACTAATAATTCAATTAAATTATTAATTGAATGTGTTATTTGGGCTTTTATGATATCAACGCAGTGCTTGGCACATACATATGCCAAGAGTATTTGTGAAAGTACACTGCTTTTGTAACATTAAATGTATTCTTTCATATACAGAGTGTTAATTTGGAGGAACTATTGTGTAGTGCATCTTACTGATGTAAAAGAAAATGGAAAGGGGACATTTTCCACTATTTAATGGAGTATTGCAGATTAAGTTTTACATAACTCAGACCATGTGACCCCGTGGATAGAATGAATTTTGGGTTCTCATTCTTCTTGAAATTTTTAGAGGTCATTTGTATCCTTTAATTTTAGCTCATCACTATGGGACACACTTTTTTTCTTTAGTGTCCAGAAAATCATAGAAAGTAAAGATTGAAAAAAAGAAGCAAATACCAAGCTTTCTGATGTCTTTATGAGAATTCAGGGGAAAAAATATTAGTGGAGCCTAAGCGATACCATTCATCACTATGTTGTCAGCAGAGTTAAGTAATTTTGTGAACTTGTTAAAATCAACAAAATCATATGCAAATTGTATTGGTATCTGAGATATTCCTTTTTCATCAAATAGAATGATTTGTGAATAATGATGTTCCATAAGTCATTAAAGATTGAAACTTATTATAATAGCATTATTAATGATTTCTTAATCCCTAATCCTGCTCAGAAATGGCTAATTAACTCATGTGGATAAGAGTTGGAAATTGAACTAAGGAAAATCATTTTGATGGCTATGTAGTTAAGGAGGAATGGGAGAGAGTACTTTCAATTACCTAGGTATTTACACAATTTAAATTTTTTTATTTATATTTGAGATAGAGAGAGACAGAACATGAGCAGGGGAGGGACATAGAGAAAAGGAGACACAGAATCTGAAGCAGGATCCATGCTTTGAGCTGTCAGCACAGAGCCTAACATGGGGCTCAAACTCAGGAACCACAAGATCATGACCTGAGCAAAGTTGGATGCTTAACTGACTGAGCCACCAAGGCTCCCCTGTATTTATACAATTTTAAAGTTATCTACTAAAAGACTAGGCCAAATGTTTTACAAAAATAAAAACTATTAAAGTAAAATTAATATTTAGTGAATCACCAATATTAATTATTATATATCAAAATAAAGGAAATTAATACATGAAAACCTAAAGAATACAAACATACTCAGGTACAAATAAAATACATATTTATCTGCAACATTTAAAAAATTTAAGTTTTTTTCTTTGCTCTCCTTCCCTTTCCCAGAATCTATCTATTAAATGAGAATGAGTCCAAAGGACTTGACAGGAGGGCTTTCCTGGGCCTTGTATATAAGAGCTACTGAGCCCAGGCCAAAACTAAGATTGCCAGCATCTTGGTTCTAGAAGGCTCAATTAGAAAACATGTGGATGGAGGCACCTTGGTGGCTCAGTAGGTTGAGCATCTAACTTTGGCTCAGGTTATGATCTTATAGTTCCTGAGTCTGAGCCCCACATCGGGCTCTTTGCTCTTAGCACACGGAGCCGGCTTCTGATCCTCTATGCCTGTCTCTCTCTGCACCTCCCCTGCTTGTGCGCTCTCTCTACTCAAAAATAAATAAAACCTTAAATAAACAAACAAACAAACATGTGTATGGCCTTTTGGTTTCTCTGTCTCAGATAGCCTTTTATCCCCTCTTGTCTTAGAACATTTTACCTCAGCCTTTCCCTAGTTCTGTGGTGTTTTCACTTTCTCTTGGCATTAAGAAACAGTGGACATACTTCAGGATTTTGCCAGAGAAAAGCGGGACCTTAACCATGGAGGGTGCTGGTTTCTCACCCTGCTTTTAACAATCCAGCTCCACTTTTATCTGTTCTGTATATCGGGCTTTGCATAAGATTAACTTAGGAAAGCCAGGCCAACTTAAAATACGTTAAGTTCCAGAAGTTGGGTGCAAATTGATATAGAGGATGTTACGCAGAATCAGCATTCTTCCGTTCTATTGATGACGGTGTTTGGTGAGGAACCAAATAAAACCTCAGGGACACATTGTCAAGAAAATCAGTCTCCATCAGGAAATTGTTTTCCAGTGTTCACGAATAGGTGCTCTATATCCCACTGAGCCGATGCTTTTATAAATCAAAACCAGATCATCTCACCAGTTGCTGTGGTGCTGAAGCGTGATAAGGAAATGAATTTGAACTAAATGCCATGAGAAAAGGACAGATTTTCTTTTAAGGAAACATTTTCTTGTACAATGAGAAAATCTGGTTTATAAAAGCTTTAGTCAGAACGTGCTCCTGTATCACGATCATGCCAGCGCTTTGATGGTTCTTAGGCACCAGTGGGCAAGTGAGATATTTAAAATCTACTGAGTTTCTAAGTGTTCAACTGGCTTCCGTTCTTCCTACATTACCACAGGACTCCAAAGACCCAAATATACTAAGTGAAGGATGTCCAGTAGGGAGTTATATAATTGTTTATTTTCCCTCCTCTATATTTATATGGAACTTACATATGTCAAGTCATTTCTAATTATTTCTCTCATGATAGCATGATATCACTTATATCATGTATTTTTTGAAAATTAGCTTCACTAAATGATGACTAGCCATAAGCATTATCCCTTTTCAATTTTTAAAAATTTTTTTAATGTTTTTTATTTATTTTTGAGAGAAAGAGCATGAGTGACGGAGGGGCAGAGAGAGGGAGACACAGAATCAGAAACAGGCTCCAGGCTCTGAGCTGTCAGCACAGAGCCTGATATGGGGCATGAACCCATAAACCCTGAGATCATGACCTGAGCTAAAGTTGGCCACTTAACCAACTGAGCCACCGAGGTGCCCCACCTTGTCAATTTTTTAGCAAAAAAGCATGTCATTGGATTGAATTAAATTTTTATTACTAGTCATGTTAAATTTTTGTGCTGATAATTAAGTTAATAAAACAAAATGTTCATGAAGATTGTTGAACAAAATGAATGCATGGACTTGTCTCATTTCAACCCAATAATTTTTTTCCTAGAATTTCTGATAAAGGAATTATGTGGTTGGCTTTTCACAAGCTGTTTGACAATATTTTCTTCCTAGATCCTGTTGTCTAACTCCAAAATGCTGAAAACAATTTTAGGTAGCTATCTCTGCTATTTTTTACATTTTTTTCCATTTAAGGGGAGTGTTAAAAGGGTTCTTAGGTCTTTTTCCTTTCTTTATGTGATCAATTGATTAAAATACTACCAACCAATCTACCACATCAGTTTCCTTAAAAAAAAAATTCAAAGCCTGGAAACCTAGCATTTGAAGTAATACATATCATTTGCTTTTTTTTTCCCTGACATGTTCTTATATAAATCTGATTTCTTTATGTTCTCTGTGTGTTGCTCCTAGTAATTATACCTTTAGAGTTTTCATACTTGAATCTATAGATACCGATGATTGTTTACCCATGTCCAACATAAATCCGGATGCAGAACTGAGTTCAGAATTTTGGCAGCAGTTCAGGTTAATATTGTCCAATAAGTATGGGGGTTATATTAACCTGGTTTTAATTTGAGCAACATGAACATTTCCTTTGAAACTAATTTGAGGGGCGCCTGGGTGGCTCAGTCGGTTGAGTGTCCGACTTCAGCTCAGGTCATGATCTTGCGGTCTGTGAGTTCGAGCCCCGCATCCGGCTCTGTGCTGACAGCTCAGGGCCTGGAGTCTGCTTCACATTCTGTGTCTCCCTCTCTCTCTGCCCCTCCCCCACTCATGCTCTGTCTCTCTCTGTCTCAAAAATAAATAAACATTAATAAAAAAAGTAAATGAAACTAATTTGAACTCAGTAATTTAGAAGGTTATATTTCATAACTTTGGCTGAAGGAGGAAAGGTCATCAACTAAGGTAAAAAATTCTTGAAATAACTTTCAAAAGAAAATTATATAGAAAAAACTCAAGTTAAAAAATAGAAATGTTAGTTTTCATAATAATTCTATTGCTTAAAGTTTCCTCTCTGTTCAGATTCTGTTGGTTCTTTACCTAAAAATTATATATATTTCTGTTTTATCGTCTCTTAATAAATAAAATTTTTATAAATAATATTAAAATAATATTAATAAATAAAATAAAATAATAATGAAAAATAAATAAAATATATAATATATATAATATTATTGTATAAATATTTTATATATTATATAATAAATGTATAATATTATGTAATAAAGAAAATAAAATTATTACAAATAAATTATTTATATTTAGTTTTATCAACATCTCTTAATAATATACAGTTATTTTGTACTTAATAATTATGGGTTTATTTGCAAGGAGACTTGAATAGGACTTTAGCCATAGAAATGCAGAAAAATATTTCCCATAGTCCCTATATAAGCATTTAGCAAAAAATCAGTTGAACCTCTTTAAAATTAAAAAATTGTAATTAAAATAATTTGTTTGCAAATGGCTGGTATTTCTAAGATAAAATCTAATCCTATAAAAGTTTCTGTAATAAGAAAACATAGGCCCTTTCAGGTTGAAGAATTGTTACTAAAGACTAAATCTTACTTGATAATTCTTGAATTTTCTTCCCCAACATACCTAATTCTGGTAACTAGTCACCAAAGAAAAATACACATCACAGTCTAACTGTATTTGAATGATGGATAAGTGGGATCTTTCTTGTTTTACCTGAGAACAGTTGTACCAACATTGTATTATGACTTGCATTTATTTTTTCTTTTTACTTTAGTCTAAGATTATTTATGTCAAGGTATATTGGCCCATATAATATTAATATTAGCATTTTATATTAATAATTATTATATTTGTATATAATTGTACTAATATATATTAGGTTAATATAAAATTCTATCACACATTATGTAACATATATATTTATAAGTGATATGTAGGTATGTATGAATACCTATATTTCTATTCATACATACCTACATATCACTTATAAATATATATGTTACATAATGTGTGATAGAATTTTATATTTTCTCTATTGTTTTCTTAATGATATATACTCATAAAAAATTCAAAGACTCAAAATCTGAATTCCCAACAATAATCATTACCCATCTTCTCTGAATGTATTTCATCTACATCTCTCAATATACAGAAAGTGAGAGGGCAAGTTAGACGGCTTGTCAGAAAGAAATGACTTTTGAAAATGAGATGATACAATATATTTTCAAATAAAGATAGAAAACATTGATTTAATTTTTACTTCAATGTAACTGAAATAAAAGGAACAGAAGTAAAACTGAAGGAATTGGTGGACTTGAATGCTTCTTCATAAAAATAAGAGCTTACCTCTAAATTTAAAATGGTCATGACCACAAGCGGTTAATGTTTTTGACTGTTTCAACTCTGCAAGGTGTCTACTGACTCCCTGCTAGAATGAAAGAGGAAATTAGCACTTTATAAAACCCACGCTTGCTTAATTTTTATTTTTAAATAGATTCAGTACTCATCATTAGGTATTTTTGATTTATCACTATTTTCTATTTATTGAGCTATTCCGGTAAATCTCTTGGTAGACTAGATTTCCTTGTTAGTTTGTATGTCTGTGTGCTTAAAAAAAAAAAACATAAAAAAATTAAAAAGCTTGCATGAGCTAAGTTGACTAATGCCTTGCATAGTTGCCAGTGTCTCTCTGTTGATTATAGATGAAGGAACACTTCTCTGAGTATACAATTTTTGATTTACACTTTCACATTAGAACTGTGCAGTCATTTCTCAACTATCTCCTAATGTTAATGTTGGGTTATATGTTTGAAGATGCTATGTAACCATACTAGGTGATTATTTCCTACTTTGTAAATAAAACCATCTACCAGGCTGCTTAAGCTAAGTGTTTAATTATGTGCAAGTCATAAGCATCTTCATCAAAAAGGGTTAGAAATATTTTCCTAACATGCTTTAACATTCTCTTTTAGCTCATGGGCTTGAAAATACCAAGGGTATTTAGCCTGGAGAAAGGAAACAAGAGATACATAATATCTATCCAACTAAAGGGCTATTAGCAAGAAGGCAAGTCTTTCTTCTCCTATTTGATCTGGGCCATGTGCCCTTTTTCTTGCCTTCATAGTATTCTGTACTTCCTTTTAATATACTATTTATGAGGTTGTTTTATGATCGCCTGCATACAAATCTAGACTGAATTCCTTGAGCAAAGAAACAAAATAAGCACTCAATAAATATATTTTTTTTTATTTAGAAGAAGTTCATCTTGTATTGATTTGTAGTGACTGCCAAGAATACTATGTTGAGAGTGATTCTGAGGCCACTGCTGGATCAGCAGGGAAGGGTGCATTGATCAATTAGCAATGTCTGCCCTTAGCAGAAGAATGAGAAGTGGTGCCGAAAGTGACAAATACAGTTCATCTAAGATTAGACGCGATTTATTTACCACAGATGACAGGACTATTAGATAAATACCATAGGAGGTAGATTTTGGTTCAATACAAATAAAAGTGTTTAAATGATTAAATAAGTTTAAAAGTTGAGTTCGGTGCTAGAGTCACTGGGTAGGTGAGATTCCTCTCCCTGGAATTTTTAGCACATAGCTTAGCCAAGTATTTGAGAAATATTAAACATTATAGGTACTTCCCACTCTATGATTCTAACCTTGTAGGACACAGTTTATCAGTGAGACCAATATGTGGTCAAGGAATTAATTTCAAAACAGAGAATCATGGTTAAGTATATGAAATAATATTTTTAAATATCAATTTTTATTGAACTTATACAATTTATATGGTTTAAGTCTGTAGAATATTTAAGTGAAAATAAACAGTCCTTGGGTTATATGTTTGAAGATGCTATGTAACCATACTAGGTGATTATTTCCTACTTTGTAAATAAAACCATCTACCAGGTTGCTTAAGCTAAGAAGCAGGTAGTTACATTAATTCCTCTTTCTCTCGCCCCTCTTCAGCCAGTCCATCAACAAATCTCATGATCTCTACCCCATTCATGAATCTGCCCTCTTCTTGCCATAACCTCTCCCCTGTCTACTGTTTTTACCCTAGTTCCTATGCCAGTCATCTTCCTTCCAGGAACAGTTATCTTTCTTAAAACATGAATTAGAACATTTCCCTTTCCTACTCAAAATATTCCAGTAGTTTCCTATCACAGTAGCATAAAATCCATGCTTTCTATATTTTCGTAAAAAGCTCTCTACAGAAATTTATCTCTGGCCTATCTTTCTGATACCTGCTCTGTTCCTTCATCCACCTGCCCAGCCATGCTGGACTCTTTATCTGTTAGGAGAATATTGCATTATTATAAGTGAGATACAAGGGTGATAGTATAGGAAATGATGAGAAGTAGTCAATTATGGATGCATTTTGAAGATAGAGCCTACAGATGTGTAGAGGCAGAAAGAGTATTTCAGGTTGACTCCAAGGTTTTTGGTCTAAACAACTGGAAGGATAGAATTGCCATCAATAAAAATGGGAAGGGTTAAGTTTGGGGTGGATTTAGAAGAGAATGTCAAGAGTTCAACTTTGGAGATGTTGAATTTGAAATGTCTAGGAGTTGGATATTATGATCTTGGAGTTGCAAAGAGAGATCTTGGCTGAGATAAAATTCAGTGAGTGTGTTGTTGGAATGTACTTGGTACTTAAAGTCTTGAAACATCCTACATTTACCAAGAGAATGAAAATGGACAAAAATGAGAAGAGGCCAAGAACAGAGGCCATGAAGTTTAAGAAAAAGAGTAGAAGTCTAAAAATGAGACTGAGAAGGAAGTAGGAGAAAAACCAGGAAAGTGTGGTGTTCAAAAAGTCTAATGAAGAATATGTAACAAGAAATGAGAAAGACTAGTCATGTCTAGTGGTGCTGACTAGTCAAGTAAGGTGAGGACTGAGAATTGACCACTGTATTTGACAAGTCCGTTCTTGATGACCTTGACTAGAGCAGTTTTGATGTAGTGGTGGAGGTGAAAGTTTGAGTGGCTTAGGAGGACAGGAATTGGAGACAGCAAATATAAACATCTCTGCCAAGGAAATTTGCTGCAAGGTAAAGAAATGATGTAGGTTGTGGATGGGGCAGCAAATGGAGTCAAGTGTTGTTTGTTTCATTTCAGGCAGAAGTAGTTACATCATATTGATATTGTTTTTGTGTTGATAGAAATACACATGTAGAAAGCAAAAAGTTGATGATGTAGAAGAGAGATGATAAATGTGTGAGTAAGAGATGTGAGTATGTGAAAGAAAATAACGATTTACTATACCAGTAGAGAGAATGGCTTTGGACAGAACATAAGTGGCTCACTCATAGGGAGGCAGAGAAAGTGGGTGCAGTCACTTGTAAGTGGGTAGATGTGAAATGGGGTGGAAATCTATGGAAGTATTTCCTCTTTTTCTTTTTTTTTTCCTAATGAAAGAGAAAGCAAACCCATTAGCTAACAGAAAGTCCCAGTTTTCTCCTCTGTTTAATGGGATTATTTCAGGGAGAATTGTTTTTAAGTAAGAAAAGTGCAAGAGAAAATTGTTTTGCAAAATCAAGTAAAGTATATAGCTATGCATAATATTTTTTAATGGTTATCTCCCTAGTCTTACGTTAAATAGAAAACTTTAAGTAATGTGATGTTCTTTCACTGCTATAAAATAAACAAATGTCAAAATACCTTATAAACAAGTGTCAAAATACTTTAAATTGTAAATTTTAGGTGTCGAAATGATTGACTAGTAGAAAAACATTGCTTTTCATAACAGGTTCTATAAAATAGTCTCAGACTAAAAATATCTTCTATTCTTGAAATCCAGCAAGTACACTGGAACTCATTTCTTACCATCTGACATTATTGCTAGATAGATAAAGAGAATAATCACACTCTACTGTATAATAAAGATTTTTTTTATAATACAGATTTTTTAAATTGATTTGTCTTGGTATATATGTGAAGTTTAGTTGGAAATATATTTACTTTTTCTTTGGTTTTCATAGATTTTTTCAAATATATTCAGTTTATTTACAGAAAAAGAATCATTAATCATTTTGTTTTCTCAGGTTCTCTGTGAATCAGATATTCATATAATTAAGAAATTTATACCCCTCTATTTCAATGTGCTGTGAAGAAGCATTTTTACTTCAGTTTAGCTGCATGGCTTGTTCATTCTTACATTTGAATTAATCATGATTGACTTTCAGATTTGTTAAAAGTCTATACTAAAGGCATTATGATGAATCTGGTATTGCAATTTTGTTGGTATGTTTCCATTTACATGCCTGAGAAGCAGAAATGTAATTGATAGACTACATCTTTTTGATTTGTGTGCTATTAAGTGCTTGTCTCTAATTTTCCACTGTGCTAAAGAGAAAACTAAAGAACATAAAGGCAGAAGCATATGTTTTTTTCTTACAAAGGACTCAACCCATTTCGACTGCCAGACCAAAAACACAAATCCTGTTTTATTTGCTTACAATTATTCACCTCTTAGAGGTATCTTCACTTACATGGTCAGCTGGAAAGTTCAAAAGAACCATACTTTATCAGATTTGCTGTATACTATGCCTCAAAATCACTATGCAGTTCTATAACATATTATAACATCTGTTTCATATTCACTATGGCTTCGACCATAGTTGAAAGACCATAAGTCTTTAAATATTGTTGATTCTTGTTTAATTGTAATAGTGCATCAGTCCTGAGCTGTTACCGTAATTCCTCAAACATTCCAGATGAGTTCATATTTGCTATATGAAATGCAGGAGAATAATCCCAAATATGCTTGATATTTGTGAAGAGATTAGATACTTTACTGAGTGCATGAGGACTTAGAAGAATTAAGCTGTGGTATGATGAGTTATAGGTAGTCAACCAAGTTCAGATTTACTGCTTTGTTTTGGAATTACTTCTCATTCTTTTTAGACAATTTGTCCACATGTTATTCATCCTCAGGGCCACTTTCTTTTAGGATATCCTTTTGAGGATGAATGTTTCAAATGCGTTGGCCCGGCATCTTCATTATACAGATAGGGAGCCCAAGCCTCGAAGAGCAAAAAACGTCTGCTTCTAACTCTTTTACGGTAAAGGATTGCTCCCATTATTGATAGTGTTTAATACCAGTGCTGTGCTATTAAAGTTGTCCAGTCTTGGTGCAAAGTTCTTTATAGCTGCTCTCAATCTTTTCTCTGCTGGTACATTTTTAAGACTAATTTCTAGTAGGATTCTGGGCTAATTAAATGATAGTGGAAAAGCATTTTCCATCATTACCGTTGGAACAGGAACAGTAAATCACCAAAGGTACAAATTGGGAACTCTGTCTTAATATCATTAGACAGAGGAAGGCGCACAGAAAATGCTTATAAGTCAAACCCTGGTATTTAATGATTGTACACATCAGTTCTTTCAGAGACGTGCCCAGAAGTTGCTGGAAGCGGGTATCTCTGCAGCTTGAGCCATTTGTAGTCTAATATGTGGAAGAGAGAGAATAAGATACAATTTCTTCTAAATCTAAGTAGGAAAATATGTACTGTTTATAAAATGGAAACCGTCGGCGTGCATTCTTTATGAAAAAACTACCCATCGGTTTAACTCTGCTTCAATCAATAAATATTCAATGATGAGGAATAGGGTTGTAACCAACATTGACTCATGTGATTGAAGATACCTGGAAACAGTTTCAAAAACTGACTGAGGTTAGCAGAATTTTGAACAGTGTCAGGCATGTAGTACAATGGAAATAACATTTGACAGACCCTCCCTCGTGCAAATCCTCCCTAGTCCCAATTTACCTGTACCACTCTACGCAAATTACTTAACTTCTCTTAGCCTCAATGTACTCATTTTTATTTATTTGTGTTTTTTAAATTTTTTTATGTTTATTTATTTTGTGAGAATAAAAAAATGCATGCATAAGACAGGAAGGGGCAGAGAGAGAGGGACAGAAAGAATCCCAGGCAGACTCCACACTCAGTATGGAGATCAATGCAGGGCTTGATCTTACAACCATGAGATCATGACCTGAGCCAAAAGCCAGAATCAGATGCTTAACCGACTGAGCCACCCAGGCACTCTATTCATTTTTTAAACACCATATTTGGATTAGGGAATTTTGAACCTCATAGCTCTGAACTCTGTCATCCTTATAAAATGACAGTTTTCTTGGAGAAAGAGAAAAAAATTATCTGTACTCTAAGCTACTTATTTGGGGAGAGACACCATCTCACTTTCCACATTACTTTTAATTGAAATATTGCAACCACACTTCCTTGTTCTCTCAATTTAAACTTAATAGTACTGATATGATGTTTATAAGCCAAAGGAATCCAAGAAGAAAGCCAAAGGCACCATGTCTGTAGTGGGGGGCAAGAATTTCATCTAGATTTGGTAGGTGGAATGAGTTATGGGATCATAATGGAAGAAGTATATGTAGCACAGAGAAACCTTCAGAGAGTACAAAAAGAGAACCAGCTAGAAGGACAGCTACATGTTAGGATATGTATCCATCTCCCTCTACAGTTTGATTCCTTGAGATAGTCTCCCTTGCCAAGGGTAGCTGTGAGGTAAGACATACAATGGAAGTTGTGAATCCATCTTCATTCTTAGTAGCAAGATTAATAATTGCCATCATTGATATCTGAAGAGAAGATGCTACTTTTGACAGTGATGAAAGAGTTGAGTGTTTGGGGAGAAGGGGAGATATAACCTTAATTGCTTTAAAACCTGTGTTATTCTGCTAAGTGAAAAGATGCCCAAAGACTAGCAATATAAGTTGTCCATTGCCCAGCGGCTCCCATCTATTTAAAGAAACTTGTGGGCACCAGAGTGTCTCAGTCAGTTCAGCATCCAACACTTGATTTTGGCTCAGGAGATGATCCAAAGATCCTGGAATCAAGCCCTGTGTCAGGCTCCCTGCTGATTGCAGAGCCTTTTTGAAATTCTCTCTCTCTCCCTCTCCCCACTTGTGCTCTCTCTCTAAAATAAAAGACGGAAGGAAGGAAGGAGGGGAAAGAAGGAGAGAGGGAGGGAGAGGAAGGAAGAAGGAAGAAAGGAAGAGTAAAGAAGGAGGAAAGGAAAGGAAAGGAAAAAGAAAAGAAAAGAAACAAAAATAAAAGAAGAAAAGAAAAGAAGGAAGGAAGAAGAGCAGAGAGTCTGACAGTGAACTGCAGCATAACAACAAAGAAAACATTGAGGAAAGCATGCAGTTTTGGTAGCGAGTGGAGCTTGTCTCCACAGCTAAAAGGTAATGGAGACAGAATGGTCGGTTCTTTGAGTTACGGTTGAGAAGTCAGAAAGGATGAGAACAGAGTTGAGGCCTCGGATTGGCTCTCAAACAGGTCACTGTTACTCTCACCATTTCTCTTTTCAGACCCTTTTCATTTTTTCAACCTGAATGCTATTGATCACTGCAGGTGTGATAGGTTCTCCAACTCCAACAGAATTTTCAAGTATGTTTGGATAACTTCCCAGAATGAGCCCAAAGAGCCAATGACTATTGACTGTTTCCTCTACAGTTTCTAAACTGTTTCGTCATCAACTTTATAAATATGCTGCCCCTTCACTTTTCACCATTGCTTTTGGAATCAATATGAAAGTACTTACTATTATACCCTATCAGTATTCAAACTTTTTAATAAGCATTTCTACTATAAAAAGCTCTTCACAGCTATCTTTCTTTTTCCACGATAGGAATGAAAAGAAAGTGAGATTAGTAAAGGACAAATGCGGAAGAAAGGAAGAAACCCTGACACTTACTGTGGACATACTGAGTGAGGAATACAGAATATAGATTAGGCATAGAATAGGGCACCTGGTTAGCTCAGTTGATTAAGCATCTGACTTGATTTAGGCTCATGTCATGATCTCATGGTTTGTAGATTTGAGTTGGGCTCCATGCACCAGAGCCTACTTGGGATTCTCACTCTCTCTCTCTCTCTCAAAAATAAATGAATAAATAAACTTAGAAAAAAGATTAGTTACAGAATGCAGCATATTTGTGAATGATCAATATTGACTGATACAAATAATTATATATCTGGAATTTTTCTCTAATATTCTCATGTATCATTTCCCCAATGGACTTGGCTTAATTTTTATACACGTCTGTGTAAAAACACTGCTAGAACTCAAACATTCGAAGACAGAAGAAGAAACCCGAAGTAATGAAAAATAGAGAGAGTAATGGGTCTCTAAACATAAGGTTTAAATGAGCTATTACAACTGAGAACATTCCTTAGCTTTGAAAGTTCTAGAAGGTGAGGCAATAGAAGAATATTTAAGTAATATTTAAGTAACCTTTCTGCATGAATTGTTGCTTTTACCAGACAGTAAGCTCCTGTAGGAACTGAATAAAATTTGTGTAAGAACAGTATAGTAAGAATGCACATTTTGGAGTCAGGAATATCCTAGTCCAAAGTCCTATTCCAGACATGAAGCCATAAAATTCCTAGAAGAAAACATAGGCAATAATTCCTCTGACAATGAACCTTGGCAGCATCTTTCTAAACCAGTCTCTTCAGACAAGGGAAACAAAAGCAAAAAGAAGCTATTGGAACTATACCAAATAAAGCTTTTGCCAGCTAAGGAAATCATCAATAAAACGAAAGCAACCTCCTGAATAGGAGAAGATATTTACAAATGAAATATCCAATAAGGGGCTAAGGTCCAAAATGTATAAGGAACTTACAAATCCAAACACCAAAAATCTCCCCCAAATGATCCAATTAAAAGTGGGCAGAGGACCTGATAGACATTTTCCAAAGAAGACATATAGATGGCCAACACACACATGAAAAGATGCTCAACATCACTCATCAACTGGGAAGGCAAATCAAAATCACAATGAGATATCACTGTACACCTATAAAATAGCTAGAAACAAATGATAAGAAATAATAACTGTTGGTGAGAATATGGATAAAAAGGAACGATCATACATTGTTGGTGGGAATCTAAATTGGTACAGTCATTATGGAAAACAGTTTGGAGGTTCCTCAGAAAATTAAAAATAGGGGCTCCTGGGTGGCTCAGTTGGTTAAGTGCTCAGCTCTTGATTTTAGCTCGGGTCATGATCTTGCAATTCCTGAGATCTTGCCCTGCATCAAGCTCTGCACTGACAGCACAGAGACTTCTTGGAACTCTCTCTCTCCCCATCTGTCTATCTCTTCCCCTCCCTCAAAATAAATAAAAATTAACAAAATAAAATTGAAAATAGAACTATCATAAGATCAGTAATTCTGCTACTGTGTATTTACCTAAAGAATGAAGGAAATACTGATTTGAAAGATTTTGAATCTTCATGTCTATTGCAGCATTATTTACAATAGCCAAATTATGGCAGGTTTTTTTATTTTCATATTACAGATCAAGAAACTTAGTCTCTTGTCCAAAATCACAGACAATAAGCAGCTAGATTGGGATCTGGATGGCATGCCTAGAGTATTTAATTTAAAGCATTGATGTGGATCAGTTTTTTAGCATCTCATACTCTGTCTGACAAAATTATTTTCAGTAAGATTCATGTAATAATTACAGTCCTTTTCTCAATTCACTCTTTAATGATAAGATAATTGAATTCTAGGAAAGAACAGTAAATTTGAACTTTATTCAAATTTAGTAGTTAACACATGAGACAAAATGTGCACTTACCAAACAAAAATATGACACCTTGTATTTCTCTGTTTCATGGTTGATCAAGTTTTAAAGCCAGATGGCCACATAAAATGGCAATTCAAATAATTCAAGTTGGTTTCTTTCTTTTTATAATTATTGTGCCATTACTATTTATTTGAATTTCTGTGTAAACTAAGGAATATGTATTACCACAAAATGTGACCTAAGAACGTTTGAACAATTCTGCACCTATGGGAACTCATTTTCAAAAGAAATGCATATAGCTGAGTCCGCATGGGTCAGGGCCAACTGTATAACCAGAAATTCTCAGAATTAATTTCTATGTAGAATACTATGTCATTAAAAGATCTATAATACAAATGCGTTAATTTGTAGCTTACATATAATCATGAAAACTTAGTAGTGACTGTGGCAATTCTTTAGAATTTAGTCAACCAAAAGATGTGTTCAGGGAGGAACATTTCATCATGAAAATTGCTGAAAATTACCCAAGCAGAGTGGTAATAAAAAGACAGACTTTTGTTTGGTGTTATTATTGTTTTAAAACTGTCTACAATGTCTTTACTTCCTACACAGGGGTAGGTGGTTTCCACGGTGCCACTGTTGGTATCCCACTGCTGGGGGGCCATGAGAGCAACCACCCCTATATGGCTCTCATGGAATAGGAAACCATAACTGAAGCAAGTTCAATTGCATTTTAATTCAGAGCTTTTAAGAAATGTTTTTATAACTGGTATCAATTGGTTAATCGATGGCTAACGAAAAGTTGATCTGCTTTTCTGTTGCTCGCTTTATGGGATAGAATAGTTCCTGTCTTGATCCCTTCTCTTTCTTCACACTACCACACGACTTTCTGGGAGCAACCTTCCCCAGTCTCGTGTGGATATGTGGGCATGCATGCTGCAGCAGTGGCTTCCACTGAAAACCAGCTTGTTCCACCATGATGCACATGAAATAAGCTGGTAAAGGACGCAATAAGGAGAGTGTTGCTTTTACATTTTTATTTTATTTTATTTTATTTTATTTTATTTTATTTTATTTTATTTTGTTTTGTTTTGTTTTGTTTTGTTTTGTTTTATTCTGTTCTATTTTATTATATTTTATTATTTTGTTGCTTTTACATTTTAAAAACATACTGTATACTTTAGTCTATTCTTCACTTTGGTTAAACCACATTTCAACCTCTTCTAGTTTATACACATAAGCCTGAAGAAACTTGTGTCCTTATTTGTGTAGTTATGGATAGTAAAGGCTCCCTCCTTCTAAGTGTTTAGAAATTCCCGAAGATTCTTGATCTCTTCTGCTTTTGTGCCTTTATGCCTGTTGTGGGTACTTTACACCACATTTTTTTTTAATTCTCACATTAAAATTAAAAAAAAAAGAAGAAAGGAAAGAGAAAAATAAGAGAGACAGGAAATAAAGGGAAAATACCTACTCACAGAGATATGCCTGATAATTTACCTTATGTTCACCTCCCACCAGTTAGAATATTAAGAACCAATCTTTTATATTCCTATTGTCCAACATTTAGAGTTAGAAGCTATCTGGTCTGCTTACATTTTCCAAGTGATCTCTGTCTCATTCCCATGATCTTTTTTTAAGAATACTTTCCCCATATGTGCATACAGTTTAATCAAGGAGCAACATAAAATCTTCATCGTGCCCCATACATAGAAGATTTATTGTTTTAACAAGAGCTTCCAATATTAACTTTTATTCCAAGCTCTCATTAAGACATATTTTCGCACTAAATCACTTCACCTCCTAAAAGCCATTCTGGGTAATAAAGATGACTTTACAAGTTTGTATATATGTAAAGCATCTTAAGCAGCACAAATTATAAAGAAGCATTAGTAGACTACAGCGGGCCACATTCCAATCTCTAAACTGATTAAACTCCATTCTCAAGGTAAAAGAGTAGATCTTTTTGCTTTATAGCAACCTGCCTGGCCAATGTAATTTCAATTTGAGACTATTTTAGAAAGTAGAATAAAATTTATTAGGGGGTACCTCCCAGCTCAAAACATAAATTCTCACCATGAATGAACAAGTAATTTTCAACCAAATTCCTGACATGGGCCAAGGAATGACTACATAAATATTAACATAATATAATTAAGTTCAGATATTCAGATATAATTAAGTTCCATCCAATCCGATAATATAATATGGCAGAATTGTGGGAGAACCAGAGGACAGGCTCACAAGAGCTAAGAAACAACCTCAGTATAATTTTATAATTAGCATTTTGTCTGACATGGAACCTCACAATACAGTGGTGCAGGGTAAAATCTGAAGTCTTTAGACAGTGATAATGAAGGTTAAAAAATGAAAATACTAAATTAATTTGAATACCATTGGGAACAAAAAGAAAAGAACGAGATGTCTCTGAAAAACACACAACATCATTAAAAGAATAACCTTAGATTCTTAGATTTCCTTGAGGCTGGAAGGTGAGTCTTCTTATATTACTCCAAGAGGCATCACGCATCTTTGAAATTATTTGTTTAGCCTATGAGATACCTCTGTTGAAACCTAGTATTATAAAATATTTGTTACTATCTCTAAAATTTGGCCAAATATTCAATTGTTTTGAAATAATCTCTGGGGCACCTGGGTGTCTCAGTGGGTTAAGTGCCCAACTTTAGCTCAGGTCAAGGTCTTCCGGTCAATGAGTTCGAGCCCCATGTCGGGCTCTGTGCTGACAGCTCAGAGCCTGGAGCCTGCTTCTGATTCTGTGTCTCTCACTGTCTCTGCCCCTCCCCTGCTCATGCTCTCTCTCTCTCAAAAACGAATAAATGTTAAAAAAAAAAAAAAAAAAGGAAAGAAAAGAAAAGGAGAAATAATCTCCGGAGTTAAACGAGTACAGGGAATTTTGACATTGGCAGATAGATCTGGTAAGGCTTTATAATCTTTTTTTCTTCTTTTTTATTATTAATTTATTTTCAAGTTAGTTAACGTACAGTGTAGTTTTGGCCTCAGGAGTAGAACCCAGTGATTCATCCCTTACATATGATACCCGGTGCTAATCTCGAAAAGTGCCCTCCTTAATCTTTTTCAATTTAGAAGAGTAAGCTGAATAAATGTTCTTTTTCCGTTGTTGCCTGTTTCCATCATTTCAAATAGCAGAAAGACTTATACAAAGATATAGACGTCTTTAGGTAGCACTAATCTATGTTTTTCTGAGAATCGATTGGTGTTTTTAATAAACATAGCTATGAGAATCCAGCTTAACATCTGCTCATTTTGACAAGATATTTATAAAGTATATTACAATGATAGTATTTCGTGATTATTATTGATCATTTTTATCAGTGTTTACAAGTGTCCAGATTATTTGGCTTACCTGATAATGTTGTATTTGTCCTGCTACACATATCTTTGACTTTTAACCATGTTATTTCTTAAAATACATATTTTCCAAGAGAATTCTTAAATTATCAGCGGAAAAATGAAGAAATGGCCATGTGAAGATATCCTGGCAATTTGGTTTATAAGCTGCTTTCTGAGTTCAGGAAAGGTGACTCCTTTTCCCTGAACTCTTCATCTTTTCCCCACATGGTTCAAAGATTGGACTGAGAGACATTTTCTACCCTTCCTAAGATTTCTAATTCATATTCCAAACCTCTGCACTCTTTCAGTCATGAAAAATTCATTAAGATTTTATGATGCTAACATTGAAAATGTCTTAGTTGTTTTCTCATAGAAAATATTTATGTGGAGGTCTGTTAATATACATATGACAAATGTACACACATGCTTTTTTTGGCTACTCGTTTGCTACTGGGAGAGTAAGCTTTTAAATTCAAATGGATAGTTAGCACCCTTTCAATGTACTTATTTTTTACCTGTATAATGGTAGCATGGAGAAAATCATGAATTATATATGCCACATGGAAAGAATGTCACCCTTTTGAATATTTATGAACACTTGATTTTCTTAAAATTGGGAAACATTTCTTTTTAGTGAAGAAGCCATTGAAGAAATGAACTGTCATATAACATTCAGAGTTCTTACGCGGGTTTGTGATTCACCTATTATTCTTCCATTTTCCAATTTCGTTCTTAGCTTTCTAACTCCTCAAGTCAAATAAGAGGCTTTGTGGTTCTTAATATGTGATGTTCCTCATAAATGAAGAGGGATAATCTTCTACATAAGAACAATTTACTCTCTCATTTTCAGAAATATCAACAACCCTGACCCGCCTAAATGCTTACAGTAAGAAAAAGAATATGAATTTTGGTATTTGAAGAATTTTTGATTCTCTGTTTTGGTGACTTTGCAATGATAACTAGAATCCAGCAGCTCCAGTGGTCTGTGCCTACTTGAGAGCAGACACCCTGTCTGTTTCATTCCCCATAAGTACCTGACACCTTCCTCGATGCAACTGTCATGAACATGGATCTGTAGAATTAATGTGTGAATCAAAATGCACACTGTGCTAACTCGTGTTACTGTTAATACAATTCGTATGCTCACATTACACATGTATATGTGAGCTTATGGTAGCACAAAATTTTAAAGAACTCTTAAAGTGTTAATTTCAGGTACTGATTACATAAAATAGTATCCTATACAGATTATCATTTTTTTCAAAGAATATAAATACATGGACATACACTTCATTCTTCATGTATTTTAAACATCTGATAATTTATAGTTCATAAAGTTCACGTTCATAAAGTGTCTCATTTTGAATGGTCATTATTCATTACTTTACACATGAGTATGAGAGAAAGGGAAAATTTATGCTCACTGTTTAATATATCCTTGAAGTAGCCTGATTATTATTATTTTTTAGATTGGCTTATTTGTTCATCATTTGTCCTTCTGAACAGGTCAATCGGGAAATATGTTCCTATTGCTAACTTTTGTGGGGTTTCTTTCAAAGCTTCTAGAAGTTCAGTCTTTGTGTGCATTTATTACATTGAACTATATGAAACTTCCAATATATGACAGACATTGCAAAAGCAGTAGTTTTTTTGTGGTTTAGCCTAGCATATTTCCATGTTAATAATATTATGGGTATTTAATGATGGCCCATTATTATGTATATGTACTTAATGTGTGTCTTCTCGTTTCATACTGACAATAGCCCATGAAGTATAAGTAATTGTATTATCTGCATTTGATAGAGGAATTAATAGGGTCATATACACAGTAAACTGTGGCATTGGAATTGAAAATAGAGGTTGGAATCCAAATCTGTAGACTCTTAGTCATTATTCTCTTTTGTCTCCCATAATGAAACAATTATTAGCAAATTAATTATCTGGTGTAGTCAGTATATTCCAGCATGATTGATTACTATTCATTAGGTCGAATATTCCTTCTGGAAGACTGGAATTCTATGTAAATATTGATTGAGGATGAACTCCAAATGAAAGAACTTTGAAGTACATTACTTCTTCTGACAGGCAATAATGGTTATATTAAATTAAGATTTTAATTAATTATATAGGGGTTGACACTTGTATAACTTGCTGTTAATCTTTATGGATTTTATCCTCAGTTTGGCTCCTGAGTTCATGCCTTTATATAATGTGTGGAGGGAGTATAGTATCCAGTCATCATTTTCCTAGCTCTTTCCATAACAGATATAACCCATAGGTAAGTTAGCTATTTTCACATTCTTAAAATCTGAATAAGAGGAGAAACGAAAGAAGAAAAAGGTTGACAGAGGCATACTGGGAAAAGGAATAATATTCTGGGAATAAGTGGGTTTGAAAGAACTCTTACTCAAAAGTAGCACAGATTTGCAGAGAAAATTCTACTAATCTTGACATGGAAATCATATGGAACAAAATAAGTTTGTGTGTGTGCCTATATATGTGTGTGTGTATATATATATATATATATATATATATATATATATATATATACGTATATATATATATGTGCATACATACATATACATGTGTGTTTCTTATAAATCAAAATTATTCATAAAAACATGGTTGCCAACAAACTATTTGTGATTTCAAAATTTTTCTTTATGTATAATACACCACATATATTCCCAAAGCATTTGTTAAACCCAAGTGCTAGGACAGAAGTATATAAAAATTTCCAAAAAAGCAAGTCCTGATACTGATTCTAGAACTTTATATTTAATACAGATACTCTGTTGAGGTTTGACACATGCTGTTGTCCAAAGAAAATAAGAAAATTTAACACTGCCTTGTAGAAGTTCTCAGAAGTAGTTTAGATTTTATGTTGGTTAAAGGGGACAATACTGGTTTTGGCTCAAAGAGTAGGGCAAACTTTGAGTAAGTTTCATTTCTGAGAAAGAGTGATAAAGAAAGTCTCTTCTTTGTTATTGTAGGACCAATAGTAATATTAAAAATAATTAATGTTTATTGAGTGTTTAAGACATGGTAGATACAATTTAAAGCACTTTACCCCTTTTTACTGTGTGTAAGATCCATAATAACTTTTTGAGGTAGAAACTGACATTAGCCCAATTTTACAGGGAAGACAATTTAGGCAAAAGAAGATGAGTCCTTTGCTCTGAATTATGAAGTATGAAGTCTCTGGGGCACAGTTAAATGTGGCTGCATGTCCCAGGCACTTGGAAACAGTGGGAGAGATTAGAGACAGTGTCCCAAAGAAAAGAAATGCCAACTGATGTCATACTGTTAGGGACACAGGAGCCTTCTTTGGAATGCTTTCAGTTTCTGCTAAGGAAATGATGTTGCTAGCAAGTGTGTTGATGGATAAATATTCTACTTTCTGTCTTTCTGGAGGATTCAACTTCTCATACCATTTGAAGGCTGTTCACCAGGAATCCATTTTAAGATATCAGTAGCCTTAATAGCACTTTTCAATATTTTTAATGATTTTTTCCCCAAACTGGATATTCCCTTTCCTTCCCTTTGTTTCTCTTCCCTTCCCTTTTTCTTTACTTCTATTATTTCTACAATTTTTTAGTTTTTCCTAATATCAAAGTAAAATAAAATGGTAAACTGTATAGTAATCAATCTGTAGACAATAAGAATGCACAGTGTTTATATTTGGATTTTGGAGGCTTGAAGGAACAGCAACAATAAGAAGTAACTACTTTTAGGCCCCAAACATCAGTGCATTCACACAGCGGCAACTCCATTAATATTGATTTGAGGTCATGACAACGTTGGTGTTCCATTTATTCTCTTTGAAAGAATTCAGAGCTTTAGTCATGGTTGGTGTAACATGTATTTGTTGAAAAATAAAGCAACGCCATTTCTTCATCTGCCTAGATTTTCAACCAGAAGTTCATGTTTGATAGAGGGAAAGAAGCAGATTTTCAACTTACTTGTTATGTCTAAAATGTGACAAAGATTACAAAAATATAGACCTAAGAAGAAAAACTACCATATGCTTTCCATTGCTACACTGGCAGAAGAAAGAACACGCCAGAGAGAAATTCCGAATTATCATGGGCAGAGTCAAAACAATTACACAGAAATCTCATATAGCAAACAGCCCCTTGCCCTAAACCGATCTCTTATTATGGTAATTTAACATATGTTGAATTTCATAATATCAGCTATTCTACTTTATTCAAGTTTTCATACAAACTACAACATCAGTAAGTTTCACTTTGAAGTTTGAAAGACATCCCGGAGAATATTGAATATTAATTTTTGATCAAGCTGTTACACTTTCATTGGGAAATGCATTAGCCCTTGTATCATTTTTCTACCTGTTTGCAACCTTCATCCCACCAAATTAATATTGTTAAAAAACCCAAAGGGCGAATGTAACCATTACAGAAATTATTTTCTTTTAAGGCTAGATCAGTTGTCTTTGTCTACCATAAGTCATTGTCAAAAAGACATTGATTCTAATAACCTTTAATGCACACCTTCTAGAGGTTTTCTTATTAAAATATCTCTAAAATAACAAAATGTCATCTCCTTAATATTAAATAATAAATGTATTTTTTTAACCTTAAGACACACGTGACTTCTCTAAGGAAGGTATAGTTTTTCGTAAGTAAACAATGTCTTTCTATAATTTATATGAATTCTACCGTTTATTGTTTTTTCGAGATTTTGTTCATGCAACTGTTCCTCCTCTCTTCTTTATTATCAGTTACCTTTTCTCTTCTGTTTTGTAGATAGATAGATGATAGATGATAGATAGATAGATAGATAGATAGATAGAGATACTGACCTTGATTTTATAGCACGCCCCTCCCACCCTTGGCAGCAATGGCTGCCATTTGTTCTGCTTAGGAGAAAAATACTTTGAAATCTCTACTTCTCATCTCCCATTCTTTTTGAACCCACTATAACCAAGCTTTATTCCCCATCGCTTCACTAAAAATCAAGTCAAGATCTTGGCAAAGTCACCAATGACTTCCTCATCATCAAATTCAATGGACAGCTGTTCATAGATTATTTTTTAAGAAGCATTTGACAGAATGGTTCATTTTCTTCTGAAACATTCTTTCCTTGGTTTCTAGGACACTGTACACTTCTAGTTCTTCAATCTCAAAATTACTCCTTCTCAGTCTGTGTTACTGGCTTATTTTGCCAGTGGGGAAATTGTTGAGTGCCGGAGGGCTCAGGGTTGAATTCTGAGACCTCTTTTATTTCTATTTATATCAGCTTCTTTGGTGACCTCATTCATTCTCCTGGTTTTAAATAACCTCTATTCTCTGATGATGGTTAAATTTTGGTTTACAGAACAAAACTTGCTACTGAAATCTAGACTTGGATGTCCAACTACTTACTGGAATTTTCTCTGGATATGCTGGTTATCACATGGGCATTTCAAACTTAACATTTGATTTTTGCTCCCAAACCTCTTCCTTCTGCAGTGATCCCCAACCCATTGAACACCACTATTAGTTCACCAGTTTCCCAGCTCAAAACTCTTGGCACCTTCCCTGAGTCCTCTGGTCTCTTTTTCTTATTTCCTCTGTGCAAACCATTAGAAACTCTACTAGCTATAGATCCCAAATCTTACCACATCTAATCCCTACCATCAAGATCCTACCTCAAACCACTTCCATCTCTTCCATGCTTTAGCTCAATAGGCTCTAACTCTACTCGCCACTTCAAGTCTTACTTCACTGAAATTTATTTAACAGACAGCAACCAGGGTGATTCTTTTTAAAGCAAAATGTATATCATGTCACTAATCTGCTCCTAACCTTCCCAAGTTCTTGGACCATCTGTCATGGCCTTGAATGATCTGGACCTTGGTCAACTCTCATCATGCATTTTCCATCACTCTTCTTCCTCACTTAGCTCCTGTCACACACGTCTTTCTGTTGTTCTTTGAAACTTCTAAACATGACAGGAACCACAAGAGTTTTTGCCCTGGAGTTAGAAAACTCTCCCTGTGGATGTTTGCAGGACTCAACTCTCAATTCTAGCCCTCGCTAAAATGATAGCACCTCCAAGAACATCCCTTGGTCACCCTATCTTAAGTGGCACCTGTCCTCATTTGTCTCCTTAACCTGTTTCATTTTTTTCTTCAAAGCACTTATCAGTACTTTATGTTTTATATTATTTTATTTATTATTTTGTTATTACTGATCTTTCTGCCTGGCATGTCCCATGAAGATGAACACTTTTCCTCCTTTGCTCAGTGCCAAATTTCTAGTGCCTAGAATATAGTAGGTGCTCAGTTTATATGTTAAATAAGTTATAGTTATCACTTCCATTTCCCCTCTACTTATTTATTTCATTCCAGATGTTTTCTAATGTTAACCCACTTACTTTTCTATTCACCACTCTTCTCATTCGTTTAATAATTGTTTTTATATTTTAACATAAAGTGTTTATTTCTATTTGATGTTATCTCTTTTTGCTTACAACCAGATTAGCCTTTGTAGTATTTCAGATGCTAGTAATTCATTCTTTTCCTTTTCTGGCTGGCTTTCTAGTACCTAATAACTTGTGGAAAACTTAAGTATATGTAGAAATTGAGTCTTCCTATCAAATTTGTACTTACGATATGCAACTGAGCATGTAATTATATGATCAAAATGGTCAATTTACAATTTACAATAAATTTACAATTTACAATAAATTTACAATTTACAATAAATACTTAAGGATGTTTTGGGGTAAGTCAAACTATAAAAAACTCAATATACCTCAAAGAACAGATCCCTAAAGAACAATTTGCCCTTAGACTCTTTTGCTCCTATCAAAACTGTCTAGCATTAATGGCCTCAAGCATTTCACAAAAGTCATGATGAAATTCAGGCAGCTTCTATGGAAGAAAAAAGTCAGGTATAGAAAATGACTGGAAATAGAAATGTGGTCAATTTTTCACTCCTGAACATGCCTTAGAAAGAAGTATTTGACCATATAAATCAGAAGAAATTGCCAAAGAAAAATACATTTCCTTTTCGAGAGGTTTGAGAGACTAAAGTAGACTGTTACTTTTTGGGATGGCTTAGGTGTTTGGATGTAGGAGGGTGAACTAAATAAATCTTATAATTACTTTCTGCTCTATTGAATCTCTGTTTCTATAATCCCATGTCCATTTCTGCTTGAAAAGGGAAGTAGAAGCTTTATTTGCCAGATTCAAAGTGATAGTGTGATATGTTTATACTTGATATATAGTGGGAACCTGCCCGTGATATTTGAGGAATACGTAATTTCCCTGTGACGCAGGAAAGATCCATGTAATTACCATCTCTATACCTACCCTGCTGCATGTAGAAGGTTATGTATTATCACTCTGAAAATAAGTAAATCCATCAATCAAACAAAACTAAAGATTCTTCTTTGTAAACAAAACTTTACAAACAAAACTTCTGGAGGCACTATCTCAGACCTGGAAGAGAGTCTTTAACTGGATGTTTAAATGGTATTGGTATTGGGAATTTTGAAAAGGCTGTCTTGCCTTCCAAACAGAGTTTCCTAATTCACTTCATTAATTGTGAAAAACATATATTTATAAATTATTGACAACAAATGATACAATAATAGTTAATATTCGTGAGCATTGTCTATGCATCAGGAATTTCACATCAATTTTACAATGTAGGTATCATTATTATTCCCATTTTACAGGTGAAGAAAATGAGACACAGAGAGGTTAGGTACCTTGCCCGAGATCACACAGTTAAGTGTTGGAACTAGATTGGAATCCAAGCGATGTAGCTATAGAGCCCCCATAAACTACTTGATCCATATGTCAATATAAGTATTGAAGACTATCCTCACAATCAATTTAGATTAAAGAAAGTAGAGCCAGTATGAAAATAGAGTGAGGTATTATCCAACAAAATGTATTAAATATTCTGTTTGGGTTTTAAGGAAAACAATTTTCATAATTGTGAGGCCAAGACAAGCGACCCTCTATCTGCTGTGGCCAAAATTCTGAGTCAGATGCTTTGAGAAATTATTTGGGCTTCACAATAACCTTTTCACAATCAACTGGGACAAACGTGACTCAGAGGTATTAATGAACCTAAGGACCATCAGCTTATAAGCGGCACTGCCAGTATTAAACCTAAATCTGTGTATTTCCAGAGCCACACAGCTGTCTTGTCACTAGACAGCAAAAGAATAGGAAGAGGTTGGGAATGGCTGGTGGCAAAACATTCCTGTCCATGATCTTGTTTAATCCTCCTGAGTACCTTCTCGGAAGCTACTATCACTTCCTATCAAACAATGGCCTCCATAGGACACCATTCTACTATATGGTTTGCTTCCAAGGACTGTCCTCAGTACCTCTGCCTTTCAGTAGTGGGCTTCTCTCTCTTCCCCTATTATCACCCACTTTCTGACTATTCCCAGGGAGAGCTACTAGATAGAATATAAAATGCCTGTACAATATTGGGGACTTACTTATAACTCATTCACTATGATAATCTGGAATTCAAATTTGACTGAGAAACCGTATTTCTATTTGCTAAATCTGACAACCCTATTATCAGGAGACGTTAATTTAAGCAAAATATCCAAATTCTATTATCAATCGTCTTGCTCTCAGAACTCTAAATAGGTTCAAACTTCCTTTTCCTTGGGTTTCATCTCCATATTCAAACACAGAGGCATTTATAAGAGGCTGATTTTTCATCTTCTTTTCTTATTATTCTGAAATTGGATAGCAGAAAACTTTTTTAACATGCGCATTTTTTCCACTTTTTTTCCTCAGAGTGAAATAAACATGTCCAACATCTCCCTCTTTCCTCTAGCAGTTCCTTAAAGTGGCCAAAAATAAGTACAAACTTTTTGAATATGTGACTTTCAAAACTGTGTAAAGTATGTCCACAGGGCGCCTGGGTGACTCAGTCGGTTAAGCGTCCCACTTCGGCTCAGGTCATGATCACGCGGTTTATGACTTCGAGCCCTGTGTTGGGCTCTGTGCTAATTTGGAGCCTGGAGCCTGCTTCGGATTCTGTGTCTCCCTCTCTCTCTGCCCCTCCCCCACTCACGCCCTGTCTCTATCTCAAAAATAAAATAAACATTAATTTTTTTTTATTTAAAACATGTCTGCAAAGAAGTGTTTTGGGTGAGAATAATGAGAATCGGGTATAGTATAGCCAGCTGGTTTTCTACAGAAGTGAAGGCAGTGGGGAGCCTGGGAATGAATCTAATACTCCTCAGAATGTTTTAAAATATATAAAAAGCATTGGTATCCCTATAGTGGGACAGAAAAATGTGGGATATAGGATGCTCAAAATAAGAGAAGAGGCTGAGGTTTGCAGTTAACTCTCAAAATGTATGTAACTATTCATGTTTGGAAACCTCAGAAAGTGATCTGACAGAAAAGCAACGGACTCTTACTACTCAGCTAACAATATACGTGCAGTCCGGGTTAACATACATGTACGTTCTTGTATGCATTGTGGCTATTAGAGCAGGTATTAATGCGAAATTCTTCCTTAGTTTTCGTTAGGAGAAAAATATTTTGAGATATAAATAGAAAAGAAAGATAAGATTATTCCCATAATTCAATAAAGTGATAAAGGAAACTATCAAGAAAATGAGATTGAGTGTAGTCTAATTGATGTTAAAATGTCAATATTCCAATAACCATATGCCAGCACTAAAGTTAACTTAATTAGTATATTTTCTTATCAAGCAATAAGTCAAGTAGAAGATTGATTGCAGAAGAATCAGCTGACTCTTATGAAATGTTCTGGAATAGGGTTTTTTTTTTAATATTTATTTATTTATTTTGAGAAAGAGAGAATCAGCTTGGAATCCAGTGTGGGGCTCAATCTCAGGACCATGAAATCATGACCTGAGCCGAAATCAAGAGTCAGACACTTAACTGACTGAGCCTGGAATTGGTTTTATAAAACCAAGATACCTCCAGATAGGTCAGAAAATGCTTGGAACAATTTGAATAATATAAGGATTCAGCACATAGTATATAACTGTGTTTTCCTCACAAGCTCTTTTTACATATGCTTTCAATACTATATCTTTTCATAATTTTTAAAAATAATAAGATAGTAAACACTAGATCAGGCAAACAAAAGCAAAAACAAAGAAACGAGCAGACAACAGCAAAAACAACTCCACAATTTCTTATGCTAGTGGTCATATTAGAAAGAATCATATTATGATTATTATGGTTATGACTCAGAGCTATGACAGATTCCAATATATGAAGACATCTGTACAACATACTTATTCCTGTCGCATGGGAAATCCTTCTAATTTATTTTGACATTCCTTTGGTCCAAACTAAGTAGAAAACCAACTCAAACCTTTGCAGCAAATCCTCAAGATAAACCAACCTCACATGCTTTCATTCCTGGCAAATGATTCTGTCTCCTACTTAAGAAGGAATTTGAAGTCATTGGGTGTGAACTACAATTCTTCCAACAACCAGACTCATATCCAGGAGTCTGTTTTTCTCTCCGTCTTTCACAGTGAAATATCTCTACTCTTGTTTCAAGTTAGTCACCTCACTTATGGTTTTTAACCCATTGTTTTCCATTTCTTCAAGAAACATGCTCCATTCATCATTTCTAATTTCTTTAAGATCTTTCATCTAAAAACATTCTTCTTTGAGAAGAAGCAGATTTAAGTTTCTCCTGTTAGGAAAATAAAAAACCCTCCTTTGGCTTGGATCCATTAGCTACTTATAGCCATTCCTTTTTCTCTTTCTGTTTTCCTATTTTATCTTCCTTAAATTGATCCTTAATGTTTTTAATTCCTCGCTTCACATTCATGTCCAGGGATCTGTCTCACTTCATCCCTACCTTCACCCCCACACACTCCGTTAGAAATACCCTTGCTAAAAGCAACTATGGAAGACTGTTGCCAAATCCAGCCACCATTTCTCAGTCCTTATATTTCCCTACGGCCTTTGAGATGTGGGGCACATATTAGGCCTCCTTACCGTCTCTGCCTATTTGTCCTACTGCTGCTATTCCCTTTTGATCATAGCTGGATCTTCTTGCTCTCTCTGTCCTTACCTCATGGTTTTCCACTACATTCTGGTACAGGCCCTTTGCTTTTTTTTTTTTTTTTTCTTTTAACTTGACAATTATTATTTGTAGTGTTGTCTGTAGAGTGGTCATTTCCAATTTATGTCCATAGTCGAACATCTTGAAGGAATTCCAAAATAGAGCGTACATCTGCCAACTAGTCATCATTATCTGAGTACCTTACAAATCACTGAAATCAACCTGTTCCGAACTTAACTATCTTATCTCTCCCCTATGGCTTCTGCCCTCCACTTCCTCAAAACTTCTTTCTTCCCCCTATATTCCTTATCTTTATGGTCTTAGTGGTTACAAATGTCGCAAAAATAACCTTAGATCCGTTTTTAGTCATCTATGCTCCCACCATCCAATTAATCACTCACTTCAATAGTCACAACTTCTAATTATCTCCTGATTATTTTCTCTTTTGTTATCAACACTCTTATGCTCACTATTCTCTCTGTCTCTTCCCCCCCACCACGATTTTTTTACTGAGCTAGTCATTTTTTTTTAATTCTATTCTACTGTGGTAAGAACACTAATATGAGCTCTATCTTAACAAATTTTTCATCACATGGTGCAGCCCTGGTAACTGTAAGCACAATATTTTGCAGGAGATCTCTGGAACTTATTTATCTTGCATAACTGAAGCTTTATACAGGTTCCACAGAAGCTCCTCATTCCCTCACCCCCCAAACCCAGGCAAACATCATTCTAGCTTCTGTTTCTGTGAGTGTGACTAGTTTAGATACCTCATGTAAGTAGAATCACACCAGGTCTGTCTTTCCATCCGTTGCTTATGTCACACAATATGCTATCCTCCAGGTTCATCTATATTGTTGCATGTGGGCACAATTCCCTTCTTATTTTACGGCTGAATAATATTCTATTGTATGTATACACACATTTCTGTATTCGGTCATCATTAATGGACAGTTAGGTTGTTTCTGTATAGAATTGGCTCTTATGAATACAGGTTTCCCCTGCTGCTCTGAAGGACTGACTTTGTGCTACTTTGCTTTTACAAATGACCTACATTAGGTACCTGTTTTTGCTAACTGGAAGAAATCCAAAGAGGATTTTTGCTTTTATGAAATGGGAATTGCTTCTTCACTTTATGCCATTTTGGTTTACGAAATGTTTCAGGAGAACAGTCTGTTTTTGGGTGGTGGAAGAAACCTATAATACTGTAAGGAACAGGGAGGCTCCTCAGAAAATTACAAACAGAACTATCATATGCAGCAATCCCGCTTTTAAGTGTATATCTAAATGAATCGAAATCAGAATTTTAAAAAGATACGATAGTCCTTTACACTTTTTTTCCCGTTTCTGGTGTGATCCTCTTCAAATCTATGTTCGCTTTCTGCTGCCAGCGTGACTTTGTATAGCAGTCACATGACCATGACTTTCATGTACTCTATTCAAAACCTTTAAATGACTCATTCGTAAAAAAAATTAAAATTTTTTTTCTGTATGTTTATTTATTTTTGAGAGAGAGAGAGAGACAGAGCATGAGTGGGGGAGGGGCACATAAAGAGGGAGACACAGAATCTGAAGCAGACTCAAGGCTCTGAGCTGTCAGCACAGAGCCCGATGTGGGGCTTGAACTCACAAACCGCGAGATCATGACTTGAACCGGAGTCAGACACTTACCAGACAGAGCCACCCAGGTGCCCCTAAAAAAAAAAATTAAAAAGTAAAATATGAAGGACCCACCATTACCCACCAGAATGAATGTAAGTTTTCTGGCAAGGTACGACAGAATTTCATGATACGTCGCATTACTGGATTCAACGAATACAATTGTTGCACACAACATACTTAAATTAGTCATTATTTATCTGAAATTCTAATTTGGTCAGGCATCCTGTATTTTACTGGCAGCCTCGTGATAGGGGATTGGATTCCTTCTCTAAGCCATCTCTTTCTGTGCTTCAACCATAACACTATCCCCATTTCTGTGCATTATAATCACCCCTCCCAACCTCGAAAGAAAGAAAGAAAAAGAAAGAAAGAAAGAAAGAAAGAGAGAGAGAGAGGGAGGGAGGGACGGAGGGAGGAAGGAAGGAAGGAAGGAAGGAAGGAAGGAAGGAAGAAAGAAAGAAAGAAAGAAAGAAAGAAAGAAAGAAAGAAAGAAAGAAAGGGAGAAAGAAAAATTTACTGGCCTACTTCACTCTTCCTTCTAGCCCTTTAAAACATTTTGCTTTCCTGCCAATAATGTCTCTTCTGTATCTGCAGTGTGTTCCCCTTCTCTGTAATAGCTGTACCTGTGTTTGCCCAGCTTATCCCAGGTCTCAAATGGACTTGTGGCTACGTGTGGCCATATGATCAAATGATCTCCAATGAAATAGGACCAAATGTAATAAGACGCCATAATCTAGTCCTGTTTCGTAAAACCTCCAGAGAGTACCTTTCAGGGTTCTTTGGGATTATGAATGACACGGAGAAGGATCTTAAATCCATGTGTTCGGGATCCATCCATCTGGATCCAGCTACCATCAGCCTGAATCCGGGAAAACTCCATGGAGTAGAGTTTCTTCATCCCCCTTGAGCACCTGCCTCAGACCGTTTTGTGACCAAAGCAGTCTATTGAGCCATTACATTCAGGATCTAATTAGCCAGTCTCACTAATTCACTATTTTTCATTATATTCAAGTCTCAGCTAACTAGTTTATTTTCTAAAATGGGAAGATTTTTCTGGCCTCCAAAATACTGAGTTGCAGCAGACGGTGTAGTGTAGATGAAGGAGGTTTGGCAATTCCAAGGAGTAAGAGCTGCAGTGAGAAAAGTAAGACTTACATTAAATTTGATTTGGGACATGGATTATAATGTAAGAGGCCTATATCCTCATTTTTATGAACAAAGAAATACAGGTTAATGAATTATTTTTCTCATGGCTAAATCTGAGCTTTCTGACTTTCACCTTTGGAAAAAAAAAAGAACTTAACAAGGCTTACCATTAATGAGGCTTTTGAATAAAATCACTCCAAAATCAATTCCCTTTCCAAGTCGCTGCATTCTATTACTTATTTGTAACATATTTATTTAATGTTTTATTTTTGAAAGAGAGACAGACAGACAGGGTACAAGTGGGGGAGGGGCAGAGAGAGAGGGACACACAGAATCCGAAGCAGGACCCAGATTCTGAGCTGTCAGCACAGAGCCCCACACAGGGCTCGAACTCATGAACTGCAAGAAAATGACCTGAAGTCAGATGCTTAACCTACTGAGCCACCCAGGTGCCCCAGTAAATGTTGTCTTTTGAAATTTAACCAAGTAGAGTGAGTTAGTGCATTTTCACTGCTCTTTAATATTTGAGTGCGTCTGCAGGTTATTCACCACTCTGCACTCATTGACAGTTTGTGCCGTTGTTGTTTTTATAACTCTAACTAACACTGTGGCTAACCAACACTGTACACTTGTGCAAAACGTGTATGTGTAAGGTTATGCGTGTCAATGGGTGAGATTTTCTCTTAGACTTTTCCAAGTGGAAATGCAGATACTAAGCATATGTATATCTTCAAATTTGCTATTGCCAAATTACTTTTCAAAGTAGATGTTATATTGTTACTAGAACTATATTAGTTCCTGTTTCCTTATATCTTGCTACTCACAGTGTTATCTAACTTAAAATTTTGCCTGTTTGATGAATGTTAAATGATTTTCCCTTATCGTTTTAGTGATAATTGCTTAGACTTATCAAGTGGGTACGGTTGAGCATGACCTAAATTACTATGTCCTATGTTACTAAGTCGAGCGTGATCTAAGTTATTATGTCCTAACACACTGACTCATATGAAGATGGTATTATTTTCACCTCCATTTTACAGCTGAGGTATCACGGACTCAAAGATGTAAAATAATTTTCCCAGGGTCGCTCGGCTAGTAAGCGATAAAACCAGAAATTGAATCTAGGTGGTTTGATTTCATAGTCCATGTTCTTTACCCACACACTAATAATTCTCTCTCCAGTTTGCTTTTCTCTGATAGTGAGTGACATTGATGACCATTTCATATGTTTATTAAACTTCAGACTTCCTCCTGCGAACTGCCTGGATATATGGTTGGCTCATTGGCTCCTTATTACTTAATTGCACTTATTTTTATTGGTTTGAGGAGGTTTCTCTATATATTCTAAAAAGTGAACCATTTGACTTATATAGGATAAAAACATTTCCTCCGACTCAAAAACTTGGCTTTTCATTTTCTTATGTCATTTTGAGTTTTTAAAAACACTTCACATATGCATATGGATCACACTTTATTTTTCTCCTTCATGGTTGTCTTTTAAATTCCTATTTAAGAAATTCTTTCCTATTTCAAGATCATAAAGATATTTCTTTATGGTCTTTTTTATATGCCTTTCTTTTTTTCCATATGGATAGTCAATTTTATCAGTAGTATTTATGGAAAAATCCTTCTTTTGCTCCAGAGAATAATAATGTCACTTGTGATTTTCCCATTTTTCCTACATGTAAAGTCATTCGGGGGCTTTTTCCATTGAGATATTTATCTCTTCACAGATAACAAAATATTTTAACTGCAGTTTCTTTTTAGTAAGTCTTATCGTCCAGTGGAGTGAATTTTCTCCCACATTATGAAAATACTAACACTTGGGTATTTTCATCTCTGCAGCTTTTCATGTAAATTTTAGGATCTGTTTGACAAATGCAAAAAAAAGAAAACAAAACAACAACAAAAATCAAAGACCAGCTGATGGGTGGGGGATAATTTGAATACATGGATTACTTTAAGGAGAATTGACATGTTTATTGTATCAAATCTTTGCAAACATAACATGGTAAATCTCTCAATCCTTCGTGTCTTTCTTATTTCTTCCTTTGAGATCTAATATATTTTTTCATAAAAGTTCCACACAACTTGGGTTAGATTTAGTCTTAAGCACCTTATTTTTTGTTGTTATTATAAATAATTCCATTTTATACTTAAATTTTCTAATTATTTATTGCTGGAATTTATGAAAGCTATAAATTCTTATAGCAGTAGGCTTCCTAATTTTGTTGCTCCTTTAAAACAAAATATCTTATAAATTTCTTAATTAAGAATGATATGTGTTATAGGTTTCAGAAGACAATCTTTACTGGAGTTAAGGACATTCCTTTCTATGCCTAATTTACTAAGACTTTAAGGTTTTTATTTAATATCCAGTATGTTAACATGCAGTGTTATATTAGTTTCAGGTGTACGATGTAGTGATTCAACACTTCCATTCAACCCAGTGCTCATCACAACAAGTGCCCCCCCTCTTAATCCCCATGACCTATTTAACCCATCCCCCCAGCTACCTCTTCTCCGCTAACCATCAGTTTGTTCTCTACAGTTAAGAGTCTGTTTCTTGGTTTGCCCACTCTTTTTCCTTTGTTCATTTTCTTTGTTTCATAAATTACCCATGTGAATGAGATTGTATGGTATTTACCTTTGACTGACTTATTTCTCTTAGCATAATACTCTGTAGCTCCATTCATGACATTGCAAAAAGCAAGATTTCATTCTTTTTTGTGACTGAATAGTATTCCATTGTGTATAGTACCACTTCTTTATGCTTTAATCCGTTGATGGACTCTGGGGATGTTTCCATAATTTGGCTATTGTAGATAATGCTGCTATAAATATTGTGGTATCCCATTGAATTAGAATTTTTGTATTCTTTGGGAAAAGACCTAGTAGTGCAATTGCTAGGTCATACGGTGGTTCAATTTTTAACTTTTTGGGGAAACTCCATACTGTTTTCCAGAGTGCCTGTACCAGTTTGTATTCTCCACATCCTCACTAACCCCTTTTGTTTTCTGTGTTGTTCATTTTAGTCATTCTGAAGTGATTTCTCATTGTAATTTTGATTCGTGTTTCCCTAATAATGAGTCATGTTGAGTATCTTTCATGTATCTGTTGGCCATCTGTATGTCTTCTTTGGAAAAGTGTCTATTCATATCTTCTGCCCATTTTTTTTTTATTATTTGTTCTTTGAGTGTTGTTTTATAAGTTCTTTATATATTTTAAATACTAGTCCTTTATCAGATATGACATTTGCAAATATCTTCTCCCATTCCATAGGTTGCCTTTTACTTTGGTTGATTGTTTTCCTTACTTTTTATATTGATGAAGTCTCAATAGTTTATTTTTGCTTTTGTTTCCTTTGCCTCAGAAGACCTATCTAGAAAAAAGTTGCTGCAGCTGATATCAAAGTCTCTTCTAGGATTTTTATAGTTTTAGTCTCATATTTAGGTCTTTAATCCATTTTGAATTTATTTTTGTGTATGCTGTATGAAAGTGATCCAGTTTCATTCTTTTGCATGTTGCTGTCTAGTTTTCACAAAACCTTGAATATTCTTTCCTGTTTTATTGACTATTAATTGACTATATAGTTGTAGGTCCATTTCTGGACTCTTTAGTCTGTTATATTGATGTATATGTCTGTTTTTATGGCAGTACTGTACTGTTTTGCACCACAACGTTGTGATATAACATGAAATCTGGAATTGTGATGCCTCCAGCTTTGCTTTTTTTTTTTTTTTTCAAGAGTGCTTTGGCTATTCTGGATCTTTTGTGGTTCCATACAAATTTTAGTATCATTTGTTCTAGCTCTGTGAAAAATCCTGCCGGTATTTTGGTAGAGATTACATTAAAGGTGTAGATTGCTTCAGGTAGTAAAGATATTTAACAATATTTATTCTTCTGGGGCATCTGGGTGCCTCAGTCAGTTAGTGTCCAGGTCATGATCTCACAGTAATTGGGTTTGAGCCCCACATCAGGCTTTGTGCTGACAAGCACAGGGCCTGCTTGGGATCCTCTCTCTCCCTCTCTCTGTCTGCTCCACCATTCTTAAGGTCACTTTCTCTCTCAAAAATAATCATTTAAAAAAAAGCAATATTTATTCTTCAAAATGCTTTTCTGCATGTGCTAAGAGGTTATTTCCCCTTTATTATTTACTGTTGAGAATTTCAGTAATAGATTTTTGTCATGTTGAGCCACTCTTGGCTTACCAAAATAAATTCTACCTTGTTTCACTAAATTTTTAGAAGTATACTCCTGGATCGGTGTTGCTAATGTTTTATTTAATATTTTGACATTTACACCCACATGTGACATGGCTTATGGTTTTCTTTCCATAAGAGATACTTTAAAAATTTATTGAGTTATATAGCAGTCTCACAAAATGAAAAACATTAGTTTCTCCTGTTTCCTGGAATAGCTTGCATATTATTGGAAGTGACAATTTGATGATTTACTGTAACCTAACCTTCACACCTCCTCACCTCCTCAACCTAGTGTTTAGCTTCATATTTGAGGATATCGTTTTTGTTTGTTTTTTTTTTTTAATTTTAGAGAGAGAGAGAGAGGAAGAGCACACGTGAGCAGGGGAGGAGTAGGAGGTCCCAATATGGCTGGAACCCATGACGCTGGGATCATGACCTGAGCCAAAATTCATCAAGAGTTGGTCACTCAACTGACTGAGCCATCTGGGTACTCTGAGGATAGTGTTTAATGTATAGACTTTCTTCGTTTAGTGGCTAAAATTTTTTTCAGATATTCAATTTTTTTTCTTGAATCACATGTCAAAGTTTCACAAACATTGGAATAAAGTTATGCATAATAAAGCATTAAGTGCTTTTGTTATTTTTAATATTTTCATATTCCAAATTTAATGACTTTCTCCTTTGTTCTTGTTAAATCTTGCTAGAGGCTTTATAGTTCATTAGTCTTTTCAAAGAATGAGTTATGGTTTTGTTGATGTTTATTTCTTTTTTACAAAATTTACCAGTGAAACCATCTAGGTCTGGAGTTTTCTTCATTAGAAGGTTTTGTATTACAAATTCAATTTTTTTAATAGATATGGGCTACTGATATTTTTAATTAAAAAAATTTTTTTTAATGTTTATTTATTTTTGAGAGAGAGAGAGAGACAGAGTGCGAGCAGGGGAGAGGCAGAGAAAGAGAAGAAGACACAGAATCCAAAGCAGCTCCAGGCTCTGAGCCATCGACACAGAGCCAGATGCGGGGCTTGAACCCACAAGGGTGAGATCATGACCTGAGCCGAAGTCGGATGCCCAACCGACTGAGCCACCCAGGCGCCCCTGATATTTTAAATTTTTTCTTCCTTGATGTCTAACAAATTGTGATTTTGAGAGTATGTCTCTGGTGGATTAAAGGTGGCTATAAATTATTGTCACTACCTCATTTATGGAATTTGTGCCCTCTTGTTTAGGTCTGGGTTGTTTTTGCTAAATAGAATCCAGAGAACGTGGCGCGAGTGATATCATGCCAGTTCTAGACCTAGCTTTTCAAAGGGCCCACAGCTTCCACCTTCTCCCTTATTGCTTGACTCTTGGAATCTGGATGCATTTAAAGAAGCTACCCTCATGCAGAATCTAAATGGGTAAAGAGAGAGGTATGAGCCTTTTTTGTCTGTCTGTTAGTTCTTTCTAGTTCTCCTGACATATAAATGATTGAAGTCATCCTGGCTTTTTAGCCCTATCTGCCCTCTGAGTGACCCCCAGTGAGATTAGTGGAATAACTACTTGGTCAAACCAGAAATTTAGGAGATCGCAAATGATCACTTTTGTCTTTGGTCATTGAGTTTCGGAATTCTTGTTACATGGCAAAAAGTACCCAAAACAGAAATTAGTCCTGCAAGGGGATTTGACTATGACCAAATCTTAAAATATGTGCTGTTGGCAGTGGGTAGAAGCCAGGACAACTTTGAGGAAACTCTTGGTGCGTAGTGTAAGGACGATGAGGAAATCTTATTGCAGGAAGTAAAAAAGACAACCTGTGTTATGCATCGGTAGAAAATGTGGCAACAGTGTCAGCTATAGTAATATGAGGAATAGAAAACACATCTAATGAATTTGTGGATTTGGCTTGGAAGATTTCCATGCACAATACTGAAAGACTGGTTTTCTTAAGCTGTATGTGCTAAGCCATGGAGACAGATGAAAATAAATAGCGAACAATTCAGCTATTAAGCAGAATTTAGAGAAAATATTTCCAACTGAGGACTTGCAAGTATAAAACTGTTTCTAATTCCCAATCTCTCCCAGAAAAAAAGATTTCCAAAATAACTGATGGTCTTGGGGGAAAAATCTTAGGGGTCCTTGGGTAGCTCTGTCGGTTGAACGTCGACTGTTGATTTATACTCAGGTCGTGACCTCAAGGTCTTGGGATCAAGCTCTGCATTGGGGTACATTCTGAGCATGGAGCCTGCTTAAGATCCTCTCTCTCTCAACCTCTGCCCCTCCACCCCTCTCTTACTTGCACACTCTCTCTCCCTCTCTTTAAAATAAATATAAAAAATATGCATACACACATACATACATACATACATACATACAAACATACATACATACGTGCAGGTCCTAGTAAGAAAACAGGGTACTAGATTCAGGATTCCAGTGATCCCTTGTGCTGCTCAATCTCTGATACCTGCATCCAATTCAGTCATTGCCGGATCTTACAGAGACTTATCCTGCAGATGCACAGCCCCGCCCTTGGCCAAGTGTCTGTGGCCAACATCAATAGACTTCTAATTGCCCCCAATGCTGTTTCTTTTCTCCAGTTCTTTTCTGTAAATTTCAGACACTTCAGCATCCCTGAATTCTGATCTATATCTTCTGTGCTCCACAGGTCAGCCAACTTCTCTTCACTGCGGTAAGACCATTTGGAGCATCTGGGTTAATAAGAAGGTCACTCATGTATTTCCCTCATTTCCAGAATCTCAGTATCTCTGCCTGTTATCCAATAACTGAAGACAGTTTTGTTAAATCTTGCTCAGTTTTGTAGTTGCTATGGTAGGAGGGAAGGTCTGGTATCATTTACCTTGTCATGGTGAGACGCATAACTGTTTTCAGTCTATATTTATGTGTGCTGCTTTCTTTAAAAAAAAAAACAACTTTTTAACGTTTATTTATTTTTGAGATACACAGAGCATGAGTGGTGGAGAGGCAGAGAGAGAGGGAGATACGGAATTGGAAGCCGGCTCTAGGCTCTGAGCTATCGGCACAGAGCCCAAAGCGGGGCTTAAACGCAGGAACTATGAGATCATGACCTAAGCTAAAGTCAAATGCTTAACCAACTGAGCCACCCAGACACCCCGAGGTGTACTTCTTTCTTTATGCAAAAATATTTTATAATTTGGGTGATGGAAAATCCCCCCTAATAAATTTTGTACTTATTTCTGCCAGTGTGCTAAGGGTTTTATCACCTCAGAAATAATTTCTGTGTTCAGGAGTAAAATTCAAAACTTAAAACCAAAGAATCCACAGAGATTTTTCTTTTAACCCAGCACCCACACACAAAAATATGACAGCATCTTACCTATGATGGCAAACAATCTTTCTGCTAAATCATCCTTGCATTATTTGCAGCTTTTTCTTGACTAATGAAGAACCTGTGGTCCCAGGACCTCAACTCAAACAGAATCTGTGCCTTTCCTTCTGTTTTGCCATGGGTGCTAAAATCTACTGAAATTCCATAGGCAGAAAACCCTTTTAATCCCCAACCATCCCATTCTTACCTCAAGGAACCAGCAATATGTATGTTTTGGCCATCTGATCCCCAAAACTGTAGATAATAAATTTGTGTTGTTTTAAGCTACTAAGTTTGTGGTAATTTATTACCAGAACAATACAAAATATCAGGAAACAACTATTTCTTTCTTCAGTATACCCTTAACAGAGAATACATTAGCTAAAAGAAGTGCTAGAATATTCATACCAACACTATTTGTAATACTGAAAGCTAGAAACCAGTGGCCTACCGACGGTAGAATGGACAAATAAATTGTAGAATATTCACACAATGGGATACTATGTACCAATGAGAAAGAAACACCTATAAATATATGAAATAATGTGGATAATGTCACAGTGTTGACAGATAAAGGCTCAACACACAAAAGTAAATGATGTATAATCGAATTTACATAAAATTTAAAAATACTATGTTTATAGAAAATTCGAATAGTGGCTACTGCTGGGGGGAGGATAGAACCTATGTGGAGGTGAAAGCGGTGTTTGGGTGGTGTTAATGTCTGTCCCTTAGTCTAGATGATGGTTATAAGAGGGTATTCAGTTTGTAAAAATCCGTCACTTTATCTATGTATACTTTTCTGCATTTGATACTTCAATGAAAATAAATGTAAAATATGTCCCAGATATTTATTTTGATTGACACCAGTGAAGATTAAAATATGTGAAAAATTTAAAATATTTTTAAATTAAAATGATTAAAAAGTCACTTTAGATAAATCCATCAGAAAACATTAACGAAGGTCTTTCTGAGGTCTTATTTAAAAATTGAAACATTCTCTCAAGGCCTGAGGGCCTAGCCAGAGGCTAGGACACTTCCCCAGAGCACTGTCATGAGGGCATGCATATTTAATTGAATAGTTAATTGAAATACACCCAGAAAAAAATTTCCCAAAGCTGACACAATGGTAATGTTTTTCTTTCTAATTATTTGTTCTCGCGTCTCTATTGAGACTAAAATCTTAATATAGGCTGCACTTTTCGCTGCAGTCACTTCTGGTTAGATGTCTTTCAATTCCTAGTAAGCCTTGTGTACTGTCTCTCCTTAACAGACACCCTGATGTCATCAGCACCAGCTGCTCTCTGCTCAGAGGGAGGAAGGCTGAGGGTGCAAGGCAGCCAGAATCTAGGTTTGGAAAATGAGTTGTGAGTAACATACAAGGCCCCCTACATTCCCTTTGTACCTCTATAGAGTAAAAAAAGATCCCACTTTCAAGGTACAGAAGTCTTGAATCACTGACCTGAATTCTCATTTCTTACAGAGCCAAGTGAATGTCATAAATACAGGTTTTGCCTCATGAGGAAATAAGTCTTGTCCTCTCCATGCTCTGCACACTGAGTAGTCAGTGGTATGGAGATGGGCGGCTGAAGTGAATGTGAAAGGCAGCAGGGCACTGAGTCAAGGCACAGACTAATCTGGAGAATGACAGTGATATCTTCTTGGGTACTATGTGGGCCTACCTATATGATCATAAAAATTGAAGTGAGGGGCACAGTCCAACATTACGCTTTCACCATAAAGAACAGCAGGTATTTCACACCCTCTTGTTGGGAGCCGTTTGGGCTCACAGGTTGAGACCCCTCCCTGTGTGGAAAAGGTTGAAGCAAAAGCTCGCCAGCCAAACTGGCGCCCAGTCTTACAACTACTCTCTTTGGCCTAAGGAATGTAATGCTCTTTTGTTTTACCGCATTTAAGAGGAAGGACCTGGAGCAGGATGCTTTGATGGATTGCATCTGAATGAGAGTAGCCTGACCACCTTAAAGTTGCATCTTGGATGGGTTGCATAGATTGATAGCCAGTTATGAGCTGGCTGAATATTGGTGTGATTTGTGTAAATGTTAGGCTCCTATTATGTAAATTCACAGGCAAAGGACAAGCATTGGGAACTCTGTCCTTGCCTGACGGGTTGGACCTCCCCCATTGTAATTGGAAGAATAGGCAATGACTCCTGGCCTGTTTATAGATAATTAACATAGTCAGGCCCAGGTAACTTCCTGTCCTCTCCCCCAGCCTTAGATTTATATGCTAACTAACTTGAAAACAACTTGCAAGACTCGCCGCTTTACCGATATAACACATTATTGTTCCAACTATGCTTACTGATGGGCTGTCACTCATTGCTGTAATGTAACTCACTACCTTTAAATAAAGACACTGAGGCCGGCAGGGCAGAGATGCCAGAATAGACACCAGAATGGCAGAGATGCCAGAGACACCAGAATTCCCAGGGCTGCCTGCTTGGTCATCAGATTCCATCTCACTCGTGGCTCTCTCACCTCATTTCGCCTAACCGTCCTTCATGGACCCCTAGATTCGCCGGAACGAGGACCGACTCCGGCACCCTCTCTTTTGTATAACTCAGTTGTGAACCTTGTTCATAACAAGGTTACTTTATGTGGGCTGGACTCTCTGGGCATATGCTTTCAGAAGTTTGATTATGGATTACTAGCGATCTGATTAACTCTGCCTCCTGCCATTCAAGGGGTAAGCCAGACTTCATTGAACTGAGAATTCAGTGCTATGTAAGTTATTTATTTGCTTTCTATAGGTGGAGTTTGGGGAACAGAAAAGATTACACAAATAATATTTATTTTGTACCCACCCAGTGCATATAGTATGTTTCCTTAAATATTTCTTTAATTCATTCTGGAACCAGACACCCTGGGTCCAAAACCTGACTCTATCATGTATTTAGCTGTTTGACCTTTGGAAGTACTTAACTGTTCTACACGACAGTTTCATTTTGTGAAATGGAGATAATCATAAAGGTTTTGGCAGGGACTAAACGAGTCTGTGAGTGTATATTTAATTAATAGATATGTATATAAGTAAATATATACATACATATAATCTGTGGATTAAATACAACCTCCTAACTTTTCTATCAGAATTTTGATACAACATTCCCAAGATAAATCTCTTTATCAGTCACTTATAGTCCTATGTATTTTCAATCTTTTTTGAAGTGTACCAGTATTACAAACATTGTCTGGTTTTCTTTTTCCTGGATAAAAACGAGAAAATTTATGTAAAATTCATAATCAGTGCTTGACACTACCCTTTCTGAAAGGGAAGGAAATGCAGATTAGGGATTTCATAATTGTCAAAAAGAGAACAAGCCAACCTTGGGCTTCGCAATGGAGGAGGGAAAGAGTTGGTAAGGTGGGACCCACGGGGACGTGAAAGGTGGGTTTCGAACCTGAGAGACGGTGGTTCTGACCGAGATCATAGAGAAGGGAATCAAGAGCAAAGACCTGTTGCAGGTCTCCCTCTGAATGCCTGTGGACAGGTTAGTTTGGAAAAACACCAGAGATTTCTGTTTATTTCCCTACTCTTGAACGACAGCCTCAAAGTCTGTGTAGGCTCTGCATGTATTTGTAACAATTTTTTTAATGTTTATTTATTTCTGAGAGAGAGAGCGAGAGAGACAGAGCATGAGCAGGGGAGGGGCAGAGAGGGAAGGAGATACAGCATCCGAAGTAGGCTCCAGGATTTGAGCTGTCAGCACAGAGCCGAAGCTGGGCTTGAATTCACAGACCATAAGTGAGATCATGACCCGAGCCGAAGTCAGACACTTAACCGACTGAGCCACTCAGGCGCCCCTCTGCACACTTCTAACTCCATTATTTTGGCCATGGCTAGCTGATCTTTAGAATTGTGATCATAGCAACCTTACGAGTTTTCAAGTTGCTCTAGGGATGTATCTCTCTCTGGGCTCCATCTCTGTCACAGCCCTGGGAAGGATGATGGAATCTTTCATGAACACAAACAAGGATAAAAATCCACGGCTGATAATAATTTTGCTTCATGGGTGGAGTTAAAGACATGTATTAAAAATATGCCGGGAGCAATACAAGACGGTGATGAAAAGCGCGTGTGGGGCTGAACAACCTGCCTCTGGCAATCGCCGACTCTCAAATCTCTCTTTAATCTCGGCACAGTAAGGGAATAAGAAAGGAGTTGTCAGCATCTAGGGGATAAAACAAATGTGAACAATGAAGACCGTGGGTCTCCTAAGAGCAAATCATGCAAAACTCACTTGATTGCTGTTTTGGTGGAGGTTACTCTTCGTGGCTGCCAGGAAGGCAATAGTTCTATCTTAATTTCAGTGAATCATCCGTCAGTGTCTCAGGCATTTGTACAAATTGGCTTAAGTGGGATTCAAAGTGAATTTGCTTCACATATGGTGACTGGCAGTGGGGTTGTGATAAATGGCACTACGCAAAGTTCTAGGGGTTTCCAAAGGAGTTGGGATTAGGTAGCGTCTCTAATTTCCTTATGACTAAATCCATACGGGAAGACAATAGGCATGAAATGGAGGAAAGAGCTTACCAAATCTCAAAGTAAAGTACCCTCCAGACCAAGAGGAACTCGGTAGCAAGGTTAGAGGCCAGATTACTTTGGAAAAGTGGAGGCCTAATCTGAGAGATTAAAGCACAAGGCCATCAGAAGAACCAGGCCCTCCTCCCACTGGGGGAGAAGACCAAGTAAAAGTGAAACAGAAAGATAGTTAATTTCCAACTGTTAAAGTGATACTCTCCTTTTAGAAATATCTCCAAAGGGTTAAATGGACAGAGGATTCTTTTTCCTTTTACACCCAGAAGGCTGCAGAATCGTGCGGTGAACAGATTAATAAACTGCCACCACCCACATCATGCAATATAGGGAACCAATAGATTAGACAGTGGATTGTTAAAAAGCGCCAGTCCTGGGGCGCCTGGGTGGCTCAGTCGGTTAAGCAGCCGACTTTGGCTCAGGTCATGATCTCATGTGAGTCTGTGAGTTCAAGCCCCGCGTCGGGCTCTGTGCTGACAGCTCAGAGCCTGGAACCTGCTTCGGATTCTGTGTCTCCCTCTCTCTCTGCCCTTCCCCCACTCATGCTCTATCTCTATGTCTCTCAAAAATAAATAAATGTTAAAAAATTAAAAAAAAGCGCCAGTCCTGTGAATAATTAATATTTAACTGATGCGTGCTCTCTAGGGGGCACTGTTCTTCAGGCTTTCCATATGCTACTTCACTTCACCTGCACAATAACACTATGTGATATATGGTATTAGTGACTTCACATTGCTACCGAAGAAGAAACAGAGGCACAGAGAGGTTAAGGAACTTGCTTGAGGTCATACAGCCAGCAAGTGGGGAAGGTGAAATCTGAGACCAACCAACTGGTTCCAGACTGTGTTCTTAACCCCAACACTTCTCGGTTTGGGAAGAGGATGATGTAGCTTCAGAGTCCGCCCCAACATTAAAGTCCTTTCTGACCTACTGTGGCTCTAGGATCGTCTGCAATTGTCTGAGATTTAAACTGTGCTTCGGATTTTGCCAGGAGATGAGACCGTGTTATTTTACATAAAGAAGGCAGACTAGACAGCATTCTCACAGATGTTCAGGTTGTGTAAATTTACCCCTGCACATGACTAGCAGTTTGTGGAATTAACTAGAAACCAAGTGCTCTATTCTTTTTTCTCCAAAGCAATCTGCTTCCCCTATTCTGTTTCACAGCATCTTATGATTTTCTTTTATAAATCAAAGCGAAGATAAGACTGTGGAATTTGCAACATTTATTTTAGAACTTATTATTATTATTTTAGAACTTTAATGTTAGAAAATTCACTGGAGTGTCTTGATGGTTAAGGTAATATGTATAGCACTACCATAGATGTGAATTATATAGATTTTTTAAGTGGGATACTTATGTGAAAAGTAAAGGAATAACTTCGTTGTACCACTGGAACTATGCAGAGATGATTATTTTCCACTTACAGCCACTGAAATAAAATGAACTTCTTTTTGAGAAACAGATCATATTCTATGAAAATCTAATGTAGAAAACAATTCCCTTCTCTATATGGAATATGTTCTTGAGATACACTGAAATCTTGTATCCTATAACCCATAAAAGCTATTTAACCCATATTTCTGCATATATACACATGGCATATTTACATATTTACATATATTTTTATTAATTTGCATTCCTTTTAAAATAATTTCAATTCTACTAAACTCTACCATAAATAGGTATAGGGGCACCTGGGTGACTCCATCAGTTGGACTTCCGACTCTGATTTCGGCTCAGGTCATGATCTCACGGTTTGTGAGTTAGAGTACCACATCAGACTTTGCACTGACATTGTGGAGCCTGCTTGGGATTCTCTCTCCCTCTCTCCCTCCCTCTCTCTCTGCCCCTCCCCTACTCATATTCTCTCTCTCTCTCTCTGTCTCTGTCAAAATAAATAAACTTAAAAATATAATAATAGATGTAGACTGTATTGGAAAAACCTTCATGAAGCTGCATTTTGTATTAAAATAATTAGTCAAATAATCCCATTGGTAAATGAAACATCATAGCTGGAATAAGTCTTGGTGGGGTTAGAGAGAGCGAGAGAGAGATGACCTGTGAGAGTATGCCAAGTAAGAATAACCTAAGCTAGAGGGTCAAGAAAGCTTCCTCGAGGAAAGGAAGCTCAAACTGAAATAGGAAACATGACTAGAAGTTAAGTAGGATAACTGGTGGGGAGAACATTCCAAATAGAAGAAACAGCGTATACAAAGGCCCTGTGGCAGGAGGGAGAATGTTAGGTTCGGGGAACAAAAACATAGAAAGTGAGGAAGATTGTGTACAAGAGGAATCCTTAGTGGGAGAAAATTCCAGAGCTATGATCTTGTCAGAGGTTTCAGTCTTCATTCTGAGAACAAAGGAATATTGGAGGGCTTCTGTTTTTGTTTGGTTGCATTTATTTATTGCTGTTTTGAGTCGGACGCTTGGGGAGGGAGCGGTGACAGAAGCAGATCTGGGTGTTATGTACACACGACTGAAAACTGTGAAATTTGGACCTCAGCTGTTTCATTGGATTCTGCATAATCACTCAGCAGTGTTTCTCCCCTCTAACACCTGAGATTTAATGAGTCATCCTATTTCGATGATATTCCTACTCAAACCAAGCTGGCAGAGTAGGTCCTACACAACGTGCATATGCTCAAGGTTAAACAGACAATTAGGTAAGAGAGGTTTCTTACGTTATTTTGTTCTTCTGGTTAGTTGTTGGACTTCTCTTCAGGATAGGGCAATAAAGACCACCCCTTCTTCTTCTCCTATGTTGCAAACTAATTGAAACGATATGTAAGTTAGACAAATGGAGATCAAAATGTTCGTCTTATCATTGGTAAATCTGAGTAGGATAGTACAGCTTACATCTAAATTAATTTTACTCACCCAGAACTCCAGGCCACTTCACCCCCATCAAACTCATTTCTGTCTCCCAAATAGTGACCTGGCGGGGCAGAGTCTGGTCTATGTGCTTAGCCCAAAGAAGAAATCTTGTGTATCTTGACAGAAAAATGGGAAGAAAAGAGGAAGAGGGAGGGAGACTCTTTAGAACCACTAACCTGTCAACTGTCACTCTTCCTTGAGGAGAAGCAAGAAGGTGTGAAGAGAGAGGAGGAGAGGATTGCCCCATATTGTTCCTTTTACGAGTGCCGTGGAGATTCCTTCCCCATTGTAGAAGCACAAGGCAAGGTGGACAAATGTTCACCCTCCTCCCTAGCTATTCAGCTATATTTGTTTTCTTTTTGTTTGTTTTATTCTGTTTCTTCAATATCTTCCAAAGGATCTGTCCTTTCTTTTTGTCCTCCCCTGTACACATCCATGTATATCAACGTGTACCTTTCAGGCAAATTTAAACACAGTATCCCAGGTGGAGAAGAGTAATTGTGGGTTTTTAAAAATTCTTTTTGTATATACAGCTTCAAAATTACATGCTTACAAATGCAACAATTAAATACTATCAATTCACAATTATTGAAAAGTCTAAAAGAGATGAGAAGAAATAAACACTTCTTCCAATATGGAACCCGTTTTAAAGTAATATACTTGATTTTAAAATGAGCTCCTCCTCCTTTTCTTCCTGATTCCTTTTTGAGTGAGTGCTACAACCACTACCCACTGGGTGGGCAGCCATCGTGAACCCACTTGGATCCCCACTGATACTTCACCCCTCAAACTCCAGGAGGCTGACCTTTCTATCCTGCATTATAGCCACTCACACCCTAGCTTCCCACAGGGCTCTGGCAGTGGGAGGCACCGCAGGATGTCAGGAGAACTGGAGAATAATGAGGTCGGGGAATTGATTGCCCTCGATGCCTCTCTCATGGCTGCGTGTGGACAGTAGCTATGTTCTCACACCTGGGGCCAGAGCCCCTGCTGGGCCACTCTCCTCTCCTTCGCAGGCTTATTTTCCAAGCTGAAGTAGCTGCAATCCCCTCTTGCCCTTCAAGTCTGGAGACAGTAAAGATGCCCTCTGTTGCCACCCCTGTAATGCTTCAGCGTCTCCTGTGGGGGTCTCTTTATTTCCACTCAACCTTTGTCAATTGTCCCTTCATTAATTTCTACTCCATCAACACCTTTGAGTGCCCTGTTTCCTGCAATGATCTTGATTGATACAGGAAGCCATTGTCATAAAGAGGAACTGTGTATAAAATCAAAACCTGGAATGCTTAGACGATGTTTTGGAGAGAATTGATTCATTAGACTCTGTGGGTAGATACAGAGGTATGACACACAATATAAAGATGTATGATATTGTCTCTCTATTATATTTGGTATACTAATGAAAATAATGTAATCACAAAGTACTAGCATAAGACAATTTTAATGGCAGGCCAAAAGCTATTTGGTCCATTTCATCTATCTATCATCTATCTATCTATCTATCTATCTATCTATGTATCTATCCTTATATGTAATGATAACTAAGGGCCTAAACCTTAGTTTTGACTCTTCCTTAAATAGGTGACCTTAGACTGACTATTTAGCTCTCCTAGTCTCAATTTTCTCATGTACAAAAGGTTTTGAGGATTGAGTGAAATACTTTGTATAGAAAACTTAGCACACTACGTGACAAGTTTTAAGGGCTCCATCATTTTTCTATTATCATTACTAGTGTATCATTATCATTATCATTGTTCAAGTGGCCAACTGACTCATGTTTGGGTTCAATGACTTTGTGGCCATGATTTGTTATCATTAGAGTTGGACAGCAAGCAAACATCTCTGTCTGCTTCACAATTTTTCATAGGTTCTGTTTATTCTTTCCTCCATTGCTCCAGACTAAACTCATCTGCTAACTCTGTCACTAAAGAAAATGTCAATCAGAACTGAGCCTGAGTCTGTCTTTTCTAGAATATTAATTTTTTAAAATGTTAATTTTTAAAATATTTTTCTCTGAACAAGAGTGGAGTCTTTATTTTTGTTAGGTTCACAAAGAAATGTAGAGGCCTGATGCGCACAGACTGTGTCTATAATATTCCCTACTATTTCCCAGCAGGGCCTGGATATGTGGTCTTTTATATGTTCATTGACTGAAAGGAAGTAGAGAGGCAAAAGGAGTGACTTTCTGTTCTGCTCTCTCTCTGAGAATCAAAGAAGAGACATGTAATGCAGACTAGTCACACCCTGCTGTCTGCCCTTGACCAGGACTGGACTCCTCTCTGCTAACTTTGCCTGTCCAGTTGACACTTAACAAATAATATTAAAGAGAAAAGAGCTTCAGCTTCTTCCATTCATCCTAAAAAGCTCTCTTCAACTCTCTTCTTTGATACCCATCTACCCAAGGACACCTGCCGAGACTATCCTTGTCATCTTCAGAACTCTCCTGGAGCATAGCTCCTGCTACTTTATCAAATGGGGCCGGCTCTGCCCTGAGGGCTTCTCTTCACCTTCTAGAGTAGATGGGAGCCTACTGTTGTCTCCATCCTACCTCCCACATGTCCATGCCCAGGCACTAATCACACTTGATTTTAATTATTTTCTATATTCCACAGAAGCTCCCTGAGATCAGAAACCATGACTGTCATCAGTCACAGACACCATCGTATCTCAGTTCCACAGCATCACTTTCCTAATCTATAAAATTCATATGTTGATAAGAGTAACTCTCTCCTGGGTTGTGTTGAGGATTAAATGATGCTTATAAACAAGAGGCTTTAAAATAGTTTCTGCCACATGTTAAGCGTTATGCCTAAGTGTTAGCTTTATTATCAAATCAGTTAGCTTTATTGTGTTGATAGTAGTTTAAACCTTATTTTATAGGAGAGAAATTTGAGGCACAGAGAAATTAAACAATTTTCCCAAGGTCGTGAAGCCAGTAGAAAATAATATATAAATCAATAGGAAAATATTTGAAATCACCATATTTACAGACAGACTCTTTATAGAAATGTGCTATGGCATGTTTATGTCAATAATACACAATGTTAAAGAAACTCTGATTCTTAGGGAAAAATACATAAAATCCTTAAGGACCACATGAGATATGCTTTTCCTTATTTAGAAAATAGAAATTTGGTGGTAAATTGTATTCTTAATCTAAACGTCGATAACCTTTGATATCCCATCCCAAGATACAGAATCTATATGAAAAATAAAACAAGGTCAAATCAACATAGTATACCTGAAATTTCCATATGACAGTAACCTGGTTTCTATCCTTCAGTTCATTGTATCTAAACCTGGGGTCAATGGTATTTGCTACATTAAAGCAAGTTTAATCTTAATGAAATCAGGGATTGACAGATTCAAATGCTGTCCATAGTGCTGACTGGGAAACAACCCAGTGGAACTGGGACACCTCGCAGCCTTGAGATGAATTAGGAAGCTACTTGAGAAAGAACAGATTATATTTGTGATTATTAGATTCACAGAAACAGAAACACTCTAAGTTGAATGAAAGATAAAAATGGTAAAAGAATTGATCTTTAGTAAAATAAGGTCTTGAGGCTTTAAGATACTGAAAAGACAGAAAACATTCAGTCAAACCAAAAAGCTCGTAAAATAAAGAACCCAGATCATAATTGTGTAAAGATAACAACTAAAATGAATAGAAAGGAAAATACACATTTCTTTTTTTTTTTTACTTTATCTTTAGAAAGAGTTTTGTAAGGTAAGCACGTAAATGAATCAGCTTGCTTCTAGAAAACAACAAAACAAAAAAATTTAAGCCAAAACCAAACAAATAAAAACATTAGCTAAGCTAGTATCCATTTTTTATTTAGGTCTTGTGCTTATTTAGTAGCGCACAATATAGTGGAAAAGATCAACTAGTACTGTAAGGTTTGTAACGAGAGTTCTCTGTACCTTCACCCGCTTTCCTGTTCCTCAGTTTAGCTCCTCTGAGGCAACCATATTCTTTTTATTCTGTTTATTTCCTTGACTATTACATCACTTACCTCCATGTTTCAATATAAATATATGACACCATCTTATTTAAATAACTAACTAAATCAAATTGGCATAAATAATAATGGAAGGAACCTATATCCCAACTTTGGAAATAAAACACATCAGCCAGAGTTGGACTGCCCTTTCTCCAAAGGAAACCATTACCCTAAATTTGTTGTTATTATTTTTAGTAAGCAGCATTGTGATAGCTCTATCTATGTATTTTGTTATATTTTAGAGGGTAAAACTAATACAAAGTTTCTTCTTCTATTATAGAAGGGTAAACGCTGCTGAATTCCTTTTTTTTTTTTTTTTTTTTCCCCTGTAAATTGAGGGAATGAGTGTTATGGCCACTTCATTCTCTGGCTATGCAGCTACCTTGACAACTGTGGTATTTTAATGACTCTTCCAGTCCTTCCAGTCAATCAGACTCTGTGCTAAGTGGACTGGATCTATGACAGGGCAGGTAACATGATGGAGCAAATGGAGAGGAGAGTGGTTTGAGTCTGCTCTGCTACTGAATTTTTGACAGCTCCCCTAACCACTCCAATCATTAATATTGGAGAGGTGAGAGCTGGGTCCTGGGGAAAATAAAGCAAGATCCTGAGAAAGTAATCAGTAAGAAAGATATGAAGGAATGTTTAGGCAAGATGAAAGAGCCTTTTAGTCTAGAAATAGTTGCTCCTGAAAATGTCGTTTCTGGATACCTCAGCACTTAAGTGATCACTAAGACTCATGTGGATTTTTTCAAAAAATTAGTCTCACTTCAGATGTATTGAGTCAGAGTTTCTGTGGTGGAGGCCTAGAAATTTGAATGTTAACCAGCACGGCCTCTCCTCAGATGATTCTAAAAGATAACAAAGTTTGGGGATTTGGAATAGTGACAATATTATCCAATTTCAAACTGGTTACTTCATTTCGGACACACCTGAAGATCCTGAAGAGGTTTCTCTTTTGGCCCTTGACTTTTAGAGCAACCACTCTCACTTCATTTCTGAACTCACTATCTAGAATTAATCTGGTAGCAACTTGTTATTTCATCAAACAGACACAGGAAAAGAAACAGAGAGTCAGAGAGAGTCAGAAAAGAGAGAGAAGAGAAGGGAAAAGAGAGGGAAGGGAAAGGAAAGGAAGGAGAAGGAAGGGAAGGGAAGGGAAGGGAAGGGGAAGAGGAAGGGAAATTAAGGGAAGGAAAAGGAAGAGACTGATTCATTTCAAGAGAAATTTTCTATGAGAAGTTTAAATTAAAAACATATATAGTTAATTGTTTTAGTATGCCTTTTTTATACATGAGAAACATTAAAATAATTTTATCAATGGGGTGCAATATTGGTTTTTTAATGCATCTAAGATAACACTGAAAATATTTAAACTACATATACAAAGATAACATTTCATTTTGGTCAAATATTGATTCATCATAATTGTTTGGAAAAATAAGATAAAGACCATGTAGTATTACAAATAAATGAACTAAAAACAAAGATCTAAGCATCAACCAAGTCAGAACTGGTAAATGTCACAGGGAATTTATACATATTTCATTACAAATAAACTGCTTCCTGGAGTTGACTGTTCTACATCCACATCTCAGGCTTGTAGTGTTTGCTAATTATGGTGTTCTGCATTGATTTTCCTTAAATACCCACTTAATGTTGTTATAGCATTGATTGAAGCAATTATACAAAGACCTGAAAATCAGAGATAGGGCCTGTGTGTGGGGAGAAATTGGGTGAGAAATATGATCTTTTTCTAACCTACATATGAAACAAGTCACATGGCAGCTGGGGGATAACTGGGATTATTGAATAGAGACCAACTCTTGGCTCAGGTGTTTGGAATCCAACATAATCAACTAAATGTGCATATCTGAGTTTGTCATTACCACTTAGCGTCTCTGCTGCCCAGTGGAGGAACACTAAACAAACACAGAGAATTCACAACCAAATTTATAAATTTGCAAGCAAAATCAATTTTTTCAGGGTGTTTGCTTGGAACTGCCTAGCACAGATGGCCAGATGGGTTCAGAAACCACTCTCTTTCCTGTCCATTATGCTTGAGAGTCTGGATATTCCCAATTGGTAGCAGATGAAAATGGTATTTTCTAATAAGATCTCTAAATCCCGAAGGTGAGCTTTGAATATGAAGAGATTTTAATGTCAAAGCTGAACTGGAAGTTTGGCTCAAGAATTCTCCCAAGAGAACAAACACTCAAGAGTAACAGGAGAATTTTGATGCTGAATTTTGGGTACCTGCCGAGAGGCCTCGAGACAGCTCGCTTTCTGCTATAGATTTCTGCTAGTCACTGGGTCTCTTCAATCCTTAAAGAACTTTTTCTTAGAAATACTTTGGGAGGAGTTAATTTGTAAAATCTAATGAAGTCCCTTTCAATAATGCTTCTCGAAACACACCTTTGAAATCAGGTGATTAGAAATGGTGAAGTCAGTACTAAACAGTACCGTTCCTTTTGTATTAACTATATGATACATAATCTTAATTATATTCATGCTTATCATAACTTTTACCCCCAATATTACATTTTAAGTTTATCTTATCTCATCTGCTTAGAATTAGTAAATTGAATTTTTTGAATAACTTAACTTCTATAGTCTCCCTACCTAGAGAGTAAAGTCCTTGTAGAGAAACAATGGCCTTAATCTCTTTTTTATAAACTATAGCAAATTATACTATACTGTGTATATCTTTAGTAGTAATAATAAAATAATAATGGCAAGTACTTATATGGCATTTACCATGTCCTGGGCATACCTCTAAAAACCGTATGTACAGTTCATTCAATCAGAGTAATGATCCAGTGCTATAGGTATTGATGTTACCTCCATTTTGCCAATATGGCACTTGAACAAAAAGGAGGCTATTCACTTTGCCCTAATTCAGAGCTATGAAATGACCAGCTGGTATTAAATCCTAGGAAGTTTGGTTTCAGAATATACGTATTCTTTTATTTTTTAATAATTTATTGTCAGATTGGTGTCCATACAACACCCAGTGCTCATCCCAACAGGTGCCCTCCTCTGTGCCCATCACCCACTCTTCCCCCTCCCACACACCCCCTCTCCCCTCATTTTGTTCTTAGTCTTTGAGAGTCTCTTATATTTTGTCTCCCTCCCACTCTGTGGCTTTTTTCCTTCCCTTCTTTCCCTCCCTCCTGGTTTTCTGTTAAGTCTCACAAAGCCCACCTATGCGTGGAAACATATGGCATCTGTCTTTCTCTGCCTGGCTTATTTCACTCAGCATAATACCCTCCAGTTCCATCCATGTTGCCACACATGGCCAGATTTCATTCTTTCTCATTGCTGCATAGTATTCCATTGTATATATATACCACATCTTTATCCATTCATCATTTGATAGACACTTAGTCTCTTTCCATGATTTGGCTATTGTCGAAAGTGCTGCTATGAACATTGGGATACACGTGCCCCTATGCATCAGCAGTCCTGTATCTCTTGGGTAGATTCCTAACAGTGCTATTGCTGGGTCGTAGGGTATTCTAAATCCAGAGAATGGCAAAAAGTTTGAAAATATTAGATAATTTATCTAATTAACTTCCCTATCTTCTATAGAGTAAAAGGAACAATCATTCATTCTTTCACCAACTGCTTCTTGAGGCCCTGTGAGATATGAGTCACTATGCTATGAATGGAGGGACTAAGGCAAGAGATGAGGGAGACTAACACCCTGCCCTGATGTAGATTATATTTTAAGGAGAGACACAGACAATAAATATGCCAAACTACATTATGATGGGGTAACAGTGGGCAAAGTGGTGCTTTAGGTTTGTTGGCAAGGAAAGACCTCTCCGAGGAAGTGACAATGAGAATAAAAAAGAAAGAAAAATCCAGACATGCAAAAAGCAAAAAAAAATTATTGCCTCACATTTCTGAAGGCATGAAGTTTAAAACCAAGATTTCAGTAGCTCCTTGCTCCCTCTGAACCCTATAGGAGAAAGACCCTTCCTTGCCTCTTCCAACTTCTGGTAACCTCAGATATTTCTTGGCTTATGGCAGCATTACTTCAATCTCTGCTTTATTTTCACATGACATTCCCTTTCTGTGTCTTCACATCATCTTTCTTCTGTGTAAGTTTATCTTTGTGTCTGACTTTTTCCTTTTTATGACACCAGTCATATTAGAATAGAAAATACTTTACTGACCTCATTATAATATGATTATCTCTGTAAAGACCTTATTTCCAAATAAGGTCACATTCTGAAGTACTGGTGGTTAGGACTCCAACTTATCTCTCTATTTTGGCTGAGGGAGGGGAGCACAATTCAACCCATGACAGTTTCTAGAATTGTATAGCCATATACTTTTTACGAGTATCATGTATTTGTAGTAGAGCCCATCTATAAATGTCACCCTCACCTGAAGGATATTGTCTCTCAGAAAATATTCACTGAGTCCATTTCCTCCTGTGTCATCCAAATATCAATCTTGGTATTACAGGGATAAGAAAATTCTGGGTGCTTTATTCATAAAAATAATTTCCTGAACAATAAATTCAAAATTAAATCCAATGCAAGAATTTTTCACTCAACACCGTAGTGGATACAAAAAGTATTATGAGTAATGTAAAGGGTATTATCAGAATAGGAAAATGAGAAAGTATAAAAAAAGGTAATACAAAGACATATAATAAATACCTGATAGACTGTGTTCAGAACCTAATAATAGATTTTTTAAATGCTACAAAGTTTGAATGGGAAACAGTGCTTATTTGAATAGGAAGGTAGTATGGAGATTTGCCATGACAGATGGTTTGGCAGAGACTGATAACTGCCCATCAAAGATTCATGCTCCTAACTGCTCACATAGAAGTTTTGCTGAGGAGTAGATGCTTAACTAGGGACTGTATTTCTCAATTTCTCTTGAACTTAGGTGGGGCCATATAACTAGTTCTCACCAATGAACTGAAGGTGGAAGTAAAGCATATGACTCCTTTGGGATTAGGAATTTGGTGCCCCTTCTCTACCATTTCTTCACTTTCTGTTGGCTGGACATTAATGCCCATGTTGGTCTTGGATGACTTGAAGATGGGTGGTCTTGAGTAACTTTGTGAAGTAAACTACCACTTTCACCACACGTCACCCCATAACACTGACCAAGAAATACCTGTATTGAACTGTTACGGGAACAAGAAATAAATTTTAATTATGTTGTCACAGGAATTGAAGAGTTTTTTTTTTAGAGCTAACATCTTAATAAATGCAGATGGATATCGTTGAAACTGCAAAGAGAGTGGCAGAAAGAGGGGCCTTCTGGTACAGACAACGGTATGTGAACAAAGGCACAGAGAGGAGAAATCACAAAGAAAAGAGACCAATTTGGACAAAACACCTCTACTGAGGTGTAATTGGAGATAAGCCTAACTAATTAGGCCTTTATTATATAATGGAGGCTTTCGAATGCCAGATTGCGTTTTTATATTTAATTCATAAGGTAGTGGAGGTCTGTGGAGAAATTGAGTGTGGGTGTTATATATTCAAAGGCATTTTTAGAACACTTTTTCATATTTATTTAAGTATACCATGTCTCATTAAAGAAAGGATTATAATAACCTTTGAAATATTAATCTAGCAGTGATGTTTAAGAAAGATTGGATTGAGGAAAGAGAGGAAACATAAAAGAGTGTTATAATACTTTAGTCTAAATCAGAGATCTTCAAATGTCTCTTAAGAGCCAGATAATAAATATTTCAGGCGTGTAGGCCAGAGTCTGGATTGCAGTTACTCAACTCTGCTTTTGGAGTATGAAAGCAGTCATAAACTGTATAGAAATGAATAGGTATAGCTGTGTTCCAATAAAACTTTATTTACAGAAACAGTTGAAAAGCCATAAGGCTTTAGTTTGTCCACCTCTGGTCTAGATGGAAGAGTAACAGGGCTTCAAATATGGGGGGATGGAGTGGAAGGACAAAGGAGGAAAGGCATGTAACACAAAGAGAAGTCAATCAAACAGAACTTGCAGAGCTAAGGTAGCACTTTCAAGGTTGACTCTGTAAGTAGCATACCTCTTTTCTGCAACTGCTAGACTAGGGTCTCTGTGAAGTAAAGGTTCAGTTGTATTCGTCTTCATATTGAGAACATACAAAGTACCCAATGAAATATTTATGTCATTAATTGGATAAATTTGGACTTAATATGTAGAGTGAGAAAAAATTAACAAAGACCCAAATGTTTCAGAGTATCTATTAAGCTTGAGTTAGTGTCAATACTAATGTCATTATTAGAAATATTCATGACTGTTTATTTAACCCTTCCATACCTGAATGTCCCAAGGGTATCACAAAATTAACAGGTACAGATGCCACATTTGATTTCCCTTCCTCCTTCACCCCAAAATCTAATCTCCTAGTTTTCTCCATTTTCATCCATGTCTTTGCCATTTATCTAGTCAATAGAAACAGAAATCCTATGAGCCATCCTTGTCCTCTTTCTTGGAGGAACGCAACTTGGGAGAAAATGTCCTGTATTAAATTTATAAAAATCCATCAATTTATCTCCACCATCATTCTTTATATGGATTACTGAAGAACATCCTTGATCTCAATATTGATACTCTCCTTGCAATCTCTATATAAATCCATAATTCCCTATTGAATTTGTAATAAATCCATACTCCACATCATGACCTGCAAGTACATCTGTTATTACTCCCTTGCCTATATCTCCAACCTAGTATCAAGGCCGCTCTCTACCTTACCAAATAGGAGCCAGTCACTGTCGCTATCATTTCCTAAAAACTCTCAAGCTCTTCTTTGCCTCCAGGTATTTTTGCTCTCCCTCCTTTCTTTCTGGTTCTTTCCTCCTCTCTTTGCATGTTAGGCAAGTATAGTGGCTTTGTGCTTGGTCTGTCAAACTAGGATACCCAGAATTGACCAGTTAGCCTTGGACACAAAATATAATTTGTATGAGATTCAGAAAGTGGAAAGTGAAGCAGCGGCCATATTTTTTTTAACTCTCTGAATAATGATGCAGAACATAAGACCTATGGCATCTCAATGATATAGTGGCTTATGTTTGGGTATGTGGCAGCACCCCAACCCACAGCTCCCCTAGCTCTGGCCAAAGCTCCAAGCTTAGCTGCTCTGGGTCCCAGGCATATGTGTGCAGTTGTGGAAACATGGAATGCTATTCCTGAAGGTCACCCACAGGATCAGGGTTGGAGGTCTTTAAAGACAGAGCTGGGGCACCTGGGTGGCTCAGTCAGTTGAGTGTCCTGGAACCTGCTTCGGATTCTGTGTCTCCCTCTCTCTCTGCCCCTCCCCAGCCCACTCTCTCTCTGTCTCTCTCAAAAATAAAATAAGAACATTAGAAAAAATTTAAAAATAATTAAAAAATAAAGACAGACCTAATTTTAGTAGTCCTTGTTTTTCATTTGTCCCTGTAGGTTCCACTTTGTCACTGCTCTCATCCACATTCAGCTTTCCCTCGTGACTTCCAATCTTCATGATTCTAAAGCAACTTTAGGTTCTACCCTGCAAACAGAGGCAGTAGGCTGCCTGTACTGTCCCATCAGCTCCCATGCTCACATAAAGGGTAACCCCCTTTTAAGTTGCTGTAAAATCATGAACACAGGAAGTCATGAAGGAAAGCCTAGGGTAGACTTCATAGATCCAAGTTTAGGGGTATATATAAATCCAGGACCTATCTCCTCTAATAGACACGTGATCGAGACGAGTTCTGCACAGAAATTTCACTTAAAACTTTTAGGATGAACCTTTCTAGCTTATACACAGATAACAGCAACTCTCCACTCTATGTCTATTCATTTTCCTGTTTCAACTCACAGACCCTTTTTTGCCAGTCTGAAACAATACTTCAAGATAGATTTAACAGTTCCTCATAGGAAATGCTTTATATCTTACATTCAAAGCACTGCTTATTTTCTAGTCCCATAGAGTTAAGTGTTTCTAGCATGTTATCTCTCTGACCCTTAATTAAACATTCCAGCTTATTAAGTAATGGGCTCATACTGAGTCTTAATTTTAAAGATTAAATAATTTCACTAAGATTTTTGAAAAATTCCTTATTTGATGAGACATAAATCTCATCCTCCAATAAGAATATGCAATTCAAAATTGGAAGTCTTCAAAAATTATTTCAATTTTAGCATGCTCTCCACAGTCTCTTTTGGTCTGGGTCCAATTAAAAATCAGAAACCATAAAACACTTTAAGTGGAGAGGTTTAATATGAAGATTTATTAAATATGATAGAAGAATAAGTATAAAAATGTAGTAAGAGGGGTGCCTGGGTGGCTCAGTCGGTTGGGCATCCGACTTCGGCTCAGGTCACGATCTCACGGTCTCTGGTTTCAAGCCCTGCGTCGGGCTCTGTGCTGACAGCTCAGGGCCTGGAGCCTGCTTCACATTCCATGTCTCCCTCTCTCTCTGCCCCTCCCCCACTCATGCTCTGTCTCTCTCTGTCTCAAAAATAAATAAACATTTATAAAAATTTAAAAATGTAGTAAGAACTTTAAATGGTAACTCCTTAAGGCTGAGTGAGGGTGTCTAAAGAAGGACACAGTTGAAAGAAGACCTTCCTTCTTGTTATGGGTCAAATTGTGTCCATGTACATGTTGAAGTCCTAATCCCTACTCTCTTGGAATATGTGACCTCATTTAGAATAGAGTTGTTGCAGATGTAATTAGTTACATTAAGATGAGGTCATACTGGAGTGGGATGGGCCCCTGATCCCACATGGTGGGTGTTCTTATAAGAAGATGACCATGTGAAGACAGAGACACACAAGAAGAATGCCATGGGGCAGTGAAGGCATATATTTGAGTGAAGTCGCTGTAGCCCAAAGCACGTCAAGGATTATTGGCAAATTACCAGGAGTTAGGAAGAGTCAGAGAAGTTTTCCCTTACAGGTTCCAGAGGGAACATGGATTTGCCAACACCTGGATTTCAAACATTTAACCTCCTGAATTGCGAGATAATAAGTTTCTATTGTTTTAAGCCACACAGATTTTGGTACTTTGTGATAGTAGCCCTAGGAAACTAATACATTCCCCAAATTTGATATCAGACCTCTTTGAAGAAGGTGAAATTGCAGCCGACAGGATGGAGACATTGCTCAGAAAACAGTCCTCTGTGGCACAGATGAGCAGAAGCTGGTGGGTAGGCATGCAGAGGAAGTAGGGGCGCCAGTCTGGGCATGAGTCCTGAGTCAGGCATTGTCCATGTTAAGAGGGCAATCAACAGCAGTGACATCTGCAGTGCCTCTTTGGGCACAGGCTAAGACAGAGCATCCCTGGATGTCCCTTCACGCACACATGCACACACATACACCTGATGGACCATGGAGTAGGAGCAAGGAAAGCAAATCACAGAACAAATAAGAGCTTCTCATTCCTCCTGAGGAATCCCTCCTACCACCACCCTAAGCTACTGGCTCTGAACATCATATCCATTGTAAAGGAGAAATACTCAAAATGCTTAAATAGTCCAGTCTGTTTTTATAAAGAAGGTGCTAAGGGTAAATTCAGAACTGGGAGATAATAAAAACTGATAACTGGCACAGAGCCCTTTTGGTCTGTTGGTAGCATTTCAAGGACTATCGTGGAATTCCTGCTGATATTTTCCCCATTTTTACTCTTTTAAGTCCAGCATTATGCAGTGACGGTGATGTGCATTGCTGAGTCACATCAGGATGGTGCATTTATTTTGTTTATTCATGTCTGTGTGTGTGTGTGTGTGTGTGTGTGTGTGTGTGTGTGTGCTGGCTGTTGATCCTTAGGTCCAAAATCCATCGAATGTCTCCCAAAATATGACAAGCAGAAAGCCAAGAAGCTCGTGATCTAGGATCAGAATGGTAATATGGTCCAAATCCTTGAACCAAAAGTAATTTCCCAAACACTGTGAAGGGACATATAGTCCATGTTTAATTTTCATTTTTCATCTTCAGTTTATTTTCCTCACATATCGGAGTGTGAATTCTTCACCCCAAATACTTTTGAAACTTTCCCACTTTGATCCCAGCTCCAAATAACTGTTATTCTTCTCCTCTGACTTCATTTATATTTGTCCAGAATTTAAGATGCCCCAAAGAACTTTGCATAACAAGGCACATCCCCTTGTGGAGGGAAATCTACAGGGGAGTCAAAGTCAAACCTCTCCTAAGTGGATAGCCAAGCAGAATGTCTTGTATGACAGACTTCATTCTGATGATCACATCTTTCTTAAAGAAATGGGCTAGGGACATGAAATGGCACTTGGGGCATGATCAGGAGTAGAGTATGGTCTTGTCTTCCACCACACCTTTTCACTAGTCGAACCTGAATTGATTCTTTGAGGATATTTCTTATGCGTCTTTTTAAAATCAGTGCCTGCCTTACCGCTACTGCATCCTAAGTGTTAGACAACTGTGTACCCTTCACAGACCTACTTGTACCTACTTCCTATTGTAGAAAAAACAAGTGAATATTTCACCATCATTCTGATTATTTGCAACCTCTGAGGACACCCCTATGTTCCATATCCAAAAAAAACCCCAAATATCTCTTTTTTCTATAGGTCCCTACATGGTAGCCAACTCTTTAAAACACCACCATTTTGGGATTAAGTTATATAAAGGAGGGACCTGTGTCCCCATTAAAATTCTTTTAACCTCTTTCACCTTGCCATTCCACTATTACTTTTTAAAAAGAATGGGCATGCTGTTTTATAACTCTTGTCATGGGTACTATTGATTGAATTTATGAGAGCATGTAGTCTCTCAACACCAGTTTCCCTAGGATAGTAAATAATTTAGACCCATCATTTTGGTGGCATGGCCTCATTGTCTACCAGCACGTCAAATGCAGGCATTCCCCTACATTGTGTCATACTAGATGGAGGCTCTGTTATCAGTCATCACTGGGAAAACCCAATCCCACAAGGAAATCCATAGTACAGCTTAGGGATTTAGGTACAACAGACAAGTAGCATTTTATTTCTAGCTTTTTGTATTCTTTCAAACTGCTACAAAAGCTATGTGGCAAGCTATTAAAAATTTATCCTTTAACTTAAATAAATATGGGATAAAATCTGAACTCATCTTGAATCCAAAGGCAAGGTTCAAGGTGCAATATCAATAAAGGGGCAGTAAAGCCAGTGGTATCATTGGTGATAACATTTTGTGTACCAGATGTGCTTCTTTGATTAATGTATGTAAAGACTTTGTGCTTTCCTTCAACCTGAATGCAGAAACCAAGTCTTGCAATTGTTTATACCTTTCATATCTTTTTTTATCATTCAATTTTGGCTACATAAGCATTCAAATAATTGTTTTCACTTTCAGGAAATAAAGTAACATTTTTATATTTATAAATTACACATCATTTTGTTCTGAAACTTATAGATAATTTGCCTTTGTCAAAATGTTTAAATCATCCTAACTTTATTCTCACTGACGTAGGTCACTGTTGGGAACATGGTTATCAACTTTATTTCTATACAGATATGGTGACCGAAAATTGTGTGAAAACGTCACTACCATGACAAATATTTAATTATAAAGCGATGAACTTCCTAGGGCCACCTTAATAAATTACCACAACTGGATAGCTTTAAACAACAGAAATTTATTTTTTCATTGTTCTGAAGCCTAGATGTCTGGAATCAAACAGCCAGGCTCCCTCTGAGACTCTGGGTAGAATCTTCCTTTGTTTCATCCAAGCTTCTGGTAATGGCCTTCAGTCCTCAGCAATCCTTGACTTGCAGCTATATAACTCCAGTCTCTGCCTTCATCTACATATGACATTCTTCTTCTGTATCTTTGTGCCCAAATTCCCCCATCATATAGGGACACTGATCATCAGATTAAGGATCACCTTAATAATATGGCCACATTTTAAGTTGATTATATTGGCAAAAATCCTATTTACAAATAAGATCACATTCAAGATACTGGGGTTAGGACTTGAATATATCTTTTTGGGGGTATATAGTTCAACCCACAACATGTTGACATTTCTATTTGCTTTAAATGATCAAAATTTGACTTGCAACATGTAAACAATTTGTACAAATAAACTAATTAATAAAATCATGGATTGGGCATAAAATCAGAAATAAATTGTGATTCATAATATTAAACCTGTATTCGCCAAGGGTATTTTAAGATTTGGTTCCTTTGAAACACTTTCTGAAGTTGCTAAAGAGAACTAGTGTTAGGTTCATGGTTGGGTGATGGTGGAGGAGCCAAGAAAGCATGGAGTTACGCCCTACCATAGGAAACAGTGAACCATAGCACTGTGAGCAGAGGAGAATGAAATTGCTTGTTTAGGTACATTTAGGAAAACACAGTTCCAGTGTTATCATAGTCAATGGCCATAGGGCTTTGGTTACGCTTTTATGAAGCAGAGAATGTGTAATCATTATTTAACTCAGAATCTCACTTTTTCTTGTGTCTCTAACTCTTGTTTCACTTGGCTACCCTGACCCAGAAAGTGTGGAAGATGGGGCTCAAGGAAGGAATTTTGGGAAGACCTTTGACTTAGCAAGAAAAGCAAATACAGATGTTATGGTACTTCATGTTTCTTGCCTTTTGAAACTAGTTCAAATGGCTCTTACCCACTTCCACGTCGATGCTAATCTTTTGTTGCTATTGTTGTTGCTTTCCATGGGTATTCCTCTCCTAGTCACTAAAAATTTCTTACAGATGAAAATAATAGTACCTTTGTTCCTCTATCCCATCCTTATTTGGGGGGCAAGAAATCATAATCCTTGTGTCCTATCATTTCATTACACTGCTTCATTTATTTTCTGGGAGTCTTAGAGATTCTTAGGGAAATGATCCATGGGTGATTGCATCAGATATCTACAATTTAAAAAGTCACGTTGGCTAATAAGGATAAGAAAACTAAATTGTGAAATTCCAAGATGAATCTACTGTTAATCTTTATAACATGGCAAATTCTTTCTATTGTCATCAAGTAGAGTTCAGAATTGCCACTCAGAAAAATTTAGTGGCAGAGGGAGTTTTCACAAATACTACTTTCCTGCTTTGTGCTATTTTCTTTCATTCAGCATCTCTCTGTATAAAAATCGAAAATGCCTTTTGGCTTCGTGAATGTTAGCATTTGTCTCTGTCTGCACTTCACTGTGTTATCAACCTGAGTACTTTTTTAAGCTGCGAATAAGACATGACACTGCCCAGGTGACCTGCTTCTGGTTTTATATTCTAAGAAATATAAGACTTATCAGTTTGGGCAGACACTCTGCTCTTTTCACATTTGTGGGTTCTTTCCTTTCAGGAGAACTAGACAGATTAATACTGGCCTACTAGTTTCCAAAAGCCCCTTTTGTATTATATAATTCTGGATTCATTAAACCTCTGTGTAAGTTTAATGAAGCATTACAAACTGGGAAGATAACCAGATCCTCAAAACAGTCCTGGGCTAGAATTCATGATCTGTTCTATGCAGGATTTTCTGTTACTTCTCTAAGAATCTGAATTAAGGATTTATCTTATTTAAAAACAATTAATGTTTGTTTTTGAGAGAGAGAAACAGAGTGTGAGTAGAGGAGGAGCAGAGAAAGAGGGACAGAAAGAGTGCGACGTTCTGAGCCGTCAGCACAGAGCCTGATGCGGGGCTTGAACTGGCAAACTGCAATACCATGGCCTGAGCAGAAGTCAGACGTTTAACTGACTGAGCCACCCAGACGCCCCTAGGGATTTAACTTATTGATCTCCTAATTAAATATCATAATTAGAATATATAAACCTGAAATTTAAATGTATTTAGCTTTCAATTAAAATTGACAAAAGTGTTTCCGTATAAAAATCATAAACTATTTTTTAAATGTTACCTAAAGTTAAATAAGTAAATAATTATATTATTTTATATAAATTTTGTTCAAAAATTAATTACCACTCATTAATCTTTTTTATTGAAAAAATCTTAAAACAATTTTATATCTGGGTTATGATATTTTAATATTTTATTTAATAAATAGTTTACCTTCAGTTTAGTATTATATTGGTAAATATTAAGTGGTATAGCAGTGCTCATATTACTATATGTATGGGTAGTTAAAATGCATGATTTCAATTATAAACAGAATTGAGAAGACTTTTGATCTGGAGAAGACTGCATTTTTGTATACTTCAGACACTGACCCAAGCAGAAAGAGAAGAGAGACCAGGTAAAGAAAGTAGAAGCTAAAGGGTTCACATGGATTATATTGAGTCATAAACAATCACTGAATAAGTATTGATTTTTAGAATTCACTTATATATTCAAAAGGTAAAGGAATAAAGGGATAAGGGCAATACCATTGCCTAACCTCAGGGATTTTCCAATCTAAGGAGACAAAATTGATATTCGTTAAAAATAAATGAACCATAAAATGAGTATAAACTAAATGATGATGAATTGGATAGTTCATATTATGCTACACTTTGAGTTCAAAGGGGCTGATAATAACAGACTTCATCCATGAGAGTCCATTATAATATTGTAACAGATGAAAGAACTATTGGAATCAGAACTGGACATTATGTTATAATGCCACCTTTGCCACTTTTTACCTGTATTGCTTTAGAAAATTTGCATGATCTTTCCTTTAGTTCTTATCTGTAAGATGGGTTAGTTAAAGGACTTGGTCTTTTTGTTGTTTTTTTGTTTCTTTTTTGTTTTGAGAGAGAGAGAAAGAGAGCAGATTGGGGAGGGGGCAGAGGGAGGGAGGGAGGGAATGAGAGAGAGAGAGAGAGAGAGAGAGAGAGAACCTTAAGCAGCTGCCATGCTCAGCACGGAACTGAATGTGGGTATGGCTCCCACACCCCTGGGATCATGACCTTAGCTGGAATCAAAAGTTGGACAGTTAACCCACTGAGCCACCCAGGCGCCCCAAGACTTGTTTGTTTTGTTTTGTTTTGTTGGTTTCTTTTACAGCAATAAAATCTATATATTCCAAAAAATAATCTTTCTACAAATAGATCACTGATAAACTGCTACAAATAATAATTTAAGGACTCTTGGACTTCCAGGGAAATCCCCAAGAGTCAAAAAAGGAAGGAAGAGGAGGAGCAAGAGAAGAGGGAGAAGAGAATTTGGATAGTATCTATAAGCCAAATGTAGCCAAGCCCTGTATGGGGGTAGACACCAATAAGGGAACTGAGATAGCCAAAATTGGAAAGGAAGACTAGGCTGTATTATCACAAGATAGGGAAACTAAGCTGATATTCTGCATGAGTCTAGAGTTGGTAAAGGTAAGAGTGTCAACTTGGTGAAAACCTGGACCCAAGTAAAAGGAAACCCAAATTCTCTTTGCAAAAAAGTAACTTATAAAATTAATGAAATTGATAAACCCCTAGCCAAATTGATCAAAAAGAGAAAGGAAAGGATCCAAATAAATAAAATCACGAATTGAAGAGGAAAGATCACAACCAACACCACAGAAATACAAACAAGAGAATATTATGAGCAATTATATGCCAACAAATTGCAAAATCTGGAAGAAATGAACAAATTCCTATAAACATATAAACTACCAAAACTGAAACAGGGAGAAATAGAAAATTTGAACAGACCCATAACCAATAAAGATGTTGAATCAGTAATCAAAAATCTCCCAACAAACATGAGTCCAGGACCAGATAGATTTCCAGAGAATTCTACCAAACATTTAAAGAAGAATTAATATCTATTCTTTTGAAGCTGTTCCAAAGAATAGAAATGGAAGGAAAACTTCCAAACTCATTCTACAAGGCCAGTATTACCTTGATTCCAAAACCAAAGACCTCACTAAAAAAGGAGAACAACAGGCCAATTTCCCTGATGAACATGGATGCAAAAATTCTCAACAAGATGCTAGAAAACCAGATTCAACAATACATTAAAAGAATTATTCACCAGGATCAAGTGGAATTTATTCCTGGGATGCAGGGCTGGTTCAATATCTGCAAATCCATCCATGTGATACATCACGTTAATAAAGGAAAAGATAAGAATCACACGATCCTCTCAATAGATGCAGAGAAAGCATTTGACAAAATTCAGCATCTTTTTTGATAAAAATCATCAAGAAAGGAGGGATAGAAGGACCATCCCTCAAGATCATAAAAGCCATATATGTAAAGCCCACAGCTAACATCGTCCTCAATGGGGAAAAACCAAGAGTATTTCCCCGTAAGGTCAGGAACACGATAAGGATGTCCACTCTCACCACTGTTATTCAACATAGTGTTGAAACTCCTAGCCTCAGCAGTCAAACAACACAAAGAGAGAGGAAGTCAAACATTCACTCTTTGCAGATGACACGATATTCTACGCGGAAAATGCAAACCCCACCCCAAAACAGCTAGAACTGATACGTGAATTCAGCAAAGTCACAGGATATAAAATCAATGAACATAAATCTGTTGCAGCCCCATACACCAATAATGAAGCAGCACAAAGAGAAATCAAGGAATTGATCCCATTTACAACTGCACCAGAAACCATAAAATACGTAGGAATAAACCTAACCAAAGAGGTGGAAAATCTATACACTGAAAACTATAGAAATGTTATGAAAGAAATTAAAGAAGACACAAAGAAATAGAAAAACATTCCAATGCTCATGGATTGGAAGAAAAAAATATTGTTAAAATGTCGATACTACCCAAAGCAATCTACATATTCAATGCAATCCTTATCAAAATAACATGAGCATTCTTCACAGAGCTAGAACAAGCAATCCTAAAATGTGTATGGAAGGAGAAAAGACCCTGAATAACCAAAATAATCCTGGAAACAATAAAAAAAGCTGGAGGCATCACAAATTCCAGACTTCAAGCTGTACTACAAAGCCATAATCATCAAGACAGTAGGGTACTGGCACAAGAACAGACACATAGATCAGTGGAACAGAATAGAGGGCCCAGAAATGGACCCACAAAGGTATGGCTACCTAATATTTGACAAAGCAGGAAATAATATCCAATGGGAAAAAGACAGTCTTTCAGCAAATGTGTTGGGATCACTGGACGGCGACTTAGCGACTTGCAGAAGGATGAGCATGGACCACTTTCTTACACCATACACAAAAATAAACTCAAAATGGATGAGAGACCTAAACATAAGACAGAAAGCCACCAAAATCCTAGAGGAGAAAACAGGGAATGACCTTTTTGACCTCAGTCACAGCAACTTCTTACTTGACATGTCACCAGAGACAAGGGAAGCAAAAGCAAAAATGAGCTATTGGGACCTCATGAAGATGAAAAGCTTCTTCTGCACACTGAAAGAAACAGTCCGCAAAACTAAAAGGCAACCAACAGAATGGGAGAAGATATTTCCAAATGACATATCAGATAAAGGGTTAGTATCCAAAATCTATAAAGAACTTCTCAAACTCAACAGCTAAAAAAACAAATGATCCAGCAAAGAAATGGAAAAATATATGAATAGACACTGTTCCAAAGAAGACATCCAGATGGCTAACAGACATGAAAAGTTGCTCAACATCACTCATCATCAGGGAAATGCAAATCAAAACCACAGGGAGATACCACCTCACACCTGTCAGAATGGCTAACATTAACAATTTAGGCAACAACATCCTCGATGTTGGCGAGGATGCGGAGAAAGAGGAACCCTTTTGCACTGCTGGTGGGAATGCAAACCGGTGCAGCCACTCTGGAAAACAGTGTAGAGGTTCCTCAAAAAAATTAAGGTATTTATCCAAAGGACAGAGGAATGCAGTTTCAAAGGGGCACATGCACTCCAATGTTTATAGCAGCACTATCGACAATAGCCAAAGTATGAAAAGAGCACCAATGTCCATGGACTGATGAAGGGATAAAGAAGATGTGGTATATATAAATATATACAATGGAATACTACTCAATTATCAAAAAGAATGAAATATTGCCATTTGCAACAATGTGGATGGAACTAGAGTGTATTTTGCTAAGCGAAGAAAGTCAGTCAAAGAAAGACAAATACCATGGTTTCACTCATATGTGAAATTTAAGAAACAAATAGATTAGCATAAGGGAAGGGAAGCAAATATAATATAAAAACAGAGAGGGAGACAAACCATAAGAGACTCTTAAATACAGAGAACAAACCGAGGGTTGCTGGAGGGATATTGGGGGAGATGGGCCAAATGGCCAAGGGGCATTAAGGAGGACATGTGTTGGGATGAGCACTGGGTATAATATGTAAGTGATGAATCACTAAATTCTATTTCTGAAATCATTATTACACTATATGTTAACTAACTTGGATTTAAATTTTAAAAATGTAAGAAAATAAAGTAAGAAAAAAAGTGTTTTAAAAGGGAAAGTAATTTATAAAAGAAATATTTCTAGAAGAGAGAAAATTGTTCTAACAGAGAGACTCAATAGCATAGAAATTAATTAACTCTACAAATATATATATATGTATAGTTAAATATAATAATGAGAATGTCTAAATTACAGAATTACAAAAAAAATAAAAATAACACAATACTGGCTAACAATAGGATATACTCAGATAGGATAGTAGTGTTCAAATTTCTACTTTCTTGTTTTGTTCAAAAGAGTGACCAAAATACTGATCAAGTTTAGGCTTGAAGTCTAAAGATGTTACATATTCATGATAAACTTTCATACCCACTAAAAAGAATAAAAACAGAGTTTATAAATCTCAAATTAGTTGAAGAAAAAAATAAAATCAGAATAAAGTATAGTTTAAAATTTCAATCAGTACATAAGAAAGGAAAAGGAACAGTGGATGAAAATAAAAGTGAAAAAAAAATAAAAAGTAAGATGTTAATAATGCAAACAAATATAAATGAGCTGAAATTTCCAGCTAAAATTCATAGATTTTCAGATGAGATTAAAAACAAAAATCCTACTAAACACTATTTACAGAAATAATTTAAAACATAAGTAAATATTAAATTTGAAAGTAATTTAATGGAAAAAAACAAATATTAGGTTAAGTTTACTTAAAAAACTTGTATTATTTAAAAAAATTAACTTTTATTTTAAACTCATTGTAACATCACATGCAATTGCAAGAATGGCACAGAGGGCTCCTGTATACCCTTCTTTCTATTTCTCCCAGAGATATTGTTTTTATCATTGTAATTCAATATCACAACTGGGAAATTAACATAGATGCAACCCATGTGACCTACTTCAGATCTTACTGGTTTTATGTGCACTCATTTTTGTGTGCGTATTTATTTGTATGCAGTTTTCCCACATGTGTAAGTTTGTGTAACCACCTCCACAGTCAAGATACAGAACTGGTCCTTCATCACAATTATCCCTCATGCTGTCTTTTGATAGCCACACTGTATCTCCATTTCTAACCCCTACCAACCATCAGGCTGTTCTATTTCTATAATTTTGTCATTTCTGGAATGTTATATAAATGGAATGACAAATGAAATTTTAAGGCCACAAATAGATTAAGAAAAAATAGGAATACTATAAAATTCTAAAAATTTGAATTTATCAGGAGTATATAAATACTGTAAAACTATCATAATAAAATACAACAAAAATAAAATAATAACTGAGAGGAATACAAAATATAAAAACATAGGGGATTTTACAGATTATGGGAAATTTTTTCCACTTTTAATTACATAGAAGTCGAATAGACACAAAGAATTAGTAAACAAGGAAAATGTGAAAAAGTGATGTGGCATTATCTTACAAAGTTAAAATATTCCTGCTTGGAATATCCTCTACAGAATATGTGCATGTGTGTTTTAGAAGACATTAGTCAAAATGTTCGCAAAAGCAATGTTCATATTTGCAAAAAACTGGAAACTGCCCCAGCATACACTGATGGAAGAATAGACACACAATGTTATAGTATATAGCTGTGAAAAAGAATGAACTTCAGCATCTCACAACATGCCTAAATCTTAGAAGTATACTATTAGATTGAAAACAGACTGATAAACTAGGACAGCATCCTAGTTTCAGAAAGTACAAATGTAAGAAAACCCAAAGAAAATGTAGATGTGTGCATTCATGGGTTCTAAAACTATTTTTTTAATTTTTTTTCAATGTTTATTTATTTGTGAGAGATAGAGACAGAGAATGAGTGGGGGAGGGGCAGAGAGAGAGGGAGACAGAATCTGAAGCAGGCTCCCAGTTCTGCGCTGTCAGCACAGAGCCAGACGCAGGGCTTGAACCCACGAACTGTGCGATCATGACCTGAGCTGAAGTCAGATGCTTAACTGACTGAGCCATACTGGCGCCCCTTAAAACTGTTTTTAAAAACAAGGTACATTAATTTAAAAAATGAAGGATAATAGCTAACTTTGGGGGACACTCAGAGGAACGACTTCAGAGAGAAGCCACAGGTTTTGTGAGTCGGATGCTGGTCACGTGGTACTTTTTTAGTTTGGTGGTGTGATCACAGTTATTTGCTGTATTATGTTTCATCACATAGCACATATATTGTATGTGTTTTTGTATGTATGATATAGTATGTAATAAATGTTTTAAGTAAATAAAATGGGCCTAAATAAAATTCCCCCACATTATGATGGTATTTTAAAGATATTTTAAGGATATACGGACCTAATATAAGAGGAAGTCTCTTTGCCAAATATAAAATTGTTACAGACATTAGACAGAATCATAATGAATATATTTCAGCTTCTAGATTACTGGTGAGCTTCATCTCGGGTATAGTCCCAACCTGCCTGTATGCCTAGTTCTGCTGTTACTCCCACTGATGGTGACAGTGACTCTGCTCACCTCCAGAGAGCAAGTTTCCTACTTCTTTCTTTTAACTTGAAGTGAAAACTCTCCTAGAACCTAAACTGTTTAATATCTGGCTACAAGCCCCAGCCTCCAGGCACATCTTAAAACCAGAATGAGTGGTCCCCCCATTGCTGTCTTCCCATCAGAGATGGGATTGTACCCCATCTCCACATGCCTATAAGAATTGATATTATCCCCTTCTTCCAAGCATTTGTTGATCAGATTTAACTGAAATCTCCTGGGGGATTTTTAGTAAGACTATTTTCTATGTGATTATCAAAACAAGTAATGGAGAGGTGGTCTTCGAGGCAGAAAATAACAATGAAAGAACAGTGAAAGAACTACTTGTTTTTATAGCAAACTTTTAAAAACGTCCAGTCATTTTTACAGCTTTATAATTTCCTAATCACTTAGATATAGATCCTCATTTAAGAAGACTTCTTTCTTGGTTATTTTATAAACGCATTTGCCAGATTATGTTTTTCTTGCTTTCAAAACAAAATTAACTGTGACTGATAGGGAGTAAATATACAAGGTAAATGCTTTAGCGTTTTTTTTGTTTTTGTTTTTGTTTTCCATTGCTGCAGATACACCCAGAGAGTTAGAGGATCAGGAAGCCTCCTCACTGTGATCCTCTGACTTCCTAAAACTCTCTCTTTCTTTAATTTTAACTGGTAAGGACAGATGACCTGAGATTTACCTTCTTAACACATTTTTAAGCATACGGTATAGATTGTTGACTGTAATCCCATGTTGTACAGTGGATGCCTAGAATTTATTCATCTTTAACTGAAACTTTATACGCATTGAACGGCAACTCCCCATGCCCAAAACTCTCAAAAGATTCAGGTTCACTGAGGACACTTTAATGTTATACAGACAGGGGGAAAACACCTCCAGGGAAGGAATTGTGAAGCAAAGGTAAGAGACAGGCACTGATTCACTGTTGGAATATTTACATAAAGCTGAGAAAAAAAAATACATGATGGGCATTCAAATAGAGAAATCTCAGACTCAGTTCAGAGAGGTTAATTTGCCTTGTGGTCTCTCTATTTTAACTCTGCTTTTTATTATACCATTCCTCCATTGTAGAACTCAAAGCAGCTTTCGCCTCTTGGAGTTACTTAGCTAGGACCCCGCAGTGCCCGTGGGTCTCTGTAGGGTATGTGGCCCTCCTACTTTACATTTTCACTGCTGAGTCTGTCCAGGCTCTTTAATGTACCTCTGCTCACACATCCATTTTTGTTTTGTGATTTTCATTCACAGTGTTGTGTTTTCTTTGTATATATAGTGAAAGAAGAAGAAAGGAGACCCCTTTTCTAAAGTCTATCAAATAAATTGTTTACTTTTCATTTTATTGGGTTAAAGAGTGAACTCAAAAAGATGGAAATCATATTTGAACCTGACATTCCCTAGTGTATCTTGCCTTTGAATAGGAATTCTGAATTTCATATTCTTCTATTAACTTCCCTGCTCAATCACATCTCTTTTCTCTGCTTCTCATTGCAAGAAAAGCCGTTTTAAAGCAAGCCCTGCTATGGATGCATAATAAAAAACCCCTGCTATGGATGCTTCAGAACAAGCCCCGTGTTAACAGATCATTAAATTTATTGCTCACGAGGGGGTAAAATCCAAGATTCCAGAACAAACACATTTTTATTCTTTTTGCTTTAATTTTTCTATTAGGATACTTAGACAGCACATGCCACTTCTAAAATAAGAAATCCACAAGTAAAATCCACATACAAGGAAACTAAATATCTCCTAATAAACAAATACATAAAATCCTTCCCGTATTGCTAGAGATTTAGATGGTAGATTAAAGATGGCTCTTCAACTTTGTAATTTTCTCTGTCTTGACATCAGTTATCAAGTCAGAGCTGACAAGCACCATAGAAATAAACAAATGCTCCCTGGTCTTTTTTCGAATTCCTGTCTGATGATGCAGCCTTGACTCTATTCAGTAGTTGCTGTATTTATAAATAGGGGAGTTTCCAGTTGAGTTTTATGAGGACAAATGAATGGCAGGGCAGGGCAATATATCAGCAGGAGTTAAGAGGCACAGGGCTTCCATAATGGTGGCTCAATTATTCTACTCCTAGACAAGAGCTTTCTCTTTAAGATGACTTATTTGCATACATTGTACTTTTGGAGCATACCAAACTTCTTATTTTGGGTTATTGTGCAGAATTGGGTTATTGTGTCTGTGTTTCCAACAGACTTCGTGATGCCTTCTTGTGGCCTGGTATGATGACCCTCATTAGGGAATGCCTCATTTTATGTAAGTAGTGATAAGAGGTGGAGGTGCGGATTCAGAGCCTACTCATTAAGATGCATTCCGGAGGTGGTACAGATCTCTGAAGGCCCTTGCGGCCATGCTCCCAGGTAATTACTTCCCTCCTAGCTGGCCCTCCACGGTGCCAGGATACACAGGAGCAAATTTGAGAGATGACACCAGTCAGTATCGACTCAGAAAAACCGCTGTAAAAATAATTACCAACAGCGCCTTTGGCTAAACACTGAATGCAATTACTATATTACAATTATTAAGGTAGTGATCAGAAACTCTGTTTCCACAGAGGAAAGAAGTGAATAGGACAGAGATCATCGCTGTGGTAATTGAGAAATTTTCTTTTCTAAGGGAAGACATTTTCTAAGCATGGAAACTCTTCATAAAGGTTATGTTCACTGCTTATACTCAAAAAGTATTAACTCTGTAATGGATACAGGTTTTCTTAGCCTGTCATGGTTTCCTGGGACTTCTTTAATACTTGTCTCTTGAACTTCACAAGAAGTTCTGATGTCACCAAATAGGTCAAGTGTGATCATCTCAGCCTGGTCTTTGTACCTCTGATTCCCATCCCTGCTTACTCTGCCCATGTTTATACTGCTAGCAATTCGGCAGCAAACCATTCCCCATGCTTTGGAGCACCTAATAAAACTCCTCAGGCAAAGCAATTTCATCTTTCAGCATTATCCTAGGCTTCCTGTGGAGAACACTGTTGTTGTTGTTTTTTTCCACTGCGAAGGAGTTTTTAATATATCATGTTCAGTGCTTATGTAGCAGTTGAATGGGTGACATGTGCCAGCAGGTTTTTCACACCCTCCACAGAATTAAGGAGGTCCATGTTTGTTTAAAAACATTAACTTTATAAGTCTACATACACGTTTGGGTGAGAAAGAAGTTTTGTATTCTAATAATATAGGACAGAGGAGAAGGATGGGTCGGGACTGTCCATGCAGGATGGGGATCAGGAGGACAGAAGTGGACATGAGTTACGACTTCATATATGGTGGTCAGAATTGAACTCATCAATCAAACACATGAAAGAGATTGTGTAACACGATGTACCATTCATACCCTACTTTACGGTTTGCATTACATTTAAGGATCTAATCAGTTATTTAGTTAAAAATATTTATGGAGTATTTACTGAGTATAAGACAAACACTTTGTGAAAGACACATTTTAATGTATGTTTTATATATAAGGAATACAAGGGATGGTGAGTTCAAGCAGCTTGTTCAAGGTTACAGAACTGGAAAGTGACAACACAAATATTAGAATCAAGCCCTCTTCTATCCCCAATATCAGGTTTCTCATCTGATACTTGGGCACAAATAGGCTATCTCACAAAGTGATCGAAGCACAGCTGTTAGAAAAGGACTTGACAAATAGTAAAAGTTCATTTTGAGTGATTATTAGTCTTTGTATCTTCTCTTAAAATAATCATGAAAGCCTACTAGAGGAAAATGCAGTATCTGTATAACATGTCTCATGTAACCTTACAACAATATTTCATAGATGAGAAGTCTCTGTAGGGCGATGTTTACATACCTTCCCTAAGGTGACCTCCAGCCAAGAAGTGATCAAGCCTGTGCTTGAACCCGAGCCTGTCTTGAAACCCTGGACTTGTGGCAACTGTTCCAGACACCGTTCCTTCTCAGTTAGAAGTGTCTGGTCTAACTGGAGATGAACAGAGATTCATGTGAGTTTAGATGAGATGACCTTGCTCCGGCGCCCAGAGCAAAGAGCACAGTCAGCAGGTTTATCTAAAGATTGCCTTGCTGCAGCGCTTGGGTCACTGGATAGATATCTCTCATTCCCGTTCAAGAATCCACACGAGGTCCTAGACAGATGCAGCAATGACCTGGTGATTTAATATAGAACAGTGTCATCTTGATCGCCAGTAACTGTGAAAATTGTGTACACATGCTGTGGGCTTGTGGCTGGAGGCTGTTTTCAGTCAAGGGGACAGACACTAGGTCTTGCCAGTAGGAAACAGTGGGTCCCAAATCACCATTTCCTTCACTTGGGATGTTTGCAAAATTCAGAGCTGAAAGGGATCGCCTGGTGGTTCTCTCACAATTGCTTTCCAAATTGAAGCAGGGGTCCAAATTGGTGGAATTCCTTCTCAAAATCCCTGCTGATCTCCAGCAGAACTGAGTCTTGAAGCCATGTCTTCTGTCATGTGTCCTTCAGGCTCTTTTACTCGCAGGTAATGGAAACATACTCGTTGCAATTAAAAATAAAAAAATTAAAGTGTGTGAGGAAAGCGCCTCTTCACTGCCCTCATCTCCAGAGAAACTAGGGCATTACCAGATTGGTGTGCTTCCTTTCAGCTTTGTATCATCTTTTATCTGGGACCATAACACTTCCAGGAAATGTGCATTTGCTTTGCGTCTCTATGCCATGAACTTTGGAGGGGCCAGGCTTCCATGAGGTGTGTGTGTGTGTGTGTGGTGTGGTGTGGTGTGGTGTGGTGGAGGGTGCCTGTAATTGTCCATTTCTGCCTATGACATGGTAAGTTAGATAACAAGATTGCCCCTCACACCTAACCTCATGTCTTCCAGTGGTTTTATCACAGATACGTGTGCCATTTTGTCCTCCATCCGCCTGACTACTTGGTTTATCTTTCAGTGGGGTTCTATTTGTTGAGTTGTTTCCCCACTTTGTCACTAGTCTTTAATTTTGCATTGGTTACTTTTATCTTATAGAAATTTTACATTTTTATGAAACAAGTCCTTCGTACTTTACTTTTATCAGACTTATATTAACCAGCATAAAATTATTTTTAAAAACTGTATTTTCTTTGAGTACCTTAATAGTTTAATTGTTTATATTTGAGTTTTTAATTCACCTTGAATTTGTTTTTATATATGATGTGAGGTATAAATATATGTGTTTTTCCAAATGGATGGCCAATTACTTTAACCCAATTCATTGAATAGTGCATTCTTTATCTACCCAATTCAAATTGCAAATTTCTACAGGCATATGGTTTAGTTTTTGCAGTTTCCATTCCATCTCATTGACATAATTTTCTACATTGTTAGAATCACGATAAAGTGTTAAAGTATAATTTGATATCTAGGAAGGCCAGACTCTCATTTTTTTTCTGTTTCAAAATAGCATAGGTTACTCTTGTATATTTCCTTTCCCAAATTATTGTAATGTCAGTTTGACAAGTTACATAAATACCTTGCTGAGATATGTATAAATCTTGCATTGCTTTTGTATATTTATTTGGAAATAATTAGAACTTTACAATATTTTTCTAACAGGGAACATACTTTCCCTTCCATTTATTCCATTTTTCCAGGTTTCTGAATAAAGTCCAGTAGTCCCAAATTTCATACTTTTCTTCATAGACCTCTTGTACAGTGTGAGACAAAAAAAAACCACATCGAAGTGTCCACAGTTATTTTGAACTTTGTGCTACTACACTGAGTATGACCTATTATATATATAATATATACTATTATATATTATATTATATATTTATTTATCATATAATTTATTGTATAAAATATAATTTATTATATAATTATTATATATTATTATATTATATATATATATTTGATTAGCACTGCTGATACAGAAAAAAGCAGTTGGTTTTTCTGTGTTGATCTTCCCCTAGCCTCCTTATGAAACTCTCTTAAAGAGTTTTCAATTGTTCTAGATCATGTCATCTGAAATAATGATGCTTCTTTTGTCCCTTTCCAATATTTCTAATTAGTTTTTATAAGTTATTTTATTGACTGTACTCTTCAGGAAAAAAAATTGAATAGTAGTAATAATGACAGGTATTTTGGGCTAAATTTTGACTTTAATAGAAATGACAACTCACTATCAAGTTAAGAAATTAGTTTCCTTCCAATTTCTAATTTACTACTGAAACATAAACCAGGAATGGGAATTGGGTTCTATTCAATGTTTCTTCATATCTATTGTGATGATTACATAATTTTTCTCATTTTTGTCTAATAATGTAATGTTTTATATGTTTTTTGGTGATAAAATCTCTTTGAGTTTTGAGATATATATCACTTGGTCATGATACATTATCCATTTGATATATTGTTGGATTAAATTTGTATATGTTTTACTTAGGATGTTTACATCTAAGTTCAGAAAGTAGATAGACCCACAGTATTCTTTTTAGTGTGTATTTTTTTCTGTATTTGAGATCAGGATTATGATGCTTACAGAATTGGTTAGGAAACTTTCTCTCACTTTCTATTCTTTGGATCAGTTTCCATAGCATAGATTGTATCATTTTCCCAGAAATCTGAAGGACCAAAGAAAAAAGAACTATGGATTTCCCTGTCTGTCCCTTTCTTCCTATGTCATTATGTTTAGTATAATAATGAGTAAGAAAGGATATGATAGGATTCTAAGTCATTCTTGTTACTCTGAGTATAATTTGCTTTCCTTCTGAATACAAGCAAGTTCTGGTTGGAACAGAGGGCATGACCTTTGGTGGCTGTAGTGCCCTTTCTTCCTGCCCCTTTACCTAGCATTAAAGTAGGATGCTTATACTTGCTTTGAATCTCTCTGAAATCTTACAATCATGCAGCATCCAAATACTTTAAGCAAATAGGGTGGCAAGGAACTATCTCCCCTGCTCTTCATTCTCCTTTGTTTTATTGGACTTCATTCACAAAACACAAGTTCAAATAAAACAACTTTGCAGCCTTTCTGAGTGGGGAGCCCTGCATGACTGCACAGGTTGTGAACCCATGAAGTCTGCCCTGTTTTTTTTTAATTATTAAATTACAGTTGCATACAATGTTTTATTAGTTTTAGGTATCCAATTTATTGATTCAACAATTCCATACAATTTTCAGTGCTCACCACAATAAGTGTAGTCACCATCAGTCACTATATAATATTATTATAATATTAATGACTATATTCCTGATACTGTACTTTTCATCTCCATGACTTATTCATTTTATAATTGGAAGTTTATACCTTTTAATCCCCTTCATTTCACCTTTCTCCCACCTTCCACCACTTTGGCAACCACCAATCTCATTTTTTGTTTGTTTGTTTGTTTGCTTGTTGATTTGTTTTGCTTTTTCAACTCCACATATAAGCGAAATAGGATGATATTTGTCTTTCTCTGACTTATTTCACTTATATGATACCTTCTAAGGACATACATGTTGTTGCAAATGGCAACATCTCATCCTTTTTATGGCTGAGTAATATTCTATCGCATATCTATACCACATCTTCTTTATCCATTCACCCACTGATGGACATTTGGATTGCTTCCATACCTTGACTATTGTAAATAGTGGTGCAGTAACATAGAGGTGTGTGTATCTTTTTGAATTAGTGTTTTCATTTTCTTTGGGTAAATACCTATTAGTGGAATTATTGAATCATATAGTATTTCTATTTTTAGTTTTTTGAGAATCTCCATATTCTTTTTTACAATGGCTGTACCAATTTTCATCCCCACTAACAGTGCACAAGGGTTCCTTTTTCTCTCCACATTCATACCAACACTTTTAATTTCTTGTCCTTTGATACTAGCCATTCTGACTGGTGTAAGGTAATATCTAATACCTACTGAATGAGAGTAGGTGTTTACAAATAATATTTTTAATAGGGGGTTAGTATTCTAACTATATAAAGAACTTATATAACTCAAGACCAAAAAATTAAATAATGCAATTTAAAAATGACAAAGGTTCTGAATAGACATTTTTCCAAAGAACACAAGCAGACAGCCAATAGACTCATGAAAAGATGCTCAGCATCACTTAGGGCAATGCAAATCAAAACCACAATAAGATATCACCTCACACCACTCAAAATGGCCAATATTGAAATGTGCCTGTTTTTAATCAAAAAGCTAGTTACGAACTATTCGAATATTAAATATATTTTGAATATTTAAATATCCACATATGTCGAATATTTAAAATATTTGAATAAGAAAAATGATTAAGCTATTTTTACCTCTGTTATTTAGAGATTTTACCTCACATTAGTCATATATTAATAAATATCCCCCTTTTATTTTCACCTTACCCCTTTTTTGGCTTGATATTTCTGTCTTGATAATTTATAGTATATTATGTTTTATTGATCACTTATGTTGTTCCATTTTACATTTTACTTCAGTTTTTCCATGCATGATTTGTATTTTTCTTGTTAGTAATTTAAAAATTTTAACACATGCTTCACATATTTTCCAACAATATATAGAATTAATGTATAGAATTAGTCAGCATCTATTCTCCTGCCCAATATCCTTAGTATACACTTACTTTCTTTCAGCCCCCTCACATTCCCTGCTGGAATGATCGAATCTTTGTTCTAGAGTGCTTAATATAACCATATGTATGGCGTGTCTGAGTGACTCTTGATTTCGGCTTTGGTCATGATCTGATGGTTCTGACATCAGGCTCCACATCAGACTCTGCACTGAGCATGGAGCCCGCTTGGGATTCTCTCTCTCCCTCTTTCTCTGCCCCTCCCCTGCTCACACTCTGTCTCTCAAAATAAATAAATAAGCATTTAAAAATATATATGTAACCATATTTATATTATGACAGTGATTTCTTTGTCAATAATTTTTCTTAGACTGTATTCTTTCTTGGACTTGGGGGAGCTTATTTTTTGAGATACAAAGAGTATATATTCAAAAGCTTACGTGAAGTTCCATGTGGGTATGTTAAACTGTCTATATTCAACAATTTCCTCCACAAATGAGCTCATGAATTTTTTCTAATTAACCTAGTTCTCCACCAGTATCTACCACCTCAATATGGCAGAACCATCCAATCTATTATAAAGGCCAGAAACATAAGTGTCATCATGATATATCTACCTCCCTCGTGACTCTTTCCTTACTCACCACCAGTTAAATACTATATACTGTTGGTTTTCCATTCTAAATTTCTATACTATTTTCATCTCTCTCCATCACCATAACCACCACCACCACCACCACCACTAATATTTTACTCTATGGTGTCTTCATCTCTTATCTAGAAAATAGGGAAGGACTTCCAGTTGCCACTACCCTATCTGCCTACGGTTGCCTCCTAAGCCATTCTTTCCCATTTCAGGGTGGTGGTTACAAAAACACACTTGATCTTGTTCCCAACTTCCTCTATGGCTTAAATTGTTTTACCATACTCCCTTTGTTCATTCACAAATGCTAATTTCTTTTTGGTGCCTTATAAGATCATGAATGGTCTACAACCTCTGTGGTCCAACTTGGGCAATGTTGCATAGGTGTGCTGCCTTTGTTGAGTTTTTACGACTTTTCACGCTTCCATGCAAATGGCAACTTGCTTGTGCTCAGGTCTCTTGCTCCTCTTCCCCCTGGTCATCCATTACCTTCCATAACTTCTTTACCTTCACGACTCCTTCCTGAGAGCTCTTCCTTTATGTTTTGGAAAACATAGCTTCCTACAATATCATGATATCAGTTAACGCCATTCTTATTGCAGTTATGCTCAGCATTATTCTATGTGATTATTAAATAAATGTTTATCATCATCATTAGATATATTAAACATCATTGTACATTTTACATATTTCTCTCATTATCTGGCAGGATGTCTTCCATCTGTTGACTCTCAACAACTATTAAATATATGAATCGACAAGTGAATAAGTTGATATTAATTTTGGCTTGAGTATAACCTTAGTAAATTATTTAGGTGAGGACTCTTGGATGGTATAGTATTTGTGTGTCTCCACAAATAATTTGTACATTTTAATGCTAAGATAGCTGGAGACAAGTCTCTAAGTTCAAACTACTTTTTTTTTTTTTTCTAAAATCTTTGACTCATGGTCTTCTAGAAATCAAGAGTAGTCAGTGAAATTTTCCAGCTGAAGCTTTTCCTTAATCTTTTATCTGTAGGATGCCTTATTTTCCTCTGGTAGTTTTTAGAATTCTCTTTACCTTGAAATTCTAGTAATTCACTAAGATGCATTTAGGAGGTGACTTTCTTTTTATGTTGCTTGAATCTCAGTGACTTTTTTTAAGTTTATATTTATTTATTTTGAGAGAGAGATAGAGAGAGAGAACAAGTGGAGGAGGGGTAGAGAGAGGGAGAGAGAAAGTCCCAAGCAGTCTCAACGCTGTCACCATAGAGCCGATTGTTGGGCTCAATCTTACAAATCCATGAGATTGCGACCTGCACAGAAGACAAGAGTTGGACGCTTAACTGACTGAGCCACCCAGGTGCCCCAAATCAGTGACACTTTCAACCTTAAAAGTATGCCTAATATAGGGGTGATTGGGTGGCTCAGTGGTGAAGCGACCAACTTAAGCTCAGGTCATGATCTCACGGTTCATGGGTTTGAGGCCCCACATTGGACTCTGTGCTGACAGCTCAGAGCCTGCAGCCTGTTCAGATTCTGTGTCTCCTCTGTCTCTGCCCCTCCCCTACTTGTGTTCTGTCTCTCAGAAATGAATAAATGTTAAAAAAAAAAATTAAGTATGCCTAATATAGACAATGGACATTTTTCTTCTATAATTTACTTTGTTATTTTAGAATGTATTGATATTTAAAGCAGATTGTATTAAGAGCAGATTTCATTCTGCTCTTTTTTTAAGGTATCCTTATTATTTAAATATGCACATGATGGATTGACTTGTCTCTTATACTCTATCTATGTATCATTTTGCTGCAAATTCTACATAAGTATATGGACATTTTGTTCTATACTAATAATTTTATTTTAGCCATGTTCTTCTATGTGTTCATTTTATTACATTCCACTTTTATAATAAAATATTTAGTTCCCCCCAAAAATATACTTTCTTAGTTGCCAGCTCTTTGAAGACTTAGTATCCTCCCCTAGCTCTCTGAGGATTCTAAATAGAATTTTAAAAATTTTCTTCTATTCTCTGAACTATCTCTATTTGTTCCAGACAAAAATATTTCTGTTATTTATCCAAGTCCCTCTCTTTAATGCTTTTATTATGTAGATGTCTATTATCTTCGTTTGTTTATTTTCTGTTATATTAATGAATGAATGGCTAAGTTATATAGTATGGGTAGATGGCATAGGCTTAGCCAAACAGATTTTCAGGTATTTTTCTCCAGCAGGCTATTGTAGTGCTTAGGCTCCGCCTTACTGAGGAAAGGGGGTAATATGTGTTGACTGGATGACCTTATTTTAGAATGTATTGATATTTAAATATATAGACTGCGGCCATCCCAACTAAACTACATATACACAATACCTGCCTCTTCCCTGCAGTCAGATCAAGGAGAGGGTTTTTTTTGTTGGTCTTTTACCTGGTAGATCACCTTTCTCTTTGCAGATTCATCCATCTATCCCCTCACTTGTAGCAGACATCTGAAATTACCTCAAAGCCCTGCTCCTTCATCCGTTGAAGGAATTATCCCCAGAAAGGCAGTTGATCAGAGAACAGTTGGATTTTTATCATAGGATCAGTGCTTCTGCCTTCTATTTAGAGAACTGGACCAGCCCAGCCATATAAACAAGACCCAGGTCTTCTGATAACTGAGCTGAGATTCCTTCCATTTCTTTTAATTAGTTTACTCTGGGCTTTGAGTTCTACTAAATTATTCTTTATTTTTTTTATTTTTTCCCATGAGCATGTCAAGCTAATGTTTTCTCTACTCTTCTTTAGACTGATCACATCTGCTTTCTGTTGGCTAGTATTTTCCCAGTATTTGTTCTGTTCATGAAGGTTGTTTTGTTTTCTAACACTATTAGAGATTTAGTTCATTTGTTCTCTCTCTTTCTCCTTCATTTCCTGGCCATAACATATTAAAAGGTTTTGTAAGAGATTGAGCAATTAAAAAAAAAAAATGGTCTGCCATCTTGATTCAATCTCTTCCATTTCTTTTTCCTTCTAGACTATATTACACTAGGGTGGAATATGTTTAGTCTCTATGACATCAAGCATGATGCCATATTCCCTGATGATTTTCAAAAATACATAGTAGTAATAAAAGTGATGTGGATTTCGTTCATTCTTCCTTTGAGTTTTATAGAACGCACTGTGCTAAAAGGGAATATTTTTAATACATATGTATTACCAAAAATTGAATTATGAAACAACCTTTATGTTACTAATTAAATGCTTAAGTTTAGACAAATTGGACATATAATATTGAAGATTCTGATTATAAAGTTTTATTCTATTTATAAGTACATTTTTGCCATTATAAACCAAAAAGGATAAATTAGTAGAACAAACACAATAAAAATAAACATTAATAATCCTCATTTGCCTTTTGATTTACACACTTGGAATCTTCTCAGTCTTCTGTATGATCTTTGACCTTAACCTTGAAGCTCTACTTGTAAAATAGTTCACAGCATATTATAGACAATTGGAACAGCCTGCCATTCAAGCAAAGGAGTTGTGAATCTTTAATTGTTCATCGAACATATTCTTTTTGTACTTCTCTAATACTGATATATAGTCACAGTTGTATTAAAATTAATCATAATGTAAGTCATAATTCCCATTAATTAGTGATCTTTATGTACCTTTCTTGTAATTGAGAAAATGTAGCCCTAGTTTAGTTCCTTGTTACAGAAAAATTTGCCCTGAAAAGACTACATATATTTGAATTTTCATTCAAACTGTACACAAGTTGTTTATGTAAGTTTTGTAAAGTGAGCAAATAGTGACTATCCATGATTATATTCACTGAACTACATGAAGTCAAAGCAGAATATTCATTTCTGTGAATCCTGTGTTCTCAGAGCTTTATGGAGAGTCCTTTAATGCATCCTACTGGGAGGAGACTCTATTATTAATGCTTCGTGTATTAAAAACATTCTATCTTTGAGCTTTTAATAAATGACTATTAGTATAGCTTATAATTAAACATGGTTTTCCAAAAGTATTCCCAGTGCAAATTCTTCCTTTACATAGCCGTTTTGATTGATCCACACAGAAAGTATTACCAGTACATCTTTTTGTCTGGTAACGGTTTCATTAGCACCATTTCACAATCTTTTACTTTTAATCTATAAGGCTTTAATGTCAGAGAGGGAGATGGATATTACTGCTGCTATTGAAATATTAGGTTTAGACTAAGTGCGCTATAAAGTGATATGAGAAGTTCAAGGTGTCTCAGTCCTGACAGAATCTGCTCATTATTTAATTAGGCTCTGAAAGCTCTTAGCAGAAATTTCTGACCTTATGTGAAAATGTTTCTTGATCAAAAGGTACACATCACGGAAAGGTTCAGTTTTAAAAGTGCCTAATAGTACAAATATAATTCTGATATTTGGAAATTATAGTATCTGACAGGTCATGAGTCTTAAGATCATTTCCTCATCCTCTGGTTTTTCTCTGCTATAGTTCTACATCAGCTTATCTATTTTCCTGCTTATTTTCATGCTGTAAATTTTATAGTGGGATTCACAACTCTTTTTTTTTTTTTGAGAGAGAGAAAGAGCATGTATGTGCATGAATGGGGGAGAGGCAGAGGTAGAGAGAGAGATTGAGAGAGAGGGAATCCCAAGCAGGCTCCATGTCCAGTATGGGCCCTGATGCATGGCTCAACCTCACAACTGTGAGATCATGAGCTGAGCTAAAATCAAGAGTCAGACACTCAAACAACTGAGCCACCCAGGCACTTCTCATATCTAATTTATATATTTTTTCTTTAAACCCTCTAATTAATGTAAAAGACCCTTTATTTATAATCAGCCTAAATTCAGAAAATTATGCTCTTCTGAGGATATTGCAACATACACACTTGTTTTAAATGTGGAGAAATCTTAAATTTGAGAAATAGAGGTTGCCTCGTTAAAGTGCTCTGGCCCCAGTAATGGTGACTAGGAAGGGAGTGAGAAGGCACAGTCCTCATTTTCAGCTGTTTAGACTTTTTCATTTATTTCTTGTTAAAATAGCCAGGCATGATATAAAATAATAGTATATTGTAAATGGTCTAAAGAAATTCTAACGCTTAGGTAAAGTTAAGAGCTTTTATCCCCAGATTTTTACAGCTGTGCATCACAATTTAATCTTACCAGAGGACTTAAAGCTCAGGAGTAATTGTAGCTCTAGTTTACGATTTTAGGGTAGCTGATAATAGCATCTTCAGGTTTTTCAAGCAGTGTATTGCAGAGCTTAACTCAGCATAAGCTCTGAAGTCTGGCAGATGAATCTGAATCCTGTCTCTGCCATTCCTAAATGTGACCCAAGTCACAGAACCTATGGGAGCCTTGGTTTCCTCATGAGTGAAAAAGGCATGCTAGGCCCTTACTTTATAAAGTTATTGTGAGATGTAAATGATGATGTAAATGAGCTGCTGTGTATATGCCTTTAGCATGGTGCCTGGCCCATAGTAAATGTTCAATACAAGGTTAATATTACTACAGTGTTCTTTTCACTTGGGAAAATATCAACTAAGAGAAACTGTCCTGGTTGCCTTACTTTGTTTTTCTAAGCTCATTATCTCCTTTAACTAGTGGCTACACAGAAAAAGATGGCAGAGAGTGATGGTTCGAATCACTTATTTTTCTACAATACATCCTGCTTTCTGAATTTGGCCACATTTCCGTAATGAAGTAGATACTGCCTTGTGTGTCTGTGTGTGTCTTTGTGTTTACCTTGCACCCTTATTTACTTCTTGAAACAGATCCTTTCTTCCAGGACACAGGAATGGATGAGGAACTTAGTGTAGGACACTAGTAGGATTTTGCCCACTCCAGTCACAGGTTCTAAGGCAGGGATGGGAGCCCATGGCCCTGTGAAGTAAAATGAAAGTAAATCCCTGATATTTCTTAAATAGTGTATATTCCTATTATAATGATATGCTCAAAAATGCATACTGATTTTATAGTTTGTGTTTAATATAAATTTCTCCAAATTCTCTGATCAGTAACATAAATGTGCATTAAAAATTTGACTTTATGGGGGCGCCTGGGTGGCTTAGCTGGTTAAGCGGCCGACCTCGGCTCAGGTCACGATCTCACGATATGTGAGTTCGAGCCCCGCGTCGGGCTCTGTGCTGATGGCTCAGAGCCTGGAGCCTGCTTCAGATTCTGTATCTCCCTCTCTCTCTGCCCTTCCCCTGCTCATACTCTGTCTCTATGTCTTTCAAAAATAAATAAATGTTAAAAAAAATTAAAAAAAATTTGACTTTATGCATTTACCATTAAGTTTTAGAGTTCTCCAATGACAATACAATAGACATGCCACTCAACTTGCTTTAGAAAAGAGGTTTTGGTTATTTTCCAAAGTTCTATGTATCTAATAAAATATCTAGGCAGATGTATTAATATGAGTTTTCTAAGATTAATATTTTATTTGGTCTGAATACTTGTCTAACAGGTGGAGCTGGCCACCTATTAGAGGGACTATGGAGTCAGACGCCCAAACTCTGTTAAAACTTACTGTTCTGCTCTTGTGCTCTCCCTTCTACTGTGATTGGTGTTTGGGGATTTAGTCATTGACAGTCACATCTGAGAGATTTTTTGGCCAGATATGTAAAACCTTCTCTTTCTCTCCCCTCATCAATGGTTTAGTGTTCTAGGAATTTCCTGTTATTAATCTACCCAGATGACTTATCTCCCAACCTTCATCCTGACTCAGATTATGGACTTGGTCGGTGAGGCATTATGATTGGCCGAGTCATTCCTATAGCCTGGGACTTGGGGTCCGTTACATAAGATAGATAGGATCACCAAATATATTCTCAGACAGACATATAAACACAGCCAATAAAAACTTTACTCAGTTTAGGGCACTTGGGTTGAGCATCAGACTCTTGATTTCAGCTCAGGTCATGATCCTATGGTTATGGGCTCAAATCTCACATCAGGCTGAGCGTGGAGCCTGCTTAAAACTTTCTCTCTCTCTCTCTCTCCTATAGTTTACAGATGTGAAGAATTGAAGACAAGAATATATGTAACAGTTAGAATAATATCAATATCTCCACATTGGCTTGAATAGAGAGGTTAAGTAATTGAAGAATGAGTTTGGGAGTTTAAGAATATACCATAGGGGCGCCTGGGTGGCTCAGTCGGTTAAGCGGCTGACTTCAGCTCAGGTCATGATCTCGTGGTCTGTGAGTTCGAGCCCTGCATCAGGCTCTGTGTTGACAGCTCAGAGCCTGGAGCCTGCTTTGGATTCTTTGTCTCCCTCTTTCTCTGCCCCTCCCCCGCTTGTGTTCTGTTTCTCTCTCTCTCTCTCTCTCTCTCTCTCTCTCTCTCAACAATAAATAAACATTAAAAAATTTTAAAAGTTAAAGAAAAGAATACACCATAGAAAGTCTTGTTTATGGGGCTAAGAGATTTGAATATGCTGCTGAAAATCTTTGATATTCTCTGAGAACAAGTATTATAATATGAGCTATGTTTCAGTGCTATGTAGCTGGGATTTTTGTATGGATAGTAGGAGGCAGGTATTAGAGATGAAAAGATCTCTAGAATGTCATTTAAGTGGATTCAGGAAGAGATTAGAAGGTGATTACAATAGACTCAATATGAGTTAATGAGGATCATAACTGTGGGGAGAAGTCTCAAATGAGAGAATGACTGAGACGTTATCAAAGTATGTGAAGCAGGATTAGGTGGCTGTTACAGACGCAGGAAATCAATGGAGGGGTAGGAATAGAAATAATGAAGAAGTCTCTAAGACTGCAAACCTGGCTGATTACGAAGATTGTGCTGCTTTTATAAAAAAGAAAAATGGAAAACATAGGAAGAGAAACTGTTTACAGGAAAAAGAATAATGAGTTCATTTTTTGGCATATGGTATTTGAAGTTTAGGAAATGTCCAAAGGGCAGTAAACTCACGGTGCTAGAACTTCACAGAATGATCAGGTGTTAGACTGTGTGTGGAGGCACGGTGCTGTGATTATACATACACACATACATATATATTCTATGTGTATACATATGTGTAATATGTGTATATATAATATATGCATATACATACTATGTGTATAGATATGCATAATATGTGCGTGAGGGTAGGTGAATGTGAGTATATGTGTGTGTAGATAGAGAAAAGGGTATTTTGTGGGAACATTACTGAGTAGAGTTTATTGGGGTGTGACATTAGGAGACCATAAACCTCTTATTGCAAATAATGGTTAATTCATATAATTGGGGAAACCATACTAGAGATGATAATTGTTTTCTAAAATCTTACAGGCTATTAGTTGACAGAGAAATAAGATGACAATCTGGCAGGGCTGCAAGAGATTGTATTTTATTTCTTTTTTAATGTTCATTTATTTATTTTTGAACAAGAAAGAGAGTATGAGCAGGGGACGGGGAGAGAGAGAATCTCAAGAAGGCACCACACTGTCAGCACAGAGCCCGATGTGGAGCTTGAAGCCATGGACCATGAGATCAGGACCTGAGCTGAAATCAAGGGTCAGACAGTTAACCAGCTGAGCCACCCAGGTGCCCCAAGAGATTGTTTTTAATAGAGAAACTAAGATCCTATAATGCAAATCCAACAACATCCAGTTGTTAGGGATAATATTTTCACTTATATAAATGTTATAACTTACCATCCACTGAGGGCCAGATATCACACTAAATAGATTTGTATTAGTTTCCAATGGCTGCTGTAACAAATTACCACATCCTTTGTGGCTTAAAACAATGGAAACTTACTGTCTCACAGTTCTAGAGGCCTCAAGTCCAAATCACTTTTCTGGGCTGAGATCAAGGTGTCCAGGAACACCTGCCCCCAGACATTTTTGAGGAATATCTGTTGCTTGTCTCTTCCAGCTTCTGGTGGCTGCTGGCATTCCTTGATTTAATACCGCATCGTTTCAGTCTCTGACTTGATGGTCACACTGCTGCCCCTTTCTCTGTGTGTACTAAACATCCTTCCAACTCCCCCTTGTAAAAATACCTGTGATTGACTTAAGTTCTAATTGGATAATCCAGAATAATTTCACCATCTCAATATCCTGGACCACATCTGCAGAGACTTTGTCATACAGGGTAATATTTACAGGTTTCAGATATTTGGAACCTGATGTATTTTCTGGGGCCGCTTTTTAGCCCACTCTAAGGCTGTTTCTCACACATATTTTGACTTAAAGCAACTCTAGGAGGGAGGCACCATATTTTTAAAATATATTTTTTAAGTTTATTTATTTTGAGAGAGAGAGAGGAGAGGAACAGAGAAAGAGGGAGGAAGAGAAAATTCCACGCAAGCTCTGCACTGTCAACACAGGGCCCAATGTGGGGCTCGAACTCACGACCATGAGATCATGAACTGAGCCAAAACCAAGAGCCAGATGCTGAACTGACTGAGCAAGCCAGGCATCCCAGGGTACCATATTTTTAGTCCCTCTTAAGCAGGATACGACAATGATCTTGAACACACCCACAGCTACATATAGCTAGTAGGCATCAAAACTTCGCTTGAAACACAATTTTGCTATTTCCAAAAGTGGAGGTTTTTTTTTCTTTCTTTCTTTTACTGTCACACAACTTCACACTAAACTCTGCTGTGAGCCTATATGGTTCCATTTTCCTTTCACTGTAGTAATTCTGCACTAAGATAGGCACAGTTTTATGAATCTCAAAGTGAAAAGAGGTGGCACTCACATTAAATAGTATGGCAGCCACAAAACGTTCCATCTCGCTGACCATTGTTAGGAGCACTTGAAAGTACTTACAGGCAGGCAGGCACTCAAGACTGAAGAGATCTGACAAATAAAAATCCCCTCGACTGTGACTTTCTGCCTGCAATTGCTACTGCTTCTAGAATCCAAGAGTATTACCCTATTTTTTTTTTTTTTTGCCCCATCACAACCTCTTCTTTCCCTGTTGTCATCAAGAGTTTTTTCTCAAGCCTGAGGCAGCTGTTTAGTATTTATAACAGGCAAGGATAATGTACAGCCAGCATGGTTTTATGTTCATGTAAATGTGTGATCGCAGCACATCGTAAGTGTACCCCCAGCCTATATTTGCAGAGCGCCTTTCTTTCTCCTCCCAGGGCCATCGGATGTGTTGTCGATACAACGTCTCATTAATCCTTGCCAAGCACTGTGGAGGTGTTATGATCCACAGTTTATAGACGTGGAATAAGCAAGAGTAGACTTGTGTTCACAAATGTGAAAAACAGATAAATTATCCCTCTTATAAAGAACGTGACTCTGGAAAGGGAGGTCATTAGAAGGTGACCACCTAGGCAGGTGGAAAAACATTCCGACAATATCAGTTAATAAGGACTGGCAGACTTGGGGGTGAGAACCTGGATATAAACATGTGCTTAATGCCAGGATCCAAATAAGCCTAAGCATCTCAATGGAGATTTTTTTTGGGGGGGTAGGGTAGTTGAAGAGGGTTCATTTATTTATTTAAACACAAAAATGATGAATGTGTCACAGAACCCTAGCTCCCATGACTGAAATGTGGAGGGAAGTTTTAAATGCAGACCTCATACAAGGTGTCTGTAACCATTTCGCATGTGATAGGGCTTCCAAAAGGGCAAGTAAATATTTAGATGCAAGAATCCAGTACGATCACGTAAGTGATGTAGAATTCTTCTGCTGAGCAAAGGAGATAGATTTTCCTCATTATTTATGGTTCCCAAATTATTTCCCTTTAATAACCTCAAAGGAATAATATAGGAATCTTCCCAAAAGAAGATCTTGAGTAAGTAGAGAGACTGCAAGGTCCTTCTTAGAGCTCATTGCCAAAGGCTCACCTTCTCCTTTGTTTTGTGCTCATTTTTGTTACACCTGGTAAGCTTAGTTATACTTCAGTTTATCTTTTTTAGTTAAAAGAACACAAAACAAAAAGAAGTTCTTGGGGAATAAAATAATTCCTTATGTGCTTAGACATTCTTTTGTTGGTAATATTAATTTCATTTAATTCAATTCAACAAAGAGTTACTGAACTGGTATGAGCCCAGTCATAGGGGTGGTGCTTCAGGAAATAGAAAGATAGGAAATAAAGAATCTCTGTTACATAGTGACTAATGTAGTGTGTGTGTGTGTGTGTGTGTGTGTGTGTGTGTGTGTGTGTGTGTGTGTTGTGGGGCAGAGCACAGGGTTGAAAGTTAAAATTAGCATAGAAGTGACTATTATTTAAAACAAAATAGGCTGCGTACTTTGAGATAGATTCAGACAAACAGCTCGGGGTCATTAAGAGAGCAAGAAATTAAATCCAAATGTGAGAATGGGAGGTTTTATGCTGAAAACATCATTTGGAGCAGGCTCTGAAGGGTATGGAGCAAAGAAGGAATACAGTCCAGCCAAAGGGGGAGGAAAACCAGCATTAATAAAGCAAGGCAGTTGCTAGACGCAAGAAGTATATTTTGGCTGCTATCTGGGGAGCACTACAAGATGGGCAGGGATAATCAGTTGGGTCACACTGAGGACAACCCTCAGTGTCACACTGTGGTATTCAAGTTTCATTCTGTCTGCAGAATGAACTATTTAGAAGGTATTGTACAAATGAGATACTTGATGAAATTAGATTTCAGGAATATTTATTCAGCAATGATGCAAAAATTGTTCAAAGTGGGACCAAAGTGACATCAGAGAACTGGTTATAAGATACACAGTAAGGAGTGATGAGAAACTTGTTATAAATTGTGGAAATGGGAGCAGAAAGGAAGGAATTGATTCAGGCGCCACTGTAAGGGTAGAATTAACAAGACCTGGAAGTAATGGGAAATAAACAATGAATCCATTGGGTAGCCAAAGTCACCTGAGGTACCATCTACAGAAATAACTAATAGGAGGGCACAGATGTACAGAATTGAAGGACGGCAATAGGTCTCTTTTGAAAACCTTCTCAAGTATATGTTCAATTAAACATATAATTTCTCCCACACTTTTTTCCCTAATCCTACATTACATTTGCTTATTCACTTTATTAGTACATTTGGTTCCACGACAAAACAAATCAGTTCCTGAACTGAGTGATACAAAAACACAGAAGACACAGTCCCTGCCTTTGTGGAAACTAAACCCATTTTGAGGAAGAGAGGACACCAGCTGTGTGACTTTGAGACAGATATTTGTATGGGGTTGACACAAGCTTTCTTAACACTCAGTGGTCATCTTGGTGAATATTTAGGAACCTAAAAGTTAGTGAATGCTCAATTGGTAATGAATGATATAGTCAGTAGTAGATACTGTAGAAATTCAGAGAAGTGAAGATCATTTTGTTAATTTGCTAAAGCAATTACTCTGATTGAGGCTTCGTAATAGGCTAGAAAGGAAGTTTCCACCTTCAAGGCATTCATAAGTTAGGACCGGGAGACACACTGTAAATATATAAGTACAGTAAAAAGTTAACAGGTGCAGGATGGATCAGAAGAATGGACTAGTGACTAATCATATCAGGATGTAAAAACGATTACCACAGTATGTTTATCTTTTCAAATTGCACTTCTTTTATTTTCTCTGTATTCCCCTTCATTCATAAATAGGGCTAAGTAATGACAGTAGCGACTACAGAAAATATAAAGAAATGCGTTTAATTTTTCTCATGTAGAAACTAATTTTTATTTTTTCAAATATCCCTTTACTATTGACTCTTGGGTTTCAGATGAAACCAACTCCTGTGTGAACTCTAAGTGTCAATAAAGTGTGAGAATTTAACTGATGAATTAAAAAACATGCCCACTCCTTAGTTCACTCCAATCACAATGTAATGCTGCTCCCTCCTTCCTGTCCTAGTCAAACTTCAGTTACAGCTGCGTTACTGTCAGCCTAGGCCAGACCTACTTGTGTGTGTGTGGGTGTGTGTGTGTATGTGTGTGTGTGTGTCCTTCCTCTTGTAACTAACACTATGCCTGGTACACAGTAGGTGTTCAACAAATGTTTTGCAAATCAAAATGGAGCTTTTTCCCTTTTGATTCAACCACTTAATACTTAGAGACATGTGGTGCTAATATTTAAGATGGATTAGTTCATTCTGTTCAAGTACCACATAACCATTCACACACCATTGGATTTAGTACTATTAAAGGGTAATTTCCCTTCTGGGAATTGTGCCGGTTGCAGATATATTTTACATATTCCTTCTTTTTTATCATCACTAGGCAGGTAAAGAGATTAAAATAAATTTTTTTCTCAAGTGTGCAGCCATACACAGAGACTGCCTTTGGAAATGCCTGTGTATCCCAAAAAAAAATTTATATATATATATACACACACAGAATCCCTCTTACTAAACATACCCATGCCCAGAAGTACCCAGAAGTCACTTGTCTTTTTTAAAGATGTAAATATTAACATTTAATTTCTGTACTACACCAGCCACCCAAACGACTTAGACAAGCTGCAATTTCCATCCTTTTGTATCAGTGCAATAAAACTCAATGGAATTAATCGAAAGCCCTGTTTTGCCCAATGTTACAATTCCGGCCCATTGTGATACTTTCAATTTGTTTTATTTTGTTTAATGTGATGTTTTTACTACTGCCTTTAATTCACACATCTTAATAACTTAAAAGAGAGCTTTTGTGTTTTATTATCTCAAATAAATTCCTTTTCAGACATGAAAATTTAATACTTCATAGCCTCTCTTGTGGGGAACTTCACGGCACATTGTTTCCACATACGTTATCTCCTTTCTGATGATTGCCCTGTGCCTAGGTATTGCTACTCTTACTTCATTTTTACTGGACAAAAAACTGAGACCTGAAGAGGCTGGAAGACACCTGCCCCTCATGTGTTCATAGGCAGCCGATATAGAGCCAGAGTTCGAGTGGAAGTATTTGGGTTCTTCTGTTTGCCCTCTCAATAGTCAGATAAACAAACAGACCACACTATGGCCAGATAACATGGGATGTTTTTGCCGAGTCATAGTAATTAACATTTTGGGCATTTATACAATGCAGGTCCCTCCTAAGTGCTTTACATGTGTTAGTTCGTTTAATCCCTGCCACAACTCTGAGAAGTTTAAACATAAGGAACCAGGGGCTCCTGGGTGGCTCAGTTGGTTAAGCACCGACTTTGGCTCAGGTCATGATCTCATGGTTTGTGAGTTCAAGCCCCGTGCAGGGCTCTGTGCTGACAGCTCAGAGCCTGGAGCCTGCTTCTTTCTGTCAAAAGTAAATGAACATTAAAAAAAAAAAATTAAACATAAGGAACCAGAGGCCCAAAGAAACTCACCCAAGGAAAACACTCCTGGTAAGTTGTTGACCTAGGACGTGAACCCCGCCAGTCGCCTTACATGTCATTCTCATTGGTGTTTTTCCATGACAGGGACAGAGTTAATGAAACAAAAAAACTAAACTAGTAATGCCTTCTAAACTGCACTTCCTATCAGCAAACTTAGAGAAAGTTATCCTTGAACTCTGCACTGCTGTGAAAGTGCTTCAGTGAAAATTGAATTTGTTTCCACATTTTAAGAGGTAATTTTTATTAATGGTAACTTTTTAGTGTTATATATTAAAATCTGATTTGAATTTTATTGCCTGGAAAGTCTCTTCCTATTCTTTATATAATTTAGAATTACTGAACATTATAGCATAAAGGAACGTGGGAGGCAACCCCAACATTTTAACCAACAAAAATCAAATTTTAGGGGCGCCTGGGTGGCTCAGTCGGTTAAGCGGCCGACTTCGGCTCAGGTCACGATCTCACAGTCTGTGAGTTCGAGCCCCACATCGGGCTCTGTGCTGATGGCTCATCAGAGCCTGGAGCCTGCTTCGGATTCTGTGTCTCCCTCTCTCTCTGCCCTTCCCCTGCTCATACTCTATCTCTATGTCTCTCAAAAATAAATAAACGTTAAAAAAAATTTAAAAAAAAAAAAAATTTTAGAGAGGCTGCATGATGAACACAAAACACTTTCTTAGAGTGACTTAGCCAAGCTCAAAGGCAGAACTTCCAAGGCCATTCCCACACCAAAGAAAAACATGAGTATAATAAATGAAGATAATGTGTGTGAGCATGTGTGCACATGTTGTACACTAACAGTTCCTTAAAAATAATAATTGAAAAATAATAATTGTGGAGAGGCATGCATGACCTAGTTAGCTGGCTTGCAAGTGTCTAGATGTAAATCCTAGTCTATTTAATGTCAAATATCCAAATGAAAAGATTTAATTGTCCAAATACTTTTGGGAAAGTTTCTAGGTATATTTATGTATTGGATACTTTTAAACAATTAACCCCTGGGGTGCCCTGGGTGGCTCAGTCGGTTAAGTGTCCAACTTCGGCTCGGGTCATGATCTCACAGTCTGTGAGTTCGAGCCCCGCGTCGGGCTCTGTGCTGACAGCTCAGAGCCTGGAGCCTGCTTCAGATTCTGTGTCTCCCTCTCTCTCTCTGACCCTCCCCCACTCATGCTTTGTCTCTCCTGCTCTCAAAAATAATTAAAAATATTTTTAAAAGTCCTTTAAATAATTAACTCCTTTTAAAGGTTAAATCTTAAAGAAGTAAAAGATTTGCTTATTCATTGATTTATTGTTTATTCTAATAATTACTGGTGAACTTATTTATGGAAGAAAGCTCACCAAATCACATTTCGTTTGCTTTTCTTAAAATAAATCTGATTGGTTCTTCAACTCAGAGAGCAAAATGCTTTTGGGAAGGTCATTTAGTTATATATTTTATCCTATTACTAGTTGAAGAGACACAGAGAAGTTTCTGAGACACGTGCTGTTCCCATATATGCAGGACTTAGAGCTATTTAAATTATTTTTCATTTTGTACTTAAGGTGTTTTACATGGCTTTGGATCATTAAATGAAATGAAGTAAAATGAAAGTTTTAAATTATCCCTGGAGGGTGTTGTATGGAAACCAATTTGACAATAAATTATATTAAAAATAAATATAAAGAAAGAAAGAAGAAGAATCCCTGGAAGTCTAAAATGAGCAGGTATTCCCAAGAAACCTAAGCAACTTGGGGCACTCGAGTGCCTCAGTCAGTTAAGCGTCTGACTTCGGCTCAGGTCGTGATCTCGCAGTTTGTGAGTTTGAGCCCCGCGTGTGGTTTTGTGCTGACAGCTCAGAGCCTGGAGCCTGCTTCAGATTCTGTGTCCCTCTCTCTCTGCCCCTCCTCTGCTCACGTTTTGTCTCTCTCAAAAATAAACAAACATTAAATTTTTTTAAAAAGCAAGCAATTAGAATAAATCATTATTTCCTCTGAATTTATTTATTTTTTCTTAAATTTCATGTCATAAAAAAACCTATAAATCATTGTTACTTTATCTTAGCCCCAATTTGAATCCATTAAGTTGTCAGTAATTACTTAAAGTATGCTTAATCAAATAGCAATAATAATAATACATAATATGATATGCTTTATCAAAAACGCTGACATCAGTTAAAAGGAGACTATTTGTCACTCCCATTGATTTATACAGAGAACTGTCATAGTATTCTGTACATTCAAAAGCGTGGACAAAATAAAGTTAAGCACTTTCCTTTAAGTCATAATATAAACATCCAAGCCACTGTGGTCTGCTGATGTGAGCCCACATTGCCTAAAGATAGCTTATGAAATAGGAGGAATGAAAAATGCAAGTGTATATTTGTTTCTGGTTTATATCTGTACCTATTCAAAGCTCTTAAAAAAAGAAGTTCCTAAGAGAAATTCAGTTTCCTACTTCAGAGGAAGTAAAGTTTAATTTCAGAGTTTAAAGTTTATAGTGGGAGATATTTTAGAGTGTCCATGCATTTCAAACATTGAATGTTATAAAATAACATAAAATAGACTTCAAGCTTCGAGATCTGAACACGGTGCCTGGAATATAGTGATAACTCAGTAGAACTCCATTGGCCAACTCATTAATGCCTTCTTTAAAGAAGTCTTCCTGGATGTTCTGTCTTATCCTAGAAGAGTACTTCATTTGCAACATACATATGTTGCATCTGTTGTATTGTGAGGTTTCTGTATACGTCTGTGTGTATACTGGAAAGACAGGGAGGAAGCTAATTTCCATGAATAAATTGTAATGCCGTTAGGCATAATAATTGTTTGTAATATATTTAGCTAACACGTGGACTTTATATAACTCTGTACCCTCCCTAGCATATGTCATTAAGCATCTTTCTTCCAGTGAATCAAAACGGAATGAAGCATTTTCTCTGATGGTACCTACTACCCTTTATTTGTGCTGTTTTCCACTCTGATGTTATTACTTTTCTGCTTTGGTGTCTTTATCAAATGGTCTATTCCCCCGCCTCTTAACAGAAAATGATTTCTCATCATTCAATTATCCTTCGATATAAATTGGTTTTCCCAGGTATTTGCAGTTAATCCTTTAGTCATTATTGGGAATGAAATGATAGATTCTTCTGTAGGGATTTCTGGTTAAAGTAATGCAGAGATTGACAGAAAGGGTAGAGAGCATTCATTTATATCCTGTTTTGGAGTGGCCTGGTGGGCATCATGCTAGCTTGAGGTCACACTCACCTGTAAAAATAGTTATATAAATAGATGCTGCACCTCCCCCACCACCAGAGCTCCACGTAAACTCACATATACAAACCCTTCAGCAACTCAAAATCTCCAGAGATGGCCTGGAACAACTTCACATTAGAAAAAAAAATCACAATGATACACTCTCATTGTTGAGATTTATTGTACTAGACTCCTCTGTATGGTATGGTATTTCTTTTAATCTCAAAATAACCCTATGAGGAAAGTACTGCTACCCCATTTTAAAGATAAGAAAATCGAAGCTTAGCAGAGCTACATATCTTGCTCCAGGCCACAGGACTATTTGCCAGAGAACTAGAATTTGATTCCAGGTCACTAGGACTTTAAACCCATTTACTTTTCAATATCATTACCAGTAAAATCTGGTGTCACTAAAACACTGATCCTATAAGTAACACTGGAGAAGATGGTTAGTGCCAGTGTGGGTCTAATGGTCAGAGTCTCAGATGATGGAGAAAGGATATCCAGTTGGGTAATTTTTAAAAAGTTAAATGTTGGCAGTGTACAACAGAGCGGCAATACACTCATGCCAATTACAGTGGACATGGTTAACACTTGTCGGCCTGAAGATGTGAGCCTCTGTTTAACAGAATATGAAAGAGGGGTGGCAGAGGGAGGGAGGGAGGGGGAAAGTGGAGAGAGATGCCAGATAGGGTTATGCCTTTTAGTCCAGGGATGCAGCCCGATCACAGAAATCCCTGGGCGGGGGGGGGGGGGGGGGGGGGGGAACCATCCCTGGTATGGTCTCTCCAGTCTTTGTCACTGGCTGAATCCAACTGAGCACCAGAAGGCAAGGGAGCCTGAGACATAGTTTGTGCCCATCAGCCACAATGAACAGAGGGACAGAGGAATGTTCAGAATGAACCCGAATAAGGCAATAAGGAATGTTACAAGTGTATCTCCTCTGTCTCCATCCCTCAGATCCACTACCGTTCTCTCTTAGCATAAAAAAAAAATGGCAGAGGCTTAAAAAAAACAAACACAACTGTTCAGTTTCTGTGTTCTTTAATCAGTGGTTGCAATGCTCTTGAAATGTATTAGTGTGTTTTCTTAGTAAGCATTCATAAGAATCAGCATTTCTTGTACTTTTACTATATTGCAGACAAAGGAAGTATAAAATATTAGTTAAAACCTTCCCTCAAATAAGTACATATTCTTTAAGGGTTTCTGTTTGTTTGTTTGTTTTTGGTTATGTCAATTGTGATACAGTTTACCTACCAAAAGATACTCATTTTAGTTATACAAATCTGTCAGCTTTCACAAATGCCTACAGTCCTATAACACTATAGTCAAGGTATAGGATATTTCCATCATTCCAAAATGTTCTTAAGTATTTTTAATCTTTAATCCTACCCAACTTGAACTTTACCTACTCAAATGCTCAGTATCCTCTTTTGTTTCTTCTGATTTTAAATAGGAAAAGTGGCAATGACACCCAATAACATGTTGCACATAGTAGATGCTTTCTATTAAAAGCAAAAAGATGGCTTTTATGAAGAGTATTTTGTTTCATAAAAGTTTGTTTGTTTCCTCATTTTTCTGAGTAGTATATTCATGTTGCTTATGAACTCATTTAATTATAGTAGACTGAGGAAAGGTTCATAATCTTGGCTACAGGTTTAAATCACCTGGATCTATTAAATAGGCCGATGGCCAGTAAACTAGGTGGCATCTCATTAAACTAGGATGTCTGGGGTTGACACCAATGCATCGGTAATCTAAGATTTCCAGGTAATTCTATATATGGCCCATGTTGAGACCCTATAGATTAGACCAGTTGTTCTCAACTCTGGCTGCACAGCTGAATCTTCTGGGCAGTTTTGCTTAAAAAATACTGATGCCTTTCCACACTCCCCATTCTGATACAACATGTCTACAAAAGTTGATTACAAGAGAAAAATAAGATTTGAATAACCTATTTCTCAATGGTTGGGCTTTAGTTAATCAAGGTTTTATTATAGTTCTGGGTATCTGGTAGTGTTCAAAAAATGTTAAATGGAGGTTCTAATCTCACAGCAGAGTCAGGAAGAATAAAATACGCCCCCTCTTGGAAATAAACTGTTTGCGTATTTGAAATAATTATCTTGGCAAACTATCACTTTCTGAAAATTGTCCTCATAGGTAATTTACCTCAAATGGTAAGCCTTGTATTTTAAGAAAATACTATATTTCCACCGTATTTTTCACCATAATAATAGGCACCTATATATCTTACAATACTTTCATAATCCTCTTCAAGGAAATATAGGAAACAAGATTAAGAGACTGAGGATAAGATTTGAACCAATCTCCCGCTTGGAACATAAAAGATGCTGTTGCACCCCTGGCCTCCAAGAATACGGCTACTTTGTAAAATAGAGCAATGGCACTTTCTGCTTTTATAATGGCAAAATATATACACAAAGACTCCTAGCTCAATAATTAGAACCGAAATGAACTAAGTGGCTACTGAAACAGTAGTGGACTAACAAAATATTTACATATGATATCTGGTTAGATTTCAGGATCTAGTAACTAAAAATAACAAAAATCTTTTTAGCATAAAGTTATTGATGAGCTATTTCTCATTTGAGAAAACCTCCTACACTTGATCATATAAATAATAAACCAGGATGCTGCATGTTTCAAGGTGCGATACTAGAGCTAGGTGTTGTAATCAATTCCTCGAATGTAAACAAATACAACATAGAACGTTTTTAAAGATAAACATTTTTGGTTTAAAATTTTAAAAATATAAAGCTTATCTAATTTAACCTTCCCACTTCTTATTTAATTGTTCTACTTGCTTTTTTTTTTTTTTCCTTTCTTCTCATTTTAGGACCACCTCAGAAGATAGTGTCACCGAAACAAGAACACGAAGATAGAAAACATGACAAAGTCACAGATAAAGGGAGTGAAAGTGGGACTTCCTGTAATGAGCTCTCCACTTCCAGCTGTGATAGCCACTCGGAGGCGAGCACTCCCCAGGACAACCCACCCAATGCCCAGCAGGCGACAGCTCACCAACCCAACACCTTAACCTTGGATCGCCCTTCCAAAAAAGCACCTGTGCAATGGATGCCCCCACCCGACAAACGCAGAAATAGTGAACTCTTTCAGACACTCATCAGCAAGTCCCGGGAAACAAATCTATCCAAAAAGAAAGTCTGTGAGAAGCTAAGTGTGGAAGAAGAAATGAAAAAGTGTATTCAGGATTTTAAAAAAATCCACATTCCAGATTATTTTCCAGAGCGCAAACGCCAGTGGCAATCTGAACTTTTGCAGAAGTACGGGTTATAGTAGTCGTCACATTCCTGCAGTATTTCAGTGACATTCGATGACAGTACGGTGTTACCACCTGACTATACCCTAACAACAGTCAGCGTGATTCTTGCTGCTCTTCCTTTTTGTGAACAGTGGATGTGGGACAGTATTTTCTTTCATTCTTTTTGTTGTTGTTGTTGTTTTTAGAAATATGATTTTGAAAAAAAGAAAAAAAAACAAATGTGTAATCAAAATGGCATATCTGATTCAAACTATTTTGCAAGAATGAAAGTAAAATTGTGCATGATCAAGAAGATTAGAATCTTGATTTCTGAACTGTGGCCAACTGGATATGTTTGTCATTTTGCGACTCACCGAAAACAAATCATCATACCACTCCAACTGAAATGACGATATAGATGAAGCAACATCAAGTAAAATGTTAGATGATGGTTTGGGGACCCAAATCCAAAACTGTTTAAATGTTAATGCAGTAAAAACAAGTATTATTTTTGCATGAACACAATGTTACAAATAAATCACATGACATAGGGAAGATCTGTTTGTTGCTTGGAAAGAAATAAAATTACAAAAAAATAAAGCAAAAAAATGTTTCAGGCAAAGCCTATAAATGTAAACTGTCTAAGAGATTGATTTTATTTGTTCTGGATCTGTGACTTTTTTGTGTATGTGTATGGTGTTCTGTATGTTAAGATGGTGTAAATACGCCTTATGCTGTTGTGTTATGGCACTGACATCCAACTATTAACGCTAGTCATGATTATTTCTGTGAAATGAGTCCTTACATCAGGCTGTGAAAATTGGTATAATTATGCTCTGAAAGATCCTATTATCATGTTAATCAAAATAATTGAGGGAAATGGTAAAAAGCTTTATGTATTTATTAAAAAAAGGAAATATATTGGAATTCCTCGGTTTCTATTGACTCTTCTTTGAAAATACTCAATTGTCACATTGTCTTCAATGTTCCTTTAAAATCTCAAGCTGGAGAATGATTTTTTTAAATGTAATGTCGACAGGTTAGAGTTTTAACATAAATCAAAATGGAGTCCAATCCAGATAGCCCTGGGATTGATTAATAAACCTTTAACCCGCAAGAGAAAAAGACTTCATTTAAGAATGCACTAAAATTTTATTTTAGCTGACAACCAGATTGAAAGCTTCCCCCAAAACAATTGGGAAGTTACCACTTACAAATTAAGAGACAAAAATGTTAATAGCAAGCTGAAAGGTCAGCCTGAATGACAAGAGATTTCTTTCTGATTGCATATGTGGAAATAAGCTGTCTTATCATAGGCCACACAGTTTTGCCTCACCATCTCTACAGAAAGAAATACATGATATCATGAAATTTTACTAAAGAAGAGGATGAGAAAGGTAAAAATATCTTCAAGAATTATCGAGCTCATCTCCTCTGTGGTTAGTTTATACAAGCTGAGCAGCCCTTGTGGTATTATTTCTTTAGTATAATATAGGGAGATAAGCTGTATTGACTTCAAATTCTTTGATCTACGTACATCTTTTTAATATATTCTTAGATTTCATACTTATTATTTTTAAACAAAATACCACCTACAGTGGACTACTGAAGAAAATCCGGATATATGATTGACATTGAATTACCTATCAGGCTTTAGAGAAAGAGTTACTCTCCAATTCTGCATTTCATTTTGGGAAGGTTGGGAGTCCTGCCGCGGCTCGATGTAGCTGCAACATGCTGGTTAAATGAATAAAGCTTCGTGGTCAGGTTGCCACAGTTTAAAATTGTTAGTGTTTGTTTATTTTTGAGAGACGAGAGAGACAGAGTGCAAGCAGGGGAGGGACAGAAAGGGAGTGAAACACAGAATCCAAAGCAGTCTCCAGGCTCTGAACTCCGAGCTGTCAAAATGGAGCCCAATGCAGTGGTTGAACCCACAACCCATGAGATCATGACCTGAGCTGAAGTCAGATGCCCAACTGACTGAGCCGCTCAGGTGCCCCTACATTGCCACAGTTTAAAAATCCCACCTCTACCATTTATGACCTGTGTGAACTTGGAGATAATAGAGATGATATTAATGTCATAGAAAAGATTTACCTGAAGTAATTGAAGAAAAGCATCACCACCACTTCTGGAGATTGAGGGAAAAGGAGAAGTGGTAATCTTTCTAGAACCCAGGAACCAAGGCTATCAGATGGGAAATTTGGAAAAGACAAGAATAAGTTGTCCAGTAACAACCTAAGTCACTAAAGAATCACAATCACTTCCCATAATGCCTCCCAAAACAAAAATAGAGGAAGAAATTATCTTAGCTTCCCACATTCCAATATCATATGTTCTCCATTGTTCCAATATAAGTGGAAGCCAGTTGGCAAAGGAACATATGAAATGTAATTTATAAAGGTTATCACAAAGGCGGCCCCTTGTGATACAAAGGCCAGCAGTGGAGAGCAGGGAATAGAGTTGAAAAACACCTCGCACCCTGCTCTATTTTTTTCCAAACATAGAACTTCAAATAGAATTGCAATGACAAGAACTTAGTAAATGTGGACTATTTCAGATCTTCTTATCTCGATGTCACAAGAGAAGTGATGCCAATAAGAGGTCTATCCTTTCAGTCCTTAGTAAATCAGAACCCATGTCAATAATAGTCTACTTAACACTTACTATACACCAAGTTGCTCAAAGGTTAGCGATACATTCAAGAAATATGAATTACCAGTCATTGTCTTTGGAAGATGCTCTGATTCTTCCAAACCATTATGCTTTCTCCAGAGGCTAGAATCTGGCTAGCCCCAGTAGGGGTTCCAAGGGTATCAAAGAAGGCAGCTAGAATGGGGACACTTCCCTAAAGAAAAGGGACTCCAGACTTGAAGATGAGTTGGGCTAAAACTGGTATATAAATCTCCTTTAACAAAGAATCAAGAGATAAAATCTGAAGAATCACCCAAGTACTGGAAGCTGGTGCTGAAGTTGAGTATTTATGGAGAATAAATGTATTTTGGAACTCACATATACACTTTTTGAATATTTTATGGAATTCACATGGTATACCTTTTGTTTGATATAGACACTCAACTTGTGACCTGATATCTTATTGTTGTCATTTTAAAAGGAAACATATTGAATGCTAAGATGAGAAAAGGAAATAAAAATTAATTGTGAGATTTTCAATTTTGGAAAAATGGACTAGACATACTTTTCCCTATTCTGCCCACTAAGTACAACTAAAAACGTTAGACATTATATATAAACACATTTAAGAGGCTCTGAAAGCCTGAGAGAAGAAGGAAGGCTATATAAGGATATTGGGACTCAGAAAATAACAGGGTGATGAATTCCTGGGTTTTATTTTTGCTTCAGATATCCCAGTCTTGGAGCTGAAGAAGCACCTAGCACCCCAGAAATGGTAACAGGTGCAGAAACACACACACACACACACAACACACACACACACACTCACAATCCTGCTCTCTCTAGCCACAGTGCTAGGAAAGGGATAGCCTAGCAACTTAGCAAAACAGAAAACTTTTAGATAATAACTATTGTGCCTTTTCTGGTTGCAGCTAAATTGACATAATTGCATTACACAACTTTAAGGATCCCCACTTTTTAAAAGACTTTTTTAGAGCAGTTTTAGGTTCATAGCAAAATGGAGAAGGTACAGAGACTTCCCCCATACTCCCTACTCCCACACATTCCTAACCTCCTCCATTACCAACATCCTCCATCAGACTAGTACATCTGTTGCAACTGATGAACCTACATGGACACATCTAATCTTTTTAACTATCTACATTGTCTTTCCCTTAACAGAATGTTACACAGTCAGACTCATATAGTACATAGACTTTTCAGATTAGCTTCTTTAAGTTAGTAATATGCATTTATGTCTCCTCCATGTCATTTTGACTCATTAGCTCATTTCTTTTTAGTTCTATATTAATTATAGTCCACTCTCCGGATGTCCTACAGTTTATCCATTCACCTACTGAAGGACAGCATTGTCAGCTTCCAAGTTACGGCAGTTATGAATTAAAATGCTGTAAACTTCCATGAACAGGTTTTTTTGGGGGACATAAGTTTTCAGCTCCTTTGGGTAAATACAAAGGAGGGTGATTGCTGGATTGTACGGTAAAGGCATATTTGCTTTTGTAAAGGATCCACCAGATCTGAAGTAGCTGTACCATTTTGCATTTCTATCGATCGTGAATAAGAGTTCCTTTTGCTTCACATCCTCACTAGCATTTGGTATTGTCAGTGTTCCAGATTTGGGCCATTCTAATAGCTTTGTAGTAGTGTCTCATTGTTGTTTTAATTTGCATTTCCCTAATGACATGTTGTGTGAAACATCTTGTCATATGCTTTTTTTTTTTTTTTTTTTTTTGCCACCTGCATAACTTCTATGGTGAGATGTCTGTTAAGGTCATTGTCCCAGTTTTTAATCAGACTTTTTGTTTTTTTGATTTTTATTGTCAAATTTTAAGAGGTCTTTGTAGGTTTTGGATAGCAGTCCTTTATCAGATATTTCTTTTATGAATATTTTTCCTAGTCTGTGGCTCGTGTGATCATTCTCTTGACATTGCCTTTCACAGAGCAGAAGTTTTAAATTTTTAAAATATTTTGACAAAATCTAGCTTATCAACCTATCTTTCAAGGCTGGTGTGTTTGGTGTTGTATCTAAAAAGTCATTACCATACCTAAGGTCATCAGGTTTTCGTCTGTGTTATCTCCTGTCCAGGAGACTTGTCATTTTTCATTCTATATTTAGATCTGTGATCCATGGTTTTTTGTCTGAGATTCATTTTGATTTAATTTTTGTTAAGGGTACGAGATTCGTTTTTTATACGTGGTCCCCCAGTTGTTTCAGGACTGTTTGCTTCATTGCATTTCCTTTCTTTTATCAAAGATCATTTGACTATATTTATATAGGTCTACTTTATTCCATTGATCTATTTATCTGCTTTTTCACCAATACCACACTGTCTTTTTTTTAGTTTTATTTTATAATGTTTATTTCTTTTTGAGAGAGAGAGACAGTGAGAGAGTGAGTGGGGGAGGGACAGACAGAGAGGGAGACACAGATCTGAAGCAGGCTTCAGGCTCTGAGCTGTCAGCACAGAGCCCAACACAGGGCTTGAACTCACAAACTGTGAGATCATGACCTGAGCCGAAGTCAGACCCTCTACTGACTGAGACACACAGATGCCCAAATACCACACTGTCTTGATTACTATAGTTTATAGTAAGTCTTAAAGTTGGATAATGTCAGTCCTTTTTGTTCTTCTACAAAATTGTGTTGGCTATTGGGTCTTTTGCCTCTCAATATAAACTTTAGAAAGAGTTTGTTGATATCCACCAAAAAAAAAAAACTTTATGGGATTTTTCTTGGTATTATGTTCAATTTACAGATCAAGCTGGGAAGAACGGACATCTTGGCAATATTGAGTCTTCTATCCATGAACGTGGGATATCTCCTTCAATATACATTTTTTTTAATTTGAGAGAGAGACAGCATGTGGTTGGGAGAGGGGCAGAGGAAGAGAGAAACAGAGTGAGAGAGAGAGAAAGGGAAAGAGAGAGAGTGAGAGATAAAATGAATCTTAAGCTGGCTCCACTCTCAGTGCAGATCTGACTTGGTGCTTGATCCTATGACCCTGGGATCATGACCTGAACTGAAATCAATAGTCAGATGCTCAATCATCTGAGCCACCCAGGCACCCTGGATTATCTATTTGTTTAGCTCTTATTAATTTAATTGATCATATTTTTGTAGTTTTTTATAGATTTTGTACCAATTTTGTTAGTTTTATATTTAAGCACTTAATTTTGGGATGCCTAATGTAAATTGTAGTGTGTTTTTAATTTCAAGTTCCATTTGTCCATGACTGGCATATCAGAGCCCTCCACTTTTTGAAGAATAAAATCCAAACACTTTAGTATCACATTATAGGCCCTCAGTAAAGTGGTTTCATATCCGCTTACTTTCTTGGGCAACGAAGCACCTCCAAACTTAACAACTTAAAAATAATAACCATTTATCAACTCACAATTCTGAGGATTGACAGTTTGTGCTGAAATCAACTGAGCTGTTCCTCCACTAATATCACATGGCTTACTCACCTGGACAATTTACTGGTAATTGTCAGTTGCTAGCTAATCTATAATGACCACACTTCATATCTGGCCTTTGACAGGCTTCAAGCAGAGTGCCTCAGTTCTCTACATATCCTTTCCAGTAGTCTGGCTCACATTTATTCACACGAAGCCAGAGCTTATAAGGCCTCTGGAAGTCAAGCTCCAAACTCATTCAAGATCATTTCCCCTGCATTCTGTTGGTCAAAGCAAGTCTTCTCAAATTCAAGGGACACCTCTTCATGAAAGGAACAACAAGGAGTTTCTGCCCATTTGTAATCTACTGGGGATCCAATCTATCCTTTCCAGATTCACGTCTAGAAGCAAACCCTCCATACGGGTTACTAGTAATTTGCTCAAAGTAAAAATCATCACCCCCCCCACACACACACACCCATACACACATACAAACTTCATTCACACTTGAAATCTTACATATATTACATGTTTCGGTACCAATGACAGCTAGTCTCCAAAGCTTTCCTTAATCCCCCAAAACAGAATTTTTAATCATTTCATTTTCAGATATCTTAGACTATTTAAAAAATACCCTGACTTGATGTAAGTATTATGTTTCATAATATGAAAGAGTAACAATATACGTTTGTATTTCCCATTAGTTTGAAAGATTTTTCATGTAGGTTAAGATCTTACTTTTCTTTGAATAAGAGGAAACAATGAGTAGACAGTTTCTAGCACACAATGGTTACTAATAATTTTGGCAAAGGAATAAACACACTTTTCAAGGTAAGGATCTCTTCAGCGATTCACTATCGACACTACTGCCTCGGTATCTGCTGAAAGCTAGTTTATGATGTTTTCAGGCCAAATCATACTCACTGGTTCTCACTAATCCCTCACAGAGAGATTAATCAAACTAGTATTTTAAAATATTTCAGTTTGTTCCAATTTGGATGAGTGTGATTTTAGCATCTCCTACTGGAGCTTCAGCAACTAGGCCTTAAAATTACTTCTCCACAGGGTCTCCTTCCTGTTTAGCACATAATAAACAAAACCCGTGACTGCGTATATTGGTGTTTTTTTAGTTTAAGTTAGTTAAGCAAATATTATGAAAGAATAGTTATGTTATAATAGTTTTAAAAGGATGCAGTTTGGAAGGGTTTCCTAGAAAGCCCTTAAACATTAAATCTATTTTCTTCATAAGTATTCTCCCTGCCCATTATGTAGTCCTAAAAACTTGAAGCATAACATAACATAGGTTAAAAGTATCCCACAACCATAGGGTCGAAAGAATCTTAAAAGTCATGTACATTTTCAATACAAATGAATTCAAAGCAATCTGTGCCTGTTTCCTGAGTGCCTACTATAGGCAAGGCACTTTACCAAATGCATTGAAGATACAGCAGTAAGTAAGCAATAATAAAAATGCCTAAGAGCTTATAGATTTAATTTCGACCATACGATGTGTACACGATCACCATGATAAAGTAAGAAGGAGTGTGGGCTCTAATAAAAGCACACATATTGCTACCTAGATTTAGAGGAAAGAGACAGTTTTATGGTAGAAGCAGAATTTGAGCTGGGATGTTAAGGAAGGAGGATTTGGATTTGTACATATAAGGATGTTGCAAAGGAGACTTGCAAGGAAAGGAACAAATCTTAAATATGTAAGAAGACTGTAATATCATAGAAAAAATTTCACCCATAATATATTTCTGAATATAGCTTTTTTTCAGTGAATAAACAAACCATTCTTATGTTGAAGAATATATTCATCAAGACTATGTTAATAATAGTTTTCATATTCAAGATTATGTTCTCATAACTAAATTCTTCTTCCACCACCGAGTCTGTTTTTCCCCATGGCCCTCAGTCTCTAATTGCAGCAGCAGGAAGCTAAGGTTGCAGCAAATTAAGTTTTCCTTAAAATGCTGTTAAGAGACTGAATGGAAACTGGTTAATTAAAACTAATGAAAAGAAACGAGTGAATTAGAACTCAGACCAACAAAATATTTTTCCTGGGGAGGAGTATTTTAATTTAACGTTGTTTAGAATTGTAGATGCATGGTGATAATAAAAAGCAGATTAATTTATAGTTGGTTTTATTGGCATTTAAAAATTATCTACTTTTATTGCCTGCATCTGGGACAAATTGTCCCATCACCTGTGCTCAATATTCATTGCAGTTCAATGCAGAAGACAGACTAGAAATTACGGCATAGTTTAACAAGTACTAAACTAGAGGCATATAAAAGAACCCCTCTCTCCTGCAGCTACAAGTTCACTCATCATTTTCCACTTTGGCTTCAGTCATAAGGACTACACTATCTTCGATCCTTTTTCCGTCTAGTCCGTTCTTCACGCTGCTAGAAATGTGATCTTCCGGCAACACAAATTTTTCATGTTCTCTTCTTAAGACCCTTCATCTCACTGCCTATGAGGAAAAAATTTACACACTACTTCATAAATTAATGAAGCCTTCACTTTCGCCTGCTCACTTTCTCCAGTTTTACCACCATGTATCCATGTGTACGCATGTACACACACACTCACACACGTGCGCGTGCACGCACATATCCTTTTTTCCAGTTATTTCTAACTACTAACTTCCAAACGAAATTTGCCACTTCTGTTGTGTCCACCATCATAATATTTATTATGAGAAAAATATTCAGTAACTGGTATGAAATTTCCCTCTGCCTCTCCCAACCTAAAGCCGGTTTGCCAGGTCAGTCCTCACCTATCTGATGATATAAAGTAAAAAGAGGTTGAGGATGAAAGAAACATAGTACACGGCCCTTTCCTACCATAGTTTCCCACTTTCCTTTAGGTTTTGTTTTCATAGCAGAGTAATAAAAATAAAATACACCATTTTGCAAACCCTGATGGAAAAAAAATGGACCTAGGCAGTAGCTATCCACGGCTGCCAAAATGATACATGAAAAGATAAAGAGAAACTTTACAATGGGTGGATCAGGCTGCTAGTATCTGACCCACAGCCTGATTTTAACCTCATGTATAGAGCAACTCCAGGCATTAGCGCCTCTTGATGAGAAGCGATAGGAAGCTTCCAGCATCGGTTCTAATGTACTTTACCAAAACATTAGAGCTGAATCCGATAGATCTTTAGATCTATGCTAGTGAAAAGATGGACCTTAAAAACTCAACTGGATTTTTAAAAAATAAGTGAATAAAAGAGAAAGTAATAGATTGGGGATGGGGGTGGATGACGGAGTGACTACTGGGCTGGAAATTTCATGAAATAGAAGTATGCTCTCAGCAGGAGTAGTTGTATATGCAAACTAGAAGGAATGGGGAGTGTGGTCACAGAAAGAGATTATTTTAATTGGTGATTTTAATAGTTTAGGTTTAAAGAGAATCCAGAAGTGCCAAACACATTTGAATCTATTCTAACTTTCTTTGCTAAGGTTTTGACTTGTGTAATTCTGACACTATTGCATGATTGATTAATCAAAACCTGAGAGCTATCCCCATAGCCTTTCAAGTAAATAACTCGTAATTCTCCTCCCTCACCCAAAGCTCTCAGTGGCTCCTGTCTGCCTCTGGATTGTATCAAAAATTCCCAGTCCTCTCCCACTGGCCACTCTTTGTTCATTTCACTTTCCCAGTCACTAATTCCTCTCAGTCTCTGTTCCGGTCACATATATCCTCTTCCTGTTTGTTTCTGCTATTTCTATTTTCCAAATTCACAACTCACTTTTCCCTCTAAAATTTTTCATACCAAGTCAACAATCCCATCAACGTCCAGGAAAACACATCACGACAAAGGTTGCCTGGGTTCAAATTCTACCTCTATCACATAGTAGGTGTATATAACATGGTGATAATAACAGAGCCTATCCTAAGAATTGTGAGGATTTAATTAATTGGATTTACTTGTTTGGCCAAAAACATATTCGAGTACCTACAAAAAGATCTTCTTGCCATGAAGATATTTCCTTATTTGAACGTCTTTAGTAGAGATATGTAATTGTTATACCTCCAAATATTTTCACATGTTGCCTTAGAAGAGTTATAATCTCTGCTATTCTTGTATTTATCATGTTTAAGTGGTATTTTCCATAATTAGCTACATAATAAATGCTTATAATCAATTAAATATCAAATATTCAAATTAAATAAGATAAAATAACAAATAAATACATTGATGAATCAATAAATGAATGAATGAATGAATGAGAGATTAAACAAAGTAGCATGAATTTGTAAGGTGAAACTTCAGGACAAATGAATGATCTCCAGTCCCTAGCTTATTCTACCAAAGGATGCTAATTCTTCACTCAGGCTGTAACCTTGAGATTCCCGAGTTATGGCCTCCCGTTAACTATTAATCAACTTCCTGATTCAGAAAACCAAAATGTATCTATTTCTCATCATTATAGCTGCTCCTTGTTTGTTAGTAAAGTTAATTTGCTATACAAACTTTTGAGAAAATGCTATTTTACAGAGGTTTCAAAAGCATATCTAAACTTCATAGAGATCTTTTGTGTGCTGAGGTCATTTTTAAAAATAAACTCTGAGGAGCACCTGAGTGGCTCAGTCAGTTAAGCATTCAACTTTGGCTAAGGTCACGATCTCACGGTTTATGGGTTTGAGCCCCACGTAGGACACTGTACTGACTGCTTGGAGCCTGGAGCCTGCTTCGGATTCTGTGTCTCCCTCTCTCTCTGACCCTCCCCTATTCATGTTCTGTCTCTCTCTCTCTCAAAAATAAATAAAAATGTTAAAATAATTATAAATAAACTCTGACACAAATCAATGTTGACATTTTATCCATGTAAATGTTTACCCTAAGATTCAAATCTACAGTGTTATCTGTAGTAACACTGAATTATATAAATGCAAACATACTCTGAGATTCTGCTAGAGATTTTTAGGGGCTTTCTTGTTCCAAAGATAACATTTCTCCTAAGTTTTGCTTAATATTAAGATATCTTATTATCTGATTATTTTCAATGTGCATAAAAATTGGCATCAAAATGAATTTCTTCTCTCTCTTCTTTAGTCACCAAATGTTATCAGTGTTTTTGTTAAGATACAATTCACATGCCATAAAATTCACCCTTAAAAGGTGAAACTTTAAAAAGTTTACACATAAAATGGTCATTAGTATATTCACAACGTTGCAAAACCATCATGTGTATCTAATTCAAGAGCATTTTTATCATCCCGTAAAGTCTGTACCCATTAGCCGTCATTTCCTAATGCCCCTTTTCCGCCACCAGCCCTTGGCAATCACTGATTGACTTTTAGTCTCTCTGGATTTGCCTATTCTGGACACTTCATACATATGGAATCATACAATATGTGACCTTTTGTATGGAACTCCTTTCATTTAGCATAATGTTGTCAAGGTTTATGGATATTATATCATGAATCGATACTTCATTTATTTTCAAGGCTGAACAATATTTTATCATATGGATATGGGACATTTTGTTTATCCATTTATCAGCTGATGGACATTTGGGTTGTTTCCATGCTTCGGCTATTATAAATGATGCTGCTATGAACATTTGTATACACTTTTTTAAGAAAATAGTTGTATTCAATTCTTTTGGGAATATACATAGGAGAGGGATGTCTGGATCATATGGTAACTTCACATTTAACTTTTTGAGAAACTACCCACTCATTTTCACTGGCTGCAACATTTTACATCCCTACAAGCAGTTGAAGAGGGCTTCAAACCTGACATCCTCAACATTTGTAATTGTCAGTTTTTCTGATTGTAGCCATTCTAGTAGGTGTGAAGTGGTATTTGGTTGTGGTTTTGATTTTCCCAATGACTTATGACACTGAGCACATTTTATGAACTTATCTGCCATTTGTGCATCTTTTTTGGAAAATGCTTATTCAAGTTGTTTGCTCACTTTTTAAAAGTGTTTTTAGTTTTTATTTTTTGAGAGAGAGAGAGAGACAGATACAGAGAGAGAGAGAGAGGATGCAGAGAGAGAGAGAGAGGGGAGGGGCAGAGAGAGGGGGAAACACAGAATCCAAAGCAGGCTCCAGGCTCCCAGCTGTCAGCACAGAGCCAATACAAGTCTCGAACCAATGAACCATGAGATCATGACCTGAGCCAAAGTCAGATGCTCAACCGACTGAGCCACCCAGGTGCCCCTTTGCTCACTTTTAAACTATATCACTTGTCTTTTTATTTTTACATTGTAAGAGTGCTTAATATATTGTGGATACTAGATCCTTATCAAATAAAGGATTTGCAAGCTTTTTTAAGATACTTAAACCATAAGTTTCCTAGTCATTACCAAGAAGCTTTGTGTGCATGCCAGAACATGCCTTGAACACTCAAACAGGTTATTACTCCTTTTCGGTTTTCACTTACTGATTGCACTCAGCCTGAAAGTCAGCCAGTGGTTAGAGTTTAGGACGTTCTCAGGTCTGTCCTGGGCGTATACACAACCTCAGGACTGCACACAGCCCTATAAATTCCCGAGACCTCGTAGGTTCCCGGAAATACATCGCAGCTTTTTATTTCCTTTCTTTTTTAAAATATTTATTTTTATTATCTATTTTGGAGCTTTTCAAAGTCCCCTATGGGTATATCATTCCCTAGCTTTTCTTTTTAATTGGTTTGGTCAGTTCATTGGTGGCCCCAGCTGTTATTGCCTTAGGTAGCTATGATGATAAACAATTGTCACTGATTATTTTCAACAACACCCTCAAGAAAAGACTGTTTACGCTATAAGAAGTCTGCATCGGGTCAAATAAAAACAAGTCTTGCCAGTGAGATTATCCAGGAAAGCAAAGGGATTGTGCTTGGTTTCTTTGGAAGAATCCCCACCCCAGCCCATTTTCCTCCAGAAGATGTTAGACCTCTAGTTTTCATTTTGATTGTGGGTTGTTGGTTTTCAAGGTCACTTACAGACCTAGGAAAGAGGGTTCTGGGAATAGGCCGTGTTGAAATGCCATAAAATTCACTTTTGCTGATGAGATTCAGTAACATCTTGAATAAAGATTCCCTAAGTTGTCGCAAGTTTTGGTTAATTTCCAGAGTCTTTAAAAAGTTTATTTTCACCACTTTTTGCCATTTTTTTCATTGCATGTTTGGAGGGACAGAATTTTAAAAGTTCTTATCCATTCCGGCTACATTAGTGGATTTTTTAATATTTATTTTTTTTTTATTTTTAACAGAGAGAGAGAGAGAGAGAGAGAGAGCATGTGAAGGGGGAGATGGCAGAGAGAGAGAGACAGAGAGAGAGAAAGAGAATCTCAAGCAGTCTTTGTGCTCAGTGCTGAATCTGATGTGTGGCTCGAACTCACAAGCAGTGAGATCACAACTTCAGCCTGAAATCAAGAGTCAGACGCTTAACTGACTGAGCCACCCAGGTGCCCTTGTATCAGCGTTTTGAAATTTCTTAATGTTTATCTTTTCTAAGAAAATTTTTTCGCCAACAGGAAATTGCATATTTTGCATGCACAGAAAATCTGTGCTCCTCCAGTGGTATTGTACAGAATTTACAGGGTCAAGCTGTTCCCTCCACTGTCTTCTCAGAAGTCCTAATTCAAATTCGACATAATTTGATGCCTACAGAACAGAAACCACAGGAACAATCATTTTCCTCTTTAGTCATATTTTTGCTTCTTGATTTTATCACCCCGAGATTGCATTATAATCCTATGATGAATTATGCACCACGCAAAATAAGGCTGCAGTGGAATAACATAAATCAAAGAATATGTGATATGTTGAAAGTTGTATTTCTCACAACTGAAAATACTGGCAGTCCTGATCTAATGATAATAAAAACACTGACTGTTATATCCAGATTTCTTTTCCGGGACAGAGACTGACAGCGATCAGTAGAAAATCCATTTTTTATAACTGCTTCATTGTTCTAGAGTTTCCTGTGTTCTAAATGGCATAAGAATCACTTCCCTCAGTACCTGGAAATCACGTGCCAGCGTGATAGAGGCCACGCTGGATGCTGCCCCACTAAGTAATCACTTAGTAATCACTAAGTAAGTCACTTCAGAAGAACTCCTATCCTAGTCATGATCAGATCAGACTGCAGTAAACAGTTTGCTGTTAAGAATAGTCACCTTTCTCAAACTACGTGGCAGTGCAGGAATGATTTAGTATGGAAAGTTCTACTAAGGAGACAAGATCACCACTCGCCAGTGGAGTGCAGGTTCAAAGTGCTGGTGAGCACCTGTCTCACCTTGAACGTGGTGATGCAAGGATTCATGCATAGCATATATATCCTTCTAGAAACTTATTTTTAAATAGTTTTCTTCAATTTGAAGTCGGAACAAAATGCTTTTGATATCACAGTAATAAAGTCTCGAATGAATTAAAGAATTAGAGTATTTTATAGATTGCATTCTCACTGCTCCCTCATTCCTTCAACACCCTCAGACTTTGTCCTGTTTGAACTAGGATAGTGCACAAGTAGAGACAAAGCAGTCATTTCGTCATCACATAGAACCGCTTGTAGGCAGTATCAGCAATGTTTCAGGGTAAAATTCTGAATATACCTATACACAAAGCGTACTTAATTAAATCGATCCAATATCGAACTAGAATCTTGCCAATAGTAAATAAATCGTCATTGAAAATGCTACTTCTTGCCACTGGGGACGTGAGAAAAATGAGTGTGCCATAGATATATTTTTTTTATATTCAGCAATCTTGCTTTTAACAATCATCGCTGCAGTCCTATATAAAGAATATTTATCATCTCAAGGGGCATCTGGATGGCTCAGTCGGTTAAGTGTCCAACTTCAGCTCAGGTCATGATCTCATGATTCGTGGGTTCGAACCTTGTGCCAGCCTCCATGCTGACATCTTAGAGCATGGAGATTGCTTCAGATTTCTGTGTCTCCCTCTCTCTCTGCCCTCCCCTGCTTGTGCTCTGTCTCTCTATTTCTCAAAAGTAAATAAACATTAAAAAAAATTTTAAGAATATTATGTCAAAGAAAGGAGAAAGTCACTATTCCTACAGTTGAAAAGAAAAAGCAAAACAAAATACAGAAAGCGTCATTAAGTCATTTAATGCTCTAAATGTTTCACTGAAAAAACTCAAATGGAATTACTAACTTATTTTTAAAGCAGAGCTTCCTAATTTCTCCATTTTCTCTGTCACATACAGATAGAGAACAGACACGATTTGTGTTCCAATTAGGCTGAAATGCCCATTTCACATGTGTATTATCAGTCTCTATACTGAAATAGATGCATGTATAACACAGTTAAAGATATAGCTGAAATTTTGATTTCAGATAATCAGAGTTTCCTAGACCAAAATAAGTTTGTCTTTTCACCATATCCATATCTGTCCATTCTCTATTTGCAAAATATCAGTTCTCATATTTTAAATAGTCATTCCATAAGGTATTATTAATGTAGAAACCACCCCATAAGTTGGCGTTGTGCACTAGTCATATTGGTTTTTGAAGTTTTGGGCTTTTTTATTGGGCAGTTGAAAAAAAAAAGCTAACTGGAACTCTGAGTGGGGAACCATTTGTTTTCTTTTCATATCTGTTCCCACCAGTTTATTTAAATATTCACTCATTATAAATTTTGCTTATTTTGTTTTGCTTTTTTTTTTTTTTTGACTATCGAATTAAACATCAAAGCTACAGTCATGGGTAAGAAAATATGGTGGTATCAATACATAAGGCTGGTGTAAAGAAAGCTTACAAAATGGAGGCACGGATGCCATAGGAGGTCATGTGAATCTCAAGCAATCTGAGAGGAAAAGAGAGGTCTCCCAGAAGACATCTGGCCTGCATCTGAAGAATTAGTTGGGTTTTAAAAATTAAAAAAAAAAGGAGGGTGGATCCTGGGTAGCTCAGTAAGTTGAGGGTCCAACTTCAGCTCAGGTTATAATCTCATGGGTCGTGGTTCGGGTTCTGTGCTGATAGCTCAGAGCCTGGAACCTGCTTCAGATTTTGTATCTCCCTCTCTTTCTGTGCCTCCTTTGCTTGCACTCTGTATGTCTGTCTGTCTCTCTTTCAAAGAAAACAAATAAACATTTTTTTTAATAAAAAAAAGAATTAGTTGGATTTTTCTAGATAGGAAGTGAAGAGGCTGACACAATGCTTTTGTAGAGAGAATAGTAGTTTCAAATTCAAGAGAAAGACTTGAAGGAATAAGAAAAGAAATTTGAAGACAGAATGCAGAAAGATGAAGCTGTAGTAGTCAGAGAAGATTTGAAGCTTTGATCATGTCGAAGACCGTACATTTTTCCTGGGGACAATGAGAAATGAAAGAAAGTTTGGAAATTGAAGAGTATGTGAAGGTTTTAGACTATTCCTGTAGTTAGCAGAGGAAGGAGGGTAAGAGTTTGTATATGACCAGATGGAATTCTATCCCAGTAATCCAAAGGGGAAATTTTCTATTTAAACAGGGTCCTAATACCCGTGTATGGAGAGAGATAAAGTATTGGAAAGACTCGGGGCTTAATATTAGGAATGTATCTTTTCTTAGACTATCCCAGCGCATCTGATACAAATGCCCCCAGGGAGCTTAACCCTTTGAAGCTTTTTATAACCATTATAACTTAACTGTCCATGGGAGTTAGAACCAAGTAAAAAGTGCAGCAAGTGGAATTCCAGTTCATTATTCACTACCTACTGACAAGTCACTTAGTCTTTTGGAATTAGTTCTTCCTTGGCTAGATAGTGGAATGCTCAATATCTAGCACATAATACATAGTATTTTATAAACTACAAAGGAAATAGCATCATTATTAGCAGAAAGAAAATTCAAGTAGGTGGCAGCAATAATTAGGAAGATGGGAGTATAGAGGCAGGGAATAAACTATTCTTAAAAAGACTTTGGGAATGGGAAGTTTAATACTCTATTACGCAATCTAAGTCACAGCCTGTTGACTATTTATTTCATCTATTCGTCACATCAAACATCTGCAGAAATCCCATTAGCCTGTAAACACCAGTTTAGAGGCCAGCTTTGCAACCATAATGCCAATATCTCTTTTTATCATATGTTATGTGAACATCAGACATTTTCTTCCCTTCCTTGTGAAGACCACCAGAAAGCTGACTCAGTCCCGTCCAGCTGCTATAACACATATATCATTTATATCATGCATCTCCAGAGCCAGAAAAATGTATGTCCAGTGCCTCAAATGTTCCAAGTTCATGAAACATACTCTTCTCATATTTTTATTTACTAGCAAAATTCATGTATCTTTAATAATAAAAAAAATACATTTACCTCTCAATTAAATGACTCCACAATTTCCTGGCATGAGTCTGTGCTTTGGAGTTCCCAGTTAGGAAATAACCTAAATAATTATGTATTGCCTTTGAATCTTTTCATTTAAATCACTCTTTGTTGCAAGAGTAGTTCTAAACGGCCATATACAAATATCCTCTTGTTATTTGAGAAGATGAGGCCCACTGGAGTGTTTCATTGGACTTAGATCAATTAAATCTAACCACGGGATATATCTCAAAAGTGTCACTGTTTAGATATGGGATGTCAGGTTGTGCATAGAGACTCTTTATGGCCAGAAACTTTGTATCTCTCTTGCTGAAGGCTTGTGTGTTTGCTCTGGCCAGCAATTCTTTACATCACAAGCTAAAGACAGACATGCCTTTGATCCTAAAAATGCTTCAGCTAATGTCACTAGAGGTAGTTGTATAAAGGACTTTTTCCATGTGTTTGCTTTTCTTCCCTGCTTGACTTTGCTACATTATTCATGATCACCTTTAGTCCATCTGACCACAGTTTTTTTTTGTTTTTTTTTTTCATTCCTAGCTCTACTTACATGAGATATCAGCACCAAGCATGGTGCTGTTTGACTAACATCATCTAGTGCAAAAAGCAACCGATGGAAACTGCTTGGCAGAATCTCACTCTCCTGTCGCCCTGACCACGCTGATGTCGGTGACGAGTTGCTTGAACAGCAGTGTCATTTAACGGGCTATCCTTTGTGCTGATTTGGCTTGTTCTCAAATGTGGCTTCAAGTTTTATTCCCAGACAACCAGAGCTATTTAGTTTTCATTAAACTTTCCTTCAGACTTTCAAAACTAAATAGAACGGAATCTTTCCATGTGAATGGTAGTGTGGAGCTAAATAAGAATTCTGGGACATGTGGGGCGCCTGGGTGACTCTGTCGGTTGAGCGTCCAACACTGGCTCAGGTCATGATCTCACGGTTTGTGGGTTTGAACCTTGCATCAGGCTCTGTGCTGACAGCTTGCTCAGAGCCTGGAGACTGCTTCAAATTCTGTGTCTCCTTCTCTCTCTGCCCCTTCCCCACTCACACTCTGTCTCACTCTGTCTCTCAAAAATAAATAAACGTAAAAAAAAATTAAAAAAAATTCTGGCATATGTATTATGGCAGTGTTTCATTATCTTGCATCTCTGATGAATTTGAGGTATTAATTAACTGAGCTAATTTAAGTGCCTCTTATATTTTAGACTTTGTTGCTTTTGTTTGTTTGCTTTTATAGTTTTTAAATTTTATTTATTTTTGAGACAGAGAGAGAGAGAGACAGAGCACAAGTGAGGATGGGACAGAGAAAGAGGGAGACACAGAATCTGAATCAGGCTCCAGGCTCTGAGCCGTCAGCATGGAGCCCAAGGGCAAGCTCAAACCCATGAGCTGTGAGATCATGACCTGAGCCTCCGTTGGACGCTTTACCAACTGAGCCATCCAGGTGCCCCTTTGGTTTTTAAAGAAGTCTTAAGAATCGACTTTTCTGTCTTAGCAAGTACGGTAGAATATAATTGACACGCTTTCTCCTGAGAGAGGCTCTCGCTTCAGCTTTAACACTCCTAAGATTCCAGCTATTTACATAGATCTCTGTAGACAGGCAAGGATGATCATAGTTATGGCCCTCCTGACATATACTGAAAGGCATGATTAATTTGCTATAATTTTTCCTTATGTTAATCAAATAGGTTACCATAAAAGTTTCTAGCTATCATTTCGTCCTCTTTGCCATAAGCACACAACGAACCCCGAATCCTTCAGTTGTGAACAAAAGTACTTGTTTTTTCCACGGGGCGTTTGAAATGTTGGACATGGGCTATGGTGGTTGAGACCTGAAACGGAGAAATAGGAATCAAAATGCCCTAAAGGAGACTTGATCTATTCTACCATGTTTCCTGGTGCCAGTTTTCAACTTTCCATCACTTTTCCACAAAATGAGTGTGTATCACTTGGACCCAATGATAGCACTCTAGGTCTGCATTCAAGTTAAAGACAAACAAACAAAAGAGCCCCCAGTGGATTCGCTCCCAGTCATTTTCAGCCTTTCCTGGATAATCTCCGGTTCTCCCAGTGAAGATTTAATAGCTTCTTCAATAATAGTTAACCTATCATCTTAAAGTTGAGTATAATCATATCCTGCATTGCCCTTGCTTCATTTCAGAATATATTTATAGCTTGGATCATTGTCCCAGAAGGTCCTCAAACAATATAGCCTGAGTAAGTGGAGAAAGCTTCTTGGACATTTGTCTTGAGACGATGTTTACTTCAACTGTGAACACGTGGACTCAGCAAGCTATTTTTATGAGTCCAAGTGACTACATAGCCTAGGCCATTCCATTTCCCAGAAACAATTTATATAATCTGTGCCAGGGTGAAAAGAACAAAATAAAGCATAATATTTCTTCACTGTTTCTATCTTTCACAGTCAAGAGACAGTTTTGCTTGCTTGCAACTCTGTAATATCTCTGTTAGCAATAGAAAAGTCCCTCTTCTTCATGCACCAGATAATAAAGAAAAAGATGGAACTGGACTTTACCATTGTCATTTTGGAAATCAAGGAAAGATACAAGTCACTGAAAAGGAAAGAACAGAGACTAGGGTATGTCCTTTGTCCTTGCTTGGGCTTTTGTAATTGCTTAAAACACAACTCCTTGGCAGAGGTATGAAAAAATGGTAGGTAATATTTGATTATTACTTAATGTTACCACAAATAGAGAATAAAGGGACTTTGCTGAGAAGTTCCTTAAAGTGGTATCTGTTGCTTAGATAAGTGAACCTTTTATTAAACTAATAAAAGTTAAAACTAATTAATTCGAGGCCTCATCAAGACAAGCATGTCTTTCTGACTTTGTGGAAAAAAAAATCCTAAAACAAAGTCTTCTAAGTAGGTATATTTATTGAACATTTCTTTTAATAGCTGTATTTATTTTCTTTCAGTATTTTCACCCAAAGAGATTGGATGCTCCTCCATTTCAGAAATTTACATGATTTCCTTTTATTTCTACAGTGTGATCAGTTTCATCTCTAGGAAGCTGATAATTAGTAATTTTACTGCAGAGTATTTCTGAGGACATGTATTATCAGTCCTAAGGTAAAACCACTTGCTTTTCTTCTTGAGAAATCTATGAAATTTTCTCCTTCCGGTTTTGCACACTTTGGAGAAATTAGAGTCCAAATAGCTAGAGACACAGTATTAATCTCTACATTATTGGCTTTATATGTTAATTTTTCTCTATGTGCATATAAATTGCCATTAGTCTAGGAGAATCACAGAGCTGACATTTTACTGGTTTCGAGATTGACAATCAGCGTTGAATGATCACTTGGATGACCTCAGCATAAAGTCAACACATATTCTATTCACTTAGTGTCTTTTCTGCTGCTTCCTGATTGAAGTTATCCTCTGGCAAGACACAGCAGCCTTATATCCCCGTGTCACTGAGTTCTTGTCCCAGACGCACCAAAGAATTGGAAGACGCAAGACCAGAATGATGAGGTAGAGTTTATTCAATAGATAAATATAGTTCTTTTTCTTTTTCTTTTTTTTTAATTGTTTTTCTTTAATGTTTAGTTTTGAGAAAGAGAGAGAGAGAGAGACAGAGAGAGAGAGAGAGAGAGTGTCAGCAGGGGAGAGGCAGAGAGAGGGAAACAGAACCAGAAGCAGGCTCCAGGCTCTGAGCTGTCAGCACAGAGCCGGATGCGGGGCTAGAACCCACGAACTATGAGGTCATGACCTAAGCTGAAGTCTGATACTTAACCGATTGAGCCACCCAGGTGCCCCAGTATAACTCCTTTTCAAGAGAGAAGACAGACCACTGCTGGAGCAAGAGTGTCAAAGGCCCTGAGAAGCTCTAGCTGCACCCTTTCTTTCTTTTTTTTTTTTTCTTTTTTTTTTAGTTAGCTTTATGCCCAGACCCAAAGCAGAGCCCAACATGGGGCTTTAAGAAAGGATCCTGAAGTCATGACTTGAACTGAGATCAAGAGTCTGATGTTTAACCAACTGAGCCACCCAGGCGCCCCGCTAGCAACATCATTTTAAGTCTGTTTTTTGTATATGTGAATTTGGCTTTGATTGACATTTTTTATTGACAACTGGCAGCAATATAACATTTTGGTTTCTGCCCATACACCTACCCATGATGCATTCTGTTATAATAGTATTTATTTATGTATTGTTTATTTATGAGTTTCTAATGAGCTTTTAGTGTGACCTTAAGGGCAACGTTCACCTTTTGTGTGCACATGCTCAGCTCTTGGCAGTCTACTTGTGGCTTTTGAGCCAACTCTGTGGCTAGGCCCTTCCTGTTCTGTTAGACCTTCGAGGTGGCTCTCAAGGTGTGGCCATTAACCTTCAGGGGATGACTCCCAGATGTGGCCAGTCTGCTTTATCCCTCCTCGATCATGCCTAACTATCTAGCACCACGAAGTCCTTGTAACCTTTCTAAGCTCCCATACTTAGCATTTTTATATGCCTTACACTATAGCCTGATAGTTCATCCAGTTGTTCACAAATAACCTGGGTTTCCATCATTGCTTACACTACTCTACCATCTGGAATTTCCTTCTGCACTCATAAAGAGATAACTGTTCTGGGGAGCCAGTGTGGCTCTGTTGGTTAAGCAACAGACTCTTGATTTCAGCTCAGGTCATGATCTCACCGTTCTTGAGTTCGAGCCCTGCATCAGGCTCTATGCTTGCAGTGGGGAGCCTGCTTGGGATTCTCTCTCTCCCTTCCTCTCCCTGCCCCTCGCTGTTCACTATTGCTCTCTCTTTAAAATAAATAAATAAACTTAAAATAAAAAGAAATAACTGTTCCTTCAAAATTGTCTTAAAATTTTCTCCTACCACCCGATTGACAACACAAGACCTAACCTATCCCTAATACAAATGCCCACAGAACCTGGTTTGTCCTCTATGATAATTACAGATTTGTATGCCCTATCTTAATAATTATTTATGGGCTTATTCCTCTCCTGATATGTAATGTTTCTAAAATCCCAGATGAACTTCTTTTTTTTAATTTTTTTAGAGGTAGAGAGAGTGATCAAGAGCCTGCGAGTGGGGGAGGGGCAGAGGGAGAGGGAGACAGAGAATCTTTTTTGTTTTTTAAATTTTTTTAATGGTTATTTATTTTTGAGAGAGAGAGAAACCGAGTGCAAGCAGAGGAAGGGCGGACAGAAAGGGAGACATGACATCCAAAGCAGGCTCCAGGCTCTGAGCTGTCAGCACAGAGCCCGATGTGGGGCTCAAACTCATGAACTGTGAGACCATGACCTGAGCCAAAGTCAGACACTTAACTGACTGAGTCACCCAGGCGCCCCAGAGACAAAGAATCTTAAGCAGGGTCTACACTCAGCAGAGTCCCATACAAGGCTCTGTCTCAGGACCATGACCTCATGACCTGAGCCGAATTTAAGAGTCAGATGCTTAACCGACTGAGCCACCCAAACACACCAAAAGCTTCTTTATCAAGTCCATATCATGTAGCACCTACTATGTGTGTGTGTATGTGTGTGTTTGCGTGTGTATATACATATTTATATATTTATATTTGATATTGTTCTTAATGATTATATCTTATTCCATAATTTGTGATATATCATAGGTTATTGATGAACATTTAGCCTACCTCCAAATTAATTGCTACAAATAAGATGAATATGGATATTCTTTTGTGTATATAACAATAGTCTCAAATTTTATTTCTTTGGAATAGCTTCTTAGACGTGGGATTTCTGGTCAATGGGTATGCCCCATTATAATTTAACATAGCATGCTAAATTAATCTCCATAGAGACTATAGTTGTGTGTAATTGTATCTGTTTCCTCAGTGCATATTTGGCATTGCTAATATTTTGAATTTATTTCTAATCTGATGGCAAATATATTCCATGGCATTTGAATTTGCATGTCCATTGCTAAATTAATTAAAATTTGTCTTTAACATAGTAACGCTCTCAGTATTTTTTTTCTAGGCCATTAGTAACATCTTTTATTTCTCAGGAGTTATTTCTTCAGTATTTTGGCAGTGTCTTTATGAGGAAAGCTTATGATTCTTTGTCGAATATACAAATGAACAGTGAATGAATTTACATAATTAGCAACATAGTAATTTCATTCTGTCGATCTTATCATCAAAAACACGGGGCAGGAAAAGGTGCTTACTTTGTAATTTTCTTATGTATCACAGAATAAAAACATAAGTCTGTGTACATGATTTCTATGAAAAAGGATGGTTATTTACCTGAGACAGTGGTCTCTTGGAATATCATTATTGCTATCCCAACTCCTCTGCCCTAACTGGTCAAAGGATATAGGAAAATAAAATAATTGGTAAAGTGTAATGTCCAAGATTTAATCTACACACATGTCTAAAATATAAATATATATCATACTTGTATATATTTTGTATGACCTATATTTTGTAAAATTGTATGTTCATTTTCAGATGTGTTACAATTTTTAAGTTATAAGTAGAGACATATAGAGATAGATCCAACAATATAAACATGCAGTGATGTTTTAATAGCACTTCCGTGTTATCTCCAGTATTTATGCACAAACACATTAAATGTAGACAGCTATGTTATATATCACTAATACTCTCCATTTAATTATATTTTAATCTGTCTTCGTCTGTGCTTTGCATCTCAGAGTCAATAACTCTTTCCTCTTCCCTCACATGCCCTGTCAACTTTCTTGTATCTGAGTAATTTTAAATGAAATCCTATTTATCATCGCATGCTTGGTTTCATATACCCCTGTTGACACCAAGATTATTAGACTTTATTTTTTATGTATAAAATAAGAAAAAAAATCCTTGTAACACTACCCATTAAAACAGCTTCCTACTTCTATCATCTTTTGTTCTTTAAAAAGTGTCTAACGAAAATTCCTAAAACTTTGGGTACTGTTGTCTTCTGCTACCACGGATAGATCTTAGCTTTTAGAGCTACTTTTATGTAACTTGTTTGTAGAGAGGATAACATTTACGAGAAGAATCAAGGTCGCGTCTGAGGATGATAGCAAACCGTCATCGTGAGCCTCCAGAAGTTGGAATGGATGCTGTCCTGGTCCTGACTGGTGGTAGAGAATCTTTGGATGCATCTGCGCGATTTTAAAATGACGGTCATGGTTAAAATGTGAAAAACCCAGTCAAATGATGATGCATTTTATAAACACAATGTTATATAATCTCTTCCATAACATATTTTCCCTAAAGGGTTTCTATTTTCTCTCGTTTGAATCATACACATATTTTAAGCTACTAAAATTCATCAGCAAGGCTAAATTAGTATTTCCATATAAAAAGCTAATTCATTAATTATTAATGCCTGAAACTACATTTAGCAAATACAAAAAGTGGAAAAAGAAGACTCTTCGTGGGAGCTGATATAGTAAAAATCTTGCTAGAGACTTTGGATTATGTAATAAAATACCAAAGAATTTCTAGATATTTCTGGCCAGTGTATATAATTTTTTTTTGTTTATTTATTTATATTGGGAGAGAGAGAGAGAGAGCACGAATGGAGGAGGGACAGAGGGAGAAAAAAAGAATCCCAAGCAGGCTTGATGCTCAGCACATAGCCCAATGCAGGACTTGATCCCACAACCTTGGGATCATGACCTGAGCCAACATCAAGAGTAGGATGGATGCTCAACCAAATGAGCCACCCAGATGCGCCAATTTTTTTTAAAGCATATATCCATCTTTGAAAAGAAATTCTTCAATAACCTGGTGCTGATAAGTAAAAAGTTTCTATGCAAACTTTTGCTTAGCATTCTTATTTAAATTTTGTTTCACCTTGACCCTCCTTCTTTAATCTTCCATGAAAATATACCTAACTTTATTTTCATATCACCTGTAGGATAGAAATAAGGGGCTATACTTTAATCAAATAGACTTATAATTGTGTTTTTCTAATAACTAGAAATGTTTACAGTTTGGAAGACAGGACCACTGTCTTCATAAACATGTCCATACATGTTCAGAAGCCTTGGGGTTACAAGTATTGACTCCTCATAGTTTTATCATTTAAGATACACTGCCAATACACACTGTATTTCCCAGAGTGTGCTTCAATAGTGTTTAGTACAAGTGTTTTTGGTGGCTTGTTCAGTCTACCACCATTTTAGAAATCTAAAATATCTGAGAAGACTAAAGTGCTTGTTCAGAGAGATGCCAGAGATAAAAGCTTAGCCTTTCTTTAGAATCCATTATTTTGACTTCATCTAGTTGCTATTGGCCACAATTTATCTAATGGCAACATTTAATGACCATGAATATTCACAAAAAGAGGACTTATTTCCCTAATTCAGAAGTTGTTTGACATAAACATTTCAATCTTAGCAAAGATTCTTTGCCAGACACCGGGTTCTCTCCCTTCCTCCCTTTCTCTCTCCTTCCTTCCTCCTCCCTCATTTCCTTCCTTCCTTCCTTCTTTCCTTCCTTCCTTCCTTCTTTCTTTCTTTCTTTCTTTCTTTCTTTCTTTCTTTCTTTCTTTCTTTCTTTCTTTCTTCTTTCTTTCTTTCTTTCTTTCTTTCTTTCTTTCTTTCTTTCTTTCTTTCTTTCTTTCTTTCTTTCTTTTTTCTTTCTTTCTTTCTTCCTTTCTCTTTATAAAATTGACTTTCTGTTTTGCAGAACAGCTAGTGCCTGAGTTGCTAAGAAGGGCTTCTGTGGTTTTTGTTTTGTTATTACATGGTTCGTGGAGCAGAGAAAAGAGAAGACTGAAAATAAAAGAATTTTAGAAGACCTTGTCCCAAGGAGCTTAACTGAATATGAATTATAAAATGAAGCCTAGAAAAAATACTTCCGGTAAATTTATCTTTGACTCTGATTGACTATGGGGGTGGGGAGTTCTCTTGTTAAATTGCTCAAAATTTATTCTCTACTCATGACATTCTGAACATTACACAGACTCTACTAATGACACTATCCCTGCCTATCAGAATGTTATATTCCTAGGCAATGAATTGTAAAATTCAGTACAAAAATAATCATTTGAGGGCAGAAAGAGAGAGAGAAACGCAGTAATAATGCATTACAATGAGGCTGGAGTAAATAAAACTTTAGTATTATTATATATGATAGGACGATAGATAGAAAGAGGAGAGTGAGAGGAGAATTCAACAAAATGTAGAAAGCACGAGAAAAAAATTGTTGAGAAAAGACAGTACAACAGAGAAAATGCAAATGGGAAAACGGAGAAAAAATAAATGCAGAACGCAGCAATTTTAGAAGGAGAATGATTCCTAGCAGGGCTATTGCTGGGTCATAGGGTAGCTCTATTTTCATTTTTTTGAGGAACCTCCATACCGTTTTCCAGAGTGGCTGCACCAGTTTGCATTCCCACCAACAGTGTAGGAGGAATCTACCCAAGAGACACAGGAATGCTGATGCATAGGAGCACGTGTACCCCAATGTTCATAGCAGCACTTTCGACAATAGCCAAATCATGGAAAGAGACCAAGTGCCCATCAACTGACGAATGGATAAAGAAGTTATGGTACTTATATACAATGGACTACTACGTGGCAATGAGAAAAAATGAAATCTGGCCATGTGTAGCAACATGGATGGAACTGGAGGGTATTATGTTAAGTGAAATAAGTCAGTCAGAAAAAGACAGATACCATATGTTTCCACGAATAGGTGGACTTTGTGAAACTAAGCAAAAACCAGGGGGAGGGGAAGAGGGGAAAGGAAAAAAAGACACAGAGAGGGAGGGAGATAAAACATAAGAGACTCTCAAAGACTAAGAAAAAACTGAGGGTAAGGGGGATGAGGGAGGGGGGAGAGGGGGTGATGGGCATTAAAAAGGGCACATGTTGGGATGAACACTGGGTGTTATATGTAAACCAATTTGAAAATAAACTATTATAACAAAAAATAAATAAATAAATAAATAAATAAAAAAAAGAAGGAGAATGAGAAGAGGAGAAAAAAAGAAAAGGTTAAAAATGAAGGAAAAAAAACGAAAAAATAAATACTATGATGAGAGAGAAAATAGAAAGGAGGAAAGAAGGAATGAACAGATGAAATATTAAATTTATCAAATCAAAGACGCCTTAATCAGATATGAATGCAAAGAATGATATAACATTCCAATCCTTTCTATTTGAGTTTGCATCAGAAGTGAATGAGGAGTATATTCAAGGTCATTTTGATGTGGTTTGAAGTGTTGTGGTTCCAACTCGATGGCTGAGAAAGAATTCTTGAGGTATCTTCGGTGCAAAAAGTGGTTTTATTAAAGCACAGGGACAGGACCCGTGGGCAGGAAGAGCCACACTGGGGTGGTGACCGGCGACTGATCTTATACCTTCGGGTTGGGAGGGGGTTAGGGATAGTGTAACTCTCTAAGGAATTTTGGAAGCAAGGTTTCCAGGACCTTGATGGGCTAGCTGCTGTCAGGAAAAGGTCATTTATTACTGTTTAATAAAACCTCAGTCATGAGACCCTTCAGATGAATACTTCAGGGCAGTGGTGGGGGTGGGAGTGGGGAAAGGGTTCTTTTTTTTTTTTTTTTTGGAGTATGATTGCCAACATATATCTTGGGGTGTTAGAAATAAAGGAAGTTTCCAGAGGAATTTTTAGATGTTAACGTGGACTCACAGGATCCTGGGGGGCTGGGATAACGTGAAGCTAAGATTGTCTTTTGCCCCTTAGGAACATGTCAGCATTGAGGCAGCTGAGCTCCCAGGGGAAGGTCTCTCTGCCTATCTCAGGGAATTGTCAATGGGCTGTAGGCCATAAGGAAATTTAATTTTTTCTTCTGCCTTTGTTTCCCACATCGATTTCACACAGGAAAAAAAAAACACAGCAAAATGTAAACCATTCAAATGCTTTTTTATTTAGAATAAAATTTGCTCTCACCTTTTATGATTCTCCCAGTGTTTCATGTGTGTGTGTGTGTGTGTGTGTGTGTGTGCATGTACGTAACATGATTTGTGTATTTACAGATTCAAAGCTGCTTCCGCTAGTAATTTTCAGTTATATCTTTATATTTAACTAAATGATTATTTAATTGGACTTTTCTCAGGGAGCTAACATAGAAGAAGGCAGAGATTAATATTCATTTCAATTCTACAATTTGAGGTTTTGAAAAGAGGGACTTGCCTGATTTGAAACAATTAAATGATTAATTAAGTTTTCCCAATAGAGTGAAACCTCTGCTATTAAAATTAAAATTTGCTTTATCAGGGAATAGCTGTCTGTAACGTCTATAATATTAATAACCAAATGCAAAAGGAAACAATGGATGAAAATAGCCCACAGAAGAAACAGAAACCATTTATATCAGTGGAGGCTGAGACGTAGAGCTTGAATTATTTCACAAATGCAATATAAGACATCTATATAATGACAGAAACAAAGCAAGTCTCAACGGTCAGAGAAAGGGCTGCAGAGGTTTGATGATTAGTTATAGGATACATTTAAGTGTTTTTGTTGTTATGTAATTAACACTTGCTAATGACTTAGGATCAATGTGACTGATGGACCATTCTCTCTGCGAATTTGTTTTCTGTGCTGCAGGAAGAAATACCAAGCGAAGTGGTGGAAAAAAAATTAATTAAGGCAAGAACAATGACTCTACAAAGAATAAAAGCAAAATCTGTCAAAACAGCTCTAAAGCAAGTCCAAGAGGAGCCCGGCTCTCTTTCCGGATGTTGCCTCTGACAAGAAACAAGGGAGAAAGCTTTACCCATACTCACTGGAGATTTTAATTTATTTTAACAGAAGCACTTCCAAGATCACTGATTTGTTAAAATGTGCCCAGAGCTGAGCCCTTAGGAGCACTTCCAAACAACAACGTATCATTTTCCTCTTTGCCAAATCTGTTTGTTTATTATTGAATACACATGATACACTCATCCCCTTGGCCTCAGGACAGATATTTTTTTTTTTTAGCCATTAAAATGAATCCCCGTTATTCTGTCTTAGCATTGGAAACTGTAAGAGAGGGAAATATACAGTCACAAACACAACAGCCTATACTCTCCAGTAGCGAAGTATTTGGAAAACCAGATGGAGTCCTCCTGGTGCTAACGCAGGAGGCGATGCATGTGGAATGGCATTGCATCTGCCATCAGGGTTGCTGAGCAAAGGGATGAAAATTTGAATTCGCCTCCCAGACACCTGGGTCCTGCCTACATTAGCAAGTGCGGGTTGAGATAAGGAGACCCGGTTGCCCAAATCCTCTGCCCTATCACAAGAACCAGGTGGCACAATCATAGCACAGGGTTGCTTGCTCCCACCGGGCCAGCGGGAATGGCTGTGGAGGCTCAGAAGGATGAATTCTGAAAATGGAAATACAATTTCTGTTTTCCTCTTCCTGCTTAGTCCCTCAGTTATTTGCAGGGAATGGGCTTATGCCCATTGGTTCTGCATAGATCACTTTAGTGAGCCCCACACTAACTTTGCTAGTTTTCTCTTTTCTCTAAATGTATCGTTAGATCAACGGAGTTCTGGAATTTCAACACTGCAAAGGAAATTATTAAAATGAAGCAAACTATTGGTTTGAGTAAATCATCCTATTTATTCATGAACATTTGAAAACCAAAGAGCTCCCAGCCAAAGAAAACAGCTCAGAAGTGCAACTCAGTACTGTTGCCTGCTCTCCTGCTAGCTCCCAGGGACCCTCTTGGGATTTGGCCTAAATCCTAGATCAAAGGCAATCAGGGAGAAGACAAGGAAGGGAGCCCCTAACTTAATCCTTTGGCCCCAGTTCTGAAATCAGGGCCTGATGCAGCACACCAATGCCTTGCACTGTGTCTCCCCAAAATTCATATCTTGAAGTCCTAACTCCCAGTAACTCAGAATGTGACTGAAAGGGTCTTTAAAGAGAAAATTAATTTAAAATTATGTCATTAAGTTTGGGGGTGAGATGTTAGTGGATGGGAAATTATCGACAGAAAACCTCAGGGACAAAGGAGAAATCTGGCTAAACCAATCTTTTAGGATTCTTGCTGAGGGCAGGCCAGGGTGATCAGACACCACTGGAGGATGACAGAGGGTGTGGAACTCCATCAGATATCTGGGGTGGCCAGGTATCAAGACTGCGGGGTTCTGGCTAAACTGATTTAACAGGATACAGTATTCTTTTTTTTTAAAGGAAATGTTTATTTTTTAAAATTTTTCTATGTTTATTTTTGAGATGGAGAGACAGAGTGTGAGTGGGGGAAGGACAGACAGAGAGGGAGACACAGAATCTGAAGCACAGTCCAGGCTCTGAGCTGTCAGCACAGAGCCCAACGCGGGGCTTGAGCTCATGAACAGCAAGATGGTGACCTGAGCTGACGTCAGACGCTCAACTGACTAAGCCACCCAGGTGCCTCCGTATACAGTATTCTTGCGACAACTGGACGATGGAAAGGCTCACACAGAAGCCCCAGAGTCACAAACTAGTTGAGAAGACAGTTTAGGGGAGCTTAAGTAGAGTTTGGTCAAGAAAGAATCTTTGTCAGCCCTAAGCCAATGTGACTGGTGTCACACTGAGGTGATGAGAGCACAGACGGTGACAGAAGGAAGATCCTGTGAAGATACAGCAAGAATCTTGATCAGCCATAAGCCAAGGAGGGAACCCTTAGAAGAAACCAAACCTTCCAGCACCTTGATCTTAGACTTCTACCTCCAGAACAGTGAGAAAATAAAGTTCTGCTGTGTAAACCTCCCCGCACCCACCCCAGTCTATGTCCGGTGTCTGGACAGTCATGGTAGCCCTAGCACACTCATACACCTCATAATGCCCAACTCTGTGTAGAAACGACACATCTGCAGTTTCTTGTTCCATACCTTTCTGAGAAGCAGTGACCAAACATTATGCTGAACAGTGAGTTCCTTCAGCATCAGGATACTTTTCATTCTCTGTGACTGTGGGTTCAAACCTCTATATACGGGCTAAACGTGCCACAGCCTAGTTAAGAAAAAAGAAACATTTGGGGGAAACATGAATTTGTGGTTTGGATATGACCTGATAGTTTGTTATCTCTGGTTCGGGTTCATAAATGCATCACAGTGGGCTAGGTTTTAGCAGCATTGAAGGGAGTGAGAGTGAGGACAAGCTGGGTGAAGGAAAACAGATGAGCAAGTGGGAAGCCATGCATTGTTTCCTGCCAATTCACAATAGATTCACACTTCCTGACAATTACATTCTATTCTAATGACTGGTAAAAAATAACTTGGGGTTAAGAAGTTTACGGCCCCATTTGTTTGTTTGTTCGTTTATTTTACTGTTGCCTCCAGGGCACTGATTCACTTAGTCAGTATTTATCTCTAGGAAAATCTATTTTCCTCTCTCCCCTAAACATATCATTAGTGGTTTGGGGGACTCTGTGTCTTAAAACTATATGAGAGGGACTCATGGTGTGAGTCCCTAAAGATAACGGAGGAAGGACAAGTTCTGAGTGCATTCTCCTGCTCCCTCCTTTCTGTCACTTCTGTAAAATTCTGAGTGTGGATACTTGCCGTGGGTGTTGTGCCCAAATTCTGGATCCCAAGAAGACCACCGGGGAGCCAGGACTGATGCAAACACAAAAGGCTCTTTATTCGAAGCTCAAACTCGGACTCTTGCACCTCCCGACGCAGCGGTGCAGTGGCAAGAGCCCTGAGCCAGGTTTACACAGGCTTTTTATCAGGGTTTGAGTACACTTTTTGGGCGGGAATGGGGATCCTTTGAATTGATTGATTGGCATTCTTGCAGGCTAGTTTCTGATTGAGTATCTCGTATTTGGCGGGCGCGGGCTAGCTATGGATTGGCTTAGCTTGGGGGTCCCGCGCAGATTCAAAGGGTCAGCAGGCACAGGCTGAACACTCATTAGTTTTGCTAGGGGCTATTCTAGGAATCTGACCTCCTGTGGTTTCCCTGGAACTCAAGGTGGAGGCAGGGTCTGCTAATCAGGGTCCAGTCCCACTCGGGGTGGTGACGGGGTCTGCTAATCTGGATCCGGCCCCTTGGCTACTCTGTTTCCTGGAACCCGGGGCAGAGTCCAGGGTGACTTGTTTTCCTGGAACTCGGGGTCCAGAACTACTCTAAGATGGAACTTAAACCAAAATGGAGTGGCCTTAGCCCTAACAGCACTATACTTTCACAACATGGCAATTCTCTAACACAGCAAACAGGGGTTCACAGCAATCACAGCAAACGGGTCAGGAGTCTAGTGCATTCTTAAGTCTCTAAATCTAATACCTAACAAGATTTAACACACAATAACTTAGTCTAATACATAGCAAACTAAATAGGCCTTACAGCACCCCAAGAAAAGTTTCACAGTGTTCACAGCAAACAGCAATCAAAACAGAATTCTCAGCCATCATAACCCTTAACAAGGTTCACAGTAAGCAGAAGTCTGGGGCACACTATCACTAACACAGTACCCCTCTATGTTTAGCAGAAGAGAGAACTGGCTTCAAACTAATGAAGGGCTGTCACTTGGGACAGGAAACTTAAAAATGCTCTCTTCAGTGGGCACATGTAGTGATGAGGGAGCGGGGCAAGTTGAGGGCAAAATAGAGACTAACAGCACCCCCCATCCCCTGCCCCAAGTAGAATACGTGTGATATTCCTTGGACACTCCTGGCCACCCAAGAACAAGAGAAAGGGGTTTAAGTGCTTGCCATGGTGTTGTGGGAAACAAAGGCGAATGAAAAATTAAATTCTCTACTGCCTATAGCCCATAGACAACTCCTTGAAACTGGCAGAGTGACCTCCCTCTAGGAGCTCAGCTGCCCCAGTGATGACACTTTGCTGGGGCCAAAAGAGAATCTTTACTTACCATTATCCCAACCTCAAGGATCCTGTGAGTCTACTTCCTTTATCTCCACTGCCCCAAGATATATGCTGGCAATCACACTCCAAGCTGATGCCCCTCCCCCCAATATATATCTGAAGTGTCTCAACTGAGGTTTTATTAAATAGTATTAAATGTCATTTCCCTAACAACAGCTAGCCCTTCAAGGTCCTGGAAATCTTGCTTCCAAAATACCTTAGAGACTTCCTCTATCCCTGACCCCCTCCCAAGCTGAGGGTTTATAATGAGTTACCTGTCATGACCCCAGTGCAGCTCTCCTTGCCCACAGGTCCTGTCCGTGTGCTTTAATAATATCACCTTTTTGCACCAAAGACATCTTCAAGAGTTCTTTCTTGGCCATTGACTCCAGACCATCCCACCATCACCCTAAAACTTCATCACTACCATAGCACTTACTCTATAACATTGTGCCAAAAAGCTGAAGATGTATTATTTTAATGTTTGTTGATTTTTCAGAGAAAGAGAGAGAGAGACAGAGTGTGAGTGGGGGAGGGTCAGACAAAGAGAGAGACACAGAATCTGAAGCAGGGTCCAAACTCTGAGCTGTCTGTTGGCACAGAGCCTGACAAGAGGCTCAAACTCACAAACCATGAGATCATGACCTGAGCCAAAGTCAGATGCTTAACCAACAGAGCCATCCAGGCACCCCGGAAGATGTATTTTTAAATTTAATCTCATACCTTAGATGGATGGACAGGTTTTGAATTCAGACACACATCAGTGTCAATGAAGTTTTTGCTTTTTACTTAGCTGTGTGACTTTGAGCACATGATATAACCGTTCTGGGTCTCAGTTTCCTCATCAATAAAACATACCTCATGGTATTGCTCTGAGAGTTGCATGACTTGACGTATAAAAAATGCTTAGTAGAATCTTTGGCACATAATAAACCAGACTAATGTCTCAAAACATATTAGTTGCATGACGAATATGATAAAGATAAAATAAGGATGTGTTGATGTCCCTACTTAATAAATATAAATATTGAAGCTCAGAAGAATTGCATATTTAGTCCAAGGTCACGCAACTGGTAGGGTGCATTACTGGAATTTAACCTAAGTCTGCAAGCTTAACCATTGCGTTATATTGCCTCTTAACTCATGGTTATTGGACCTCCACCATGTAGCAGTGATGATGCCAGCTTGGGAATTACAAAATGAACTGTCATATGAGCCTCCAAACTAAAGGAACTTATATCTGTGACTTATCCCCCTAAAAACTTCAGCACTAATGTTGAGATGTATGTTACACTTTCATGCTTGCTGTAAATGGGCACAATCATTTCTTTAAGAAAGCTATACAATCCTATTTTCATTGTATGGTACTTATTTCTTTCTGCTTTTATGGGAGGGTATGCCCTACGGTATCATGTGAATTGATTCCAGACTAAGCACTACATTTAATAGTACTGAATTTCCTATTTAGCTTTCGGAGTTCCATAGCATATTTCTTTTGTTTTCACAGGATGGCTTAATTTACTTGATATCTTCAGGTTGCATTTGGGGGTATAAGCCAATAAATGCACGAAGGTTATATACTTTGCTTAGAAAAGCCAGACAGCTATCTGAAGAGAATATGAAAGAAGAAGCTTTCCTATTATTAAATATTAAAAGCATAAAATTCCAGCAATATTGTAACAAATGAATTAAAGGACGGCAACTGAGAATTAAAACTGCAAGCCTGCCATTAACTCGCCCCAAGAGAGATTGCAGCATTCTCTGTACGCTGAACAATGAGACACAACACAATTGCTTCATTCTCAAGGCACAGTGAGTTAAGAGAAGCTGTGACCCCAAGTTATAAAAATAACCATTTGTTGTTTTATTTTTTCCCCTTCTTTAACGAAGTAGAGGAAAAAGCATAACTTTGTAACTGACATCCTGTAACTTTTAGAAGCTGAAATTTAAGAATTTTTTCGAGTGGAATAATACATCTGGTACCAATTTGATACTGCACTAAAAGATTTTTGGTTTAGTAGCAAATTTAGTGTCTCATGCATAGTAAACTTTCAAGTTCAACACTGAATACGTTTTTAGATAATTTAGGAAATAAAATAAAAAGGACAGAACTGTTCTTCAGTTATCTTAATGGCATGGCAAGAAATTGGGAAGATGTTGGGTCTAGATAGTCTAGACATTTTGCTTCTTTGGGAGTGCCGTTTTCTTTCTCATGCAAATGAGTGTAGTGAAATGAAAGTGTCATTTATAAACAAAAATTCTCCTAAAACTTAAAATTTAAATGAAGCAGAGACACATTCCAGTACTTTGTTATTGGTAATAATTAGTTTGCAAACCTCCACCATACACTGTGCCCCACCAGTATATCAGGACCCAGTCGGAGAGCGCCCCCTGACAACAGGAAGTATTGGTAAACTGGGAAAACTTAGGTACTCTGACAGATGTCTGTACCGGGCTCAGTGTAGGCACCAGAGTAATGTGGTCATTACAAAGATACAAAGATACTCAGTGGAGACTTTTTTTTTAATGCATGAAACTTTGACAGTGAATTCATTTGCTTTGATGTATAATCTCTGAGTCTCGATAACAGCTAGGAAGTATTAATTTTTTTTTCTTTTGAGGAAGTCACATTCTGAGTCAGTCCTGAAAGAAGAAGAGATACTTACCAAGTAGAAATTGGGGAACGCCAGGTGAAATGGGATATCAAAATTCTTCCAAGGAAAGGAAGCAAAGATACGGAGAGAAATGAAGCTGCATGACTTACTCGGACACTTCCAAATAGCTCATAGTGTCGGACACTCCTTCAGGGTGGTTAGAAAAACGCGTGGAAGATAAAAATGAGCTGGGCCCTTACGATTGGTTATGTGACATAAGTCTCTTGTGTGCCAGCACATCTTGTAGACAAAGGCATTGACATGTTTTGTTGTAGACTATCTTTTCAAGGATGTTATCGAATAAACTGGGAGCAGAAGTAAGGTTTGTTTAGTGCCCAGTATAATAAAGACAGTGTCTTTGTCCGTTGCAAGGGTGTAGCAGGTTTTCTTACAGCCCAGTCTAAAAGATTGGGTTTGTCTAATCTTGGGTGATACAGGAATGATATAAACGTTGGGGGTGATACAAACCCATGTGTGCAGCAACTGCCTAGATCCTCATTCGTATTGGTTCCATGGACTCAGGGAGTAAGAGGAACCATATGCACAGGAAACTCCTACTGCGTGCTACCCCACAAATAATAAAATCCTTCATCTATGACCCAGAAGTCTCATCTCTTCTACCAGGACCCGTAAAACTATAACAGACTAAATTAAAAGCTTGCAAATAAGGCAAGATCTCAGACCCTTCGCCGTTCTTAACAATTTATTGTTCTAAATTTATTCATCTCTTCTGACAAATATTTTTAAATGGCCCTTAGGATCTCGTTGGTGTTCCAGGCTTCTAAAGAAGAAAAAGGAAACCTTTCTGCACTCTCATGGATCTCACATTCTAGTGGAATTGGAGGAAGAACAGAGAGGACACTTCAATAAGTAAGATACATGATACATTACATAATGATTAGTACTTTGCAGTAAAGATGATAAGTTAGTTTCAAGGTCATGACTGAGGTACGATAGCTTGCAATTTTCAGTAGGATCCTTAGGAAAGTTTTGACTGAGAAGGTGATATTCGAATAAAGATCTTGAAACGTTAAGGAAAATTTGGAAGGTTATTTGTCTGTTTTGCAAACAACTAAACATCTTCTTATCATACAACCTAGCAAACACACTCCTTGTTATTTTCCAAATGAGTTAGGAGCTTACGTCCACACAAAAGCCTGCAAACAAATGTTTACAGCAGTTTTTTCATAACCAAAACTTGGAAGAAACCAAAATGCCTTCATGCAGTGAAATATCATTGATAAAAGGAAACGAGCTATCAAGACATAGAAAGGCAGTAGAGGAATCTTAAATGCATATTGGTAGGTAAAAAATAATAAATATGGAAAGTCTATGGATGCACTGTGTGATTCCAAGTATATGGCATCTGGAAAAAATAAGACCATGACGACAGTAAAAAGGTAAGCGGTGGCCAGGAGTTCAAGTGGAAGGGGAAAGAGATGAATAAGAGGAGTATAAGGATTTTTAAGGGCAGTGAAACCATTCTGTAGGATACTATAATGACGGATTCCTGTCATACGTTTTTCAAAACTCGCAAAATTTACAACACAAAGAATAAAGCCTAATGTAAACATGCAAGCTACAGATTTTAGCTAATTATATTATATCAATATTATTTATCAACTGTACAAATGTACCACCTTTAATACTCGGGGGAACTCAGAGGGCTGGGTGAGGAGGAACAGGAGAACTGTATCTGCATTCCACTCAGTTTTTAGGTAAACCTAAAATTCCTCCAAAAAATATTAAGTTAAAGAAAATGCCATTCGGAGAGATAGGACAAGAATCTAGTCACAAGGCATAGAAAATGCAAATACCCTGAAGCAAGAACATGCCAACATGTCACGAGTGAGGAGGCCAATGTGACTGGAGCAACAGGTGAAAGGGAAAGACTGGTATCGAGATCAGAGCACTAACGGCCTCACACTCTGTAGGGGGTATGGCCACATCGGCTTTTCTGAGTGAAATGGGGGGACCGTTGAAGGTTTGCAGCAAAAGAGTCACACAATCAGTGTTAAATTTTAAATGGATCCCGTTGGCTTCAGTCCTGAATACATTGCGAGGAATCCAAAGATAGAAACAGGCGGGCCCGTTAAAAGTCTTTTGCAATAATGTTGGAGAGAAATGATGGCACTTAGACATTTGGACCAGGATTTCTGACCTGAGCCCCTGAAAGCATAGAGTGCAACTTTACATAGATGGAGATGTGAGGACGCCACGTCGGAGGACAAGAGGAGAAAGTGGGTTTTGACTGGGCTACATCTCAGATACATAATAAACGTCATAGTGGAGATACGGAGTAGGTGCATGTATATTCGATTCTAGGTAGAAGGCTGACAAGAGATATCAATCTGAATGTTATTAAGGATGAAGCAACAGTAGTTGGAAATTTGAAGAGAAAGGAAAACATTATGAAATAATTGCCTAGAAGAATGTGTATATATAGGGGTGTCGGAGTGACTCGTTGGTAACCGTCCCACCTCAGCTCAGGTCATGATCTCACGGTTCATGGGTTTAGGCCCCACGTCAGGCTCTGTGCTGACAGCTCAGAGCCTGGAGCCTGCTTCAGATTCTGTGCCTCCCTCTATCTCTCTGTCCCTCCCCCAATCACACTGTCTCTCTCTGTCTCTCAAAAATAAATAAATGTTAGAAGAGTGTGTAAATATAGAATAATGCAGGGTAGCATTGAAGACCCACTTGAAATTTGTGGTCATAAGAAGAAAGACCAGTCAGCATGGATAAGAGCTCTCTTCAACAATATTCAACTGCATAGGTATAGGAATTGAGCATGCAAAGAAATAAATTTAATTAGGGTTGGAATATTTTCAGATAACTTGGAGAAATAAGAAAGAGACATGGATATTAAGTGAATAAGCAGAGTCACTATAAGGATGGACCATGTATTAAACTAGAAAGTGAGCCTCTGTCAGCGATGAGGGACAGAGAAAAATGGTATAGTTAATCCATTTTAGGTCCTGATGAAGTCAAGATCTTTTTAGAGTTGGTGTATTGGAGAGAAGAGACTGGAAAGGACAGAAGTGATGATCTGAAGCAATATACTTTAAACCAAGATTTTTAGAAGGCTTCCGGCCTTTCGTATTGAAAACATCTAAGATAAGCTATGGAAGTAACTGGCTAGGATGAGGTGGAACACCAGCCATTGAAGAAGTGAGAGAACTGATTTCTGGGTTTCTGACCTGGCATGTAAGGAGTTTGGAAATTACTCCATGTTAATAACAAGTAAAAAAGTAACCAAACTAAACCAACCGTTTTTCTTTGATCCGTCAGAGAACTGAGGTCACAGGGCAAACAGTTGCGGTCAAGATTGGCGTGAAAGAAAGGCAGATGCGGAGAATCACAACTTACCAGACCAGAGACGCACTGGTGGAAATCTCAGAGGTACCCAATACTGGGATAGGAAAGCTGGAACGCTACTTGAAGAATTGGTGGCAGCTGGCTGTGGACAAATCTGAGAGTTAAGAAAAACCCAATCTTTGGGCAGAATACCCACACATTTGTGAATCTTCCTTCTGGGACTCTGCCAGATTCTCACAGTGAAGACTGGACAAAAATCCCCTCGTGCTTCCAACAGGGGGAGAAAAAAAAAGTAGCCAGAGTATTCGTAGCCGGCCTGCCCTCAAGAGAACCTACTCTACTAGTGCCTGACCTAGGAGGGTTTTATCAGAGCCGAACTGATCTGGGAGAAGGGCAGTACCCAACCGCTGGCCCCTCTACCCCACATTAGGGGGGCAGGGCGCAGGAATCTAAGAAACAGGTGAAGTTCGCAATCCAAGGACACGGGCTCACTAAAAGCCTAAGATTTATTCATAGGAATGCTTCCCCTCCCAGCAGCACCTCACCACCGTGTTCCTAAAGGCTTATTTATTTACTGTAATTCCTTTTACTCAGTATGTCATTTCTGGCTTTCAACAACAAATTACAAGGCATACTAAAACAGCAAAAAACACAGTTGGAAGGGACAGAGCGAGTCTCAAAACCAGAGTCAGATGAGGCAGGAATGTTGGAATTAACAGACTGACAAGAAAAAGGAACTATGATTAACATGCTAAGGGCTCTAATGGAAAAAGGAGACAACAGGCAAGCACAGATGGGTAATGTAAGCAGAGACGGAGAGTCTTGAGAGCAAAGACTCAAAAGGAAGTGCTAGAGATAAAATAAACTATAACAGAAATCAGTAATATCTTTGATGTACTCATTAGGAGACGGAATACCTTTGAGGAAAGAATCTCTGAACTTGAGGCTGTATCAATAGAAACTTCTAAAACTGAAAAGTAAAGGGAAGAAAGATGAAAAAATGGAACAGAAAATCCAAAACTAGTGCTATGCTCCGAAAGGCGCTACATTTGTATAACAGAGAGAGCGGAAGGAAAAAAGAGAGAAGGAACCAAAGAAACATTTGAAGCAATAATGGCTGAGAGTTTCCTCATGTCAGCTGCCAGACCGCAGACCCAGGAAACTTGCAGAACATCAAACAAACAAACCAACAACTCCACCTAGGCATGTCATATTCAAGCTGCAAAATCTCAAAGACAAAGAAAAAAATCTTTGGAGCAGAGAGAAGAATTATATCAGCCTCTCAGAAACCACACAAACAAGAAGAGAGTGGAGTAAAATTTTTAAGTGTTGAGAGAAAAAAACCCAAAAAACAAAAAGCCTCCTGTCTAGAATTCTATAGCATATGAAATTATCCTCTACATGTGGAGAAAACTTTTGCAGATAAACAAAACTCAGATAATTGGTTACCATTTGGACTGTCTGACAAGAAATCTTTAAAAAAAATTTTTTTTTAATGTTTTTGAGAAAGAAAGAGATAGAGGATAAGGAGGGGAGGGTGCAGAGAGAGAGGAAACACAGAATCCGAGGCAGGCTCCAGGCTCTGAGCTGTCAGTACAGAGCATGATGTGGGGGCTCGAACTCAGGAACCACGAGATCATGGACACTTAACTGACTGAGCCACCCAGGTGCCTCTGGCAAGAAATCTTAAAAGAAGTTCTTCAGAGAGAAGGAAAAGTATAGAGTTCAGAAGCTCACATCTACATAGAGAATGGAAGACTCCCTCTCTCCCTTTGCTCCTCCCCCATTCATACTCTGTCTCTCTCTCTCAAAAGTAAATAAACGTTTAAAAAAACTTGGGGCACCTGGGTGGCTCAGTCAGTTAAGTGTCCAACTTCAAGCCCCATATTGGGCTCTGTGCTGAGTGAGAGCTCAGAGCCGGGAGCCTGTTTCAGATTCTGTGTCTCCCTCTCTCTCTCTGCCCCTCCCCCATGCACACTCTGTTTCTCTCTCTCAAAAATAAATAAACACTAAAAAAAAAAAAGAATGGAAGAGCATTAGGGAAAGAATTAGTGAAGATAAAATAAAAGCTTACTTTTCTTGTTCTTAATTGATCTGATAATAGAAGTTATAATGGTAACTATGCATTTGGTGATTATATTGATTTGAATGACAGCAATAATATAAAGGACAGCAGGGAGGAAGGAATTAGGAAAATTTTGTCATTATAAGGTATGTGCATTACCTGTGAAGTGGTATAGTATTATTTGAAAGTAGATTCAGATTAGTTGTAAATGTATATAAACAACTCTAGGGCAACCACTAAAAAAGCTCAAAAAAGAAGTATAATTGATATGCTAAGAACTGATGGCCCTGGATATCAAAAGTGTCATCCACATGAATATTGAAATTGTCAAGAGCAAAGACAGAAGTTATGCCAAGAAAATAGCCTGGAGCCAAACACTTAAATATTCAACAGATGGGAGAAAATAATCCTAAAGTTGTAGGTGTTACAAAAGGGATGGTGAGTAGTATGGTTTGATGAAGGAGATTCAAAGCTGGGAGATTTTAGGAAGGAGGGAAAGAACACAATCCGGAAGCAGCATGTGAAGAAGTGTGAACTTTGTGTTGTAGGTAATAGGGAGGAATTTAGTATAGAACTAAATTTGCATTTTAGCGAGAACACTCTGACAACACAAGGCAGTGAGGATTGGATTGGTGGAGGCTGTTGGGAGAGTCCTATTCAGAGGTATTGGGAAAGCCTGGAACAGTAAGAGAAGAAAGGAGAGAACAGATATTAGAAGCTAAAACAGGAGAAGCACTTGGATTTGGTCACTGATTAATTATGAAGCATTAAAATAAAACAAGGATCCTAGGACCATTGTCACTTTCCGACTAAGGTGATTGAGTAAATGATGACCAAAACAGGGAAAAGAGGTGGAGATTCTGCAAAGATTCAGGGAAGGATAAAGAGTTCAATTTTGAGCAATTGAATTTTAGATTCTTGTGCGACACCGAAGTGAAGAGGGTTAGGGTTAGGATTCAGGATGATTCCTGTACTGGTTAACTCGGTAAATGGGAATTTTCTAAACTGTGATCAGGAATATTCAAGAATGATCAAGTTTGGAGGTATATATAATAAGCTAATTTTAAGAAAGATAGAGTCTAGGTACCTGTAAATAAAATATTCTGTGTCAGGTAGGATTAAGTCCAGAAGACTATAGCAGAAATCCACCACAAAATGGTGAAATCCACAAGTTAGTACTTTCTCCCTCACAGTAAAGAAACTTGAAGGTAGGTAGTCCAGGTCTAAAAAGTCACTTAGTCAACCTAGATGTACCTTAACGATGAACTGTGATCCAGCTTTCAATTGTTAAACGACTGAAAAACAAAAAGCAAACCTGCAAACTTTTCTGTGACAATCTGTTAGGCGCAGATTAGTTATTTGCACATTTTTCCAGATTTCTAAGGTGATGTTACTTTTATCTTCACTTTACGGATGAAGGAAAAGACTCAGAGAAGCTTAAGCTCAAAGATCAGTCGTTAGTTAGGGACAGAAACCAGTTTTCTGACTCTGTGTTCCGTGTTCTTTCTTGGTAACTTCCATTCTTAGATTTCCAGCATCGACGGGGAGTTTTAGGAGAAGGGCAGTGCTAAAAAGTGAGAGAATTAAATGAGTATGGTTAAGACATTGGGTATAGAAGAAAATAAATTATTGCAGAAGCCTACAGAATTTGGGACTGGAGAGTGGAGATGGTACTGATTGTTTATATAATGTTTTTGCTACGTTATCTATTAGAGATGTTTCTAATAGAGTGGCTCCAAACACAGGTGAAGAATAGTATGGTGAAAAATATACATACAGAAAAATCTTGGATTGTGAGTAACTTGTTCTGCAAGTGTTCTGCAAGGTAAGCAAACATTTCTAATAAATTTTAACTTGATAAATGAGCGATGTCTTGCAATTGGAGTAGTATGTGATGCCGAATGTCACCTGATCACAAATGAGCCAATGGTTCTTGAAATTCCCTTTGATACACAAGTGCTTTGATTACTAGCATGTTTCTGGAAGGAATTATGCTCACAAACCAAGGTTTCGCTATATATGTATATAAATTAATTCAACAGAAAACAGAAAATCTACATTGAAGGATTTTTTCAGTGTAAAAGAATAAGATCATTCTAGAATGGTCTAGGGTTGGATCAGTGGAATTGAATGGACTCTAAGTTTTGGGGAACTTCTTGGGACATCTGACTTACTGAATTGCCTATTGAGATGATAATCATTTGAGCAAATAAATTAATGTTTTAAGGATCCATGTTGTGATACCTAACTTGCCCCATATTTAGGGAAGAGAGGAGAAATCTAAAAGACACACTGCAAGTGATTCAACTATGTAAATGCAATTACCTTTAAAGAGGAGGCAAAAAATTAAATGAAATTATATTCAAATTTAAATTATTAGTATCAGAATCATTTTCGAGGACATATTTTTGATAATGGAAGAGAAATGACCAGGTCTTGTTGTTGTTTTTAAAATGGATTAAAAAAAAAAGAAAAAAGACAAATGGGATTCTGAGGTCGATATTCACCTATAATAATATTATTATTCTTACATTACTGCTTGTGAGAGAGAAATCTTAAATTATTAGATAAAGCGTTGATAGTAAATCTTATCTAAAATTTGTTTAAATGTAACATGTAGGTGACAGCAAATATTTGAATGCGGTCTGGTCTACTTTTATTATTTATTTTTTTAAGTTTATTTATTTTGAGAATTGGGGAGAGGCAGAGAGAGAGGGAGACAGAGAATCCTAGGCTGTCAGTGCAGAGTCTCGACAAGAGGCTTTACCTCACGGAACCGAGAGAACATGACCTGAGCCAAAGTTGGATGCTTAACCGCCTAACAGACTGAGCCACCCAGGCCCCCCTGTGGTTTGGTTTATTTTATATTACATATAAAACCAGAGGGTTTTAACAAGTAAAAATAGATATTTGATAATATGTTATTAAAATTATTTTAGTAGTGTTGAGTCACAAAAAAAAAAGTCTTGAGAAATCATAGATTATGATAGATTCATGCATATTTCATATCTACATGAAAAGATTTTCAACAGAAGTATTTTCTAGAGAAGTCAGACAATATGTCTAGCTCATCTCTTCTCTTTCAAAACAGTCGCATATTTGGAACCATAGTGTAACCTAAATTTAAAAAAAAAAGTTGGGTTCTTTTTATATGTGGGTAATCACAGCAGGCATTCCCATATAGCAACTCAAATAAATGTCAATGTCAAGAACCATTTGGTAAATTTGTGTTCGATAAAATTTTGAAGTTTTCCCTTTTACACTCTGTAACTCAAAAAATCTTTCAACATATTCCTTGTTTTCCATAATTTCTCAGCCATGTTGTTGGAACAATTTTTGCAACCCTCTCCATGTCCGCAAGTACTCCAGGCCTTTTGGGTTATGTTGAACTGTCGAGTTTTAAGATCTCTTCTGGGTACCTGGGCCTGAATACTTACATTTATGTCAAATGTCTGGGTATTCTTGCTGTAATTTTTCTTATTAAGGCTTAATTGCCTTTTAATGATGTTTGCTTTATAATTGCTTATTTTAAAAATCAATCTCCTTGGTTAAGAATTCCAAGGTTAGATGGCCCTGCCTTCTTTCTACTAACACAGTACAATACCTGACTCGAACAGTTGTCCTCTCGCTTTCTTTATCTTATTTTTTTAATGTACTTGAGTTTTCTTTTCATTATTAGAAAATTGTTCATAGCTGAAAACATTAGTGCCACGTCAAGTCTCTAAGAATCACTGGCGCACTGAAACTTGGACATTATTTTGTGATATTATCCTTTTGGGGGTTCGGTCTTGCTTATCATAGAACTTTTTTGGGCATACGGTCTCTGTAACCCCGTCCTCTTCAGAAAACTCACTGAGCAGCCGCATTCATCTGTCAGCCAACTTCTTTTTATTCTTTATTTGGATTATCAGCATTTGTTTAAGAAAATTTTAAAAATGTCCTCTAGCTTATTTTAAAATTCTTGTTTAGGGGCGCCTGGGTGGCTCAGTCAGTTGAACATCCGACTCTTGGATTCGGCCCAGGTCATGATCTCACAACTTGTGAGTTCAAGCCCTGCACTGGGCTCTGTGCTGACAGTGCAGAGCCCTCTTGGATTCTCTGTCTCCCTCTCTCTCTGCCTCTCCCCTACTCATGCCGTCTCCGTTTCAAAACTAAATAAATATTTTTTAAAAAGTTTTGGTTTGTGATATTAACCAAGATAGGCTTTAACATTCCCCTCAGCTTAACTAAACTTAGACAGGGTTTTCCCTGAGTGGACCCCTGACCTCTCTTTTTCTAGAACATTTGGTTTAGAACACTTGTGATTCTAAATTCTTCTTATTCCTCTTTGAGATGTAAATCTTTTTTAAAAAGCCTCTAGCCAATTTATAGCACAGAAATATCTTTCTCAAGGACCAGGAAACAGTCTTTGAAATGTAATTATCAAGGAAACCTCCTCCCTCCCTTCCCCCTTACCCCCCTCCCCCCACTCAGTTCTCAGTTTCTACAGTGGGTTTGGAGACTAATTTTAGGTGAAACTTGCTCTAAGCTATGAAACTACCTCTTACCTTAGTTTACATTTCTTTTGCGTGCCCTTAAACTCAGATAGTCTGCAATCTCTCCAGATTGAGTTCTGGCCTCTCTTCCTCATTTCAGTAGCCTTGAATCAAATCTTCTGGGACGCCTGGGTGGCTCAGTCGTTGAGCATCAGACTTCGGCTCAGGTCACGATCTCGAAGTCTGTGAGTTTGAGCCCTGCATTGGGCTCTGTGCTGACAGCTCAGAGCCTGGAGCCTGCTTCAGATTCTCTCTCTGCCCCTACCCCACTCATGCTCTGTTTCTCTCTGTCTCAAAAATAAATAAACATTAAAAAAAAAAATCTTCCTTTCTGGTTTGATTTTGTTCAGGGCAGCTTTTGCTTTGACAATATACTACAGCTTTTTTTTTTTTTTTTTTAAGTAATAAAATTTGTTTTCTTTAATTCTTAAGTGGATGAAATACATCTCTATTCTCTGATTTCCCTCTTTTCCAATTATGAAATTATGGTAATGGTTTTTTCATGATTTATTCTCCTTTCTTCCCCCTCCCTCTCTTCCTCCCTCCCTCTCTTCTTCCCTCCCTCCCTCCCTCTCTCCCTTCCTTCCTTCCTTCTTTGGACAAAGAATATTAAGTCCTATAATAATCTTTGTCCAGAACTGTGCTGTTAAGGCAATAGGCGTGGGTGTAAATTTCTTGTCTTTTTGAAACTATTTTAGTCATTTGTGTAAGGGCAAACTGGGACTGACTCCATTGTGTTTCCGTGTCCTCCACCCTGAATCCCCAGTGCCTGTGCAAAAGCTTAAAACCTGCAACTTCCTTGTTCCAAAAGAACCACGCCCAGTGACCTATGGAACAGGACCCTTGACCCTTCCTCAGCCAATTGGCTAGGGTCACGACCATCACCCCTCCCACTGCCCCTAGAACCCTTTAAAACTATTGTGTTTTTGGACCACGCCCTCTCTCTTGACCCACCGCTGCGTCAGTGTGGTAGGAGATTGAGCTAGAGCTAGCTCGAATAAAGGCTCTTTGTTCTTGCATCGACTCGGCTCCCTGGTGGTTTTTGGGGTCCCCGAATTCTGGGCATAACAATTTGCTTTATTAGTCCGATTTGAGTTCTAAGTATCAATTCCTACCATTTCTTCATTAGAGGAAAAAGGAAGAGAACTTCTCCTCCCACATCCTCATATTTTGCTAATGAGTTTCCATCCCACTCCTCCAAGGAAGAAGCGGTAAGGTATTTGCAAACCCTTTCTGAACTCCTCACAGCAAGGTCCCCCGTCAGACTGGTGCTATGGGACACATTAAGATGAACGATTATTTTAAGAAGCAGTACTTGTCTCCTTCTTCTTGTATTGTATATCTTGTACTTATCACTGTGAAATGGGCACATACCTACAGAGTTTGCTGTGCAAACACGACTTTTTCCCAGACAGAATCTTCCTAATCTGGACTTTCACCAGAATCTAGATGAAGGGCATCTTTGGAGGTGTGGGGAAGGAAAGTAGAAAGAAATGTAGGAAGTTCTGCTTAAGATGTACACTTAAACAATTTCTGTGCCATATTCTGGGGTAAGAAGCTCAAATCATTCATTAAACCTTGTGCCCATTTTTGTGCTGCTTTTTTTTTGTATATATAATTTTTTTTAATGTTTATTTATTTTTGAGACAGAGACAGAGCATGAGTGGGGGAGGGGCAGAGAGAGAGGGATGCGCTGCTTTTTTCAATTAGTTAAATACCACAGTTAAGAAGGCATCAATATGCAAAATCTTTGAAATGTGAAACAAATCCTTCCTTTTTCTGAGTAATGAAACTATCATTAAGACAGGAAGTTAGAAGATACAGTGTTTTTAGTAGAAGTAGTAGCATGATGCTAGGTCCACATTCGTGGCTTACCTAGAGTTGCAAGTAACGCTGACAAGTTCCTCATTTTCAGTCACTGATCAGTGTTGAATATTTTCCAGTTCTAAGTCCAGATGCTAGGATTCAAATATTTCGATCATTTAGGTCCTTTTGCACCAGGAGAAAAGAAAAAAGACAAGAAAGAAATAATTAAAATGTGCCAACTTTATCCTCTGTTTTCTTAGATATATTGGTTCAATCTTCCATAATAATACGGTATCTGATTCTTTCCTAGTCTCACCGTCCCGTTTCCACCTTTAGGTTTCTGGATTTCTTAGCATGAAAGAGATTCCAACGAAAATAAACACACGGCCGCCTTTGTAAGGTATAGCATCTAAGATTAAGTTCGACCCAGAGGGGCTCAGGTTCTGTCTGGGGTGTGAAGGGTTCTTTCGCTAGAAATATTTTAAACTATTATAGTTATATTATCCATTTGCTTCCTACTTTTTCTCAAGTTTGATAGTGAACTCACTTTGCTAGAGTGACAAACCTTCTTATCTCTATCTTCCCAAAAGACAGCTGTGGGAGGAAAGGTAAGAGGAAGGAAGAACAGCATATTTATATTTATATTTTCCATTCTGTACATCCTCTCTGCTTAAATAGGTCTTGCCTTCCTGGTGGAGGTTTTCCTTGGTTCTTAAAGTTCAGCCTCCTGGGGCAGGCATTAATGACTCTCCCATAAGCCCTGTTTCCCTAAGGCAATGGACAGAGGACTTCAATGAGACATTAGCATCTGAATAGGTCAGAAGTCCTGATATTTAGTGTTCCAAAGATCGGTAATATTTATTCATTTAATTATAAATCAAAAGTGTCTGGGCTTTTATCAGCACTTCAGGCTCACATATAATCCAAAATTTCCTCTCTTAAATCACATAGCTACCATATGTGTTATTCAAGCAGTAAAGATATATATATATATATATCTTTATGTATATATGTCTCTCTATATATGGCTTTATATATATGTCTCTCTCTCATATGTATATATATATACATATATATATATATATATATGAGACAATAATAAAAAACTCATAACTTTACTCCGTAGAGGTCAAATCTGATTTTACGGAGTGATTGCCCACTAGCTACCCTCCTATCCTGACATATATTTCTGCCAAAAACCTGTTGTCCCGGAGTCTATGACCTATCATTCTGTCTATATGCCTTTTACAAGCCTATCTGCTCCTTTCAGAAGCTGTCACATTTCAAGGTGATTGTCACCTGAAATCCCTGGGTACCGAATTGAAACATGTAGGAGACAGCAGAAAGAGAGATTCATTTCTCTCTGGGTATCGCTGCTTTATTGTCATCACTCCTGATGGCTACGAGGGCTGTTCTTTGTCCTATTTTGTGGCATGTGAAATCTGCAATGAAGAAATATAAATAAGAAATATGAATGGCCTCATTTGCAAAAGGCAAGGAGAGAAAATTAAGCAAAGGTTAAATGATACGCCCCATTGCATTTATCTATGATAAACATCTGTTGAAAACTTACTACATGCAAGATACTTTAATGTGTGCACCTCGAGGTAAAACTTGACACTTGGCACCTTAGGCAATATGTGTAAAAAAAGAGAATATCTATATTTTATATTTTTTTAATATTTATTTATTTTTGAGAGAGAGACAGTGCAAGTGGGGGAGGGGCAAAGCGAGAGGGAGACACAGAATCCCAGCAAGGTGCCCCAAAAGAGAATATATTTTAGACTCTACCCTCTTACTACTTGTGTAACTTTGGGCATTATACTTAACCACTAGGAGTCTTTGTCTCAAATCTACGGCCTGAAAATATTGGCATTTGGCCTGCCTGCCTCAGAAGATAGTTGGAAGATTCAAACAAAATAACGCATACACGAGTGTCACTAGAACTTGTGGTCTTTAACGAGGACAAGAAAGGAGGCCCCCGGATGGCTCAGTTGGTTAAGGTCTGACCTCGGCTCAGATCAAGACCTTACGATTCGTGGTTTTGAGTTCCATGTAGGGCTCTGTGCTGACAGCTAAGAGCCTGGAGCCTGCTTCAGATTCTGGGTCTCCCTCTCACTCTGCTGCTCCCCTGTTCACACTGTCTCTTTCTGTCTCTCAAAAATAATAAATAAGCATGAAAGAAAGAAAGAAAGAAAGAAAGAAAGAAAGAAAGAAAGAAAGAAAGAAAGAAAGAAAGAAAGAAAGAAAAGAAAGAAAAGAAAGAAAGAAAGAAAGAAAGAAATCCTTTTAAAAAAAGAGGAAAAGAAAGTTTCATAAATGTTTGTAAATTCAAAGAGACTAAAATGGAATATGAACTTGCTTATTTATAAATGTTTATTTTTGAGTAAGAGAGAGAGAGAGAGAGAGCACGAGCAAGCAGGGGAGAGGCAGCGAGAGAGGGGGAGAGAGAATCCAAAGCTCTGACAGCAGAGAGACTAATATGGGGTTTGCACCTATGAACAGTGAGATCATGAACTGAGCCGAAGTCAGACACTTAACGTCTGAGCCACCCAGGTGTCCCCAAATGGAATATGAATTTAAAGAAGTCAGATCAACGTGATGGTTAAGAGCCCAGATTGTGGGTTTAAAACTTGGGTTTGCCCTGCATTGACCGAGTCATCCTGAACGATTCATTTAATCTGCTTCATCTTCACTGGATGTAGAATTGAGATAGTATTCTATCTAGTTCACATTAGTATTAGGAGGAGTCTATCAGTTAGCCTTTGCTACAAAACAAATTAAACTTAGTGGCTGGAACCAGCGGGGTGATTCCCCTGCCATATTTGCTGGAGTCATTCATGCAGCTACAGGCATCTGGTGATTTCGCTGAGGATATTTGATGTAAGAACTTCACTCGGCTATGTGGTAGGTGGGTGTAGTCATTGATTGTCCTGTCTCCGCACTGTTGACACTCACGGAGGCTGGTGTGGCTCTGTCTACCAGGCCATCTCAGGACAGCAAGAAAGCAAAGGCAGAAGCTGAAAGACTTCTTTCAGCCTAAACTCTCAACTCACAAAATGTCACTTCTGCTCATTTTACTGTCAAAACAAGACACAAGGACAGTACATTTTAGAGGAGATTTGAGAGGCGTGGCAAGGTCACGTTACAGAGAGGTGAGCAAACATATGTGGGAGGAATTGTTGCTGTATTTTGCAATCTCCCGCAGGCTTAAATGAGATCGTATTTGCAAAGTGCTTAGAGCAGAGCTTGGAACACAGTGAGCACTATATAAACGTTTATTGAATAAATCATTAATACACTTTACTGGAGAATAAACATTTACATTCGTATATGAAATAAGAGTCTGTAAAACCTGTCATGCGCACGCTAACACAAAGGATGACTGTAGAGGAGACAGAGAGCTATTCTATGTTTGATAAACAGAAAGTCTTAACAAAGAAAATGGCATTTGCGTGTGGCCTTGAAGGAAAGGTAAAACACAAAGTGGCAAACCAGGTTATGTGCAGAATCCTCCCTCCTCTGAGCTAGAATCGCAGAGTTGTTTTACCATCTTTAGCAATATGCCCACATCATTCCTCCTCCATCCTTTTCCAAGGGAAAATATCAGATTTTAGAGGGGAAGCAATCGTGCAAGTTATTAAGGTTGCTTTGACTGAGAAATTTTAGATGTCCCTGCTGACCCTTTTCTAATGTGGAATAAATTGCTCTAATCCCCATGGGCTGTTTTACATTCTACTCATTTTTTTTCTAACTTAAGCAGGTGAAGTAAATAATAATAACTAATATTTATTGAACCTGTGCCAGACACTGTTCTAAGTTCTTTATATCTATTAATTTAATCATCGCTCCAACCCTATGAGTTCAGCACTTACCTCTAGAGGAGAAAATTTGAGCACAGTGCGGTTAAGTAACTTGCCGCAAGTCACACACTTAATATACGTCAGCGACATGTTTCAACCACAGATAATCTGGTCGTGCATGCCTATGACCTTGGCAATGCCATGATGTGCTGTCTCTCTGCTGGTATCCAGCTCCTTCATAATATAATAGATTCTAAGTTTGCATGTTTTCAGGTTTTTGTTTTTTTTTGTGTTTTTTAGCAAAATGTAGTTTCTAAATACCACATAAGTCTGAAAATCTATAAGAACTCAATACCAGTGAGTCACAGAGTACGGAACTATAGAGTTTACAGCTGGAAGACATCATGAAAGCTAATCATCTGATGTGACTCCCACTTTTTATAGTTAAGGAAGTGAGTAATGTTTTATTTATGATACATCGTGAACTATAGACATTGGCTCAATGCCACAGAACGTTCCTCTCTTTGTACATGTCCCTATGCGAACTTAGAAGCAGGGCATCTGGAAGCTGGAAGGGATTCGATGGTTGCATTTTGTTCACTTTTTATAGACCACCTAGATAGATCATTTCAAATTCTAATGCTTTGCTATAAAGCTTAATTTCCTTAGCTTGATTTTTTTTTCTGATTCTAAAAATAATAAAATTCATTTAAATTTGCATGCTAATGAACAATATAAATATATAAAAGTACATAAATGCAAAAGAAAAAGCCTGCTTAAAATAAAATTACACATAATCCCGCTGTCTAGAGCTAAGAGCTGCTAACACAACGGTCTATTTTTTCATGTCTTCTGTCTGATGTGGTTTTTTTAAACAGAATAGCCCTCAGACTAAGATCCTATTTTCTTCTCACTTTAACCACTGTTAATGTTTCCTGAAGTCATTAAATATTTTGAAGACAAAATTCATAAGAGCTACATAGTATTTCATTTTATGTGTATAGCATCTCATGTACTGTCTTCATTTAATGACTCAGTTTGGTGTGTATTTTCCATGATCCTGACTTGATATTCTATTTCCCTGTACAATTTAATGCCAATGCAGATGTCACAATTTCTATTCAATCTGAAGGATTTTTTTAAAGTTCTTTTAAAGTTTTTTTATTTATACTGAGAGAGAGAGAGACAGCACCAGCCAAGGAGGGAGAGAGAGAGAGAGAGAGAGAGAGAGAGAGAGAGATTCCCAAGCAAGGCTCCATGCTGTCAGCAAGAAGATGGCACAGGGCTTGAACTCATGAACCATGAGTTCATGACTTAGGCCAAAACCAAGAGTCAGACGCTTAACCAACTGAGCCACCAGGCACCCTCTATTCAATTTCAAGTTTTGGTGCTGCTCAGGGCATCTTAATGGAGCCTCCAGAAATCAGAAAAAGAAAGATTCTAAAACTTTAGAGACAAACATGAGAAAAGCAAGAGGCAGTATTTTGCATTTCAGCCCAGAGCTGAAATAATCTTTTAAGATGTAAATTTTTGGTCAGAATGAGTTGTCGTTGTTGCTTTTAATATGAAAGCTTCATCAAGATCTCTGTACACTTGTCATGTCAAATAAAGGAAAGTTAGCAAAACATTAAACATACCTAGACTTGAATTTCAAACTAGTTTCCTCACATAGTCACTCACTCTGTATTCTACTCAGGCTTTCTAGGAGGGATATTACATTCTTATATACCTCCGTCACTATTTTCTTACTACATAATTAAACTTACTGTTTCTTTCTTTTGTTAATGGTGTCTGGAAATTACGGTGCTTAGGCATTATATCGGGTATCACTGATTGAGTAGCATTCTCCAAATGCCCATTTCCAGATTGCTTTCTATCTGTCGTACTTCAGAGCATGATGCAGTGTGGATTTCTGAATTCTTCCTCTAAGAAATCCTCCACAATGATTAGAAACGTAGGCCTGGGACCACTCTAAGCTGTTAGCAGCAGCCTTTAGTTCCCTGCCCTGTGCCCCTTCCAGAATGCCTCCCACAACCTGGCAGCTTATGTCTTCAAGGCCAGCAGGAGAACACCTCTGCATTGAAGGAAGGCATAGATTTTCGACGGAAGCACTCACCTTCAAAACCCAGAAAAATCTCCTTTGGATTAACTTCAAGCACTGATTAGAGTCCTTGATTACATTGAAATGTTCTCTTCACCTTCACCATGTGAATCGAGATACCCCATCATATTCACAGATCCCACTCCCACAAAAGAAGTGGGTTATGCAAGGGTAGAAGGTCACTGGGAGCCATATTAGTTTTGTAATGGCCACAGCATCCTTCTCAATCCTTTCCAGTTTCCCTACCCTAGGTCCACTCATCTTTGACTTTGAGTAAAAATCAGACATAAATTTGATCTGTGGGTGCTGCTGAAATATCTCAATGGTATAGGCATATGATTTTGAGTAAACTCTAGGTTTAAACCCTGCCTTCACCACTTGTTGGTTACTAGGATAAGATATTTAACCTCTCTAAGCCTCGTATTTCTTCTTTGAAACTGGGGATCATAACATCACTTCCATGGGCTGTTGGGAGGACTAAATATGATCATACATCTAAGGCACAAAGTTAGTATCAACTATACAACAAAAACTCCAGGAATTATAGCTATTGTTAATAGTTAAAGCATACTATCATTATCCTTTTACTTCATATATTGAGTACATCACTTATCCATGTGTGATAATGGTACATGTCTTCCAATGTAAATCCGGACCAGGTACCTATCTGTTAGTTTCTTCTACTTATAGGTACTTTTGACTATGAGAATCAGTACTTTCTTTAAATCGGGCTTGAAATATTAAACAAGTAAATCAGTGGTTCTCAATCTGTTTTGTTTCTAGAAACACATAACTCATGACATTCACAAGTGAGACACATTTTCCTGGATATACCTAGGATTACACACAATTTTGGACACAGTAGTTGCGTCTTCAATATTTTTTTCTCCTCTGTGAATTAGCATGAAGCAAATCTTTGAGTGTGTTATTGTTATAGGGCTACATGGAACCCACATCAATTAATGGAAGAAACAGTAAAATAATAAAATACCAGTGACATTTCTCACAAGGATCTGGAGACATTCTTGTGGTGGGGGTCTGCTGAACTAAAATATCTATTTTGGCGAACAAAATGTTTTAATATGTGATCTTTTGTTTCAAATTAATGAGGATTTACTTTATGTATAGTTTAGGACTAAAGGCTACCCAAACGCTAAATGCCCCAGCAGGGAGGAATATTTAGTAAATTCATTCATTATCTGTTTACATTTTAATAAGGAGTAAGTTTCTCTGCCTTTATCACAAGTGCAAATTAAGGGAGGATTGTTCATTTTGGCTGCGTTTGGCTTCCTGCTGTGAAACTCAAGATTTGTGAAATTCCAAAAGAGTTTCCTGTATTATTAAACCAATGAGCCAAGGAGAGTCTATTCCCTAAACAATTAGCTTTCTTAAATGAAGTATAGAAACGCAGTCCATGAATTCATTACTTGTTCTTCCTGGGTGCAGACATTAGCTGGCATTAAGGCTCTTTGAGTTGTGACATATGAGGTGTGATTCGAAAGGAAGAGAGCAATTGGGTCTAGTCACCCAGGAAATCAATCACGGCCTTTTATACTGACATCCACATGTTCATTTCTCATTATGGGGGAACACATTTTACCTTCAGAGTAGAAAACTGTGGTCTCAGTAGTGCTTTCTCCCTACCGTTCTTGATACTTTATACCTTCCATTTGGAGTTCTCAATTATCGATATATTTTATTAGCCATCGTTTGAGATATTTTACAGGAATATCCAGATGCCACACAAATGAAACCTGGCAAACTCTCAAATAGTGTGACTCTATTTCAGTGGCTATAAATCATAACCTGCAGCTACAATCACAGTTCATTCTGTTGTTTGCGCGTTGCTTCAGGTGTTATACCTGGTGGACCCGCTTCCGGGTTCCATTTATGGCCTCAGCCAGATGAATTAATTTGAGTAAAGCAAATGGAATACTTTCATTAATTTAAACTTAATTAAACAGTGACAGGTAAAACATTTTATAAAATGTTCAATGTAATATTGAGAAGTATTGCATTAAAAATACAGGATTTAGAGTCCTAAATGAAAATGCTCTATCTGTCACTTCCTAGGAGCTTGACTTTTAAATCATTTAACATCATGAGGCTTATTGTACAAAATTGGGATAGGAATCCTATCTGAGCATTAACGTTATAAGATAGAAGAAAGAATTTGTCAAAGTTTCTGGCATGTGGACATGCATAAAAGAAAAGTAGTGTCGTTGTCAAGCATATAGACTCTAGAATCAGACTATTTGGATTCAGGACTCAGTTATTGCACTTACTAGGGATATGATCTTGGTTACAAAGCCTTGCCGTTTGTTCCTTAGTTTTCTTATCTATGAAATGGGAACAAGAATCATAAGTATCCATAGTTAAGACTATACAAGTCATAGAAATCACTCAGAACAATGTCCAGAACATTGTAATAACTATATGCATACTTGCTATTAATATTAATGTTATTTTTATCACAATAATTATTAGATAAAGCTTTTCAAAATATTTAGTCCATTATTCAATCAATACTAAGTCATAAAATGGAATTCTGGTTTTTATTTTTATTTCTCATGATATTTCATAGTGCCTGGATCTTTTGGGGGGGGAGGGAGGAGAGAGAGAGAGAGAGAATGAGAGAATGAATGGGGGAGGGGGAGAGGAAGTGGGAGAGAGAGAATTCCAACAGCCCCCACCTGTCAAAACAGAGCCCCATGCAGGGCTGGGTCTCACCGCCCTGGGGTCATAAGCTGAATTGAAATCAAGAGTCAGACACTTGACCTACTGAACCACCCAGGCATCCTGCCTGGCTCTTCTTAAGCAATGTAGTACTGGGAAATTTATTCAAGTCTGGAAAAATAATTCAAAGGAGAAAACAAGTATTGATCTTCGTATCATTTAAAATTGTCTTTTCTCTTATATTCTTAGCCATCCCAATTATTCTTTATGAAACAATAAACTCCAAATTAAATGTGAAATCACTTAACAAACTTCTAATGTACAAATTTGCAAACCCATATGTGCACCCTATACATGTTTATGTGTTGAGACCTTGACAGATATTATCTTGTAATTATCCATTTATATTTGAATCTTATAACAATCCCATGAAGCAGGCAATATTATTTTGGGGATATAGGACACAGAAAACAAGCCAGTAGTTCAAACAGTGTGATGACTTTCACAAAGCCACACAGCAGGATGAATATTTGAAGCCACATGTGCCAGACTCCTAAAACCTGGTGTGCACTGGGAAGGTTGTCCTGTTTGTGTAGGACTAGAGTCAACTGTGGTTGCTTTCTGGGTTCCCAGCCCTGATTGGCTATTGTCCATGTTGTACCCATTATTAATTGTCTATAGCCAATTGTCTATACCCAACTCTAAGGCAACAGACAAAATTGCTAATTTTTTTTTTTTGAGTGCCTGCCTGGTGTTATTCCCTGGGGGCGGAGGGGAAGGGTTCAATAATCATCTGTTCATTTCTCCTTAAGTTCTAAAAGACTTTTTTTTCTGGGATATTGAAGGAGTCAGTCATCTTATTTTTCCAGAGTCAGAAGGAAGGGATCCCAAAAATTCTGTAACTGAATTCTTTGAACTAGTGGCCCAAGTACATAGAGAAATGTTGGAGGCAAAAGAGGGACAAATTAGCTCCAGGATCGTTCACCATCTTTTTGACATTAAAAACCTGCCATGACCTGAATTCCATAATACAGATTCCCCAGCAGGCAGGCTTGGAAATGATTAGCTTATTATAGTATAGTTGTCCAATTTCTGGATGTGTTCAATGAACCAATTGTTGGCAAACATACAATATTTAAAAATCTCTAGTTTCTCAGCTTGAAATTTTATAAAAATAAATCATTTAAATTAAACTCATTTCCAAGAAAAAGTATGTACTTGAGAATAGAGGATTCAAAACAACATACAACCCAACAATAATCTATTTGAAGTCTCCTAAGTGCCTTTCAAAACAACCAGTTGATAAACATATACAACAACGATTTTTGTGTGTGCTCTCAGGCATTTATTCAGCTTTCGGTGGCCTGGGAAAATCAAAAAGTTCAAGGCCCGAGAGATGAATAATCAAGATAAAATTTTCAATTCAGCATTTTTGCAGCCAATTTGTTTTACAAAACAGCAAAGGTAAGAGTGTAAATACAACTGGGTACAATTTGGATGGCTCTAACTTTCACTGCATAACAATCTAAGTTTGCTCTAGGTCTAAGTCACCGGTTAGACACTCTTTGCAGAACTATCTAACAGATGTTTTAAGTATTTATTTATTTATTTATTTATTTATTTATTTATTTATTTAGAGGGCAGAGAGAGAGGAAGTGAGAAAGAATCCCAAACAAGCTTTGCACTGTCAGTATGGAGCCTGACACATGGTTCGAACACACATACCATGAGATTGTCACCTGAGCTGAAACCAAGAGTTGGACGTTTAAGTAACTGAGCCACCCAGGCACCCCTCTTATAGATTTCGTTTTAATAGAATAGATCCATTCTATATGATGGAGCAAGCTAGTGGTGAATATGAAAATGTCCGAGGGGGACAAAAACATAGGAGACTCTTAAATACAGAGAACAAATAGAGGGTTACAGGAGGGCTTGTGGGAGGGAGGATGAGTTAAATGGGTAAGGGGCATTAAGGAATCTACTCTTGAAATCATTGTTGCAGTGTATGCTAACTAACTTGGATGTAAACTTTTTAAAAAAAATTAATAAAAAAATAAAATAAAAATAAAAATAAAACCCCCCAGAACCTGAATGGTGAGTGAATGTTTAAACCTAGTACATTTTGTTTATCAATCTATCCTTTCATGCTTTCTCTTCTCCCAGCCATTGGTAGACAGTAATTCACAGTCTCTGTAGTTTAATTTGGAATCAATTGTATTTTAGATTTGTGATATGGAATATAAATTAGTGACTGTTATGGGTTCAGTTGTGTCCTTCTTTCCTTCTACCTCAAATCTGTGTGTTGAAGTCCTAATTCCCAATACCTCAGATCTTATTCTCCAAATTTGGAGATAAGATCTTAATAGAGGTCATTAAGTTAAAATGTCCTAACTCAATAGGACTATTCTCTTCATAAGATGAGGCAATTTGGATACAGACATGGACAGAAAGAAGATAATATAAAGTCAAGGGAGAAAATGGCATCTAAAGGCCAAAGAGAGCAGCCTGGAAGAGATCCTTCTACCACAGTCTCCAGAAGAAAGAAATTCTGCTGACACCTTAATCTTGGACTCCTGACCTATAGTACTATAAGAAAATAGATTTCTGTTGTTTAAGTCACATAGTATATGGTATATTGTTATGGGAGTCTTAAGAACTAATTCAGTAGCCTAATCTTACAAATTTTTTTAATGTTTATACATCTTGGAAAAGATAAATTTGGAATGCATATTTAATCTCATCTAAATTAAAATTCATCTTCTATGTGTAATACATATGAAATCTAAAGTTATAAAATTAAATTGAAAGCCAATACTGTCGATTTTAGAGGCCAACAGCACGGTATATCAGGTAATGATGAGAGTTACATAGAGAAGCATAGGAAAGTGGAAAAGAAAATGTTTAGGTTGGGGTGGTTGTAATTTTTTTTAAGTTTCTTTTTAATGTTTATTTTTGAGAGAAAGAGAGAGACACAGTACGAGTGGGGAAGGGCAGAGAGAGAGGGAGACACAGAATATGAAGCAGGCTCCAGGCTCCGAACTGTCAGCACAGAGGCCGATGCGGGGCTCGAACTCACAGACTTGTGAGATCATGACCTGAACCGAAGTCAGATGCTCAACCAACTGAGCCACCCAGGCACCTCTGGTTGTAATTTTAAATCCAGAATAGGAAGGCTTCATTGAGAAGGTAACTTGAAGAAGGTAAAAACACAAGCTATACAGAAACTTGAGGGAAGAATGTTTTAAGAAGAAGACGTCACTAGAGTACTTAGTTAGCTAAGTAAAGTGTCCAGTGTAGGTCTGAGGAAGAATTGTATATATAATAGTAGTAGAGCATGAAAAAAGAGATACAACAATGTAAAGAATCTTTTGAGAGCCTCATAGTTCACTGCGAATATTATGAATTTCTCTCTGTAATATGAGATCTCACTAGAGAGTTGTAAGCGGACAGAATCACAATTGCATTTATATGCTAATAGGATCAATCACTCTTGCTAAATATTTGAAGAAAGGCTTAAATGGACAAGAGCTTGAGCAGAGACCTGATGAGGAATGAATGAAGCTAGGACTAGGGTAGTAGCAAAAAAAGTGATGATAAATTGTCACATTCTGAATATCTTTTTAAGGACTCGACATTGTTTCATGGTGTATGGGAGAGACGGGAGTCAAAAATGACTATTGTTTTTTTTTTTATCTGAGAAAGTGAAATGATAGAGTTGTCATCATTTTGGATAATACTGGGGATAGGAAATATTCAGGGGGGTATTCAAGAGCTCATGATGATGAGGAAAATACAAAGTAGGAAGATATACATATGAACCTGAAGTTCGAACAACAGAATGGATTAAAGGAGAAATCAGCATGTATGTAAAATTTAAAGCCTTGAAACTGATGAGGTTATGTAAAAAATTGAAGGTAGAAAGTGGAGACATTTCAAGGATGAATTTTGGGATACAACAAAATGTCAAGTCATAGTGAAGAGTTGGAATGAGCAAAGGATACTGGGGAAGAATGAACAATAAGCTAAGAGGAGAAATGAGAAAAGGAATGGCTCGGTTAGAAAGTGAGGCAAATATGTCAAGAAGGTTTGATAACTGGGGACCTGGGTGGCTCAGTTGGTTAAGTGTCTGACTCTTGCTTTTGGCTCAGGTCAGGATCTCACAGTTCATGGGTTTGAGGCCCATATCGGGCTCTGCGCTGTCAGTGTGGAAGCTTATTGGGATTTTTCTCTGTCCGTCTCTCTCTCTCCCCCTCCTCTGCTTCTGCACTCTCTCTCTCTCTTTCTCTTTCAAAATAAAAAAATAAACTTAAAATAATTTTTTAAAAGGTTTGATGATCAAATATATAAAATGCTAAGATGTGTCCCTCTTACAGTGAATTCTGTTAAAAGGTGTTTTTATCTTTATAGCACTTCCAAATATATAAAATTTAGATTGTAAACATTTGTTTATTCATTCATTTAGAAATGCAATGTTTATTCATTCTTTTAGAATAGCAATGTAAGTTATCTCATTTAAATTTCCTTTGCTATTATCCACCCTAAACCAGAAAACACCGGTTGTTGAGTGAGGCAATCTGAAGAAGGATTTTGGTTAGCTTTTGCTACCTAATAGCCACAAAATCTCAATGGCATTCTCATTTAGGTTATTTATGCGTCACGTAAGGTCGGCCGATCCAGTCACATTCTAGCAGGGATGATTGCGATGGGACGATAGGATATATGCCCATTTCACCCTTCTTGACCTTGTGGATCCAACCAGAGCATGTTCTTCTCTCGGCAACAGCAGAGAAACAAGATTAAATCCCACCATAACACAATTTTCAAGTCTCTACCTGTGTTACATAGATAGCATCCACTGCTTAAAGCAAGCCATGTGGCTATGACCAAGTTCAGAATCAATATGTGGAAAAAGCATCAAAAAAAATTACTGAATAATAATTTAATCAATGATACACAACACAACAGTAGCCAGGAAAAAAGTCTTCTGGATGAAGTAATAATTTTTAAAATTCTGTTGAAGACAATAAATACAATTATAGGGAGAGTAAAATGGAACAAAAAAAGAGAAAAATAGAATAATTTTGGAATTGGATAAGTTACTGGAATTTTAAAAAAATATTGTTTATATGTAATTCATTATAAGTCACTTACTCTGGCCACACTTAAGAGGTGGGGAACTTGACTCCACTTCATAAGAAGAGGAATGCCAAAGAATTTTAGAGCATAGTTTAAAAACGCAACAGCTAATAATAATCACAATAAAAAAATAACACTATTTACCTGCAAAATTATCATATATATTTTTTCTCCACGTTTAAATTTATTTGAATTCCAGGTGGTTAACATAATGTGTAATATTAATTTCAGGTGTAGAATTTAGGGATTCATCACTTCCATCCAACACCCAATGCTCGTCACTAGTGCCCTCCTTAATCCCCATCACACATTTAGCCCATTTCTAACCTCCCCTCCTCTCCAGGAACCCTGGGTTTGTTCTCTATATAGGTAATTAAAAGTCTGTTTCCTGGTTTGCCTCTCTCTCTTTTAATATGTCTGTCTGTTTTGTTTCTTAAATTCTACAAATGAGTGAAATCATATGGTATTTGTCTTTCTCTGACTGATTGATTTCCTTAGCATAATAACTCTCTAGATGCATGCATGTTGTTGCAAATGGCAAGATTTCATTCTTTTTATGGTGAGTAACATTCTGTTCTAGGGATATATATATATATATATATATATAGGGATATATAATATATATATAGTCCTCACATCTTCTTTAGCCATTCATCATTTGATGAACATTTGGGTTCTTTCCATAATGTGAGTATTGTTGATAATGCTGCTATAAATATCAAGGTGCACGTATCCGTTTGAGTCAACATTTTTTATATCCCTTTGGGGAAATACTGAGTAGTACAACTGTTGGATCATAGAATAGTTTGATTTAAAATTTTTTGAGGAAACTCCATACTATTTTCCACAGTGACTGCACCAGTTTTCATGCCCGCCAACAGTGTAGGAGGGTTCTACTTTCTCCACATTCTCACCAATATCTGTTGTTTCCTGTGTTGTTAATTTTAGCCATTCTGACAGGTGTGAGGTGGTATCTCATGTACTTTTGATTTGTGTTTTCCTGATGATCAGTGATGTTGAACATCTTTTCAAGTGTCTGTTAGTCATCTGCATGTTTTCTTTGGAGAAATGTCTATTCTTGTCTTCTGCCCATGTTTTAATTGGATTATTCATTTTTAGGGTATTGAATTTGATAAGTTCTTTATATATTTTGGATACTAAAGCTTTCTTGGATGTGTCATTTGCAAATACCTTCTTCCATTCTGTAGGTTGCCTTTTAGTTTTCTTGATTGTTTCCTTTGCTTTGCAGAAGACTTTTATTTTGATTAAATCCCAATAGTTTATTTTTGCTTTTGTTTCCCTTGCCTCCAGAGACATGTCTAGAAAGAAGTTGCTATGGCCGATGCAAAGAAGTTACTTCTTGTGTTCTCCTTTAGGATTTTTTTTTTTATAGTTTCAGGTCTCATTTTTAGGTCTTTCATCCATTTTTTAGTTTATCTTGCTTTTCATAAGAAAGTAATCCAGTTTCATTCTTTTGCATATTGCTGTTCTGTTTTTCCAACACCATTAGTTGAAGAGACTTTTTTCCATTGGATATTCTTTCCTGCTTTGTTGAAGATTAGTTGACTAAATAGTTGTGCACTTATTTCTGGGTTTTCTATATTTCTTTCTTTTTTTTTTTTTTCAGAAAGAGAGAGAGAGAGAGAGAGAGAGAGAATCCCAAGCAGTCTCCATGTTCAGCAGGAGCCTAATGCAGGGCTCGATCCCACAACCCTGGGATCATGACCTAAGCTGAAATCAAGAGTCAGACACTCAACTGACTGAGCTCCCCAGGCACCACTGGGGTTTCTGTTTTCTGTTCCATTAATCTATGTGTCTGTTTTTGTGCCAGTAACATTCTGTCTTGATCACTCCAACTTTGTACTATAACTTAAGTTGGGAATTACAATACCTCCAGCTTTGCTTTTCTTTTTCAAGATTGCTTTAGTTATTTGGGGTCTTTTGTGGTTCCATACAAAATTTAGGATAGTTTGTTCTAGCTCTGTGAAAAACGTTGTTATTTTGATAGGGATTGCATTAAATGTATAGACTGCTTTGGCGTAGTATAGATTTTAACAATATTTCTTCTTTCAACCCATGAACATGGAAAATTTTTCCATTACTTTGTGTCATCTTCAGTTTCTTTCATCAGTGTTTTATAGTTTCAAGGTACACGTTTTTTACTTCTTTGGTTAGATTTATTCCTGGGTATCTTATGGTTTTTGATGCAATTGTAAATGAGATCGATTCCTTGATTTCTGTTTCTGATGATTCATTATTGGTCTATAGAAATGAAACAGATCTCTGTATGTTGATTTCTCAGTTCTAGCAATTTTTCGGTAGTCTTTCAGGTTTTCTATAGAGTATCACGTCATCTGCAAATAGTGAAAATTTAACTGCTTTCTTGTCAATTTGTATGCCTTTTATTTCTTTTTGTTGTCTGATTGACAAGGCTAGAACCTCCAGTACAATGCTAGATTAAAAACGGTGAGAGTGGACATCCTTGGCTTGTTCCCTGACCATAGAGGAAAAGCACTCAGATTTTTCCCCTTTGAGGATGATAATAGCCTGTGAATTTTTCGTGTATGGTCTTTATTATGTTGAGCTATGTTCCCTCTCCTTTGTTGATGATTTTTACCATGAATGGATGTTGTACTTTGCCAAATATTTTTTTCTGCATCTATTGAGAGGCTCATATGATTCTTACCCTTTCTTTTATTAATGTGGTATATCATGTTGATTGATTTGTGAATATTGAACCACTCTTGTAACCCCTTGATCATGGTGAGTGATTCTCTTAATATACTGTTGGATTCAATATGCTAGTATTTCGTGGAAATATTTTGCATCCACATTCATCAGGGATATTGGTCTGTAGTCCTCTTTTTTAGTGGAGCCTTCTGGTTTTCGAATCATGGTAATGCTGGCCTCATAGAATTATTTTGTAAGTTTTCCTTCCATTTCTATGTTTTTAGAATAATTTCAGAAGAATACGTGTTAACTCTTCTTTAAATATTTGGTAGAGGGGCACCTGGGTGGCTCAGTCAGGTAAGCCTCTGACTTCAGCTCAGATCATGATCTCACAGTTCATGAGTTCAAGACCCCTGTCAGGCCCTGTGCTGACAGCTTAGAGCCTGGAACCTGCTTGGATTCTGTGTCTCCTTCTCTCTCTGTCCCTCCCCTGCTTGCGCTCTGTCTCTCTCAAAAATAAATAAACATTAAAAATAAATTTAAATGTTTGGTAGAATTCCCTGAGGAAGCTATTTAGCCCTGGACTATTGTTTGTTGGGAGATATTTGATTACTGATTCAATTTTTAGCTGTTTATCTGTCTGTTCAAATTTTCTATTTCTTCCTGCCTCAGTTTTGGTAGTTTATATGTTTCTAGGAATTTATCCATTTCTTCCAGATTGTCTGATTCAGTGGCATGTAAATTTTCATAATATTCGCTTATAATTGTTTGTATTTCTGTGGTTTGGGTTGTGATTTATCCACTTTCATTTGTGATTTTATTTGGGTCTTGTCTCTTTCCTTTTTGATAACTGTGTCTAGGGGTTTATCAATTTTATTTTCTCAAAGAACCAACTCCTGATTTCACTGATCTCCTCTATTGTTCTTTTTTGTTTGTTTGTTTTGGTTTTATTTATCATTATTTTTTTTTTTAGTGTCTCGTCATTTATTTCTGTGCTAACCCTTTTTATCTCCCTTCTTCTGCCTTAAGTCTTTGTTTGTTGTTTTTTCTCTAGCTCCTTTAGGTTTAAAGTTAGGTATTTGAGATTGTTCTTGAGAAAGGTCCATATTGCTATATACCTTCCTCATGACTGCTTTTGCTGCATCCCAAAGTTTTGGACTATTGTGTTTTCATTTTCATTTGTTTCCATGTATTTATTTATTTCTTCTTTAATTTCCTGGTTGAGCTATTCATTCTTTAGTAACATGTTGTTTAACCTCCATGCATTTGTGGTCTTTCCAAATTTTTCTTGTGGTTGACTTCAAGTTTCATAGCTGTGTGGTCAGACAAGATGCTTGGTATGATCTCAATCTTTTTTTATTTGTTGAGGCCTTATTTGTGACCTAGTATGTGATGTATTCTGGCAAATGTCTCATGTGCACTTCAAAAGAATGTGTATTCTGCTGCTTTAAAATGAAATGTTCTGAATATATCTGTTAAGTCCATCTGGTCCAGTGTGTCATTCAAAGCCATTGTTTCCTTGTCGATTTTCTGCTTAGATGATATGTCCATTGACATAAGTGGGGTGTTATTGTCCAGTATTATTATTATATTATTATAAATGAGTTTTTTATGTTTGTTATTAATTGTTTTATATATTTGTGTGTTTCAATTTGGGAGCATAACTATTTACAAATGTTAGATTGTCTTGTTGGATAGTGGCCTTTATGATGACATAGTGTCCTTCTCTCATTACATAAGTCTTTGCTATAAAATATGGTTTGTCTGAACAATCCTAAAATTTGTATGGAACCACAAAAAGACCTGAATAACCAAAGTAATATTGAAGAAGAAAACCAAAGCAGGAGGCATTACAATCCCAGACTTTAGTGTCTACTACAAAACTGTAATCATAAATACAGTATAGTATTGGCACAAAAATAGACACATAGACCAATGGAACAGAATAGAGAATCCATAATTGGACCCATAAATGTATGACCAACTAATCTTTGACAAAACAGGAAAGAGCATCCAATGGAAAAAAAAAAAGTCTCTTTAGCAAATGGTGCTGGGAGAGCTGGATAGCAACATGCAGAAGAATGAAACTAGTGCACCTTCTTACACCATACACAAAAATAAACTCAAAGTGGATGAAAGACCTAAATGTGAGACAGGAATCCATCAAAACCCTAGAGGAGAAAGCAGGCAACAACCTCTTTGACCTCAGCTGCAGCAATATCTTACAAATGTTAGATGCTAGGTGTTGACACATCTCCAAAAGCAAGGAAATTAAAAGTAAAAATGAACTACTAGGACCTCATCAAGATAAAAATCTTCTGCAATGAGAAGGAAATAATCAACAAAACTAAAAGACAACCAATGGAATGGGAAAAGATATTTGCAAATGACATATCAGATAAAGGGCTAGTATCCAAAATCTGTGAAGAACTTACCAAACTTAACACCTGAAAAACAAATAATCCAGTGAAGAAATGGGCAGAAAACATGAACACACAGGAGACACATGAAAAGATGCTCAGACACTCATCATCAGGAAAATACAAATCAAGCTACACTGCGATACCGCCTCACACTGGTCACAGTGGCTAAAATGAACAAATCAGGAAACTACCGATGCTGGCAAAGATGTGGAGAAATGGGAACCCTCTTGCACTGTTGGTGGAAATGCAAACTGGTGTAGCCTCTCTGGAAAACAGTGTGGAGGTTCCTCAAAAAATTAAAAATAGAGCTACCCTTTGACCCAGCAATAGCACTACTAGGAATTTACCCAAGGGATACAGGAGTGCTGATGCATAGGGGCACATGTACCCCAATGTTTATAGCAGCACTTTCAACAATAGCCAAATTATGGAAAGAGCCTAAATGTCCATCAACTGATGATTGGATAAAGAAGATGTGGTTTATATATTCAATGGAATACTACTTGACAATGAGAAAGAATTAAATCATGGCATTTGCAGCAATGTGGATGGAACTGGAAGATATTATGCTGAGTGAAATAAGTCAATCAGAGAAGGACAGATATTATATGTTTTCACTCATATGTTGATCTTGAGAGACTGAACAGAGGACCATAGAGGAAGGGAAGGGGAAAAAAATAGATACAAATAGAGAGGGAGGGAAGCAAACCACAAAAGACTATTACATACAGAGAATAAACTAAGGGAGGAAGGGGGCAGGAGGAGAGGGAAAATGGTTGATGGGCATTGAGGAGCGTACTTGTTGGAATGAGCACTGGGTGTTGTACATAAGCCAATTAGACAATAAATTATATACAGAAAAAAAATTAAAAAATAAAATAAAGTCTAGTTTACCTAAGTATTGGTATTCCAGCTTTCTTTTGACATCCATTTGCATAATAAACATTTCTCTATTCTCTCACTCTCAATATGCAGATGTCTTTGGGTCTATAATGAATCTCTTTTAGGCGGTATATAGATGCGTCTTGTTTTGTTTTTTTTTTAATCTGTTCTGACACTCATGTCTTTTGATTAGAGCATTTAGTCCATTTATATTCAGAGTAACTATTGATAGACATGTATTTAGTTCCATTTTATCACTTATTTTGTCATTGTTTCTGCAGATTTTTCTCTGTTCCTTTCTAGTTTTTGTCACTTTTGGTCTTTCCTTTCCACTCAAAGAGTCCCCTTTAATATTTCTTGCAGGACACTTTTAGTGGTCACAAACTCCTTTAATTTTGTTTGTCTGGGAAACTCTCTCTCCTTCTATTCTGAATGACAGTCTTGCTGGATAGAGTATTCTTGGTTGCATAGTTTTCCTATTCAACACATTGAATATATCATGCCACTCCCTTCTGGCCTGCCAAGTTTCTATGGAGCTATATACTGCTAACCTTATTTGTCTTCCCTTGTAAGTAAGGGACTTGCTTTGTCTTGCTGCTGTTAGGATTTTTCTTTTAACACTGTATTTTGCAAATTTACAATATGTTTTTGTGTTGGCCTGCTTTTGTTGATTTTGATGGGTGTTCTCTGTTCCTCCTGGATTTGGATGTCTGTTTCCTTCTTCAGATTAGGGAAGTTTTCAGCTATTATTTCCTCAAATAAATCTTCTGCACCCTGTTCTGTCTCTTCTTCTGGGACTCCTATGATAAAATATTATTACATTTAATAGAGTCACTGAGTTACCTGAGTCTACTCTTGTGATCATCACTCTTCTTTCTCTTTTATGTTCAGCTTTATTTTTTCCAAAATTCTATCTCCTATATAACTTATTCATTCCTATGCTGCTTCCATCTTTTTTGTCATAACATCCAATCAGTTTCAAATCTCAGTTACTGGATTTTTCCTTTCTTCCTGATTGTTTTTAGCTCTTTTATCTCTGTAGTAAGGGTCTCCCTGATGTCTTTCATGCTTTTCTCAAGTGAGTGAGTATCTTTATGATTGTTGCTTTAAATTCTGCATCAGGCATATTACTTCTATCTGATTTGATTAGATCTCTGACTGTGACTTTTTCTTGTTCTTTCTTTTGGGATGTATTCCTCCATCCTGGCATTTTGTCTAGGTCTCTGTCTTTTTCCGTGTGTTAGAATATCCTGTTAATGCTTTCTGCTCCTGTTAGTGATGACTTTCTGAAGAAGAGATCATATAACATCCAGGGTTTGGAGCCTCAAGGAGTGTCTCTGGTGTGTGCTGTGTACACTCTGCTGCTGTGTTTTGGCTTCTCTGTCCCTCAGATCAACTCTTTAGAGGTTTTTTGCCTGCAGTTGGCAGTGTTCTGACTTTGGCCAGAGTGTGTTGAGTTTTACCTAGGCGTGCTCTGGTCTACTTGTTAAATACGACTTGACACTATTTCCACTAGAACTGAAGCTTTGTTGAACTATATGGTTAGTAGACATGGTGCGTATGGGGGGTTTGTGCTGGTCTTCTGGGGGAGAGGCCTGCTGCTTTGATCCTTAGGCTTTCTTGTCTGAGAAAAGCAGCACCAACACAGAGCAATGGGGTAGGACTTGGTATGAGCAGGCTAGGAAGCCGGTGTTGGTGCTGTGCTATTTACTGAAGTTGGTTTATGCTGAAGACTCAGAGAGGGAAATGGCACCAGCCAGCTCCTTTGTTCCCCAGAGAGAGGAGTCCATGCTTGCTGCTCTTAGGGAAGCCCTCCCAGAAGAGTGCATAATTTCCCCTCTTGTATCCTAGGCATGTTTTAGATCGCTGTTTTCACATTGTCTGTGTCTGGGTTGCTTCTTTGCCTGGAGCAACACAGTACACGTTGGCCTCTATCGCAGCCAAACCTGCTGACCTTCAAAACTCTAAACTCTAGGGACCTAGTGCAGTGGGGACCTGCACTGGTCTTCACTATGCTAAGGGGTTCCATTTCCCTCTCCTACCCCTCAGCATAGAAAAGAAACACCTGCCAAGGGTGGCTAACAAGACACTGTCTTTTTAGCCTGCTCTGCTCCAAATCCCACACCCCTGCATTCTGGCACAACTGCCTTTATGGGTCAAACCTGCATCCATCCCAGTGCAGCAAGACCCTCCCCCAGAAGACCAGTGCAGACCCCAGAGAGGCAACACTACCTTTCATAGATGCACTGAAAGAAGAAGGAATGGTCTCTCCTCATGTACCTTAGGTGATCCTCAGATGGTGTAATCTTCCCTGGGGATGCTTGCTTGCTGTCTCTCCAGGAGTAGGGCAGCACCCTCAGGTCTCCGTCCTAGCCAAGCCCATAAACCTCACAACTCCAGTTATTGAGGGCCAATGGTTTCGGAAATTCACAAAAATAAGCCCCCGTAATTTTCTCAGTCAATGGCCTTGGGGGATACTCCTTATATGTATCCATGTACATTCCGCTCTCTCTGGCCCATCTCTGCGACCAAGGCTCCCTCCCCTCCATACGACCATGTTCTCTTTCTCCCCCAAAACATGTATTCACACTTCCTGCTTCCTCAATTTGGCCTCTTCTGCTCTCCAGTTGTACAGTTTGTTTGATCAGTCCTCAGATCAACCTCCCTGGTCTGCAGAATAATTTGACAGTTATCTAGCTGTGTTCAAGGGACAAGGGCAAGCCTAAGGCCCTCCTACTAAGGCAGCTCCACAAACTCAAATTATATTTCAAATGTTGCTTTTGACGTTAGGTACTGTGTCTCTTTCTTGACCATATTTGCCAATAACATAAGTCTGCTGGGGAAATGACTACTGAAATATGTATATATATATATATATGCATATATATATATATAATAAAATATATATATATATTTCCTTTTCTGAAGTTCAGTTAAAGACAATAGTCCTCCAAATAGCTGCAGGTTTTCTTGATTATTCACTTCAGTGATTAATTAGAAATTGTTTCAAATTAGTATGTTTAGGAACTAATTTGTTTTCAAGTGGTAGAGTATTTAATCCAAACAAACAAAAAAAATGTTTTTTTTTTCTCTTTTTAGGTTCAAGTAGAGGCTGAACTATGCATTCTGTCTCACACTAATTGTTTACCTGAGTGAGATGTGCCTAAAGGATCTGGTAATCTTAAAATCTTCTCTTTCTATTTCTCTTATAAGATCTTCTGAATTTCTTTCTTTTTGCCATCTTCATCTTCTCTCAGGTCTTTTTGGTTGTATGTGGTCCTCAGTCTGACTCAGTTTTATTTTTCGTTTTATCCCTGGCCCCTTTTCCCGGGCTAGTTTGGCTACAACTGGACTGGCCCATAAGTAAAAACGAAAATAAATGTGAAAGAAAATCCAAAACATAACCAATACTTACATGTTTAAATCTTAAAATTAATTAGGCAATTCAGAGGTGTAATCAATAGCACTTAATTTTCTCTGTAATTAATTATTTTGGAATTGTAATCAAGACAGATACAATTACCTTGAGCAATTAAGAAGCAACTTTTCCCAAGTTACTAAATAGATTGCAATAAAAATAGAAAATAAAATCCATATACCCTGTTAGCAGTTTATTTTTATGCATTTCGGTGGAATTTATTTAAAGTGATGTTAAAATAAGTGCATTGATTTTATGCAGAAAGAGAGTCAACTAAATGTAATACTTAATTTCCCTGGTATAATTTATGGGAGTAGTTACTCCATGATTAAAAAAGAAAATGTTAAAAAGAAAAAAAAATCAATTTTTATTGAGTCTCCAAATTATTTGGGGAAACACATCTGCTATGCTCCTTCACAGAGGTTTTTGTATCCTTGCTTTTGTGTGACAAGTCATTACATTCCTTCAGAATTTTTGTCAAACACTGATTCAGTCTCTTCATATTATGTGAACTGAGCTATGAAATACATGTTTCCCTCAGATCCCATTTTAATCGATGTGTTCCTATAACCAGGAAAGGGAATCGGCGTTATTACCTCCTACCATGGTGTATTTCAAAAAATAATCCCTCCATCCTCCTCTTGGTCCTCCCACCACACCCTATCCCCCCTCTAGTTCATGTCATAATTTGTCCTTCCTCAATGGAAGACATAAATAAAATAATTGATTTATCCTCTTATCAAAAATGTCACACCTTCAACTTCCTGAACTCAATAATCTCTATCTCTCCTCTATTTCTACTCCCTAAATCTTAGATAAATTATTCTCAAATTATAGTGTATATTAAGATTGAGTAGGGGAACTTGATAAAAATAATTCAGAGGATTAGGTTGAGACCCAGATATGTCTTTTTTTTTTAAGTTTATTTATTTTGAGAGAGAGAAAGAGGCAGAGAGAGAGGGAAAAAGAGAGAATCCCAAGCAGGCTCCATGCTGTCAGCACAGACCCGGACACGGGGCTCAGACTCATCAACTGTGAGATCATGAGCTAAGCCAAAATCAAGAGTAGGACGCTTAACCAACTGAGCCAGCTGGGCACCTCTGTCTTTTTTTTTTTTTTTTTTTTTTTAAGCATTCAAGGTGATGTTTCATGCACAAATTACCTCTGTAAAGCACTCTGTGTCAAAGATCTCATGCTTTGAACCCTATGTTTACACCAATAAACTTCGGATCTCCTGCCATTCTTATTTCTTCCTTCCACATATCCTCTTTTCCAACTTTGCCATGACTTTAAGCCATATACCCATTCTGTTTCCTCTAATTCTTACCTTGTCTCCCACATGCATATTTTGGTTTCACTAATTCCCATGGACTTGCTGGCTACTCACCTACACACCTGGGTCATCCCCAAATGAGAGCTGTAATGGTATCTTAGAAACTTACTTGCCAGAATTTTTCTCTTCTTTTTTTTTTGTTTGTTTATTTTTTGTTTTTTTGGGTTTTTTTGTTTTGTTTTTTTTGTTTTTTGCCAAGACATCCCTTTAAGTTATTATATTGTCTTTTAAGGAGAAAAATAACATGTTTTTCTTATTATAGTATTGTAAACTTTCATAATAAAATGTGAAAATATATACCATAACACAATATTTTGAAACATTGTTTATCTCAGTAATAATTTTATTGCTAATTTTCTAGTATAAAATCAGTAATAATTTCTTTAAACATTTTTGTTTCCTGAAAGACTCAGCAGGCTTTCCCTAGACACTAGAAATGCTCGTTCCTTGATCTTGCATTTCCTAGCCTTCAGAACTATGAGAAATAAATGTTTGTTATTTAAATTACCCAGTCTATCCTTTTTTTTTTTTTTTTTTTTTTTAAAGAGGTCATGCTGACTAAGACACTTACAGACTGTTAATGTACAATTCTGGTAACATGCATAAGGTCTTAAAAATGTACATACACTTTTACCCAGGGATTTCTTATCTGAGAATTTATTCTACCCACCAGAGATGGTTTGAGTCATACAACTCAGATGGCTGGGCTCTCTAAGCAATTGTTTTCTACACCTTTATTCGGTCTACTGAGGCTATATAGCAACCTTTTCATGCATCTTTGCACACTTTTGGATTCATGGCCTACACAATTTTCCAACTTTTTGCTCTCCTCCAACTTGTTGTCTCCCTCACATTTCCTCATTCTCCTTTCTAACTTTATCATGAAAATCAAGTCAATCCAACGTGCCAAGCTGTCTAAAATCTCTTCAGCTTCTACCCCTGTCTTTGAAAAGGTGCTGTGTCTATCCCCTATTGACCATTCTGGGACTTTGAACTATTACATTTTATTTGTTTGTGTTCTTATCTTTTCTTTTTTCCTCAAAATCTAAAAGAAAACAAAGGGAAAAAGTTTTTTGATGCTTGGCCTGTAGCACTGACTTCTTTAATATGACACCAAAAGCACAGACAACAAAAGCAAAATAGACAAATAGATCTGAAAAGTATCCTCATTGCAATTTTGTGACTATTAAAATATAGCAAACAATATAATAAATATATAATAACTTTATCAAATTTTACATCTTACCAGAAGGGATACAAGAAGAAAAGAAAAAATGTTTTTTAAACTATTAAAGGAAGTAAAATCAAATTGAAAATTTCCCACAATGAAAATTTCAGTTTTATACAGCTTCTACAGTCCATTCAGTCAGCTAAGATATAATATCAATCGTATACAAATTCTTTCGGAGAATAAAAAACACTGAAGACTTCCCAACTCACTTTATGAATAAACTTGATACCAAATCCCATACAATATATTGCAAAGAAAGGAAAATTATGACCAAATTCACCCTATAACATTGTGGCAAAAATCATAAACAAGGAAATGTATAAAAAGTATAATTTATTTTGTTAAAAATTGCATACTATTGAAATGTAAAACTTGGGGCGCCTGGGTGGCTCAGTCGGTTGGGCGGCCGACTTCAGCCCAGGTCATGATCTCAGAGTCTGTGAGTTCGAGCCCCGCATCAGACTCTGTACTGACAGCTCAGAGCCTGGAGCCTGCTTCAGATTCTGTGTCTCCCTCTCTCTTTCTGCCCTTCCCCTGCTCAGGCTCTGTCTCTCAAAACTAAATAAAACATTAAAAAAAATTAAAAAAAAGAAATGTAAAACTGGTTTAATATTATAAAATAAATTACCCATTTGAAGATAAAAGAAAAAAATTATAAGATTACTTTAATGCATGCAGAAAAACAATAAAATTAAATATACGTTTATGATATTAGTAAATGCCAATTCTCAAATAGGCATTTTCAATTTAATCCTAACAAAATTTTTCGTATTTTTTTAGGACTGACTTAATAAGAATAACAACAACAAAAAATCCTAAAGTTTTCATGGTAATGTAAAGGGTCAACAGCAGCCTATACACCCTGAAAGATTAAAGTTGGAGGACTTGCTATTCTAGAAAGCAAGATGCACTATAAAGCTCCAGTAATTAGTTTAGAATTGATGTAAGGATAGACAAATGAACCAATAAAACAAAATAAAGGGCCCAGAAACAATTCCATACCTGTGTGGACGATTGGTTTAAAACAAAACTAGCCCAAAACAATGGGAAAGGATTGCTTTTAAAATGATACTGAATCAATTGGGATCTACACGGAGAAAAAGAAAACTTGATCTCTACCTCATACGATACATGGAACAGGTATATCCTCTACTTTGCAAAAGTTTGTGTTGTGCCACTTTGCTTTTTAAAATTTTTTTAAAAGCATTTTTAAATGTTTATTTATTTTTGAGAGAGAGAGAGCATGGGGGAGGGGCAGAAAGAGAGGGAGACACAGAATCCGAAGCAGGCCCCAGGCTCTGAGCTGTCAGCACAGAGCCCGACGCGGGGCTCAAACCCACAAACCACAAGATCATGACCTGAGCAGAATTTGGACACTTAACAGATTGAGCCGCCCAGGTGCCCCTGTCCACTTTGCATTTATGAAAGAACTACTCTAATACCTGTTTTCTTAACAGAAATCCAGAGAACATTGTTGCTTTTATGAAAACAGGTGAGAAGGGAAAATAGTGTTAAGTATTTGTTTTGCAGTGAGTTACAGAGGCAGTACGTACCCTGAGCAGTGAGGAGAGACCAGCCAAGCTCCTTCCCCAGGAACTGCAGCAAGACTGTCAACATTAAGCCACAATAGCTTTGAACTAGGTCATGGGCATCTGTGATTCATCATGATTTATTTTGTTTATCCATCAGCAAGAAATGTCCAAGGTATCAAAGAAGCCTAAGAGAGGTCTTTTTTTGGGGGGTGGGGGGGTGGGATCTGAGAACACCAAGTTTTCCATATATATTAATGGTATTTGCTTCTTCAATTTATGCCACTCTTCCTTATGAGAGGTTTCAGAGGAAAGCTCTACTTTTGGATAGAAGAGGAAAACTATAAATCAATTCTAGCCGCGATGTTTCTTAAATATGAATCGTTAAGACAAGGAAACCAAAACTTCATTTTCATAACATATACTTCAAGACTAACAAAATGTTTCTAGCATGACTGATAATAATACATGGTAAAATCAATACATGGTTGGTATATTGTCTCAAAATGTTTTCTCATTTTGCAATAAAAAAAAATACGGTATTTACCAACTGAACTGAAAGTGACTTTTTGATTGGGCCTGGAATGATCATTAGTCAGTCATCTCCTCAGCAACCATTTCTTCTTCCTTCCCTCTTTCCAGCAAAGAAGTCATTGGGAATCCACATCTCTTGGAGTGTTTCTCTTTTCTATATAATATGCTTGGATACACACCGAGTTATGTGAGCAAATTCCTGTCAAGCAGAATCCCTGTTGTTACATCACGGGTTCAAGGATGAGCAACACCCAAGTGTAGGCCAATGACCATGAGATATTTGCTTTGATCACAGTTATTGGTTTATGTCAGTGCAATCAAAGTGAAACTCAGAACTCATTTGATAACTGTGGAATGCGGCACCATTGCTACCTAAGTGTGAATGAGAAAATCTGTAACTGGAGTCTGTAATAACTGTTGGAAAACATTTTGCAAATGAAGGAAGCCAACCCCAGGAAGAAGCCAACATAAAAAAGATAATTTAGCCAGGAGAATTACTGAGAAATTGGTTACTTGTCTTGTTAAAACAAGAAAAATTAAAATCCTGAGTTTTCCAGCTCAGCCTCGTTCATCTCTGCATTGTCCCTCAGCCCTCGCTTCTCTCCCACCTCATATCCTCCGCCAGCCCTCACTAAAGTGCGTTTCCTTCCATTTAGCTCAATACTGCTTTCCTGGGAAACTCAAACAACAGTTTTCTCTTTTCACAATGAGGACGTCTTTTCCCTCCAGGCCTCCGCTTGGCTAAGGTAAAGTTACTTCTGCCTCTTTGCTAGCAGAGTGGAAGAAAGCCAGAGGAAGCTGGCTATTTGCAGAACTGGTTTAGAATTTCAAAGCACAGCAGAGGCTGGGAAGGTCACTTAGTAAAGTTATTTGGGGTTCCAGAGACCTAGAGGATTTAAATAACTTGCCAAACTCACACAGTTAGTAATGAAAAATAAAGAAAACAGGGGCCCCTGGGTGGCTCAGTTGGTTAAGCATCTGACTTTGGCTCAGGTCATGATCTCACATTTTGTGGGTGTGAGCTCCGAGACCGACTCTGTGCTGACAGCTCAGAGTCTGGAGCCTGCTTCGGATCCTGTGTCTCCCTCTATCTCTGCCCCTCCCCTGCTTGCCCTCAGCTTCTCAAAAATGAATAAATGTTAATTTTTTTAAAAAAATATAGAAAACACAGAAATTAGTGATTTGAGCTCAATAAAAACTCTCAATTACTTTGAGGATATTCAAAAGTTATAGCCTTTATCATGTCTTCTAGAGTTCAAATAATTCAGGTAAATCTTTTCATTTGCAATGAGAAGAGCAATCAAGAATAATTCTTTGCTCTATAGGTATTTCCATCTTCCATTTGCTCTTAGATCCCAAGAATAAGCCATGCCTTTAGGAATTGATACTCTTCAGTCTAGACAGGATTTAAAAGAAAACATCTTTCAAAAATAGACTTGTCCATTCTCAGAGTTTAAAAAGAATTTCAGCAAGTCGATTGCAAGAAAACATTGAGTAAAGGAGTGGAAGAGAAAAATTACACGAGGTCTAGGCCCAGAATCATGTCTCTACAGCATCCTGCCAAGGACTATCATTTATACAGAACTTTCTCTTAGGAGCAAGTCACTAAGCTTAACGTAAAAGGCCTCTGTTTTTTTTTTTTTTTTTTAATTTAAAATAGTTTATTTTCAAATTGGTTTACATAAAACACCCAGTGTTCATCCCAACATGTGCCCTTTTTTGATGCCCATCACCCCCTCTCCCCCCCCATCTCCCTCACCCTCAGTTAGTTCTTAGTCTTTGAGAGTCTCTTATGTTTTATCTCCCTCCCTCTCTGTGTCTTTTTTTTCTTTCCCCTCTTCCCCTCCCCCTGGTTTTTGCTTAGTCTCATCAAGTCCACCTATTCGTGGAAACATATGGTATCTGTCTTTTTCTGACTGACTTATTTCACTTAACATAATACCCTCCAGTTCCATCCATGTTGCTACGCATGGCCAGATTTCATTTTTTCTCATTGCCACGTAGTAGTCCATTGTATATATGTACCACATCTTCTTTATCCACTCGTCAGTTGATGGGCACTTAGTTTCTTTCCATGTTTTGGCTATTGTCGAAAGTGCTGCTATGAACATTGGGGTACACGTGCTCCTATGCATCAGCAATCCTGTGTCTCTTGGGTAGATTCCTAGCAGGGCTATTGCTGGATCATAGGGTAGCTCTATTTTCATTTTTTTGAGGAACCTCCACACCGTTTTCCAGAGTGGCTGCACCAGTTTGAATTCCCACCAACAATGTAGGAGGGTGCCTACTTCTCCACATCCTCGCCAGCATCTATAGTTTCCTGATTTGTTTATTTTAGCCACTCTGACAGGTGTGAGGTGGTATCGCAGTGTGGTTTTGATTTGTATTTCCCTGATAATGAGTGACATTGAACATCGTTTCAAGTGTCTATTTGCCATCTGAATGTCCTCTTTGGAGAAGTGTCTATTCATATCTTCCGCCCATTTCTTCACTGGGTTGTTTGTTTTTCGGGTGTGGAGTTTGGTAAGTTCTTTATAGATTTTAGATATTAGTCCTTTATCCGATATGTCATTTGCGATGATCTTTTCCCATTCCGTTGGTTGCCTATTCGTTTTGTTGGTTGTTTCTTTTGCTGTGCAGAAGCTTTTTATCTTGATGAAGTCCCAATAGTTCATCTTTGCTTTTAATTCCCTTGCCTTTGGAGACGTGTCAAGTAAGAAATTGGTGCGTCTTAGGTCAAAGAGGCTTTTCCCTGCTTTTTCCTCTAGGATTTTGACGGTTTCCTGTCTCACATTCAGATCTTTTATCCATTTAGAGTTTATTTTTGTGAGTGGTGTAAGAAAGTGGTCTAGTTTCATTCTTTTGCAAGTTGCTGTCCAATTCTCCCAGCACCATTTATTAAAGAGGCTGTCTTTTTTCCATTGAATACATTTTCCCGCCTTATCAAAGATTAGTTGGCCATATACTTGCGGGTCCATTTCTGAGTTTTCTATTCTATTCCATTGGTCTATGTGTCTGTTTTTGTAAGGCCTCTGTTTTTGTATTCATTCTCTCACTTGATTTTTTTAATGTTTATTTTTGAGAGAGAGAGAGATAGAGGAAGTGGGGATGAGGCAGAGAGCGCAGGGGACAGAGGATCCACAGCAGGCTCTGTGCTGATAGCAGAGAGCCTGATATGGGGCTGGCACCTGCAAACAGAGAGATCATGACCTAGGCCAAGCGGGATGTTTAAATGACTGAGCCACCCACGTGCCCTTCTCCCTTGATTTTTAAAACAAACTTATGAGGTTGTTGGAAGTAGGTTTGTATTGTTGTTTTTTCATGTTTTACTTTTACAAGCGAGGACACTAAACTTCCAAAAATCACCCATCTAAGAAATCAGAGAATCTAGATCAGAATTCTTTCACTTATATTGAAGTTTCTCTCAAAATTTAGGCAGACCCATAATTAAATAAAGATAATAAATATCCTCAAGACAGATAAAAGTGACATTTGTGTTATCTCTAGTAATAAAGAATACATGAATCAATTCTCCTCTTTTGCTCTATTTTGGTGAGGTCTAATCTACAAAATTACCATCCATTCAGACAATACAAATTTGCAGTGATTTTGTTTTGTAAGAACAATTTTGGGATCAATGTAAAAAGAGAAGTCAAGCTTCATTTCATGATGGAGAACAATAATAATCAAACTAACTTCTCTTCCTCAAATTCAATGGGACTCTTGCAGTAGGCTGCTTTTCTGGAGAAGGGTTAGTTGGTTTTCCAGACTATAAACTAATGAGCAAAACTTTTTCTAAAACTACTATTGCCTGCATGGTTTTATTTTCTTTCAGAGACCTTTGGGAAAGAAATGGTATGAAGGAGTTATCCACTGAATTGGATATTTTGGAGTGTATACAAGTGAAAGCATTCAATATGCTCTAGTACTTCATTTTCGGAGATGGACTAGCCAAAGTGATTCCATCCACATTAACTGATTATCTTTTATGTTTAATGGTTTCTGTTTGTTCTCGGAAGGCTTCAGGTTGTGAATGTACAAAGGCATGTCACATAGATTTCCCATACTCAAAATATTTATAAACTTGCTGGAAACTCTTCCCTTCTCTCTCTGCCATTTCCCAAAGTGTAGCAGAGAGACTGTTTTCATTATTTTTAAATAGAATAGACATTCAATGTTCAGTAAGAAAATTCCTTTTGTGTGTTTTCTGTGGGCCAGACACTGTTCAAGATCACGGAGGATAGCAACAAACAAAACTCTAAACATTCCATGCTTCTGAAACTTAGATTCTTGTAATAAGAGAAATTTATTTGTCTAAAAAATATGGGAATAATGACCAGAAATACATTTATATCCAACAGGTGACAAAGGACGATTAATTAACATCAATTCAGAAAACAAATCTTTTTTTTTTAATGTTTTATTTATTCTTGAGAGAGAGAGAGAGAGAGAGAGAGAGAGAGAGAGAGCATGAGGCGGAGAGGGGCAGAGTGAGAGGGACACAGAATCCGAAGCAGGCTCCAGGCTCTGAACTGTCAGCACAGAGCCCAATGCGGGGCTTGAACTCACAAGCTGTGAGATCATGACCTGTGCCGAAGTCAGATGCTTTACCAACTAAGCCACCCAGGCACCCCAGAAAACAAATCTTAACTGAGCATTAGACTTGAAATCAAATGAGCCAAATCCATTCTGGTTTACCCCTTTACTCCATATGAAGTATTGTCTTCTCTAGAAGAATGGTTCTGTTTTTGAAAGTCTTTGCATGGAGCTCATTTGCATAGTGGTTTCTCTGTTTTCCTTTTTTTTTTTACCTAGTAAATTTATTTATTTATTTGTTTGTTTGTTTGTTTCTTTGTTTATGGAGGGGCAGAGGGAGAGAGAGAATCTCAAGCAGGAGCCGTGCTCTGCACAGAGCCTGACATGGGGCTCTATCCCATGATCCTGGGATCATGACCTGAGCTGAAATTAAGAGTCAGATGCTCAACTGACTGAGCCACACAGACACCCCACCTAGTAAATGGATTTAGAATACTCCTGTTATTCCCATCATCTGTTAGAAATCAGCTTTGCGATTTGGAAAGCATAGGAAAATTGTTTAAATCTCACAATATTTTGGCTTGTATATCTTTGTAATGCAGGTTTCTGGAGTCCAGATTGAACCAAGTTAATGATTGGCACAAACGAAACTCCACAAAGATAGTGACAAAGATAAACAAATAACAAGAAGCAAAACAACAAATCTCTCAGATTCTTCAAATACATAATACCTATTCCTTCAAGCCAACAAGAATTCTAACATATCTAGACTTCCAAATTAGTAGAAGATGGCCTTTAGTAGTTTCACCAGTGATCCTTTGAATGGCTGCAAACATTGTTGTTGCAAGAGATTCAACAAAATTACCATTTGCTATAATAAGTTTTCCTTTAGCATTTGAAACTGGCTTAAATTTAAATATTACATTTATATATTAAGTTCTATTTCTTCTCTGGCAAAAAGAACATTGTATCAGAGTTTTTGTTAGACAAATAGTAGATGTCTTGGAACTCTGGTGTCTCCTTTTTGCTAGAATTTTATTCTTTAAAACATTAAAAACTGGTATGGAAAATAAGCTATCTTGGTGAGGCAACTGATAGCCACCTTCTGGAAAGCAAACAGCATGTCTGATAAAATGTGTATATAACTTAAGAGGGAAAATAATGAGACAGACTCTTTTTCTTGGAAAGTCATAACCTAACCATCCAGAGACCTTTAATCAGACATTCTTTTCTTTTCCTGTCAATTGAAACAATAATTTTTCTAATTATCAACTATATAAAACATTTTTTAAATTCTCTTCCCACAAATATTTCGGTTAAAATAAATATTCTTTCAATGAATGGTCTTGAGGCAACTGGAAATTCACACACAAAAGAATGAAGTCGGACCCTTACCTCACACCATATGCAAAAATTAATTCAAACATGGCCATAAACCTAAATGTAAAAGCTAAAATTATAAAACTCTGAGAAGAAATAGGCATAAATCTTTGTGACCTTGGTTTGGGCAATAGTTTCTTAGATATAACATTGAAAGTATAAGTAAGCAAAGAAAAAATAAATTAATTTCCTTGAAATTAAAAACTTTTGTCCTTCAAAGGATGTCATTAAGAAAGTTGATTCGCAAAATAGAAGGATATGTTTTCAAAACAAAACTCTGTTTTTTTTTTTTTACTCTGGTCTTTACTCTGGTAAAGAACTTGTATCAAAAGTATATTAAGCATTAAGAATAAAAAGGCAAATAACCCAATTAATAAATGGACAAAAGATCCGAGTGGGCATTTCTCCAAAGAAGCTGCCAAGGACAAGCGTGCACAAAGATTGCTCAACATAGTTAGCCATCAGAGAATGAAATCAAAACTACAATAAGATCCACTTCACATTCACTAGAATTATAATAAAAAAAAAGATGTGCAATAACAATATTTATGAGGATATGGAGAACTTGGAATCCTCATATATCTCTGGTAGGAATGCAGAATAGTGCACTGCTCAAGAAAGGAGTAAGGTGGGGCGCCTGGTTGGCTCAGTTGGTTAAGCGGCCGACTTCAGCTCAGGTCATGATCTCACGGTCTGTGAGTTCAAGTCCCATGTCGGGCTCTGTGCTGACAGCTCAGAGCCTGGAGCCTGCTTCAGATTCTGTATCTCCCTCTCTCTCTGCCCTTCCCCTGCTCACGCTCTGTCTCTATGTCTCTCAAAAGTAAGTAAATGTCAAAAAAATTAAAAAAAAAAGAAAGAAATGAGTAAGGCAATTCTTCAGAAAGTTGTAACAGGATGATCATATGACCCTGTGATTCTATTCATAGGTATATATCCAAGAGAATTGAAAATTTATGTGCACACAAAACCTTGTGCAAAAATTTTCATATCAATATTCTTCATAATAGCCCAAATGTAGAGAGACCCAAACCTTCATCGACTAATGAGTGCAGATACCAAATGTGATATATCCATGCAATGGGAAATTACTTAGCAACAAAAAGGAGCATTAGTACATGTTAAACTGAAATGAAACTCGAAAACATTATACGAAGTAAAAGAAGCCAGTCACAAAAGACCACATTTTGTATAATTCTATTTACGTGAAGTGTCCAGAGAAAGCACATCTATACAGACATAAAATATGTTAGTGGCTGCCTAGAACTAGGTCTGGGATGTGAGGGTGATGGGAGGGCAATCACTGCTAATGGTCACTGAGTTTCTTTTGAAGGTGCTAAAAATATTCTAAAAACAGGTAGTGGTGATGGTCGCACAACTTTGTGAAAATACTAAAGCCCACACTATCGTGCACTTATAAGGATGAATTTCATGGCCTGTGATTTATATCTCATTTATATCTCGATAAAGCTGTTAAAAATCAGAACTACTCAAATTGGTTTGTTGGAAGCCATTTACTTTGAAGAAAGTTTCCATTAAAACTTTGAAATATAATTATACAAAAATTATTTGTCTTTTTTAAAATACTGGTCCTAAGATACAAAAAAATAAAAATAGTATTAATATTCCTTAGTCCAATTGCTTTGAAGATTTGTTATTTGAAGGGAGATCATTATCTTTAGGAAAAAGTAATCCAAAACATCTTTTTAAACAAATAATGGGAAAAAAATCTCTTTTTCATAATTGATAAAAATCATACTTAATTTTACATCTTGCTAATTATTAGCTATGATTTTGTTTTACTCATCCCTCTGAAAACTAGACAGCTAATTAGAAACTGGGCTTTGCTGAAGTGACACCTATTCATTCCCAGTAAGTTTTGCTGCTTTTAAAAAAAAAAGAGAGAGGCACTTTTTAAAGCAAATAGATAGCACATCTCAAGCTTTGTTTTTTTACCATCTTCAATTCCTATATCTCTGAGATCTCCTATTTAAAGAAAACAAAATCTGACAAGATCGGTAATTCACTCTCTTATCTGCAGACTCAGATGTGCAGCCCTAACATGTGCTCTTCAGTCCTGACTAGAACTTTGTCCCTATAGTACATATCTCTCTAGTCCATGATAATCCTATTCTAAGAATTCTTGTCCTCCCCAGGCAGCCATATCTATCTATCTATATAGATAGATAGATAAATAGATAGATGGTATGACTCCATCCTCCTGACCTTAAGTGATTGTCATGGAGTAGACAAGACATAAGCTGAGGCAATCGCATTTTCCAAATGGGCTCCTTGGAGAATTCTAATAAGCTGTGTTATGTGATATTTCATGATTAATGCATAGTTCTGTGGAAACACAAAGTATACATCTTAGCACGGGCATTCAGGGAATGTATAACGAGGCCCCGAGGACACTGGAGAAAGAAAGAAAAGAAATCTGCAGTCTTGGACTCTTCCAGTGTCTCTTTTGCTCCAAAATATCTGATTTTCACTGAATTCCTTTACTCTTCTGGAAGTTTCTGTACTCCAATACATTGATGACTAGAGAGTGGTACGTAGGGTGATGCTCCGGAGTTGGGCATTCTTCCATTTTCTCAAAATCTTTTCATCTTCTGATAACTTTACCTTACTCAGCAGGATTTATCTTCTACCCCTACGGTAGCCAGAGGGAGAGGAAAAGAAGAAAGTACATGAAGAGTTTTGTGGGGGATTTTCATTTTTGATATACAAAAAGCCTTAAAAAAAAGTGTGTGCTTATTTTGAACACATGCCAAGGAAAGTGACATTTGAGCTGTAGTAAACATTATTCTGATTTATGGTGCACTGGTACTAACAAAGGGATATAAAAATTAAATTTTCTTTTTGAAATGTAATCACAATTAGTTTAGGAATACAAGAAGGGGTATGACTTTTGGGGAGGAAATAACCTTTTGGGAATTGGAACACATTTGAAAAGTCAAGTCGTTCAAAACACTCTGATTCCAGTAATAAAATATGCTTGTTTAATTACATACCTACTCAGCTATTTTAGAAAGTATACTTCTTTGACAACTGAGAAAACCAAAAATTGGACATCATTAACCTTGAATGCCAGAGGGCATATGTTATTTATGCTTAGTATAAAATAATTGAATCCAAGTCTAGACACTCGGGAACAATTAGAGAGCAAGCTGTTTATTTTCCATAGCCTCTGATATCTTTTGGGAAAGCCATGACTTCTCATCTTAAAAACAAACAAAATCCTCTTCAGATTTTTTTGTCACCAGTTTCACCTTTTATTTCACCTTTTCTTCATTATCTCTACGTGTTTACCTCTGTTCATTAGCTTAAACTAGAAATATTTTTTCAGACATAATTAGTTTCTCTGAAGTATTTGACACAGCCATTCCTTTACCTGGCTTCCTTAACACCACTTTCTCAGAGTTTTCAGGTTTTTTTTTCCAGTCTTGGCATAATGCGTATTATTTCACTTCTATTTAGTTCAATTCAATTAATTTTTGGGAGAACTGCTATATTACACGCTAAGCAACGTGCTAGGTGTTGAGAATATCACAATTGGTAAATGGGTGTTTCTCATTAAGAAACTCACTGTAATTAAAAAGATAAAATGTCAACAGGCAATTGTCTATGAGAGCTCATAATAGGGCTGCTTCGCCATAATTATAGGGTCAAGAAAAGTCTTTCAGGGCAGACGTCATATAATCTGAGTTCTTAAGGACAAATAAGAGTTAACAATATGTGGCAAATCTGTCCATCATAATCTAGATATTTCCTTCCATGGCAATGCTGTCGTATCTCAGGGATGGTTGTCCAACCAAGAACTGTACAACCTCAGCCCTTTGGCGACAGATGACGTCATGTGATTAAGCTCCTGCCAAAGAAGGATACACGGAAATCGTGCACAGCTCCTCCCATAAGATTTGGAAGTATACTCTTCTATAACTTTCTGTCTCCTTTGGATTGTAATGATGACAATGACAACAACCTTAGAAACTATGTGTCAACAATAGAGCAACCATCGGCCGTGGGCTTTGAATGACGGCACAGAGAAGAGCTCTATCCCTTGATCCCCCTGAACCAAAATGGCCGTCCTGGACTATTGTGTGAAAAAGAAAAGCGTTTATTATGTTTAAGTCACTACGTTATATTTTTGGATCCATTTGCTCTAGAAGTTTAATCTACTCCAACTAATACACCAGGCTATAAGATTAGGAAAGACAGTTCTGTCAAAGAGGGTACCTAAAGTAGTTCGTTGTCACTTGAGCAGAGACTGTGAAGGAAAATACGGCAAAAGATAAGATGGAATTGAGAAGTGAGCCAAAACATGGCAGATCTCACTGGCCCTGAAAAGGAGAACAATTCAATATATTAAGAAATGTGAAGGCATGCAGGATTTTAGAAGTAGAGTGACATGACTTAGATTTGACTGTGGTGGGTTATAAAGTCTTGGAGGGCATCGATGCAGGAGGAAGAAGGCAGTTAAAGAGCTACTGCAAAAATTGAGGCAGGAATTGATGTAAACCTGAAGTCTTGAAACTATAGGTTCTGGTGTTGGATGCATGGAGTTAAAAACATGGCTGTACCATGTACTAAATGAACGACATTCTATAAGATGAAGATACTTTGGAACCTATTGTACAAGATCCACACGTGGATTAAATGTGATAATCTATATAAAGTCATTGCACACAAATCCGGACAGATAGTAATCATTGCTATTCCTACTGGTATGATACTGGCACTATTTTTAAGGCAGCAAAGATAGATAGAAGGCCATTTTAAAGAAAGTAGTATTCATGGGGTTTGGGAACCAACTGGACTTGTAGAGCAAGAGAGAAGGAATCAATAAATCTTCCCAGAACTCTAACTTAAAGTCCAAATGAAAGTTGGTGCCATTCTAAAACATTAGGAAATTTGATATTCTTGATATGGGGAGTGGCAAACTCACATTGCAGAAGAGCGTATGAGATGGCAGATATCATTGGTGACATCTTTGGAAAACATCATCTTCTATATCTGCTTTTCCACACCTACAGGTTCCCAGACTTTGGACTTTATTTTCTTCTTCTTTATTTTCTTCTATTTGTACTTTTAAAGTAAAACTCTCGCCTTTTTTTTTTTTAGGTTTATTTATTGATTTCAAGAGACAGCATGAGTTGGGGAGGGGCAGAGAGAGGGAGAGAGAAAGAGAGAGAGAGAGAATTCCATGCAGGCTCAATGCTGTCAGCGCAGAACCGGATGTGGGGCTCAAACTCAAGAACTCTGGGATCATGACCTAAGCTGAAACCAAGAGTGGGGACTTAACTGACTAAGCCACCCAAGTGCCCCACTAATTCTCTATTCTAACAAGTCAATGGTAGTTGTAACAACTAACTGAGATTAGGAACAAAATGGCTTTCCCATTTCTTCCTGTGAGCCACCAACGGTGAGTCAGCATTTTTAAGACAGAAACATTGACACTTCATATGAAAACTGATAAAATTAGACATAATTGTCTTATACCACACACATAAAATTCACAGGACTCTAAAATTATTAAAGGAAGCTATAGAAAATTAGCTATCAGTTGTAGGAAGGGAAGAATTTCAAAAAAGTATAAATTATAAAAGTAAGAGTAATGGATTAGATCTTATTAAGCAGCAAAATAGAAAATAAATATTTTTCAATATTCAGTCAATATTCAATATTGAATATTGAATCAATATTCAAAAAAATACATATAAAAAGATATGTAGTTTAAAAGACCTTTGATAACCTGGGAGAATGTATTTGCAACAAATTTATTAACTCGTTTGCCTTCAAGACTTATTACAATTTTTATATATCAATGAAGAAACATGAATAATTCAAAAGATAATTGGGAAATACACTGAACTAGGAACATTTAACAAAAAACCCCCAAATATTCCATCTTTCTCCTAACAAGGGACATGAATTTTTTTCTTTAAATACCATCTAAAATATATCTAAATAGGGGGAAATATCTGACTGTGGAAAGTACTGGAAGAATCTGAGAAAAAATGGAAAATTTCGGGTACCTGGATGGTGGTTAAGTGTCTGACTCTTGGCTTTGGCTCAGGCAAGGAAGGGTCTTGTGAGTCTGAGCCCCAAATTGAGCTCTGCTCTGACAGCATGAAGCCTACTTGGAATTCTTTTCCTCTCTTTCTCTCTGCCCTCCTGCTCGCTCTCTCTCTTTCAAAATAAATAAATAAACTTAAAAAAAAGAGAAAATTTTGAAATCTAGTGGTGGAATTGTAAATATAACCACATTGGAGAACAAATTAATAATATCTATTGAAATAGAATCACTAGGTCCAGAAATTCTCATATTAGATATGCATAAAATTATTTCTGGTAAATATTTATAAGGATATGTATAATTTGACAAAACAAAGCAAAACAAACGAAAGACATACCCAAATAAAATGTTTAGTGAATAAAACAAGTATTAAAACATAGAATAAATTAAATTAAATTAAATTAATTAAATAAAATTAAATAAATTAAATACTAAAAGAATAATTGAAAGACACATGTATTCGCATATGGGATAGAATGGCAGGGTTTATATTCTGGTTCTAGAATTTGTAATTTGTGTGAACTTCTGCAGTTTATTTAAACTCTATGTGCCTTAGTTTCCCAATATATGAAATCAGTTGTTTTGATGATTAAAGGAGTTAAGATGTGAAAAGCACTTAGAAGATTCCTTATTTTATAGTGAATTCCCAACAAATTTTAAAAATGTCATTACTTTCTAATCCTCCTTCTGCTCCTCTTTCTTCTTATTGAAATATGGACTAAAGAAAATCCGCCAATTTATAATAGTGCTGATTTCTAAAGAACAAACACAAGTGAGACCAAGCATAAGTGTGAATGGACTTCAACTCTATAAGTAATTTATCATCAGTATTCTATTTTATTTAAAGATAATAAAACAAGCAAAAAAAGAAAGTTAGAATTTACTATTCCGTGAAATAGGCACAAGTATATTTATATATTATTCTCTGAACTTATTTTTGAAAAAAAAAACCTTCAAAGTATGAAGAGGTATCTGAAAAAAATTTTTTTAAACGTTTATTTATTTTTGAGAGACATAGAGACAGAGTATGAGCAGGGGAAGGACAGAGAGAGAGAGAGAGAGAGAAAGAGAGAGATACAGAATCTGAAGCAGGCTCCAGGCTCTGAGTCGTCAGCACAGAGCCCGATGCGGGGCTCGAACTCACAGACTGTGAGATCATGGCCTGAGTTGAAGTCGGCCGCTTAACCGACTGAGCCACCCAGGCGCCCCATGAAAATTTTAAATATTTGTTTCATAACTGACCGTGTTATATGATTGTGGATATGGGAACCTGGGTGGCTCAGTTGGTTAAGCGTCCAGCTTTGGCTCAGATCATCGTTTTGCAGTTCATGAGTTCGAGGCCAGCATCGGGCCCTGTGCTGACAGCGCAGAGCCTGGAGCCTGCTTCAGGATTCTGTGTCTCCCTCTCTCTTGTTATGCCCAGAATTTGGGGACCCCAAAAACCACTAGGGAGCTGAGTCCGATGCAAGAACAAAGAGCCTTTATTCGAGCTAGCTCGAGCTCAATCTCCTACCCCACACCGATGCAGTGGTGGGTCGTGGGTCGAGAGAGAGGGAGCGTTCCAAAAACACAATAGTTTTAAAGGGGTCTAGGAGCAGTGGGAAGGGTGATGGTCATGACCCTAGCCGATTGGCTGAGGAAGGGTCAAGGGTCCTGTTCCATAGGTCAAGCTTCTGCACAGGCACTGGGGACTCAAGGTGGAGGACATGGAAACACAATGGAGTCAGTCCCAGTTTGCCCTTAAGCAAAATGGAATCAGTCCCGATTTGCCCTTACACTCTCTGCTCCTTGCCTGCTCACACTTTGTCTTTCTCTCTCTCAAAATTAAAATAAACATTAAAAAATATGATAATAGTTTTTTTAAGAATATTTATTTATTTCGAGAGAACGAAGCAGAGAAAGAGGGAGAGAGAATCTCAAGCAGGCTCCCCACTGTCAGCGCAGAGCCTAACAGGGGGCTTGACTCCATGAACCATGAGATCAAGACCTGAGTCTAAATCCAATAGGTGGCTTAACTGACTGATCCACCCAGGCACCGCATAGTGGATAGTTAAAAAAGGAACGTGAGCAACTAACTCATTGGAGAGTTTACAAACAGAATATTGATACTTCCTGTCCTCCAGGTGAGTAGGGTTTGCAAATACAGTATTATATGTGGTTTTGCCTATGTTCTGTTGAAGCAAGTGTGGGCGCATCTAGCCAAGCTGGAAAATGGAAAGCATCTGAAGTTAGCATTTTTAGAGGGGAAAAAAAAATTGTGACATTTGTTCCCCATTGTCCTTTAAAGAATTAAAATAGCATGGAGAGAGAGGTGCGTGCTCACGTCAGCAGGAAAGGCAGAGCTAAGCCAGCTGGTCTTGTCAGTCTGCCAAAGACATCTATTCCCTCTACTTAGCTTGCTCTGTGGTGAGGGGCCTTTATGTTCTGGAATTTAAGACATGCCCTGATTTTAATGAACTTGCCCTAGTCTCTCTGTAAATATAATTGTGTTTGTCAGACTAGTTCCAATTTTAGTTTCAAAACCATCATCGGCAATGTGTCTATTGTAAATAAAATTTGCAATAATAAAATGGTTTGCTAAGATTATGTAGTAAGTTGATTAATTTCTCTCTTTCTGTTATCTCACTTTATATTAGAGTGATCCTGAGTCATGCTAAGTTCCTTCACGTTTTCCCAGGAGTGTGTAGTGTAAATACTACCAGTGTTTATCTAATGGGGATGGGGGAGGTGTTGGTGATTGAGTTTAATTTCATTAAGAATTTCTTGGGGTGCCTGGGTGGCTCAGTCAGTTAAGTGTCCTATTTTGGTTCAGGTCACAATCTCACAGTCCGTGAGTTCGAGCCCTTCATCGGGCTATGTGCTGACAGCTCAGAGCCTAGAGCCTGCTTCGGATTCTGTGTCTCCCTCTCTCTCTGCTACTCCACCCCTCGTGCTTTCTCTCTCTCTTTCTCTCTTTCTCTCTCAAAAATAAAGAAACATTTTAAAAAGTTTTAAAGTATTTCTTACAACCTTTATTATGAAACATTTGGTCAACTATAATTATACAGTGCATCTAGTCCCTCAACCAGAAAGAAGAATTCTAGCTTGCTAAATAGAATAAGAAATTAATGATAACATCCAGGACTCTTAAATTACATCTAAACAAGGTAAACAGGAATATGTACTTTCTGGAATGGCAAGGTAAGTGGAAAAAATATATACATATATGGCTAAAGTGGGCTTCCAGACCAACCGACTCAGTGTTTACAAAGAAAACCAGGAGTAGAGACCACATCATATTTTATGAATTAAAGCTTTCGAGAAAAAAAATCCCAAATGGTTAAAAAAAAATAAAACTAAAAGGAGCAATTTTGGACATGGGAATTATACAGAATAAGTAGGGCTTTTACAATGATATTAAGCAAAAAGAAATACTGGAGAGAAAATAGATTAGAGACATGAAAATAATATTGAGTCTAAAGTTTCTAAGAGCTCCTAATGATTTAATTCTCTTTTATACTTATCTTTAAATGACACATAGGAAGAAATCTTGGCCAAGGTAACCATGTTAAAATAATAAAGATATACGAAAAATAGAAAGATGCCTTAAAGGAAAATGCACATAAATCTTGAAGTTTATCTAAATAAGATAAAAGCTTTGCAGGGAAAGGCTCAACACACTTTTAAAAAATTGAATGCCTTTTGATTTTAGAGTTATGAGATATGAATTGAGGTAGGTGAGAAGAATTATGTCAGTAGGAAAAAATGAAAATATAAAGAATATAATGAAATAAATATACTGTAATGGAAAAAAAAACTTTCAGTTTCTGATATGATCATGTAGCCTACAAAATCTACCAAAAAGACCCCTCCAAAATCCAAACTTCTTACACAATGCATCATTAAGTGAAATTGTGCAATATTTGGATTTTAAAATTATTTCCACATGAGAAACAATTTTCCGACATTTTATTTTTACTTGAAGTCTAGTGATCACAGGCTATAAATAACCCAGGCTATCTACACTTAAGTGAAGGCTGTAAGTTCAAAATGAAGTGAGTAATGAGAAAAAAGCCTAGTTATGTTATAGGACCCAAATGGCTTGGAATTAATTAATTTGCATGAGATTAAAAAGTCTTCCTCGGCAAAGTGATAAATAAGAGTCGATTCACAATTCTTGAATAAATATTGGTAATGCAAAATTAAGGGGTAAATCCCTTCTGCCCTAGATAATGAGGAAGAATAGCAAGCCACTTTATGATAACATTATTTCTTTTCTTTCTCATTTAAGATGAATCCTATTCTGGCTCGAGGGACTGAGAGCAACTGGCTTCAGCAGGAAGTTTTGAAGGAAATGAAGTCCTTACATAGGGGACAACTACAATAATTGCCATGGAGAGATGAGCTTAGGGGTGTAGGGATAAATAGAGGTGCTGTTTGATACTGAGAGTGGGAAATGAAGGAAGAAGGAATAAAAAGACACTAAGTAGTATATCTAATGGAAGTTGACATGGAAATCGATGGGAGTTATTTGATGAGATTTCAGTTCTACACGATTCAGTTCAACCCACATAACTTTTATTGTGGATTTGACACTGTGCTAGACACTGGGTTTGCCTTAAAGAGTTTTAAGTCTAAATTAAGGAGCACAAATTCAATAATCATGGGGACTAGAGTAGGTTAAAAAAAATTAAAGAAAAATGTGCCAGATGTTACGGAATAGATAAAAGAGTAGATTATAATAAGCTTAGTGGGAAGATGCCTTCTTAAAGAGGATATCTGCTACTCAGAGGAGCCCGTTGTCACCAATGGACGATGTTGGCCCAGAAACACTGGTATTCTTCTCCCTCCTCCCTACCAACCTCTCCCCTGCCTGCTCTTTCTCTCCTCGCCCCTCTTCTCTCTATTTCTTTGTTCTTTTTTTCCTCTTCTCTTCCCTTTTATTCCTTCCCTTCTCCCCTCCCCTCTACCTTTTCCTCTTATTTCTTCTTTTCGTTAGTTCCATTTTTTTCAATAGAAGTCAAAAAGCCAAATTTTCTGTGAAGCTTCTCAATTGTCAATGCTGCCAATTAACTATGAGAAAAGAAACACTGGAAAGCCACGTGGATATGGGGGTAGACGCAGTTCATTGACTGTCATTTGCAAGCCCTGGTCTAAATAGTTTGGACACTAGATTTTAAATTATGTAATTAGTTCTGGATGAGGACAATCCAAAATACAGCTAGTGAGTTTCTTGTTCCATGAAGGCAAGCACGTCTTAATTAAATGGAATGAAGATAATTTATGGGAATGAATCTCTCTCTTCATTCTCTGGTGACAGACTTAGGGAATGGTGCTTATGGTGGGCGCACCTGTTAATAATGTTTTACTCCACTAGCTATTAACAAAAGATCGTGGTCTTTTTAAATTACCCTTATTTAATTTACTTTGTGGCTTTAAATCAGTAAATTGTCATAGATATATGATTAAGAGAATGAGGAAATTATTCAGAATATCTTCAAAGATTTCCTGACAGTGAGATCAATTGTGCCACGATTGCCTTTTGCAAAGGACATTGCCTTTTGCAAAGGAAACCCCACTGCTAGAAGCATATGGAGATAGACTGCACAAAATCAAAGACATTAAATTGTAAAGAATAATCCGGCTGGTACCCCAGGGCATGGCCTAGATAAAGCAATAGTTAGTTTTCATCTTTAATTTAGGTATTTCTAAGACAGGGTGAAATTCATTGTTAAAATCTTCATCATAGCTCAGTTTTAAGCTACACATTTAACTAAGCTGATTTCTCTAAGTGTGAACACGTAATTCTATGCATTGTTATGAATGCCCTTGGAAATATGTGTCCTTTGATGCATCTCATGTTATGGAAAATAATTAATCATATTCTCAGTCATTATATGTCTACTTCATGTCTACAAGTGCAAAGAGTTTTGCAATTTAACTTATTAAGTTTGTTCTTCATAGGCCTAGTTTTCAACATCTTTTTTGGGTCTCTCAGTCTAGCACAGAACAGAAAACATCTAGGGACTTAACAAATCTTTATCATGTTGAATTAATTAAGACCTAGCTTGTGAAGCAGTTGGGCTCCATGTGAGTCTAAGGATAGATCGGAGATGAAATAGAAATAAAGATACTTCTCAGGCGCCTGGGTGGCTCAGTCAGTTAAGTGTCTGAGTCTTGATTCTGGCTCAGGTCATGATCTCATGGTTTGTGAGACTGAGCCCCCTGTCGAGTTCCGCGCTGGCAGCAGGGAGCCTACTTGGCATTCTCTATCACCCTCTCTCTCTGACCCTCCCCTGTTCTGTGTGCACATGCTCTCTCTTTCTCTATCGAACTTTTTAAAAAGTTAAAAAAAGAAATAGATACCCTTTTTTTATATTGAGGTAAGTCATGTTTACAGAAATTAAAGTGTCAAAGATTTTTTAACATTTTTTAATGTTTATTCATTTTCAAGAGACAGAGAGAGATAGCACAAGTTGGGGAGGGGCAGATAGAGAGGGGCACATGGAATCTGAAGCAGGTACCAGGCTCTGAGCTGCCAGCACAGAGCCAGATATAGGGCTTGAACTCATGAACCGCAAGATCATGACCTGACACAAAGTCGGGCACTCAACCGACTGAGCCACCCAGGCACCCCTTAAGTGTCAAGCATATTTAATTTCTCTATAAAAGTTGAAATTTCATAGCTTCTAACTACTGTATTATACTATTTCTAATTAAAAATTAAAATATGGTTAGTTTTATAGTTTTGAGGAAAGGGACACATCCAAGGAGATAAAGTACTACATTTTTTGTTTACTTTGAATGGCTCTTCCATTGTACACTCAACATCCTAAAGAGGCATAGGATAGAGTAAAAAGTATTAAGAAAACTAGTTGAAGAATAAGAATTCTTATCCTTGTTTTATCATACTTTAATGATGTGACCTGGCTATATCAGTCATCTTTCTGAGAGTTAATTTCTCAACCAGCCTAGAAACACGGACTATTTCTGCGATGGTTGTTTGAAGTGGTTGGGACGTGGATCAAATGAAGAATACATACGAACGCAGTTTCACTATGCAAATACAGAATTGTACTTTTTTTCCCCAGGTCCTTATTGTAGACGCAATTGTGTACGTGTTTCGATGTTTATTTATTTTCGAGAGAGAGAGAGGGACAGAGTGTGAGTGGAGGAAGCGCGGAAAGAGAGGGAGACACAGAATCCAAAGCAGGCTGCGGGCTCTGAGCTGTCAACACAGAGCCTGACAAGGGCTCAAACCCATGAGCAGCAAGATCGTGACCTGAGCCGAAGCCAGACGCTGAAACAATTGAGCCACCCAGGCACCCCTGTTAATTGTGTAATTTTTGAGACTATTTGGTAACTTTAATAATCTCTGAGCAGAGACATGCAGCAGTCACAATAGATTAGGTGATGTTGTATACACACACCCTCCAAATCCCTATGGCTTGAACAAAAAGCATTTATTTTTTTTTCAAACCATGCCAGTCAGGGGGACCGTATTCTGCATCATGCCTCTTCACAGACGGAGGCTGTTGAAGCAGTACTATCTAGACTACTTTCTGTATTCTTGGCAAACTGGAAAACTGCCACGAAGGCAAAGGAAAAAATGCTAGACGGACGGGTCATCAATTTAAGGCTCCCAGTTCACACGGACCGAATTAGACTGTTAGGCCTGCCATTAAAAACTGCTTAAAAGACAGGAATTTATTTTCTCACAACTCAGTAGTCTGGAAGCCTGAGATTAAGGTGTCAGCAGAGTGGGCTTACTATGAGACCTTTTTCCTTGGCTTGTAGGTAGCCGTCTTCTCCCTCTCTCACATGGTCTCCCCTGTGAATTTGTCTCTGTCTTAATCTACACTTCTTTGGGGGATGTCAGTCATATTGGATTAAGGTTTACCATAGACCTCATTTCAGCTTAATTACCCCTTTAAAGTCTCTATCTTCAAATACAGTCACATTCCGAGTTACTGGGGGGTTAGGCTTCAACATTAGAATTTTTAGAGGACACAATTCAGTTCATAACAGGACCTCCAGTGAGGGGGACCAGGAAAGACAGCATCAGTGGCTACAGCAGCTAGCTTTTCACTGCTATATTAAAGTACATGGCACATAGTTGGTACTTGCTACAAAAAAATGTTGTTAAAAAAGTATTAAAAAACTGGGCATCTTTTTTTTCTGAAAAATATGTATAATTTCACATATAATATAGAAGTAGAATTTTAAATATAATATACTGTATGTCTTCTACCTTAATCAAAATATATTCTATAAAATTTTAAACAAAAGTATGCAATAATTTTTCCCTCTTTGGAGTAAAAGTGCTGGAATGTATCCTGTTTTTTCTTCTCCAGTGGTCTGTTTCTGTCTTCCTATTATAACTGAACTCCTACCTACCTCTTTTTGAGCATTAAACTTAAGCTCTCCTTGAATATGATTTCAGTAAATCACACGCCATTGATGGCAAGATCTATTTATTTCCAAGAGCACCCCAAACTCAGAAACCATCAGTAAATCAGTCTTACGAGGGTCATATATCACCTGGCTCGTTAGAACCCATGCTTGCTCAACTTAGAAATGAAATGAGACTACCTCAGTGGGGTTGGTTCCAGACAGAGGGTCCAGGGATAGTTCTGCAGGACAATTTACTGTCTCCGTGATCTGTCTCCAATGTTAATACGACGGCATTACATGGGACAGAGGATGTGAGGCACAGTTTCTCACCTACATGGATATCTTTGTTGATAATTTGTACCATATTTTAAGGAAATTAGAAGCTTTGGGGAATTTTTTTGAATATTTCAGTGCAAAAGGATCATTACCTGTCTGTGGTTCATTTACAATATTATCATTTGGGTTCCAACCATCAGAGGATGGAAATGGGTATCGATCAGTTGTTTTAGCAGTAGAATAAGAACTTCAATTTAATGGTTGCATAACAACATTATAATGACAATGGTTATGAACAAGATGTTCATTATTTCACACACAGGACAAATAGCTTAGCTTCCTTATAGTCCTAACGTCCATGTAATTTAATTATTATACTCTGTTCAATATAAACGAGCTGCAGTGTGCAGCCAACTCAGTTTTTTAAAAATAGAAAAGAATGGCCAATTAAAACAGCCCTGTGGTCAAGACCACTATTAGATTTTTTTTTAATATTAGTCCTTTAATTTTGTTATATATTGGTATGCATTTTCAACGTTGCAAACAAAAGTATCCCAAGAAAGGAACCTTTCTTTGTTTCTGTGAAAGTGAATGTAATTTCTATCTCAAGATCACATTCTGCATGCTGGCGGAAAAAGTAATCTAGTAAATGTCAAACTTTATAAGTCAGTTTGGGGTTTTGTAAATCATTTCAGGCTTAAACTAAGTCAAAACTGGAATCCCTAGAAGGCACGAGAAAGTTTCACCTGCTCTGTGCCACTCAACTGGAGCCTTCAGGGGACTTGTAACTTTCATCAGACCTTCTTCTAGTCCTGTGGACATCTCTCCTCTTACCCAAAATACAGATGTCACACTTAGGATTAGCACAAGACTAACTACCGACTGGAGTTTCAGCAGCACATCTTGCAATTAAGAGTTTTCCCCTCGGCTTGGTATTTCCTTCACATTATCACTGGAAGCTAGGCAGAGGTTTTCCGAAGCATCTTTTGTCTTAAAGGGATTCCTGATTAAAGGTAGATTTGGGTTGAAGGTCAGAGTGTAAGACCCAGAGGGACATATACATTTCTGTGACTGACTTTAGGATTCCTCTCTCCCTGTCCTCAGAAAATATTTAGCCTGGAGAGGGTAGGGTAGACTAGTCTGGTAAAGCATCTTTTGTCTGTTAATATAAAGTGAGGCTTTTGAAGACAAATGTAAAGATGGGATGCTATTGTGTTTTAGTCATGCTGTTTTGTTCCTTCCTTGGGATAGTGGCTGTGTCTGAATGAATGGAAGGTAAGAGGGCCGTCTCTGCCAGCAAAGAGATTATCAGGATTGAAAAGCAAATGCAACATTGCAGTAATGCTTTCCTACTTGGTCGCAGATTAGAAATTGGGAGGGGGTACTCTTTTTCTATTTGGTAGCAAAAAGCACAATAGGAAGATGACGGGCTTTGAAGTCAGATGGTTACATCTGAGTTTGCCACTTCTAAAATTCTCAGTCCTGTGTTTTGTTGCTTTTTATTTTATATTTGAAACTACTGAAAGATTACAAAAAATATTTACCCTTAGGATGATAAATAAATTATTAACCCAGTGTTTAACACTTAATATTTGGGGAAAATATGGTTGCTATTATTATTATTAGCATCAGAACAATTTATTTTACATAGTGACGTTTAATACTTTATCTACTTGAATCCACTTGGCTTCTATAGCTATCACTTTAAAATGCCATTTCTAATGTCCTCATTTTACTGTTTTAAATCTATATTTTTCTATTATCGTGGATCAGATAGAGTTAAGTAGATTTCTTTGAATTCAATTTCTTTTACATTAACTTTTTCCTTACTTTCATTTCACTGCTGAAAGCTATCCTCTTATGGTCGAGGACAGTTAAGTAGATTTCAAAAGCCCAATTTTCTTTTTATCAACATGGTAGTATATTTGAATTCTATAGTAATGGTCTTTTATCACTCTATTTTGTTTTAATTCTTTCCTTTTCTGCTTGATGTAAAATACTTTACACAAATGCATTTGCGAGGAATTCGAAAATAGTTTTCCGCTGTTTGAAATGGTACAAAGCAGTGGGTAAAGGCTAAGCTGAAAAAAGGTGGTATAGGAACTGGGGTCTGCTCTGTCTCAATTCTCTGGGTAACTTTTTTTAAATGTTTATTTATTTTTGAGAGAAAGAGACAGACTGTGAGCAGGGGAGGGGCAGAGAGAGGGAGACATAGAACCTGAAGCAGGCTCCAGGCTCTGAGCCATCAGCACAGAGCCCGACACGGGGCTCAAACCCACAGATTGTGTGATCATGACCTGAGCTGAAGTCGGACGCTTAACCACCTGAGCCACCCAGGCACGCCTCGCTGGGTAACTTTGAGCAAATCACTTCACCTGTGTGTGGTTCAGGGACCTCATCTGCTAAATGCTGAAGTTTAATTAAATTATCTCCGAAAGTTTCCTTGCAGATGCTAATTGGGGTCCACTTGAATCTGTACAAAGGCTAACAGCATTAACTAGCTCTGTTTTAGACATTATGCAGACATTTCATAGGTGAAACCTCATTTATTATTCACTTTAATATATATATGGTATTATCTAATTTTACAGAGGATGAAACTAGTTATATGACTTGAAAAAGGTCTTAGAATTGGTAAGTAGTTGGTTTTTTATTTGAACCAGTTTTTTTGGATTCCAGATGTTTTTGTTTTTATCTACTATTGCCGAAGTGCTCTAAAGGGAGAAAAATGAATGCAGGAAGGTCAAGCAAATTATCTGATTCTGTCAGAAAATGGAGAATGATGGAGAATGAGTATTTTCTGAAAATATGTGAACGTGGTATTAGCTAAACAATTTATTTCCTTTTTAATCTTTTTCATGTATTAGAATTCCTATCAGTGGTATAATTCTAATTTTGACAGAATTAAAAAATTATGTTTTATATTGATCTGTCCTAGAAAACCCAGTTTTATTTACTGCTAATAAATTATGCTTATGACTAAAACTATCGGTAATACTTTAGTTAATACTAAACCATGTGTTTAAGGAGGAAGTTGGAAGCTGGTGCAAAGAAGGTTAAGGAAGCAGAGAAATGGAATAGATGGTGCGATCCCGCGAATTCTAAGAAAACCCAGAGAGTGGTTTTCATTACAAAGGTTCTGTTTGGGGCACCTGGGTGGCTCAGTTGGCTAAGTGTCTGACTTGGCCCAGGTCATGATCTCACAGTTCATTAGAGCCCACATGAGGCACTCTGCTGTCAGCGCAGAGCCCACTTTGGATCCTCTGTCTCCCTCTCCCTCTGCCCCTCCTCCTGCTCATGCTCTCTCTCTCTTTCTCAAAAATAAACATTAAACAAAAATTCTCTGGTTAAGCAGGCTTGGTGTCTGTATACAGATAAACTACCCTCTATATGTTATGCTAATATCTCATCTCAAAAAGAAACAAACTTAGTTTGAATGAATGGGAGCTTTTCCATTCTTTTTTTTTAAATATTTATTTATTTTTTGAGACAGAGAGAGACAGAGCATGAGTGGGGGAGGGGCAGAGAGAGAGGGAGACACAGAATCCGAAGCAGGCTCCAATCCAGTCTCTGAGCTGTCAGCACAGAGCCCCACGCGGGGCTCGAACCCACAGACCGCGAGATCATGACCTGAGATGAAGTCTGACGCCCAACCGACTGAGCCACCCAGGTGCCCCCCATTCTTTAAAAAGCTAAATGGAATTCCCTCTGAGTACATCTAGATAGATAAGAGAAGGAGAAGAAGGGATGCATGGAATAATAGAAACAACAATCACACACAGACACCCAACGTGGAAGGCACAAATAAACGATGAGCTTATCCTAAAAGCTCATAAATGGGTTTACATCTATTATTCATAGTAAATAAGCAAAATAGCTACACGTTGATAGATTTGTTATCTACCTATTGGTGGATAGACTTGATTTTGCTTCTAAGCTCTACTGCCTACCCCTGAGTGCTCTTGTAAAAGTTATTTAATCTCTCTTTATAATAGTACCTGCCTCATAGGTAGGTGAAGAGAGAATAAAATGAAATGCTTTATGCATAGCTCTTAACATAGCGTGTTGCATAAAATTAATTTGAAAAGTTCTGCTGTTGATGCTACTGCATTATAAGCAAAAAAAATGGAGTGGGTGATGTTATTTTTAGAGCAAATGGAGTAACAAATGATAAGATGTGAAAAATTACATAACATCTATTTAGCCTCTCTCCTCCCATAAAAAATAATGAATTCAAAATTAGAAAGGAGAAAGAGCATCTGCGTGGCTCATTGGTTGAGCTTCTCACTCTTGATTTCAACTCAGGCCGTGATCTCAGGGTTTGTGAGGGTTCTGCACTGAAGCTGCAGAGCCTGCTTGGGATTCTCTCTCCCTCTCTCTTTGCCGTACCCACCCCCTGCTCAAAAAAATTAGAAAGGAGGGAGTAAACAATAAAGAGTACTTTGAAACCAGTGATAAATGAGGAGCTAATACGAGGATCAATGACCTATTTAGTCATCATCTGTCATTTGAATTATTGATTGACAATAGCTATCAGGCCTCTAGTCTCACTGATTCCAATATTCCATTCATGCCACCAGCACTTACCAGGAAAGAATCTCCACAGACTATAAAATATCTTTCTCTATTTAAAGTCTTTAGTTGCTTTTATTCCTACAGGATAGACTTGGAATAGTATTCTTAGTTCTTACCAAATTGCACTCTGTTTAAATCCAACAGCACGATTCCTTTTTTACTTCGAATTTATGCCTTAGCATATATTATTATCTTACCCAGAGTACTTTAACCGCTCCCCTTTTCTCTGATAAATAATTCACTCTCCTTCAAAATTCAGTTTAATATTATCTTTTTAGAGTTTTTTCTCAAATCTCCAAGGTTTAATTAATTTAATCTTACGCTTCTCCCAGGTTCCTCTATATATAATTCTGGTGTGAAACTTGTTATATTTGTTCAAAAGTCTGTCTCCTCCACCATATTTTGAGTTCCTCAAGGACAGGGACAATGTCTTGTATTGATTCTTAAAACAGCAATGTCTAGTGTGGTGTCTGGAGCACTTTATTAATGTCTGTTGACTGGATGAATGAATTGATAAATCAGTGTGTTAAATTTTAGGACATTTCTAGAATGTATTTAAAGCAATACAGAAAGTTTTCATTTCAGAAATCAGTGGAATTCACCAGAAACAAGTATATGAAATTGAACTTATTTGTTTTATATATATATTTTATATTTATTTGTAGTTGAGACCCACGATTATCTCCCCCAGATCCATTTTCTTTATTCCACGGTAACAGAATATCTAAATTTTTACTGGGCACATGGGCACACAGAATAAAAAAAAAATCACCTTCTAGATTTCTTTGCAGTGAGATATGGCCATATGACTAACTTTTATTTTTTACTTATTTATTTTTCCATATGACTAACTTTTAGATAATAAGATATATGTGGAAGTGTCATATTATGGCTGCCAGAATTCTTTCCTAAAACAAATTTGTATAGTACATTCTTCTTTACTTCTTTTTTTTAATATTTTTATTTTATTTTTCAGAGACATAGAGACAGAGAGTGATCAAGGGAAGGGCAGAGAGAGAGGGAGACACAGAATCCGAAGCAGGCTCCAGGCTCTGAGCTGTCAGCATAGAGCCCAACACGGGGCTCGAACTCAAGACTGTGAGATCGTGACCTGAGCTGAAGTGGGCTGCCCAACCGACTGAGCCACCCAGGCGCCCCTCTTCTTTACTTCTTTAACTTTCCTTCTTTCTGCTGCCCGGAATATGGGTGTAATAATTGGAACTTGGAGCAGTCAACTCATGAATGAGGAACTGGCCTTGAGATTGGAGGCCATGAATGAAGAAACAAGATAGAAAGACCCTGGAATCTTGAGAATTGTCCAGAACTAAGCATCTATATTAACTTTAGGCTATTATCTCAAACTTTTAAGTGAAGAATAGATACACTTTTATCACATTTTAAGCACTTTTGTTCTGGTTCTCTGTTATGTATACCGTGAATTAGCAGACAGAATTCAGAGTGTGTAACCAATTACTCAGAGCTGAGTATGCATTTTGAAATGTGTGCATTGCAGAGATGTTAAGAGGTTTGCTTAATGCCACAGGGCTGGTAAGTGGTGACTTACGGAAAAGAACGCAGGCCCTTGCCTTCTAGTTTTGTGACATCGCATACCTGTGTAGCTTCCCTAAGCCTTTGTGCCTACTTTGTGGAGGATAAAAAGACCATCTCAGAAGGTGGTCATAAATGTAATGATCCATTTTGAAGGCTTAAATGCTCAATAAATGTCCACTGGTTTCCTCAGCAGAACTGACTCTGCTAGATCTGTAAAGGTAGAAAAATATTCTTGACAGTTTATCAGAGTTCGAGGAAAGTCCTTGGTAAATTCCCTTGGGTATGACATACTTGTAGATAAGATAGAGAAATGTATGTTAAGTGATAGAGCAATTCAAGAAATGCATAGCCACCCCAAATGTGTTGTTTAATAAATGATTGTCACCTTGAGGGAGGTATTTTGTGGCATGTCATAAGATTCTCTATTTAGCCTTATAAATTTTCATCAGTGACTTGGAAGAAGCGACATTTGTCAAAGTTATAAGTGATGCAATGTTGGTGAGGGAAGCTAATGTTTTAGATGATAGAATCATAGTTTGATAGTTTTCCCCAACAACCTTAACTTGTAGACCCAATTTAACAAGAATCTTAACAGAAAAAAATTTGTAATTTACAACAAAAATATCAATTTCACAAGTACGGGACTGGGACAGCTGGCTTAACAGAAGCTCAGATTGAGTTTACTTTCACAGGAACCAATAGTAGTTAAGGAAGGTCATGAATGTGTTGTTAATAAATCTATATCGAGGGTTTTTCCAAGTATGGTTTGTAGAGAATTCAGGTCATAATTCTTTGGAATGTTTCTTTAATAATCATACTCATAATTTCTGGGGAAATACATTTAAAATATGTGTCCCAACCATTTCTTGGGAGAGAAGAACTTTAAATACTGAAAATTTCTGGTTTGGATGAATAAAGTCCCACTTTTAGAATATTCTCTTCTATTCTGGAAACTGAATATTAAGAGAGACATCCAAAATCAGACCTCCATTTGACAAAGGATTAAGAGGTCATGGCTTATAAGGAAACAAATGAGAAATTGAGAATATTTATAGTGTGGAAAACTAGACCCGCAAGGATCATATAAATAGTCTTCAAATATTGGAAGTGTTTTTGTTGGAAGCAGAAGCTAGAACTTTATATCATGGAGTCAATACTACTGTATCACCTAGGCGAGAATCTAGTTTTGACAAGATCCAACATATACAAATTTGAGGCTGTTGTCTTCCTGTAATTATTCAGAAAGAGACTGGAAAACATCTTGCAAGAGGACTTCCCGTTTTGGCAGGATTTTATTAGATGATACCTAGTGTTTCCCCCTTTTTGAATAATCTTGGTACCTTCTTTTAGTTTTCTGTTTCTTCCAATCACTCATTGATTGAATTTCTATGCTTAAGATAAAGTTTTGGGGTAATGGGAGGGTTCATGGGGTCCAGAGCTGATGACCAAAACAGAATTCTTGAAGACGTCTTTGGTGCAAAAAGGTGATTTTATTAAAGCATGGGGACAGGACTCATGGGCAGGAGAGCTGCACTGGGATTGTGACAGGTAAATCATCATACACCCTTAGGTTGGGATGGGGTCAGGGATAGAGGAAATCTCTAAGGTATTTTGGAAGCAAGGTTTCCAGGACCTTGAGGGACTAGCCATTGTTAGGGAAACAACATTTTTTACTGTTTAATAAAACCTCAGTCATGAGACCCGTCAGATGTATATTGGGGGGCCATAAGCTTGGAGTGTGATTGCCAGCATATATCTTGGGGCAGTGGAGATAAAGGAAGTAGACTTACAGGATCCTCGAGGTTGGGATAATGTTAAGCTAAGATTCACTTTTGTCCCTAGCAAAGTCATCATCAAGGCAGCTGAGCTCCTAGAGGGAGGTCACTTTGCCAGTTTCAAGGACTTGTCTATGGGCTGTAGGCAGTAAGGGAATTTAATTTTGCATTTGCCTTAGTTTCCCACATTACCATGGCAAGCACTTAAACCCCTTTCCTTTGTTCTTGTGTAGCCAGGAATGTCTGAGGAATATCACACATATTCCACCTGGGGAGGTGCGTGTATGTGCCAGCCTGTATTTTGCCCTTAGTTTGTCCCAAGCTCCCTTGTCACCAACATATAAAACAACAAGAATACTTTACTTCTAATTACTAGGGTAATTTAGAGCTGTTTCACCTGAAGAAACAAACTGTGACCCTCTCAATTTACTTGGAAGGTTTAGGTAATCACTCAATCCAAATACACTTCCAATAAAAACATTTATATATTGTTGATTTTTAACCTCATAAAAACATTAAACATATATTTTAATTGTTGATGAAACATATGAATATGTCATATTTACTTTCTAGGCTTAAAAATATGTACTGTCCACTGAACGTATCTTTGGTGTGGCCTTAAAACTCTCCTAAAATCACAGTGAAAATACATGTATTTAGATTTGGGCGGGGAGGGGGAGAAGGTTATGCTAGTGTTGATCATAAAGTCTGTTCATAGAATGACCCACTGCTAATAGATTTGGTCAGTATTTGCCAAGGAATTGTACAGTGTGAGCATTAGTGCTGAAAAGAGATATGGTGTGTCCAGTTCCACACGGGGTGAAATCATTGATTTGTGTAAGCTTTCTCCTGTTGGTGCCTTTGGAACTGACTGAGCCAGCAAGAAATACAGAATCTATCTTACCATATCTTCACATGATTACATTTATTGCCCTTGGAATAAGGTTAAAAATTAATTGAGCTCTAAGGTCAAAATTTTTATCAACATTATTTTTTAAGTCTATTTAATTCTTAAAGAGTTACATTTCAACAGAGCTCCTAAGCTAATAATTTTTTACACTCTTCATGGCATAAGGGAAATTATATTTTTAGATAATAGATCCCCAAGTTATTTAGTACTGTTTGCTTGCAAATGTAATGTATAAAGCATTCAGCAGATAACTATAAAAATATATTTAAAAATTGTCAATTAATTAACTTCTACTTGGAACAGAGCCTGTGCTTTGTTAAAGTGTCCTAAATACTCAGATGCAAAATCCCTGCACTCACATTGCTGAGGAGAGAAAATATTAAAGTGGAATAAATTGCACATGCCTCCGAAGAGTATAGATCTTTAAGCACGAATTAATGTGTTTAAAGCAAGCTGTTAAGAAGTAAGTTATAGTGGTAAGTAAGGATATAACTTTTGAATCAGGGTTGGCAACTCTTTCTATTTTGAAGGAGGAAAAGGAAGCATACTTCGGGAGGTTAAAATGAAGTAAATAAAATGAGAAAGTGAAAATATGATCATCCTCACGTAAGGATTAGAGTACAGGCTTGAGAAAAGTACCCCTTAGAGACAGAGGGCCTTCCTCACCTGGAAGGTTTGCTGTGACGTGATTAATGTATTAACATATCTAAGGGAAGATGGTATCATTTAGGAGACGTGCTCGTTGCTGTGGAGATCTGGGAGGGTAGGTGTCAGAGGCGAATGGTCCTTACATAAGGCAGTGTAGTCTCTTACCATCTTCCTTCCAGGCGGCTTTCAGCACATCTTCCTTCTGCCCCCCCTGCCCCCTTCATCTCACCTTCCTAGCTGATGCCGTTGGCATTTACATCCACATTAGTTTCTATTACTGTTTCTTATTTATATCTTTATGTGTTATACGTTCCCTTCCTGTTAAGGACGATGTTGATTTAGCTCTATCCTTGCCACAGGCATTTGCATTACCCACCCTCCATGGCAGTTATATTATGATTTGGGTTTGCTATCACTGCTCGGTTGTTATGATGACATAAAAATATCAATATCTGAGAGATGAAATGTAACAAAAACAGCAGCAGCAGCAACAACCACACAAAACTCTTCTTTAGCATTTACTCTGTGTAAGACACTGGTTTCATTTCCTTTCTCTGCCATTTTTTATTCTTGGAGTTCAACATTTATTTCTTACTTTCCCTTTTACAATTATTCATCTATTTTAATCTTCCTAGTACAATTGGCCTCCCAAAAACGTCTTCTCTTAGTACATGAAAAAAAACCACAAAACTCCACACATCAAGTATATTACTAATTTCAACTTTTTCTTGCATATCCCTCTGGGAGTCTCAACTCCATACGTTTCAACTGGGCCATTGCCGTGACCCACCGGGCAACACTGTGTTGGTAGGTACCACCATCCTGTCGATTTCTTTCACATGTCTCTTGGTAGCATCCTTCTAATCTTCGTGGTCCTATATTTTCCTTTTTTTTTTTTTTTTGGTTTAATTCCTCATTTTGCTGAAGGGTATCTTCAAGTCACTTTCTGAGAAGTGGTTTAAGAAATGATTTTTGACACATTGGTTGTCTGAAAATATCTTTATTCTTAGACTTCAGAGTTTGATGTCTAGAGTTTCATGAAGAAATTATTTTTCTGAAACTTGCTGATCATGATCCATGGGCTTCTAACCTACAGTGTTGCCGTTGAGAAGTCTAAAACCAACAATCTCATTTCAGAACCTTATGGTGTCCTTTCTTTATTTTTTTTCTGTCTTCATTAGCTGGGCAGCAAAAATATCTTTACATCTGGAAGCTCAGCTCCTTTGGGTCTGTACTGTTTTTCTGTATTATTTAATTGATAGTTTCTTCCCCTCTATTTTTTCTATTTTAAAAGTTACTATTATTTTAATATAGACCTCCTGCTAATCATTTTTATCTTTTTTTCCTACTTTGCCTTTTCATTTATTTTCTCAGAGATATCTTCAAACTCGCATTTTTATCTGCAAAAGTTTTCATTTTACTGTTATATTTTTAATTCTTTAAATCACTTGTTCTCTGCATGTTTGTCTGTTAGCTCCCTGTATATGTTTCAGAGTGGCAATATCTTCTCTTTTATCCCTTCGGATATTAAATAAAGTGTTTTGAAGTCTTTTTATCCTCTCTGTTCTCCCTGGTTCCTCTGATTTCCTTTCTGCTGATTATTTTAGTTTCTTTCACATCAAAGGATTTTCTGAAGTGTCTATTGATCTTTGATTAGATATTTCTGTTTAAGACATTACCTTCAGAATCTTTGTATGTGCTTTGGGGAAAAGGAGACTTGTTAACAGATAGTATTCATAGTAAGTTGATCTCCACTTGGTGGAGATCTACATAACTAAGGGTATGTTCTGTTGGGCACATTTTTCTTGATAATAAAATCACCTTTTCTGTCACCTGAGAAATGTACATCTGGCTGCCAAAAGTTTTGAAATTCAGGAAGAGGAGTATTTGTGGCTGATTTTCAATATGGTGCCTTCTCAGGGCGCCTGGGTAGCTCAGTCATTTAAGCATTGGATTCTTGGTTTTGGCTCAGGTCATGTTCTCACGGGTTTGTGAGTTCAAACTCCACGTCAGGCTGTGTGCTGTTAGTGCAACGTGTGCTGGGGATTCTGTCTCTCTCTCCCTCTGCGTCTCCCCCACTTGTGCTGTCTCTGTCTCTCTCAAAATAAATAAATAAACTTAAAAATATATACATGGTACCTTCTGGTCTCTCTTGTACCATATTCCCCCAAAGTCTGGTCCTTCTTGATTAATATCTCCAGAAAGGAAATCCTGGAATCCAATAGCTACTTATATAGATTTTCAACTACTCTTATTTTTTTTCCTTACTGCCACTCCTACTTTTAGATATATAAGTTTCTTCCAATTTTTTAATCTTTCCGAATTTCTAAAGATCAGTTTGTTTCTTGATTTCTGCACTGCATAATTGAGTTTCAGCTTTATCAGGGCTGGCACATTATTTATTGTTTTCCCATCTGCTTTATTTTTCTCATTTTGCCTTTGTGGGTTTTACTCTTCTTTGTAATTTAGTAGGGTTTTGGGATGAAGAAGATGTAAACCAATCTTTCAAATCAGATTATAAAGG